>CM065361.1:6721166-7326166 GCA_033032245.1 Poecilia picta
ACAATTCTTTTTTGGGACTGTTCTTATACTCAAATATTTTGGAAAGATATTTTTTTACTCCTAAAAATAAAATTGGAAATAGATGTACCATTTAACTTTAAAACTATTTTATGTGGCTTTTTCTGTTTAGACACTCCAAAGAATAAAGTATTTATTATAAATTTAATATTAATTTTAGCAAAATTTAATATCCACAGCTGCAAATTTCTTAAATTGAAACCCAAATGTAATGCTTTTTATGCCTATGTTTCTTCATTTATATTCTCTTAACAACCGTACCAGTACTAAAGCTGTAAAGACTACTACAATTTGTAAAGAATTCCTCATATAATTTGCCCTACAGCTGTATTTAACCTTCTCCTGTTTGTAACTTCTTCCTTTTTGTATCCCTTTCTTGTTCGTAATTTTTGCTCTGTTACCTTCCTTAAGCCTCATTGTTTATTTAGTTACTGTCTATGTAACTTGTTGTACATATTTTTATAACAGTAAAAAAAGAAGAAAAAAGCTGTGCACTGCTTTACCTGCTATCGGATCCTCCATGTCTTTATTACTGCAGTGAGCTCGTATTAACTTTGTTGTGTTAACGTATTTTGACATGCTTCAATTTTTCAGCCGCAACACGCAAACTTCCTCATTCACTCAGTGTGTTATAGTTCAACATTCCTTAGGATTTGTCATCAGCACACTTCTATTTGACACTGTTAATGATTATGGAGATCCAGTCCTATACTGACGCCTACAAGCTTTGCACATGTAGTTCTCACTCATGGTACAAAATAATAAAAAATAAAGACAGTCCATAAATGTTTTTTTCTCTAAATCTTTCAGCCTTCATACTAAGGATTTCATTTCACACTAAAAAATTCAGAGAAATAATAATTTTATCTAAACAAAATATGAATAGTCACAGGAAATTTGTATTCTTCCCACAATGCATTGTGACCTCTCTCTGCTGTTTCAGAGAAGACTCGCTGCCGCTGGCTGGGACCCGTTGCTATGGTAATTAATCCCCTGCAGCTGTGAGAGGAGCCAAAGAGCGGGAAAATCCTCTTCTCCCAAGTTTCTATACTTGGGAGACACCCAGCGTCAGTCTGAAGGACCCTGACAAAAAACCATAGGCCCTAGAAAATTTTTGAAAACATTTTACGGGAGTAGGCATGTGTACTTATGTTATGACCAACTTTTAGACCAATAGGGCGATATTTATGCCTATGAGAGGGAGTTAAAAAGGGTTTAGGAGTCAGCCATCCACAGTCCTGTGTGTGTGTTTCAGAGAGCGAGATTATTGATTCTGTGAGAACCTAAATCTCCAATTTTTTCACAAGTCAGTCACTGCTCTCCTTATGCATTGCTATGGCATGGCCCCAAATATTTAAAAAAAATGAAATTATCTACTTTTGTCACTATGAATCAAAGATAAATAAATAAAGGTGTGGGAGAGTTATAACACACTTCAAAAATTCTAATTATACACACAAAAGAAGGATATAATGACAATATAATAAATATTTAAAACAAAATGTAGTTCACAAGCGTATTTTTTTCACATTAAAAGTGACACTAAAATAATAAATTTCCGCTTCAGCTCCACATGTTAGCTCAAATTGTCATACACTCAGCAAACTACCAGAACGAAACCGTTGAGTAATGGGGCTGTTGTTGTTTTTGCGTAGGTGATCCTGAAGCACCACAATCCGGGTCACAGCACCAAAAATGTAACCCTGTCCGTGTGAGATAAGTCCTCGCTGTTCTCTGGACTCTGCGTTGTGTGTTCTTAAGGGTTTTTGTCGGAAGGAAACGAGACAGGAATCTGACACACACAGCAGTTGAAATCGTGGTTGGGACCATTTATTCGGAACACCCGACAGTGCAGCAGCTTTGCCTTTAGAATTCAGAGCAAATTATCTGTGTCAACATGTTTCATTAACGCAGTTATTTTTGATTACAGATACAGCATATATATAAAAAAGAAGAAAATGACAAAATGATATAAAACTAACTACTTGAACATTAAAAGTAACATTTGGCTACATTGAGGAGCTGGCGGTCAATACTGCCTACCTTTAGAATTCAGAGCAATTCAGCACAGTAACGAACACCAAGTACGGCGTTCTTCAAAGGACACACTTTACAAAGTTCCACAACCCAAAGAGCAAATCCAACACTCTGGAGACATGCGCCAACACATTCAAGCACTGTCATATATATATATATATATATATATATATGTGTGTGTGTGTGTGTGTGTGTCTCATTCTCACTTTTAGCTTACATAGACCTAACATTAGACTTAATTTACTTGTTGCAAAATATTGTTTTAACTTGCATTGTTTCCAAATGAGCTTCATATAGCACAGAGGCTTAAATACAATTTCTTAATATAGTATAGTTAATTATTTTTACGTCTTTCATACCTAAAAATAATTTTATGTAATATAGTAATGTTCTTCCCCAGGCTGGAAGTTGGAAATGTCTTAGTTAGTTTTAAAAAGCTCTATGGTATAAATTTCTCTGTATTTTATTATAAAGGAGAATTTTGAGATAGTAGTGAATCGTGGGTAGCAGAGGCATTTGCAGTTTGGAATACCTGTTCACAGAGAGAAAACCTGCCTGTTAATGTAGGAACCTCCTGTGTTGTCAATCTTTTTTTACACCTCCGAAAACAATGGCTGTAAGTTCAATCTGTATTCTGTTTGGTGTTATATGTTTTGTTAGTTTATTTTGAGATAGTTTTCCAAATGTGTTTATTCTAGAAAAGTCATATCCTGATATATGTATATATATTT
The DNA here is from genome assembly GCA_033032245.1 of Poecilia picta. Classification (NCBI taxonomy): domain Eukaryota; kingdom Metazoa; phylum Chordata; class Actinopteri; order Cyprinodontiformes; family Poeciliidae; genus Poecilia; species Poecilia picta. The sequence continues at coordinate 6,723,953 of CM065361.1, forward strand.
ATAAATAAATAAAAAATTCCCTTCTCACCCTCCGTGGGTGGTCTCTTTCATCCTCTGAGCTCGGGTCCTCTACCAGAGGCCTGGGACCTTGAGGGTTCTGCGCAGTATCTTGGCTGTGCCTAGTACTGCACATTTCTGGACTGAGATGTCTGCTGTTGTTCCTGGGATCTGTTTTAGCCACTGCTCCAGTTTGGGGGTGACTGCCCCAAGGGCCCCGATGACCACAGGCACCACTGTGGTCTTCACCTTCCAGGCCTTTTCCAGTTCCACCCTGAGGCCCTGGTATTTCTCCAGTTTCTCATGCTCCTTTTTCCTGATGTTGTAATCGCTACATCCACCACAATGGCTTTCCTCTGGAAGTCCCACAGGATCTTAGCTCGGTCATTCTCCACCACCTTTGGGGGTGTTCCCCACTTTGATCTCGGGGCTTCCAGTCCATATTCTGCACAGATGTTCCTGTACACTATGCCCGCCACCTGGTTATGTCGTTCCATGTACGCTTTCCCTGCAAGCATCTTGCACCCTGCTGTGACTGTCTCAGGGGCCTCCTTGCACAATCTACACTTGGGTCTGGTCTGGTGTGGTAGATCTGAGCCTCTATTGCTCTGGTGTTTAGGGCCTGTTCCTGTGCAGCCAGGATGAGAGTCTCTGTGCTGTCCTCGAGTCCAGCTTTCTCCAGCCATTGGTAGGATTTCCTGATATCAGCCACTTCAGGTATTTGTCGGTGGTACATCCCATGTAGGGGCTTGTCCTCCTATGATGGAACCTCTAGCACCTCATCCTCTGTTCCCCATTGCTTGAGACATTCGCTGAGCATATCGTCCGTTGAGGCTTTGTCCTTGATGTATTTATGGATCTTGGATGTTTCATCCTGGACAGTGGCTCTCACACCCACTAGTCCTCTGCCTCCTTCCTTACGGCTCGTGTACAGTTTCAGGGTGCTGGATTTGGGGTGGAACCCTCCATGCATGGTTAGTAACTTCCGAGTCTTAACATCCGTGGCCTTTATCTCTTCCATTGGCCAGCTAATTATTCCGGCAGGGTATCTGATTACTGGTAAGGCATAGCTGTTTATTGCATGGATCTTGTTCTTGCCATTGAGCTGGCTTCTCAGGATTTCCCTTATTCGTTGGAGACCTTATTCCTTTCCTTGTGACCTCATCGAGGTTGCCATTTACTTGTGGTATTCCCAGGTACTTGTAACTGTCCTCAATGTCTGCTATTGTTCCTTCTGGGAGTGAGACCCCTTCTGTGCGGACAACCTTCCCTCTCTTTGTAACCATCCGACCATACTTTTCTAGTCCGAATGACATCCCAATGTCAGTGCTGTATATCCTGGTGGTGTGGATCAGTGAGTCAATGTCTCGCTCACTCTTAGCGTACAGCTTGATGCCATCTATGTAGAGGAGGTGACTGATTGTGGCCCCATTCTTGAGTCTGTATCCGTAGCCAGTCTTGTTGATGATTTGGGTGAGGGGGTTCAGGCCTATGCAGAACAGCAGTGGGGACAGAGCATCTCCTTGGTATATGCCACATTTGATGGACACTTGTGCAAGTGGTTTGCAGTTGGCTTCAATGGTGGTTTTCCACAGCCCCATCGAGTTTGCAATGAAGGCTCTTAGAGTCCTATTGATGTTGTACATCTCTAAGCATTCAATGATCCAAGTGTGTGGCATTGAGTCATAGGCTTTCTTGTAATCTATCCAAGCGGTGCACAGGTTGGTGTGTCGGGTTTTGCATTCTCGGGCGACTGTGTGGTCTACAAGGAGTTGGTGTTTGGCTCCTCTGCTATTTATGCCGATGGCCTTCTGTGCTGTGCTCATGTATTTATTCATGTCACCACTTATCTTAGCCGCTATGATGCCTGATATGAGCTTCCATGTTGTAGAGAGACAAGTTATAGGCAGATAGTTGGATGGGATTGAACCCTTTGAAGGATCCTTCTGTATCAGGATTGTGCGCCCTTCAGTTAACCATTCAGGGTGAGTCCCATTTTGTAGCAGCTGGTTAATTTGAGCTGCCAGTCGCTCATGGAGGGCAGTGAGTTTCTTCAGCCAGTAGGCATGGATCATGTCAGGTCCTGTCTGTCCAGTTTTTCATACCTGAGACTCTTTCTTGGACATCTGCCACAGTGATGGTTACCGGGGCTTGTTCAGGGAGGTTGCTGTGGTCCTCTCGTAGAGAGGTTAGCCACTTTGCATTGCTGTTGTGGGACGCTCTGTTGGGACACTCTCACCTACTCTGTTGTTAGTACCCTGCCATTGAGAGTACACTTTAGCTGGTTGGGTCTCATGATTGCTCTTATAGCCAAGCATCTCAAGGATCACTGATGCTGAGTTGTATATCAGCTCATTGGTTTCTGTTATGGTGTTGGTAGGGATCGTTCTCAATGCCGCATTCACATCTTCAATTAGACTTTCTGATGGTACTTCACTCAGCCGTTGTAATTGGCATCGGGGTTGTCTGGTGTTCATTCGGGCCACGATTCTCTCTCTCAGGTCAGTTGCTGCCTTATTCAGCTTTGATAGTTCGTTCATTACTGGTGCTACATACCCAGTCTCTGGGCGGGTAGTTGTAGTTAACTCCCCTCTGACCTGGCGTCCTGGCTCCTCCCCCTTGCCGTAGAATTTGTGTTGTACTTCGTCAATCTCAAGTTGTGACAGCAGTTGCCACAGTTGGAACCCTGAGCTACTAGTTGTTTAGCAGTTAGTGTTGACTGGGGATGTCGCACTAACCATTCCTCCCACAGTCTTTGCATGTAGCCCCTCTGACTAGGGTTACTTGAGTAGTAGCATTCCAACAGATCCATGTTTTCACCTCTCGCTCATTTCCGTCTTGTTCCAGTAGCCAATTTTTCATCAAGGTGCTCTGGTTCCCCAGCACCTGACACAGATCTTGTTTGGCCGGGCGACATCTGAGCCGGCATGTCGTGCTTATCAATGTCTCTCATGGTATGAGGTAGGCTACATAGCTCCAAGGGTCTTGCCTAATTACTCACACTGATAGCTCAATTTGACTGTTGTAACTTCTTGCCCCAGCCTGCTGGATTCGAACCCGGGTCTCCCGGATGGAAGACTGGTATTATATTATATATATATATATATATATATATATATATATATAACATTATATCTATAACATATATATTTATTTATTTATTTATGGGCATATGCTGCCACCCCTGAAAATATCCATGCCCCCCTCTTGCCACCCCATAGATATTTTTCTAGATCCGCCCCTGTTCTAGCCTCTACAAACTCCGCAGAGAACTTATGTTTAAAGTAGAATTATTTCACTATTAGACAAAATTACAGACAATGTCTGTCTGTCATTTGAGTTTGTAGAGAAACCGGAGCACCCGGAGAAAACTTTTGTTCAAAACAATATTAGTTGATTTTACTAACAGAGCAAATTACAGTGTATGTCACTTGTGTTTTAAGAGACACTGGAGCACCCGCAGAACATTTATACTAAAAATTACAGACTCTATCTATCTATCTATCTATCTATCTATCTATCTATCTATCTATCTATCTATCTATCTATCTATCTATCTATCTATCTATCTATCTATCTATCTATCTATCTATCTATCTATCTATCTATCTATCTATCTATCTATCTATCTATCTATCTATTCACTATCTATCTATCTATCGCTTTTTTATAGGGAAACTGGAGCACCCAGAGAAAACCTAGTTAAAATGACAGACATTCATACGGGAGTGGAAATGAATGGGAACCTTATCCTTTTACTGTGCTGTTTGAAATCCTCACCAAAGTCCAGTGTTTGATTTCAGTTGAGGAAGTGTGACAGGATTGGTATTGCTAACTTTCTGACGACTCAGTAAGGGTCTGGTTTTAGCGTTGTCATGTTTGTCAGCAGAACACACCGATCTTCTCGCACAGTTCTTGGAGGTACTCTGGCAGAGTCTGGTGGCTTATCTGAATATTTTCCCCTCTACACACTTTGTCCAATTCCATCAAGGTATGCATTTGTTTCCTTTCAAATTCACAAAGTTCCTTTTCCTTTCAAATTCACAAAGTTCCTGCAGTTTACGTTGTATCTCGGAATCCCAGGAATTAGTCATAGACTTCATATCTGCAGCTTTTTTCTCTTTTTCCAGTTTTTCACTTTTGCTCTGCAGATTCCCGTTGTTTCGTTTCTTTCAACAACTCATCTTCCATAAAAGCCCTTTTTTTAGCTTCTTCCTTCTTTATAAGTGACAGTTGGTTGTACACTATTTTACGTATTTCACGAATTCTGTCCTTTTCAGGAATGTCACAGTCACTCTTACAGTTTAGAAAGCCAGATTCATACTGAACATCTCTTCCTTGCTCAGTAACACTGTGATGAATTTCCCACTGCATTATGACTGTGTTGTCCATATGTTTTTTAGTCTCATCCAGTGTCTTCAGTTTCTGCTGGGGATCCTTCTTCTGTCTCCTGGCTTCAATTTCCTCAGCTCGAGATTTTTCAATATTTTTCTCTTTCTCCTGTCTCCTCATCTCAATTTCCTGAATTTGATGCAGTCTATCTGACTCCATTGTGGCAGCCATTCGTTGCCTTTCAAATTCAGCTTTTTTCTTCTTCTTCTTCTGTTTATTACTGTGAATTTGGGCATCCCATGAGTCAAACATAAACTTTTTCAAAATGGCTTTCTTGTCCCTCTAACTGCTGCTTAGCCCTTTCTTGCAATTGTTTTCCTCCAAAAGAGCAAAGTTGGCAGCTTCCTCCTTCTTTATAGCATCCAGATTGTCATAAACAATCTTTTTACATTCCTCTAGAGAATTAACCTTTTCAGGACGCCTCATCTTATGCACATCAGCGTGTTGTACAATCGCTGATGTAGATTGCAAACCTTCATTTGAGTCACCAACACTCAGATATAATTCATACTGTCTTATCATTTGGGCCTCGTGTTTTGCTCAGTCTTGTCCTTTGTGCCGAGTTCTGCTGCTTCTCCTTCTTCTGTTTCTTCTTCTCAACGTCCTGCATTCGATGCAACCACTCTGATTCCATAAAGGAATCAGACCCTTGCTTTATAATCTTGTCCATTTCCATCTTCTTATGCCGTTTATATTCAACTTGACCATCCCATGCATCAGTCAAATACTTTTGCATTTCAACTTTCTTTTCTTTTTCCTGTTTGTCAACTAACTTTTCGGCAAACTCCTGCTTAGCCATTTCTTTTCTAAGCTTTTTTGCCTCATAAGCATCTTGGATGTATTCTTGTCTCCTTATATCCTCCATATTATCATACGCCATCTTCTTACATATCTCTTAAAAATGTTCACGAAAAATGTTTCGTGAACATTTTTCTCCCTCTCATCATGTACATACCGTTTGCCTTCACTAATTCTCTTGTGATTTTGCCTTTGCTTTATAACTTGTTCCTCTGCCTTTTCGGTAACCTGTTTGTTGGGTTTCTGTTCTTTTTTACATGACAAAGACTTTTTAAACTGTTTGTCATGTGTGTCTTTTCCAGAAACCTCATTGAAGGGACAATGAGCTGTGGACAAGCTCTCAACTTGTCCACATCTGTGGACAAGTTATCCACCTCTTTGGACAAGTTGAGAGCTTTTTGTCCATGTCTGTCAATTGGTAATGTTTTTGATGTATTTTTCTCCTGCTTGTCTCTCCAGTTTTGCACATCCCGTCCGTAAGCATTTGTTGCTCTAGGTTTCTTCACCTGAAATTCACGACGTAGAGCTTCGTGTCTGTCTTTCAACTGCTTTTTGTTTTCACATGTAAATGTATGTCTGAACAGCCATTCAGTCATCCGAACATGAAAGGAGACTTGAGCTTGTGATAATGTCAGAATCGGTGGTATCGCTATTCTCCTGTCTAACTTCTTTTGGTTGTGGTATGGGGGTAGATTTGAAACGTTCTTAATTTTAGGCAACTTAAAAATAGAGTCGCTTAAATTACCGCCCTGATCTTGAATGTGGACTCCCTTGTTGAGTTTTTCATTTGGTTCGGGTGTCATCATTTCCATCGAAGGGATAAGCCTCCTGCAGAATTTGCGGGGATCCATCTTACGTTTCTGTCTTGAGGTGAAAAATGTAAAATTCTCTATAAATTTGTTTGGTTCTGCACATCTGGCTTTAGAACACACGTAACAAGATATTGGGTGTGTCCGAATTCAGGGTCATAGCGTGGCGACAAGGCCTGTCCAAATTCAAAGACTCCTTCAAATGCGTCCTTCTTTTCCCCAGATTTGAAGGATGGGTCCGGTGTATCCTTCACGGCCTACGATATCCCATAATTCATTGCGGGTTCCAACTGAGCGTTCGGGCAGAGCGTCAAAGGCGGTGAATAGCGACAAATTATTTAGATATATAACACTTTAAATGACACAACGTAATTTGGTACAATGTTTTTAGGCGAGAATGTAAGAGTGTGGATCTCAAATATCTGCTCGGTTCATCAATACATCACCTAATTACAATATTGCTCTGACGTTTTCGGACCTGTCTGCTACCGCTGCGTTAGCATCCTGCGTTAGCATCCAGCTGGCCGGGCGCTCCAGGTTCGGTACGCCGAGAGAAAACGCCCAACTCCGGGAACATTGTTATAAAAACTCCCGCTAGCTTTCCCCAATGAGTGGGAGTTAAACACTGATATTATTCAGACGGGTTTGGTTGAAAAATGTTTGATTCATAAAGTATTTCAAAGCAGAACACATCGGTTTGATTGATTAATTAAAGTTAAGCCTTCAAACATAATAGGTTTATTTAATCATAATGACCTGTCTTTACTATAAAAGGTGAAGAATAATATAGAAATCATTAATAATGACTGAAAAACAAACTTAGGCACCCTTGTTTTTTTTTTCTTCTCTGTTCTCTGCTTCACGCTGTCACGGTTGCTAGGCAACATGAGTTACGCTGAGGTGGGGGCGGGGCCAGTTGGTGAAGGCTACACCTGTCCGAATCCACAGATATTTTTCTTCCGGTCTTCGTTTTTCCTGTCAGACCCGTGCAGACCCTGAATTCGGACACACCCCTTCAAAGGGTTCAGCGCTGATGTCATAGAATCTATGTCACAAAGCCTGGGTTCCTAGTGACATCGTCAGTTAGGTAGAAGTGTAACAGTTTCTATTGCTATGGTAACCAGGAAAAGCTCTGAAGTTATTCACATTTCCTAGTAAAGGAGATGTCTCAACCCATCAAAACATTTCCAAATAAACTCATTCATATTAATACAAATGTAACTTTTTCCAACAATTTAGACAAGCTTCAGCCAATGTGGTTGTAATTGATAATGTGCAAAACACAATCACCTGGTTTCCCATTAAATCTGCTCAACAGTGTTTTCCTCATCAATGCATTTTTGATGAGGAACCTAACAATAGTTTCTAATTTCTTTTGTTGGCCGCTGGGCCTGCGCGTTCCCAGCGTGTCATCTCATTCAACCTTAGCTTCGAGCACATGGGTGTGTGAAAGCCACCTGTGTGTATGTACGTACGAGCATACAAAGAGCTGAGATTGGTAGAGGAAAACAGAATTATTTATTCCTGACACTCTCTTCCAAGTGACCTGCATGAGTTTTGACTCTCCACTGAAGACTCCATCAACAGTTTTCATGCTTTTTTCATGTGGTTTTGTATGTTCTCCCACTAATGCAGAAAACTTTTAATCAGAAACAACTGATGGTCAAGCAGGTGATGAGCTTGTTCAACTAAGTTCCATTGAACAAGTCGGTAGTTTAAGTATTTCCAATTTATTAGTAATGTTCTTTGACATGTGGTGTTATACCTTTCATGCTCATGTGTAAATTATTGAATGCAACATGTGAATAATGAGTCATTGTAATCCATCCGCCTGTAGGTCCGTACATCGATTCATCCATTTTCTTACACCCTTGTTCCTTAATGGACCTTTTCATTGGCTAATGCCCATTTTACGTCACAGCGCAGCTATCAGTGGGTCACCGTCTCACAAACTCAAGCTAATATACATTGTGGACTACCAGACCGACAGAAAGTTTTAGCGTCAGGACTCAAAAACAATGGTTCTCCACTGTCAGTTGTGTATCTGCACAGGTGATGTCAGGTATCCTGATCGTGTTTGTGTAACTAAAATTCACAGATTTACAAAATCTGAAACGGAATGCCTTGCTTGGATTAAACTTTGTCACGATTGTAGCGTTTGTAGCTCAACTGTCGTAGGATAAATAAGAACAAGGATTGTCTGCTGGAGTAAGTATTATTGCTTTGCTTTCTTTGTGTTTAGTGAATGAAAAAAAATAGTCAATAATAAACACATCCATTATGAAAACCTTTTAGCCACGTACAGCCTGGCAGCACGATATAACGTCTACATCCTGAAGCCTGTCTGTTACAGCCTTACGTTAGCTGAACAGATCAATATGCAATGTGTACCGTATCTGACATACATTAAAGATTTTATTTAACCTGAAAAGGCTTTTTACTAAACTGTAATCTTGTTAGCCACGCTAATCGTGTTAGCCATGCTAATCGTGTTAGCCACCGAGTACCGAGTGCTAGCAGCGGGCTGCTCTTCACTGTTCTATCAGAGCAGGCCGAGGCACATTGAACATTTGCAAACAACAAAAATCCCTCATTTCAAAATCGCCCTCAAAACCATGAATGTCCGACTTACCCAGCCTTGCAAGAACAATAGGCGTCAGTGATCTTGTCCACAGCTATATTTATGCTGAGGGTGTGAAGATCTGCTGTTTTACTCATCGACCATTAGCATTTAGCTGTGACGTGCACCAGGGGCAGAGCTATAAGGGGCAGAGCACCCCGAACTGGGCCGAATGGGGGCCCGGGTCTGGAGGTGCCAGGGAGGGAGGAATGGTTTCAAGTCGCTTAAATGTCTGATTAGATGGAGAAAGTGAGCCCTCGCCTGTTCAGAAAGGTGTATTTAATGTTAAAGTCAACAGTTTCAGTTTCGCCCGCACCCGCACAGCCCCCCCCCCACCAACAGTTTTCAGCAGCTGATGCACTTAAGGGGCCCGTGATTTGTCAGGGGCCTGTAATTGGCCCCGACGCCGACTTGTTCCACTAGTGACACCACAATGTTGGAGGCATCGTGTGGCTAAAACACCTTGATTTCGTCCAAAAAAGATGACATGAACTTGTTGGTCCCCTGTCCATTGTCGTGGCTGATATTTTGTGAAAATCCGGCAGAAATGCAACACTAATCGATTCAGAAATACTCTGTAGAGAGTCAGTCGACACCATGTTAACTAAGCCCGGAAGGCTTTGCTTGTGAGACATGTAGTCCGTGGGACTGTCGAGGGGCGCTTCTGGGACCCTAACAAAAAACCATAAGCCCTAGAAAATTTTCAAAACATTTTACGGGAGCAGACATGTGTATCTATGTTATGACCAACTTTTAGACTAATAGGGTGATATTTATGCCTGTGAGAGGGAGTTAAAAAGGGTTTTGGAGTCAGCCATCCACAGTCCTGTGTGTGTGTTTCAGAGAGAAAGATTACTGATTGTGTGAGATTGTGTGATTTTCCCTCTTCAATAACAATTTCTAAATATAGCAACTGACTTCTCAATTTTTGAATACTTAGAGCTGATACTTGCTGATTGAAACATGATGCTGCCACCGCCATGTGAGGACGGCGTTTTCAGAGTGAATTTTAGTTTGCAGTGTCTCCTACACGGCTGATGGCAAACTGAGATCAGGACTTAACTTAGTGTTGTTCCTTTAACTTTCTTTTTGCCTTTGTGTCATATGTGACTCTGCATAACCTGGTAGGTGTCCTTATACAGAAAACTTTCAAAGCTAATGAAGCACATTAATTAACGTTTTAGGTAATTAATGTGCTAATAGAATTACAGTAGGTCTATTTTTTACCTGGTTCACCTGATTCCCCTGATCCATAGCTGGTAAAACGATGGGATCAAGGAAGTCTTTGGATCAGATCAGCCAACTCAGGTTGAACGAATTTCCTAATAAGGAAATGATTAAACTTCATACCACAGTCATCAGAATAAATTCTATGTAAAAACCTTTGAAAACCATGCATCATTTTCATCTCACTTCATAATTATGCACTATTTTGGGTTAATTTGTCACATAAAATCCAGAAAAACCCATTGATGTTTTTGGCTGTAACATTACTACTCTGCCAAAAAAAATAATTAAGAAATCTAATTCCGTTTATAAGTGCAGATTTAGGTCAATGAAGAAACACAGAAGTAAATGTGAAATTAAACTGTGAGGCTATAATCAGATGTTTCGTCTCTCCTTGTCCTTTTATTTTTTATGTGTTTTACAATGGCCAGTCTCTTTTACACTCCATATAACATGACGGACGATGCCCTGCGTTCTCAGAATAATGTTCTGACGGAACATCTCAGGAGGCTCCTAAATATTTCCGTCTGGCTCTCTGCATGTTTGACCCCCAACCAAAGATGCCTCAAGTTTAATGTTTTGGAAAAACAGAAGAGGCAAAGTCCATATGAAGCTTTTAAATGGGAGTTTGGGATATAAACAAGTTTCAAAACAACTTTCTGGTACTGTGGCGGGTTTCGTCTTTTCTCTGGTGTTTGCCTGATTGTCACTCTTCCAGAATTTGGGCCTCAGCGGTGTGGTTACTAGCAACACGGGGCCCAGACAGCCTGAGTGTGACCAACCTGTCGTCCTGTCTCCCAGCCCTGCAGATCGGACAGTTCAAACTTCCCTTCTGCTCATTTTGGCCTCAGACACTGACTGAGATCCGTACAAACAGCGTTCCCTCTGTGGATGCAGAGTGTTTGATCCTCACGCTTTGATCTCAGGGAGATTCTTCGGTGTCGTCCTTTTGACATATTGAAGACAACCCACAGGTCCTCTAGCTCCTTAGATGTGACTGTGAACCCTAAAATAAGCTCGGAGCTCGGTGTATCCTCTTACAAAGTGATAGTGTGGTGACTGAACCTACTGACTGGCACTTCATAACAATGTCTACTTTCTCTGTCAGGCAACACTGTCCTCATGTAAATCTTGTTTTGCAAAGTGAAAGAATGATAATTAAATTCTATTTGGTTATTTTCTGACTTAGGTTTTAAAACTCGGAGTAGGATTGGAAGGTAGAATCTGGACGTCAGGCTTCAGCTGGTGGTGTGGTTTTATTTTTATGTTCCCAGCACCTATACCAAACAGTTCAAGCAATAGTATGTTGTAAATTCTGTCTCTTCAATAATATCGCCACTATTTTCTGTCAATAAGATCATTAAATTCAGATTCTTCAGGTTGCACAGGGACCTCACAGACCGGCTCAAGGCAAACGATTGACTGTCTTCCTCAAGTCCACAACACACATGCAAATGAGCCAATCTCCAGTTGGTTCATTCTACTTATAAACCAATTAGAGATGAAGTTGCTGGTGTACTTTAATTAGTAACACAAGACCGCTTTAAACTGATTGTTGGACATTCCCTTTCAGGACCTTTGCCAGACCTTTTTTAAACAAAATTTTAAAGATCAACATGGTTTATGGCTTCCGATGTTATTTGTCTCAGTCTCTTTTCTGTCTGCCTGTCAGACAGAAAATTGGCAGATTGAGATCAGAACCACGCCTCCACACCACCTCCCCAATTACCTGTCTGTCCTCACCTCCGGCATCCCTGGATCCATGGAGATGGGGCCGTTTCTCTGACCATGAATCAGACCTTCAGTGCCTCTTCATCTAAATGACTTCCTCAGGTCAGAGGTCAATGTCCCATCAATCACTAAGCCGTGGCTGATTAGCTGGGATGGTTGTTTGCTTTAAGGAATCTCCAAGTGCTTTGAGATTTCCTGTTTTCCTCACTGCATTCGGTGCCTGTTTGGTTGCCTATGAGCAATAAAGCTTTAATACACGTTATATAATCTTCACTTCAAGTTTTTAAGTTTAATGGTCTTTTTCCTTTTTTTATCCTTCTGGCCAATATTATGGGTTTAAAGTACACCACTGTGTCAAATTCAAACCTCTTCCGCGAATTTCTTTGCGTTTGGTTTTATTTCTCCAGTATGACTCACCATTGTGTTTCCTCCCATGATTTACCCGAGGCGCGTTTGACTGCGATTGAAAGACTCCCGATGACACATTTGTGTCAGGAAGCCGCCGTGGTCGCCGAATACTGTTCAGAAACACAAAAGAATGGCAGAGGGCAATATTTACATCAACAGCACCGCTTAGGGCCACAACAATGCGGGCGTCAACAAAGCAACGCAGCAGCATCAATGTCTAAATCCCAAATTAATTTGTCCCCACAGAGTCCGGCTGGTGGGGCGAGAAGAAAGAGCGAGTGATTGTGTTTTTGTTTAATTTTTTTATTTTTTATCAGCTCCACAAACATGGTGGCACTAACAAAGTATCCTTTCTGTGCCGTTTCCTTCCACCCTGATTGGACTAATTGGGACCTGTTGACAGCAAATCCCATCCGAGCAGGAACAAGCCAATCAAATCTCAGCGTCTGTCATCCCTGGCACACGGAGCTTCCCTCCCCACCCCCACCCTCCATATAGGCCTTTGTCTCAGTGACCCAGCTGACCTGCAGCATTTTTTAATATGGAAAGCCTGATTAAGTCTCTCAAAACAGGACATGAGGCATTCTGCTGGAGAGCTTTTGGTTCAAAGGATAAAAGCTGTGCTTTATGACATTTTCAATATTTCTAAGTGCAAACATGAATAGTACACATTGTCACCTTCCTAATATAACACAAGTCATTTTTTGACAAAAGTTGAATTAGGCAAAAAAAAAAAAAAAATACCCACACACTTTTGACAAAAAACGGACTTCGGAAGGTGACGGTATCATATGGATAAAAGAAAATGTCTTATGATATAAACTGAACAAAGAAGCAGTTTTATTTCTGACTTTAATTACCTTGATTTTTTATTCTCTTCATGTTGCTTGCCCCAGAAAATGTTGGATGAAATTTCACAGAAATGTTTTTTATTATTATTATTTCACCTAAAGAGAAAAGTTGAAAAGATGTCTGCATAAATGAATCTACTGATGTGTAACGTTTAACGTTTATCTGAGTACAAAAAAAGACGTCAGTAGACACCCATCGCATGAACAGAAGGTGTGAAACTAAACCAGTAGTTTCACTACAGCGTCACTGACATCACTTTTTGAAACAAAGTGTGTCCTGAAGCTGCATCCAGTTACTGACGATGTGCGATTTTACCCGGTGAAGTAATTGTGAGCAGTTATGATTGGCCTTGAATAGACAGCTGGTTTCAGACTCTTATTTTGAAGTAAAAAAGGAAGTAGATGTTGAAGGTCCCTGTTGTGCTTATAGATAAAGTATTCATGTCGGAGAGTCACCTTGGGAAGTAGAAACAAAAATCAGTCCCAGGTCGACACATGAGACACAAACGATTGATTTCCATTGTAGCGGTGAAACAGTCAACTCTTAAATTGCAAAAACTAGCATCTACTTTGCTACTTTGCTGACTTGACTAGATTCCAATTACTTCTGAAATAAAACACAATTGGAGCCTTTCACGGTTTTTAATGAATCTGGACACAATATGATCAACTCTAGTCAGATTCCTCACAGCAGAGAATGTTCTGATTTCCTCCATTTGTGAAAACAAAAATGAGACGAGAGTGCAATGTGTCATCAATTTCAACAATTTGCACTTGCTGGAAAATATAAGCCTTTAAAATGTCTTGTATGCAATTGTGATTTTGTATAACATAACAATTTGAGTAAACCTCTTTTTAAAGAAATAAGTGTATACATATTTACTTCCTGCTTCTTTTCCTTAGAGTTGAAATCTATATATGAGTAAAGATTCAAAACATAAAAATGGTCTTTGGATTGTTGCCTTACTAAATAAAGGACAACAGAAAATGTTCAAATTTTTTGTGTCATTAATTATTTTCTATTTTGTTGTATTCTGAGTTGTGGTCAGGGGGTGAACATAATCCTTTCAAGGGGCACACTTTGGACACCCATAATATAAAGCAGCAACCAAGTAAATAAATACAAGAGTCTTATTGTGAAAAAAGACAAACTGGACATAACTAACTCGAGTACGAATGCCTGTAGTGTAGAGTTTCCTGTGGGGGTAAACTGGAGGTAGTTGAAGTGCACCACAGGGGAAACAGATACATCCTAAATGCTTTCGTATTTTGTTTCCTCTGCTTTAAAGATGTCCAAAGTGTCAGGACGCAACAGCACCTTTTGCTCCGGCAGTTAGCCGAGACAAATGACCAGAGGAGGAGAGGGACCGGAGCAGCTGAGAAAAAGCTCTCAGCTCCTTCCAGAATCTCTCACAGCAACTTATCCTTCAGCGCCATTACGAACCACTCGTATCTTGGCCAGCACCTGTCTTTGGTGGGCCAGGACACCCCACCTCCCCCTGTTCACCCGAGACCCCTACTCCCATCACCTTCGTCCTTTGGAGTGGCAGGGGGGCCCTGGTGATCCTCATCCATCCTAAACGCTCTGCGGAGAAAAGGCAAGTCGTGATGAGAGAAGGAGAAGGAGAGGAGTTTGTGCCCATGTCCCCTTTGTGCTTTTAGCCGTCAGCCTTCTCGTCTGCCACGGTCATGTCCGCACAATGGCAGCCCTAACAGGAGCTGTCAGCGGACAACGCTACGCCGACGCTACGGGGGTTGGATCACCTTAGCTCTGTGTTTGTGCTGCATTGAAAGGCCGCTGGCTACAGCTGAAGCGTGTTTTGTGTTATTTTCTAAGGAGGTGTGTGGCGCCTTTTAGCCCTGTGTTTACCGACACCAAACACCAAAGACGAGGCAAGAGAGTCAGATCACTAGAGGAACGGAAAGGCCTTAAAGAGGCAGTATTATGTAAAATCAAATTTTTTTTAGCTTATGTTACAATGTTACGTCCTCATCAAAAACATGACTGGAGTGTTGCTTTGATTATTTTATGCATGTTTCAGCTCCTTCAGACTAGCCAGTAGCAATTAGCAAACACCTGGTGGAACTGTGCATCTGCTGAGCTTGTCTACTTTTCAGTGAAACGTTGGTAAAAATGTTCTTAAGGGGTTATTAGAGGACATGTTTTGATGACTTTGTGAAGGCACAGTGAGGGAAAGAGCTAGAGTTTCTTAAAGGGACAGAGGCCCAATTTTAAGGTGTTAAATTATGCAATTACAAATATGTACAAAACTTTGTTGATATTCTGCTAATGTCAAGAAAACTCAATTTCACAGTGTCCATTTAATAAACACAACTAAAATCACACATGAATAAGTTTGTTCATATAAGAAGTTGTTTAAAACATGCCACACCATCAGCCTGCTGTCACTTCCTGTCATCGTCTTCGTCTTTTCCACCAGTAGTAACATCTGATTACTGCTCACGACACAATGCTAAAAAGTGTTTCCAGTGCAGTTTACAAATGTTACTAATTTTAATAAAGCCGAAAATTAACCTCATATTAGAGGAAAAACTTTCTTTGAAAAGTAGGGGGGTGAGGGGGGCGCTGTTTTAAACTGAAGTATTTTCATTAATCAAATGTATTTTCGTAATTTCAATTTCATCAATTTTAAAGAAACATAGCTGTAGTTAATTGATTGTTGATAAAATGCCACCTGGAAAGTTCCTGGAAAATACATGATACTGCCCATTTAAAATGCCTTGTTTTAAATATATAGACTCATGTAAAAGGTGTCCAGTAGAGGCCTCTACTTTGCTCCTGAAGTTGGATCAATATGGCGAAGGTGATGACGTGTCATTTTGCCCTGGCGGAGCAGAGCGTCTCTGAATGGCGGCGCTGAGAGACGGCAGCAGGTGAATTGTCCAGACAGCAGATACAGTGTATCAACGTGCTGCTTTTAAGTGTGCGGTTAGGACTCAGTGTGTCCCTACATTCGGAGCTCTGTTTGGCCGCCGCTTGTGAAAAGCGATACTTGTCACCATCCTCATTGTGTGTTTGCTTTCGAGACTCTGCTTATGTGTTTATGAGTTACTGCCGAGCACACAGAGCCACGAGCCAGCTGCAGACTCTATTTGTTGGATACATGTAATTAATTCACAAAGGCCCTTAAGAGCTTTAGGCTCCGGATACAAAGGAGGTGGGCCGCTGCGACGAGTTCAGGTTCAATCGGCTCATGATTTTATTTGTTGGGAACCAATATTTAGGCAGGTGTCTCGGCTGAAAGGGATCAGGAATGCATATAGACACACACCTGAGGGAAAAGACAACACCGCTGTTTAGAGTATCCTGAGCCGATGGCTTTGGGTTTCACTAATGCAGTCTCTGACTAAAGAGTTCATATAGTTCTACATGTTTTATCATGTTATACTCAGAAATTTTAATTAATTTTAAAGGCTTTTTATGTGATGTACCAAAAAACAATAGTTACGTCATCTGTATAGTACGTTTTAGCAAAAAGGCAGTTCGAAGTGCTTTTCATCATGAAGACATAGAAACATCATAAACGTGTCATTTAGTCAACAATTGTTGAAAAACCCATAATAGACAGTATTTTGTCAAATATCATTGTTAAAATCATCGTTTTACACATCAAATATGTTGGTCAATGTTCAATTTATTACGGTTCAAAAGCAACTCTAAACAGGCGAGGTTTTGTCTCATCTTAAAGGAACTCAGTGTTTCAGCTGTTTTGCTGTTTTCTGGAAGTTTGTTCCAGATTTGTGGTGCATAGAAACTTCTCCATGTTTGGTTCTGGTTCTGTGTCCTCAGAACCAGAAGACCTGAGCGGTCTGAAAGGTTGATACAACAGCTGATCTTTACTGTATTTTGGTGCTTATAGACATTCAGTGATTTGTAAACTAGCAGAAATGTTTTAAAATGGGCAATTGTGAAATGGAACTAAAATAACACAGTCATTTTTTTTTCTTGTCGCTGAGAAGCAAACAAAAAAATGTTGGCACACATTGGCATGACCCCCACTTCCCTCTAATGCCTTCAAATAAGAACCACAGTAACAATTACCTTCAAAATTCACCTAATTAGAAAATATCCAGTTAGTCCTTTGAAGGTTTCAAGTGTTTCTTAGAGAACATTAGTAAATAAACAGCATCATGAAAACCAAAGAGCACAGCAGGCGGCTAAGGGAGAAAGGCTTGTACCCACACGGACATTATTGCTTGCCTAGACAGCAAGGTTGTGTAAGAACATTAGTCAGAGAAGCAGCCAAGAGGTCAAAGGTAAATCAGGAGGAACTGCAGAGATCTACAGCTCAGGTGTGAGAATCTGTCAACATTAAAACTATTAGTCACGTTCACCAGAAACATAAACAGAGGCTTTGTAGAGGAGCGACAAGACAAAGGCTACTGTTCAGGGAACGGGAGAATAACACCTGGTCGCAGTTTACCATGAGCCAAGCAGGAGGAAGCTCCTCTGTACAGATGAGACCAGAATTAAACGTTTTGACCTACATGTAGCACACTATGTGAGGAGGCGCACTCCGCCGTGAACACATCAGCATGTAAAGTTTTGTTTTTGTTTTTCTTCTGTTTCGTTTTGCTTTTTAAGCAGGGGCTTGGAAGGTGGTCAGAGTTGATGGATGGAGATAAATACATGACGAAGCTGGAAGAAAACACACAGGGTGTAAAACACTAGTAACTGAGACAGAGGTTCAAACTGAAGTACTTTATATTTATTATAGAATGGCCCAGTCAAAGTCTTAAATCCATTTGAGACTCTGTGGCACTGTTTGAAAGTTAATATTTACACAGCGCTCCGTTCAACCCAAGGATGCTAGAGTGATATTTTCATGAAGAAGAGGCAACATTTTCAGTCTGTACGCAAGAAAAAAAGCTAGTCAAGAAAAACCCAAAACACTTGCAGCTGTAATTGCAGCAAAAAGTGGTTCTATAATGTTCAGATTTTATCTGTAAAAAGAAATATGTTCCATTACTTTGAGCTAATGTTAATAAAATATTAATTTTTGTGGTATGAAGCAGTCTAATAGCAGAGTAAAAAGAAAACAGGGTTTATAATTCAGATGCGGTTTTGTTGCTAGGTGACCATTAGATGGCAGTAATACATAGCTGAGCAGCTCCATCCACGGCCATCGAGCTTCTATGTTCTTTGCCTTCTGGAAAATACAAAACAAAACAGAAACGGTTTTGGACGAACCCTCATTCTTTGTGTAATTTAAACAAAGGATGAGTCAGCATAATGGTCAAGCTGTCACTTCCTGCAGATAAGAAATAAGGAAAAGAAGGTGTTGTCATACTCCAAAAAATATAAAAGTATAATTTTTGAGAGCATCACTCAAAACATGTAAACACAGAATGTAAAGTGTCCATCTCTGAAAATGACTTGCCTCACAATTTTTTTCGAGGTGATCTATTGTGAAGAGAAATCGTAGCACAAGAGAAAACCTGAACAGCTTTTTGCGCTTTGTCAACGGATCGTCCGTATGCGTTGACTCGCATGTCTGATTTCAAAAAATGAGCAAAATACTGTCAAACAAAAAGTAGCGAGTAAGCAGAAGAGCATCTGACAGAGTAAAGAAGTGCAGTAGCTGAGTGCTGGAGCTTTATTGTGGTCTCGCTTTTATCTGTAAGACAACACTGGGACAGCTTCAGAGGGCCCGGGGTGTGTGGATCAGACCGGCCTTATCTGCAGGCTTCACCCACCTCTGTTTGCCTGACCTCAGCTTCCAGAGCTTCACTCTGCAGTAAAGTTAGCCTGCTCTGTCTCTTGCTGAGGCTTAGCCCTGTATTTGTTCTAGACTGAGATTGTTTACAGATAGAATCGAAAAGTATCTCCTCCCAGTACATCAACTTGTTCTGAGACAAGATCTTTATACAATTCATTGTCAAATTCTCACCCCTATGTTAACAGAAATTAACTATTAATAATTTCTTCTTCTTGTCAGTCACACCCAAACCTATTTAATCAAGATGTCACTTAAATAGAACTTGTTTGATCACATGAAGTGGGCAAAAAGAAGCAGCTCATGTCCTCATCTAAATATTTTTTGATTTTTTAAAATTCTATTTATTTATTTCGAAGATGATATAAGTATAAAACCACACACATGAACAAAGAATGCAAAAGACACATATTTTTTGTACCACAATAATCTTAACATGCTCAAAAAGGAGAAGGAAGACGTAATAAACTTATGAACTCCAACCCCATAAACTCATTCTATATTTTCAGATGGACCCACATCATTAAATCAAATAATAATAAAAAATATAGGTTAATTAGTTTTCCATTTTATCTGGGTTTAAATATGTCTAAGTATATACATCCATGCATCCAGACCCACACACTCAAATTGCCTCAACTTACATTCACATATTAGTGCTATTTCTCTCTCACATGTTTCTATATCTTGTGAAAATTTCCTCCTTATATTGTCTTTTAAATTGTATTAAATTTTGACTTTGTCTTAACGCCTCATTTAATTTGTTCCATAATTTTACCCCATGAATGGAAATACAATAGCTCTTTCTTGTAGTCCGCAAACTATGAATCCTTAAGTTTGAGTAACCTCTTACGTTATTTCCCCTTTCTCTTTCAAAAAACATGTTCTGCATGCGCTCAGGTATCAGGTTGATACCTTAAACATAATTTGAGCAATTTTAAATTCCACCAGATCTTAATGGGTTTGTGTGCTCATGAAAACTGGCATTATGGATGATTCTTTCTGTAGGATACGGTGGTTGTACAAAGCTTTTGTAATCAATTCCCCAGATCTCTGAACAAAATATGGTAAAATCAGAGTTATGTAGTATATGAAGTGATTTGTTATTCAGAATATGTCTAGTTTATCCAGGACTGATATGCTTCTACAAAGTTTATTCTATAAATGTTTATTATGAGGTTTTGAACTGATTTTGTCATCTATTGTTACGCCAAGAAACCTATTAATATATGAGCTTTCTCGAGTTACACCCTCTGTCTGAACTTGAATTTGAACGTTTTTGTAACAATTTTCAAAAAACATGATTTTAGTCTTGATAATTTCTTATTGTCATACCATTTTTTAATTTACTGATTTCTGAATGAAAATAAGTTGTAAGTTTTCACCAGAAACTAGAATATTTGTTTTGTCAGCAAATAATACAAGTTTTAATACATTAGACACTTTCCTTATGTGGTTTATATACAAATTAAATAAAACAGACCCTTGAGGTACTCCACACACAATCTCCAGACAATCAGATTCAATATCGTCCATCTGCACAAATTGTTTTCTGCTCTTTAAATAGCTCCTCATCTAGTTCAAAACTACTCCCACAATTCCATAATGCTTTAATTTTGTAATTAGAATATCATGGATATAGCAGATGCATAAATCCAATAACAGATAAGAAACAAAGTCTTTAATGTTTATCTATCTTCAAATGGCTGTCAAAGGCACATTTAAGGGTTTGAGACTCTATTGAACCAAAGTCATTGTCCCAGTTAGAAAAAACATGGAATGAAGCTGGGTTTCCTCAGAGTGACCATTTTGCCAAAGTTAATGCTGACAACTTGTCCAGGAAGTCGCAAATGAATCCAGGAAGGAGCTAATTGATGTAATGATCAATTGTCAGAAAGAAGAAAGAGGGAAAATGCTGGATCGCCCATTTGTGACCTTAAGTTTTCTACACCAAGACAATGGCTCTGAAGTAAACCAGGAAGTCCAGTTTGAGCCAGTTAGATGCTGCAGCATTACTGTTTTCTTGAACTCAACAGATATTTTTGCTCCAACAGGATTGTCTACACTTCTGCCTTCTGTTTTTGACAACATACCAGACTCAAAAAACACACAATTCTTTCCCCCACTGACCATCCACATGGAGCAGCTTGGTGAAGTCCTAGGCTAACATTAGTATGTTTATACTCCATTTTCATATGACTTATTATTTATGTCTTGTTCTTTTCCATTTATCTTCCATTTTAAGCTAATATGTTGTTCCTTGTTTATTTGTCTCATGGAATCCATTGTTTTCTCAACCCTGGGTTTCTTCTTCTCTTAGTCATGTCTTTATACTTCTTTGTCTGTTTCCTGTTTCTTTGGCTACGCTGTCATGACATAAGAATGCGCAGCTTGTGCATTTTGGATCCAGAAATAACAATCAAACAAGCAAACAAGCAAAAACATAAATTTAGTGTATTTCAATGGCAAGATGGCCTTATCACATTTGGAGCAATGTTCTTTGGCTTCAAAAAAGGCTGGAATGGTCATATACCACTGAGATCAGACAGTGAAGTCATGTTGATGTTACCCTTGCAATGCCGATGTACAGCTTAGTTTGGTCTGGCTGACAAACTTAGTAGCTACCACACCCACATACACCTGGACTGGACCCAGGTCTGCCTTTTCCAAATCAACCTGTTTATCCACTGGCATAGTTAGCAGTAAAACTCACTCTGGGCTCCAGTCCTCACACACACGCAAGTTCATAAAGACAAACAAGGAGTACAAGAAACCGTGTATCATATTATTACAGAAAATTCACTCTGGTTAATTGAAATAAAAAAGACAAATGATTGTTTTAAATGGAGAGCTTCCAGTCAGTCTCAAGACAAGTAGGCTAAATATCAGTGCGGATGAGAGAAACGTGTCATAGTGACTGACTGACATCCGCTGCCCTTTAGTGAAGAAGAAAAGCCCCACTTTTCTTTCTGTAAGCTGATGGCTGCCAAACACAGCAGTTTTCCTCCAAATGAACACGACTCTGAGCCCCAAACCTTCAGCTAAGTGCAGGAGCGGCATTAAGGGTCATGTCAAAACAGCTTACAGCCACACGGCTCACTCCAGAAGGTACGGGGTCTGTTCACAAAGTCATTCGAAGTGACAGCACTCCGAGCCGCTCTCCCTCCGACGGCCCTGTGTGGTGGAAAGTGGAAGGCTAGTGCTCGGGTAACGCGAGGAAACATGGTTCACTTTGCTGTTAACTTTGGCAGTCCTGGCCCGGTTCTTGAAAGCAGCGTTCCTTTGAGAGAACAACTCAGCACATGTCGCTGCCAACCCTTATTGAGCCAGCTCAGCAGGCTGACCGTAGGGGAGTGATGGCTCTGGCTTTATTCTGGTGAAACTGTTTACTTGGATAGTCCACGGTTAAGTCTCCCAGTGAGATTAGAAAAACAGTTGCTCACCACATCCTCAAGTGCGGCACAGATGCTTATGGCTAACAAAGGAAAAATATAATCATCGTTGTCCTTGGTGCTTGGGTTGTTGAATGCAAGCCTCCTGTGTGTTTACGCCAAGCTACGGGCTGTTTGCTAAAGAAATGCCGTGTGACACAGAACAGAGGAACCTGTCAGGGAAAGAGGGATTTTTTTAACTTCAGATTTTTTACTTAATGTGCAAAGTAAGAAAGTTAGCCTAGATGTGAGACATAAATGAGTGTAGATGTGTGATCTGAAACAGCAGATTGCAGGTCTTTTCCTGGAGGTGAGTTTGGTGCTTGTTTAATCACTCTGAATGAGAACCAAATGGTCCAGTAGCAAAGACCAAATAAACAGAAGTTGAAATATTAAACTGAAACACTGCTGCTTATAGGGGTGTAAGGTAATCCAAAACTCACAAGACGAGACAAGACATGATAAGTTCACAAGAACGGGATGGGGAGAGATTTCAAAATTGTCCGTAAGAAAACTTCAAAGATCAAATTTATGCTTCACTCAACAAACTAATCTGAATTTATCTAATTTCTTTTTATCTTTTCAGACTTTAGAAAAGATAAAACTATGATCTGCAACAAGTACAAAATTTTCCAGTGACTATTGATACAATATAGTGATTGTTAAATAGCTCAACGTACCTGTAGACATCCATGCATTGGTTATTATAGCCTCTTTTAGCCTCTTTCTGCAACTTGCAATGCTTATACATTGGTTGTCACTCTGTTGCCATTCATAGTTCCTGCCGGAAACCTAAAATGCTGCCAAACAAGCGTCGTTGTGGCATCTTTGAATACAACTTAGGCTAAACCATGCAATGCTCACAAGACTGCAATCACCTCAACGAGAAACATTGTGATTTCTTAATATCACAATGAGATCTTGCTACACCCCTAATTGCTTATCATTACTGAGATTTGAATGAGTAAGTTAAAAGTTTTCCAAATCATTCCCAGGATTTCCAGGTCCAAAGATGAGTCAAGAAGCCAAAAATCATACTGAAGCAAGAGTAGCATCATGTCAGCATATTTTACTATAAGTATAAGTAATATAAGTAAAAAGTCACCATCCCAAAACCTTACCATAGTAAGAGTAAAGAGTATTTGATAAAAAACAGGCAACTTAAATACTGAGTACTTTAGTAGTACTGTTTAATATAATGAAATCTGTGAAATAATGTACAGTGGAGCCTCGGTGCTCAGAGCTTACCGCCCACGCCCGCCTCCGATTGGCTAAATGCTTGAAGCCTTTTCTAAAAAGCTTTACAACTACATATTTTAATAGTTGAGATACTAAATATACCTTAATATGCACAGTGGAAACCATTTGGCCAGAACAGCAGAAGCTAATATCTACAGTCATACTTATTCCTAGTTTTAGGGTACAGCCAATCAGTAGGCAGGAAAATAAATGGTGCTCCTGGATTGGCTCTTTTGCCAACACCAACCAGCAGCATGTCAAGCAATAACATGGAAGTATTTCAGCTTAACAAACTGCATTTTCTTTCAAATACTTTATATTTCAAATACTTTATATCTACTTTATGGAAAATCTACTTAGAGAGAAAAACTTTCTTTCAAAGTCTTTGAGTGTCAAATTATCCTTCTGCAATAGCATAGATATTAATTTTGAAACTTTCCAGACTGGAAATAGTTTGCATATTTTATTGACCAGCTGGTAGTTTGCATAACTTCAAATATAATCCTAAAGCTGTTTCATGTTACTACTGCACTCTCACCACTTTGAGATGATTTGAGTGCAAAGCAATGTACAATAATAAATTATATTGAATTATTATAGTTTAACTGAAATAAACGTATTTTGTTCATTGGTTCAGACACAAAACTCAATTATTAGTTAACTAGTCATTTGCAATCAAGCAACAATCAGGTCAGTGCTGTGAGATTTGAGCTGCTCTGAAATATTCTGAGAAATTTTATCTGTCAGGATCCTGTGTGTTTGACATTTGACCTGCTTGGCTGCTTGTAATGTTGCTAAACAAGGTGTTGACACCTCACCCACGAGTGGCTCGACTTCTGCTGAATGACTGAACTGGGAAACAAAGGTTCACCTGACAAATAAGTTTTGGCCTGACACTGCTAGTATGTAAAGTAAAAAAAAAAGAAGGATCTAATAACACACTCTACTGAGAAAGAGACAAATTGTCCTGGCAAGCTAAATAAACAGAAGATTAATCTGTGTTCTTACGAGAGCTGAAAAAGTCAGTCATGGATGAAATCGAGGCTTTTGAG
Source organism: Poecilia picta (assembly GCA_033032245.1). NCBI lineage: Eukaryota > Metazoa > Chordata > Actinopteri > Cyprinodontiformes > Poeciliidae > Poecilia > Poecilia picta. The sequence goes on from CM065361.1 coordinate 6,748,246, forward strand.
AGGTTGTTGCTCAAGATGCAGTGCTGATATGGAGAACCTGAGAACCTGACTGAAATATGAAGAGACCAAAACAAAGATCTGGGGGGTTACATGAGGCAACGGTTTTAAGTCGGGGACGGTGACTGAGCAGCTCTATGTAATTCCATTTCTGCTGCTTTGTGAGCTCATGTCCGCAGGTGAAGTGGTTGAAAGATTAAAAAAATAATAAAAACATCCCATGTTGCAGCAGGAAGCGTTGATCAGATAATGCCATCTACCTCTGATCTGGTCCCTGTGTCTGCGCTGCAGCAGGTGTCGGTGGAGCTGGGAGGGACCGGTTCAGCAGCCCGCTCATCTTATCGCACAAAGCTCGATTCTGTCAGCACGGCACGCGTTGAGGCTGTGTCAAAACGCTGACATCGTCCAGACACCTGCAGGCTGAAAGCGAGCGAGCCTGTGAGCGTCCTGCGTGTTAGGAAACAGTCTGCTGTGAAGAAAGAATGCTGTCTGAGTTACTGAATGGGACTTTTCAGGCATGCAAAGGGTTATGACAAATCACCAAAGTATTCATAACGCTTTCATCTTTTCGCATTTTGTCAAATCTTGGCTACAGACCACAATGTAGTTCAGTGGGATTTTATGATCAACATCAAATAATGCATTGTTGTAAAGTGAAAGTCAAGTAAGATGTGGTTTTCTAGATGCTGTGATGCAATAAATCTGAAAAGTGTGGCATGCATTTGTAAAACCTTGCCATTGACCTGTTTCCTGGTGCCCACAACCAAAATGCTTCCAACCACAAAAAAAACAAAAAAAGTATTATCATATTGCTAGTCATTCTTATGTTCTTTTGAATCTACAAACAAAAATATTACCACATGCCCTTTAACGTTTCTGCTTTGCTCATGTTGACTTTTTTCTTCCGCTCCATGTCATTACTAAACTTCCAAATATAAAATAAAATCTAAAAACTAATAAAATGGAAAGATATAGCAAGCATACTTTTACTTTTTAAAAATTTGCAATAGTTCAAAGAAAAACTTTTAAAGCCCTTCCGTTGATCTGTCTCAGTTTTAAAATATTATGAGGAAATCTGATTTCCTTGCAAACAACTTATTAGTCAGGTGCAGTTAAATAATAAATTATGACGTGAATTTAAACAATTGATTAAGCATGTGTTCAGTCAAAAACACCAATTAGTTGTGTTTCCATTGCAAATGTGCGCAAAACTTTGTAAATATTCTGCGAATGTTGCAAAAATACAATTTCACAATTGCCATGTTTATAAGAAGCAATAAAAATCACATGTTAAGTTTGTTCACACTGTAAGTCATTAGGACATGCGCACCATTATCTTCCAACTACTTCCTGTTCTCTTCTTCTTCGTCTTTTCCGCCAGTAGTAACATCCGGTTGTTGACCAGGTGACTCGTGTGATGAAAAAAAAAAGATTTTCATTTCATTTTTGCAAACCAATTTTGATACGACCAAAAAAAACACCTCATCCCAGCACCAAAACTTTCTATTGACACATGACAGTTTTTATTTTCAAAATCAGTGTGTTTCCATTAAGCTAATTTATTAGATGTTTATTTGTGAAATTATATGGTTGATGGAAACGCAGCTGCTGTCTCGTAAATGTGGACGGATGTAAATGTGAATGAAGTTCCACGCTATCGCTAATAAATGCGTCCTTCTTAGCACACAGACCGAACAGACACACACTCAGCTGGCATGTTGAGCTACACACAGCAAACATTTGCTCTTCGGGTTGTTCCACAAGTTTGACATTTGGAAAAAGCTCATAAAAAGCTCAATTCCTCCACACAGGAGGAGCTCATACACTCTGCGGTACACTGCTTCCTCCCCACCCCTTTGCACGATTGCTGTAATAAGCGTATATGAGGAAGTGATTTTTCAGGTGTTCATCGGAGGGACCTCTGCCCGTTCCCTGATGTTGAAGCAGATGGCCCCAGGGCAGCAGCAGCAGACGTGTACATGCATCTTCATTGTTGGAGCGCTGTACAGTATCTGTTACAGCTCATTTTGGGAACATTTGATGTGATGGAGTACATGACAGCTGAGAGAAACCAGTGTACCAGAGTACTTGTTTCAGTATCAGGTTACTTATTCCTTTGTCACACCGAGCAAGGCCACTACAGAGCATGTTTTAAATCAGCCGCACTGTCCTGCAAATTCTCGCTAGAGAAATCCTCAGTAGGTCATGACATTTTGGACCCTAATACGGCTTTTGTTTGATTTCGTTAAACAGAAATCAAACAAAATCGTTTATTCATGTTACCAACATCTGCTGCGGAGACAACAATTCGTCTTTTTCTCTGACCACGTGGTAATAATTTGCTCGAGAAAATCCTGCTGCCACAAAAAAAAAGAAAAAAAAAAAAGAAAAGCCACATTTCATCTCTGCGTGATGATTTTCTTTCTATGCATGTTTTGGGATTTACTGAAGTCTTTTTGGTCAAGACCGTCTATGCACCGTCCAAAACACGATCGGCATCGCAGCTGATTCCTCTGTTTTAATGCGGATTCGGACGACAGCCAGATGTCAGTGTGTGTGTTTGTGGCTTTTATGCTCAGTGTGAAAAGTGTTATAGTCAGTTTTAAATTGTCTATAAAGAAGGAAAAGTTTTTGACAGGAAAATGAATTTCAACTTCAAAGTCATGGATTGCATTTGAAGTGGAAGGAGGAAATCCATTTAAAACTATTCAGACAAGAGATGATGAGTTTTATGATATTTCTTTGGTGTGGTCTGTTGAAGTATTGAAAAAAAACCAAAGTCCTCTGTGTACAGTTGGATTTGGGGCTGAATAGTTGGTCAAATTGGGATCAATACCATACAGCGTATAGCTCATCACACGTTTTCGTGCCAGAAAACCTTCAAACCTTTGCTATTGTTTTATTTATTTATTTTAATAAATAAGAAATGCTTTAAAGCTGTTTGTTCTTTTTTGGTGTCTTCATTTAGTGTAAATATGCTCCCGGAGGCTAAAGATAATTGCTAGTCCACGAGGTCTCAAGACCAGAGCGGACTTCAACTCTCCCTAACTCTAATCTCAAAAACCATCACAGCTGTTTATGCATCGTTATGCTTTTCTTTATGATGGCTGTTCAGACTGGAAGTGTTTTACATAAACATAACAGGATGATCGTTTGTAAATAATCCACCTTCTGTGTAAATAACTGCTAAACGTAAAGGTTTACAGGTTGGTCAAGTAGTGTTTGCATAAAGCGTTATGCGATTTTTCAGATTGGAGTTGTGCGAAGGCATTTTGATCTTGTTCTTGTTATGGCCTCAGGGTCCACTGTCAAGATGCCAAAAGAGTTTATCTACTGCAGGTTGGGTGTTAACTGCCTATAACGTTTCACTTCACTATCCCTTTAAAGAGGCAGAGCTTTACATTATGCAATAATGTGATTCCCACATCAAAAGCATACCTGAACTGTTGCTTTGACTTTTTCATGCATATTTGAGAAATATTTTAATTTCCCGTGGCAACCATTCAGCTGTGCAAAAATACCTGGGTGGACCTTGCTCCGCCTTTCAGAGCTTCTGCCTCACAGAGCAGCTCTCCCCCATCTATCCCTCCACGGCTCCTTCAGACTAGTCAGCAGCAATTAGCAAACAACCAGATGGAACTGCGCATGTACTCAGCTCATTCTAGGATCCACTTCTCAGTGAAACGCAGGTAAACATGTTGTTAAAGAGTTAATAGAGGAGCCAATGTTGTGATGAGTGTCAGAAAGAGCAAGAGTTTCTTAAAGAGGCAGAGGCCCAATTTCAAGCTGTGAAATTACAAAGTAACATTTTTCTTGTTATATTTAAAACATTTTTTTTTTGCAACTAAAGGTAACTGTGCTACAAAATTAAACAAAGTGGCTAGGAAACACGTACTGTCCCTCTAACATAAGATAATGTGAGTTCTCATTCACTTTCAACACTTGTCTGAGGTTCCCCGTTGCTATGCCTGGTCAATGCCCTGTTCACTCTGACAAACCAGGACAGGTGGAAACAATGCTTTGCCTCTGTGCCCCCCGAACTCCCTCAACTCCGCCCCAAACACCAAAATGAAACTGGATAAGGGAAGTCAAGCCATGCACCACCGTTCTTCATATCTCAGCGCTCTCCTTGCCTGAAACCCCATTGCCTGGCAACCAAATATTTTGTAGTTGCACTTTTGATTTTGGCCTTTTTCCCTTAGTGCCCTACAAATCCATCTCTCCATACAGAGATTCATCCTACTTTCATTCATCCTACTTTCCCCTTCTTGTCATTCATTCCTCTCCAGCATCTGCGTTTGCGATCTTCCCTCTAATCCTTCAAAGTTCCTCTGCCTCTTTCTTCAGCTTCATTTTCCTGCCTTCCTTCTCCCACTCGTCGCCCTCACCCCAACGATGCCAAAGGGTGGCCCGGCCGACCACATTGGCCGACTGACAGCCCTGAGAGATGTGGCTAACCAACAAAAGCGATGGCGCTCGGCCAGCGGGTAACAGTCACAGAAGATGGGCGGTCGGCGAGGCGAGAGGAAACCAGCTCAGTGAAAAACTCTCTTGGTCTGCAAATACTGTAAAGGTGCCTCTTCAGTCAGGGGGGTTTTCAACGCAGCAGGCCAGTCTGTCTCTGCTGTTAGAGATGAATATCTGAGGTGCCATCCCACACCATGCGTCAGAAGAAACTAGCAGCGGGGCGGGCCTGCCGACGGCCAGCTCAGCTTTGTGCGGCGAAATCAAAAGAGCAGAGCAACGCTGAAATTCTATTCCAGAGAGCAAACCGCAGGCTGCCTTCCACTTGTGACAACAGCTCCTGTTTACTCAGCAGCACACACAGGTGGAGAGCTACGTGAGAAGAGCTCCTCTTCTTTTCTTTGGCCTCTCCTTCTCCGCCAATCAATGGACCGGACTCGCGATGAATGCTCAACACACATGCACACACACACACACACACACACACACACGCACACACACACACACACACACACACACACACACACACACACACACACACACACACACACTCATATACAAACATATGCTAACTTAACAGCTGCTGTAGGAGAAAATACTCCCAATTAGTCACTGCTGAGGTAACATTTTGAACTGAAGAGAGATCACAAAGGAGGAGGTTTTGGATGTCAACAACACGGCAAAAACTCCCAAAACATTTATGGTGTAGTATCTAGTGCAAGAAACTTAGAGCACTTGATATTTGTCTAAACTGACTTACAATAAGAGGTAACTCAATTAATCATGTGAGAAATGAGCAAAAAATTGTTTTTTGAAGAACAATTTTATTTATAGACTTCATAATTCATTTTTTGTTGTTCTTTGTTTATTTTGGATATTTGAAATGTTTTCCATTTTATTGATATTTGAGAATGTGTTCTTGCTTTTTTGTCCCATTACCATCACGTTACTTAAAAATGGTCTCAAAGCAATAATATTATAATTTATAGCAATAACTTCTGGGACAATTTATTGTCCAGCAAAATGTGTTAGATTTCTGACAGGCCTACTTACAAGTGACCTTTCAGACCTTGTTTAAAATCAATAATTTCTTAATATTGATAGAAAAGAACTATTCCACTGGCATTATTTCACTTGTAACTTGCACTTTTTCATAAATATTAAAGAATTACTGACTTAAACAAACTCCTAAATCTTGTTAAAAAGTTTCTTGTAGTTAGTTTTGTCTTTCAAAGGTAATACAATATTTGCAATGGAAACTAAATAAAAATACTTAGTAAGATTTTGTATTTTTGCAGTGAAGGAACAAAAACTGGAAAAAAATAGAAGAAAAAATACTGATTGTTCAACTTTTGTTGCAAACATTTATAAGGTTTAAGTGTAAAGCAGAACAAATCTCTCTGACAGTAACGCTGATATTTGCATTCACTTATGGAAAGCAGACTGGCATGCTGACAACATGACAAAGATTAGAAGTATCAGCACAACAGATGCAGCTGATTCATCCCCTCCTCACATCCTCTTCATCAGCGTATTGAACTGCTGCCACCAGGTGAAGCGCACCGCAACCTCAAAGGCAGAACAACCAGACTGCTGCAGCACCTTGCACAAATTTGCTTAATCATGTTGCGCAACAACAGCTTTGCTTTAGCTACGAATAACTATTATTATGTGTTAAAGGGACTTATTAATAAAATTAGTAATTTAGATCAAAATTGCAAGTTAAAGCCCCACCTGGTTATCAAGAACAGCCAAAACGTTCTCAGTCTCAGTTATTGTTTTGTGAATACTTGCCTGATGCAGTTTGGTGTTAAATAACAACAGAGCAAAGATTAATCTGGTTTTCTCCGACAGCGTGGATCTGCACCCAAGGAACAAAAACAGAAAACTTCTCTCCAAAATATAAGTGAACAAAAATACTGCAACCTTCCGCTTGAAATACTTCAGTCAACACTAAGCTAGCAGTACGCGACCAAACTACAAAGTAAAAAGCAAAGCAAGAAAACTAACTACAAAACGGATGAGGTTGATTCATCACTTCCTCAAAAGTACAAGAAACAAAACAAAAAAATAGAATCAATAACAAATAAAAAGATGCAATGATATTGTTAGATGTCTTCTGGTTGTCCTTGGTCTTTATGTTGTTCTGTAAAATTCCCTAAGAAACTTCTGATACCTTCATAGAAAGGCTGGATTTGTAGTGACACGGTATTTGCTAATCGGGTCACTTCTTCAGTAACTGTATCTTATTTAGGTTTATCACGCTTTGACCAAACGTTTTAAAACTAATATTAATCTAATGTGAATACCTTAGTTTTGAGCAAAACTAATAAAATTAGCTATAGCAAATTAGCATAATTTTCTTTTTTAGATGTTTCAAAGAAACATTTTCTTCAGTGCAGACATTTGATGTCATACTTTTCACTTATTCATTTGGAAAACCTTCATCTTCCTTCCGATTTCCAACACTTTTTACACATTTCCAGTGGTAATGTGATGAAATGTGGCAAAGTTCATCGGGTATGGAGACTGTTGTTTCTCCCTTTCCAGTGACTAAAACACAGCATTTCTGATGCACTGAAACAGACTAAGTATGCTGTAACTTGAAGCCTCATTTCCTTTGCAGGCTTTAGGTGGCCTGCTTACTGCGGCAAACATGGAGGGTAATGGAGGTCTGTTTGTGGACGGAGGGGTGTCTGGATGTAGTGATGGAGGGATGTTGTTGTTGAACCGAGATGAAGTCAGAGGGAAGTGGATCCATCTATTAATGGCATAATGAGAGGCAGCAGCTGCATGCCACTGGGTCAGACAGTGCACAGATGTGAAGGAACCAACAGAGCTGAGGGTTGGGGGGAACGTGGGGGATCACTGGAGATTCTGTGCCATGACCTCATCAACACGTTCAGGTCTGAGCGCCGCCTGGCCCTGTGGCGGCTGACGACGAAGATCATACCATGGCCTCACCTGAGAAAACCTGAGCAGCTCCGGAACGTGTCGGAGCCGCACGCTGCTCGGTTCAACTTTGGCTGACCTGGAGAGACACGGCGTGCCAAACTCTGCTCTGCTACAGGCTGCAGCACCAGCTATTCATGGGTAGGGTCTTTTTTTAAGCTTCAGTAAAGTCTAATGAGACGTAGGGCAAAAAAATCGAAGTCAACAGAATCACCACTTGGTATCGTTTTGACATTTTTCCAACTTGAATATTATTTTCTGATCGCAGGTCTAAGTATGGAGAAAGGATGTTTGTATTGCTTTCTTCAGATTCTAAAACACACATAATTCTTGGCCTTAAACAATTTAAGAAACTTAATTTGAGACATCGTCTCATCATAAAATAATGAAACAAAATCATGAAGAGAATTGGGGGCCTTACCGATTCCGATTCAGTTTTGGGTACAATTTTAGATGTCTGAAGGAGCATCTGCAATTTGCTTAAATAGTTATATGAAATTATAAGTAGGAAAGGAATGTCAAGACATTACTGTTTAGATAGGAGATGGGTTTTGTGTCCCAGAGTTGAATGTGTTTTAATGCAAAATATGCATATAGCCCACATGCTCAGATACTAGCTGAAGCTAGTTAGAAACTCAAAATGAGTTTTTAACTAAAGACTCTTCTTCACTGATGAGACTTCATCTCTATTTATAAATAATCCATGGTTCTTGCACTAAGAGTGGTAAAAGCCAGACCTAGCTGGGTATAGCGCACAAGCGATTTGATTGTCAGCAGACCGGAGGGGGTCATGATTTCATGTCACTGTAAGAGTGAAGGTGATGCTTTCAAAGTACTGGAACAACAACATGCCAACCACCATTTTCAATCCGTGTCAAGACCGTAGGAGTTGGCAAAAGATGCAAATCGATGATTCCATGATCAATCTTTAGGTTCAAATCTTTTTATCAATTGTGGCAGAAGAGAGCATACACCCTCAATTAGACAGAGTAAATATTAATAAGCAGAAACACCTGACCACCCACAGGGGCATATGCAAAATGACATCACACTACCAATGGACTTTGCTGGAACTGAATAGATACTGTATTAACCATATTGTCAGACTTGACAATATGGAGGGGACTAAAAAAGGCCAAAATACCAAGAGCTTCATTTCTGGTAACATGTCTTGTCAACTGGTGTATCTAAAATTGAAGCATTTAGCCACATGACTGTTATTACACTTGGAGGAAAATCTGTTGTGGGCCAAGAGCAAGAGCAACAGGTGCTCTCAAGACATCTAAACAGATTCTGAACAGATAATGATCCTAAGAATATAACTAAATTAGTTGTAAAATGGCTTTAGGTGAAATTAGGGTTCTAAGTGGCCCTGTCAAAGCCCTGTTCTCAGTCTCATCTGTAGGCGTCCCACTAACCTGACCCAGTTACACCAGTTCTGTCAGGAGGAATGGGTCAAAATTATAAACTATAAAGATGTTTTACCCAAGTCATTGCGTTTAAAGGTTACTCTACCAAATAATAGAACAAAACTGGTCTCTAAAAACCCCCAAAATTAATTTCTTAGATTATTATTGAAATCATTTGAGTAATTGAGTAGCACCATGAAAATGGAAAGATTTTGTCTTATTTGATGTTGAACAAACGGGGGTCAGTGTGTCTTTTTATACAGTGTATGTAAATACCAGGTTTCATCTGCAGACACCATCGACTTCAGCATAGAATTAGACGGGGACTCAGTGTCGGCTTCTCCCCCCTCCCTGAATGTCAGCGTCGCATCCTTCCCATTCCATTAAACTTTGATAAATTACCTTTTAAGCTCTACCAAAGGCTACTTTGCAATTTTGAGATTTAATAAGACTACAAACATCTTAGATTATGATGATTACACTAAAGCAACTGTCAATGTTCTAATAATATCATAAAACAACTGCAGGTGATGATCTGCAAACACACGTTACATCTGGATGACCTGATTTATGCTGATTTAAATGTACATGTTACAGTGACGACACACATTGAACACACACACACACACACACACACACACACACACACACACACACACACACACACACACACACACACACACACAGACACAGTCTTACTCTGCTATCTAAGTGGGGACTTTCCATTGACTTCCATTCATTTCTAAAGCCTAAACCTAACCTAAACCTTACCTTTATCCTTTTCCTAACCCTAACCATCACATACCTAACCCTAACCCTAACCAAAACTCAATTCACACCTTAGTCCTAACTCTGACCCCTGACCCTAAAACAGGGTTTCTCCAAGTGGGGACCAGGCTTAGGTCCCCACTTGGCTACCATTGGTCCCCACATGGTAGGTTGTGTTAGGAAAATTGTCCCCACATGGTAGCATACACACACACACACACACACACACACACACACACACACACACACACCGAAACAGCTACAGTCATTCCTGGAGGTGTTGACACATGCAGGCATTTCAGTTGATTGTTTGGCTGACAGTTTTTGGGAAGTTGAGCCTTGTTCCTTCTGTTGTTACAGGCCCTGGCAGTGTTTCTTTCCTTAAGACGATGACATCAAGCTTAGTCACTCAAGTGCTCCTGCTTTGTAATGCTTGTTCTCTTGTTCTCCAAAAAGAAATAGAAGCTTTTCACTCTTACAGTCCTCAAACATAAATGAGTTTTCTGCTTCCCAACCCCCCCTCTCCCTTCCCGCCCACCTCTCTCCTCTTCCTGCAGTAGGTACTTTTTCTTCCACAGTCCTTTTGGGAACACAGACCACATGAGATCCTCACAGAGGTTCCAAGACATGAATTTTGATCCCTACAAATTTACAATAAGTTGGGGCTTTGCAGCGCATTCAAAGCCACTCATGAATGAGAGAAGCATCTGATCCGGCGAGGCTTTTATGTCGAGAAAATTACTCAGGTGCACTGTTGCTGCAAGCGCGGGCTGTGCAGTTGCATGGCAACATTACAATTCGCAGCGACACAAGCCCGAAACACAAGCTCATCTTAAAGAAACCCGCAGAGTTCTATTTGGGTCACTGAATACCTCTGTGTTTACCCTCAGTCTACTGTGGGATTGACGCGCCGATCCCCACCTCCTCCAGGGAGTTTTTTCCACTGTGACATGTGCGATGGGGGAAACTTAAGCCTCGACACATCTTCCAAACAGGAATTTTCACTTCTCTTCTTTTTAATCCCGTAACCCCCCACCGTCTTAAAAAACACATCTGTGTTTGCGAGAGTGTGTGTGACAGGTCTAATACTTCTCCAAACAGCAAATCAGTACAGCCCACCGCTCAGGTTAGTGCTGCCAACAATGAAGAGCAGGCAGCCAGCCAATCAGCACGAGGCTCGGCGATGACCTGACAAGCTTACTTGTGACCTCTACGGTGAATCACACAAAGACTGCTGAGTGTTTGCTGAGTGGAAATAGGAATGTGTCTGCATTGTTTCTTCTGGCGCATGATGAATGTTAAAGCTGTACACCAGACTTATATTTAAGATCAGTCGAACTTACTTTAGGGACAGTTTGACACTTCTAAAACATGCCATAATCACGTTTTCTATTTGTTTTGCTATTTTGGAAATCATTCATTGAAAATAGGACTGACTCTTCCTGGTTTCTGGTGACATCATAGAAGGCATAATGCATTGATTGGAATTCATTTTTATATCTGCTTGAGCATTTCTTAATCATTTCTTTTTGGTGAGCAGTGACTTTAATTAAGTAATTTTGCTTAATCAATTGTATTGATTCTAAAATTAAAATTTTTAACGCAATTAATAATGTTTTTAACATACAAAGTTGTGGTATTCATGTGTTTCTGGTACACCCAGGAATCTAACGCACAAGCCACATCCGCAAACAGCGATGGATGACAAAGCTGCTTCTCTTGGTTCACTGCAAGTTAACTTTTGCTTCACAAAAACAATCTGTTGGGATAGTAGAAACAATTATTTTCCATTGTACTATCAAATTCATTTGGAATATTGCAGAATTTATTTTCAAATTTCTTAAAAGTGCTCAATAATAGCAACTGCAAAGCTTGATTGTTCTTTCTTACGATGTCATTGACCAAAGTGCAGACAAAGTAATTTTTCATCAGTCTAATTGATTAAAAAAAATTGCATTTTGGTAAAATCCCACAGCAGAAATCCATATCACATTAGCCAGCTGTTTCTGTTCTCAGGGTATAGTTGCTAATGTAAGAAAAATGCATCACTGAGTAGAAAGTTAAAGCAGAAATAATGTGGCACTGAAACATTGAAAACAACAGAGATCAAAGGGCAGAACCGTAAGGTATTAAGATAAAAGCCAAACTAATCTCAAAAAGCTTAAGAAGTGCCTCCATTTTTCTGCATTACAAAGATCACTGGGTTGGTACATTTCAGGTGTATTTTATCCCCTTATTAAAACATTGATCTAAGTCATAGTTTACCAAAAATGTTTTTTGGGTAAATTAACCGACCCCCTTTTTCTATCCATAAGATGTTTGAGGCAAAAAATAAATACATTTAGTCAAAAATTTGCAATGCCATTATTTTAAGGAAGGTGTCGATTCATACAACATGTGAACAAACATATGAACATACTATAATAAACACACTTCACAACCATTCTTAAAGCCAAATCTCCTTGGTGCAAACAAACTCTCAGTAGACTGTGCTGTTAAAAAGGAGTTGCAAGATGACATATAAGTCATCTTGCAGAAAGAAAGAATGACTTCTTTCTTCACGCACATGTACACATACACCTTTTCACTGGAAAGCCGTCATGAGTTTGCTCACAATAACAAGTCCCTGTGCTGCACTTTTAGAATCGAGTCAACAGCAGAGAAGGGGCATGACCGACCCCTTTTTCTAGCTACGCACCATTGAAATCAAATCACCATGTGGGATTTTAAAAACACGTTCTCCACCTGTTGCAGGAAGTGGAAATTACAGAGCAAAGCAAAAGCAGCTTTAAGGTTGTGTGAGATGAATAACTGCTGACAGAAAGACACACTGTGCACTGAGATATGAAGCTACATGTTTGCACGTCGGATCGTCTGAGGCATGTACTTATGAGCTAATGAGGGAATTAAAAACAAAAGAAAAAATTAGGGAGTTTGATGTCAAACCTGGAAGATTTGGGTTTTTGCAATCCTACAAGGCGGTGGACTGGTTAACCTTTAACTCCTTTAAATGGTTAAATCTGACTCACTCATTGAAATTCCAGTGAGGATTCCAATGTGCCAACAAATTTGGTGTTGGCATGGAAATAAATACATGGCATAAGACCGCATTCTTCCAAAATGAATGTTTCTCTTTCATTGTTGATGTTGTGTGTCACACGCTCACTGAGGACTTTTCAGCTGTTCCGTCGATTCTGCACAGATCAACCAATTATAATGTTAGGAAAGGACTTAGTGGCTTTCGGGTCAAAAACAACACTTCCCACAGTGCCTCAGAGACGCTACCTGCAAAGAGGAATCCCGACCTGCCATTACAAAGGACATTACATGAAGTCTCTGATTCCTTAAAGCAGGGTGGAGAGGCTTTCATGCGAGGCTTCTTAAAAAATCAAACTGTGCTGTCAGATGGGCTTAAGAGACAGTTTAAGCACCTACATGCCTGCATTTGTACCCAGGCCTATTTGGAAGACCAGAACCTGAACCAACTATGCAAAGACATGGTTTTAAGTCAGACTTTGGTGTCATCATGACTCTAAACGAACTCCTGTTGTCTTTGGGGGATATTGAGACTTTCATGCTGAGGGGGGGGGGGATCAGTCGGTAAAGACTTCATGATCATACGAGTGTTAAACAGTATTTATGCAAACAAGACGAACAGCCCAGGGAACTGCATCGCACAAATCCAGGTACATTTATGAGCATGGGGGAAAACTGCCAACTGTGCCATAAAAACAGAGGAAAGGAGCGTGTAAAGACAGAACCGAGGTGAACATGAAAACACTGTTAACACCAACGTCCCTCTCTTTTCTCTCTCTCTCTTTTGTACTCACTCTCTTTCTCTCTTTCACTTCTGGATAATTACTGTTTTGTCTTGACTGTGTCTGCTGTTATTTATTTGCACAGGAACTCAGACAGTTTCCCTGAGGGTAAGAGATGTTTTTTTTTATGTGTTAGAGTGTTTGTAAAGCAAAAGCAAAAAAAAAAAAAAAAAAAAAGCATGTCGGTGAAGCAGTTGCATTTTATTTTAGTTTCCAACGTCTACAGCACTAAGCTACAACTGAAGAAAAGAGTAATTCTCCCTAAAATGTCACAAAGCCTTTTTCAGCTTGGAATTGGTCATCACTTGAACATGTATTAAAAATTTAAAAAGGAGCTAATATTTGAATTTTTAATAAGCTCAATGGGAAGAAACAGTGGACTGGCGACCTGCCCAGGGTCTCTTGCCTCTCAACCAATGAAGATAGACACCAGCACCCATGCGGCCCTGCAAGGATAAGAGGATATGGACAATGGATTATTGGCTGATGTAAGGCTGGTAGAAAAACAAAAGGCTCACAGCTATAATATATAATGTTCATATGAAAAGCGGTGTGAAGTATTTACCTGAATGGGGACGACTACAAATAAACGCAACAAGTTCTTACGTCTTCAAGATCTCACTTCCTGTTCTGGTTCGTCTTTTTTTTTAAACTGGGTGACAGTGGAGGAAACATAAAAAAGACAGAGAGAGCAAATGAGCAGCAGAGTTTAAAGGGAAGAGGAAGAGTTTTGGATTAGATCTGTCATCCATTAAAGCACCTAAAGATGTATTTTAAATAGCTGTTGATATGGCAGCCTGAAACAACACCAGAAACCAGTGGAGCAATAAAGTGAAAAATGAGACGGTGTCTGCGGACTATTAGAGAACATGATTGCGTAATGTGATATGTTTTATAACAGCAGGAAAATTCAGCTTCCAAACAACGTTACAATTCTCTCCATTCCTCCATCCCTGAGTAGGAGCTGGAAGATGAATGATACCAGTAATGGAGAATGTTTTTGGGGGGTGGTGGGAGTGGAGTTCTTCTGTGTTTCAGTCCCTGTAGTCCAGATATCAACTTCAGCTCCTACATAGTGAGTCTACCATTGGGTTATGTCTATTAAAGACTCTATTAAGCTGATCTGAGGGTTGCATAGGGAAATGGGTGTCTGATACAAGGGGCAGCAGTGTGTGACAGGACGACTACCTGGCGCTGGCTGTGTGTGAGGATGAACAGTGCAGGCAGATGGAACGGACTGCTGTGGCCCGGATCACAGCGGTCCACAATGTGAAACATTTCGCTGTGAAATATTACATAAATGTGGGAGGAATCTGTGTTTGCACAATGCTGTGGAATGTGTCTGTGTGAGTGAGAGAGTAACACTGGACTCCCGAATGCATGTGGGTGTAGTGTAGGAAGACATTTGAGGATATATTTCAAAAAGAAACGCCTCAGGTTGAGTTTTGAAATATCTGTGTGGCACTTAGATGGATGTGCGCTGATCTCAGAGGAAGAGCAAACCACCAACATATAGCGGATCTTAAAGGGACAGTTCAGGATTTCGGAAGTGAGGGTTCTGTTCAAAGGTTAGACAAGTACATGATACAAATTTGAATATGATGATATGATGAAAAAGTTTGATAGTTTTTGTGACTCACTTCAGAGTAACAGTCACATAGATTTATTATACAACGTGAAGTATTTCAAGCCTTTTTTTTCTGATCATCTTACAGAAAATGAAAACCAAAATCTCAAAAAGTATTACACAAAATAACATTTTAATCACAAAAAGTGAACACATTAGTGAACTTGTAAAGTTAGATAATCCCTCAATGCAGTTATCACTTACTGAAAAAATGAGTAATTTTATCATTTGTTTCACAAACTCCTCTTGATAAAATATTTTTACATTTTATCACTCGTGCCACATTTATATGGCCTTCTACTGTCTTACATGTTTGTAGTGGGAACATTTCATAGACTTTGAACATGCAGAAAGTAACTTTTAACCATTCCTCTTTGGATAATCTTTTTAAATAATTCAGCAAATAAAAAAGCATTTTATGAATGCTGCATCATTTCTGATTGTTTTTTTTTTGTTGTTGTTCTTTTGAAAGAGCCAGAAATGACTTATTTTCAGTGACAGGGCATGTTTTTTTATATATTATCTACAATCTCATATTTTAAGGAGTTTGTCACTAGGTTCAAAGGTTTGAAATAAAATCAGGCCCACATCAACTTAGATCCTCCACCATACTGATAGTGGGTAAAGATGACTTTCCAGATTTTTGTCCTTTGTTGATTCTCCTCAAGTGTTTTTTTTAAAAATTGTGTTATTTCCCTAAAGTACACATATATGAAAATCCAAACAGAGGTGAGTGAACTCTACGTTGTTGTTGGAAGATTTCGGTTATAAGCTCTGAAGTGTCTTTAAATTTGTAATAACCTTCATCTTCTCTATACCTTTTTAAGTAATTTCACACATTTCAGTTAATATTTTCTTAGTAAATGACAAAGGCCATCCATCCATCCATCCATCCATCCATCTATCCATCCATCCATCCATCCATTGTATCTTCCTTTTGGTCTCCTCCTGGTGGGACGAGCCTGGAACATCTCACCAGAGAGACGTCCAAAAATCATCCAAGCCAAATGCTTGTGCCACTTTAACTGGCTCCTCTCAATGTGTCTCTACTCTGAGCTCCTCATTTATGATCAATGTCCCAAGATACTTAAACTCCTCCACTTGGGACACAACTTCATCCCTGACCTGGAGAAGGCGTTCTGCCACTCTCTAGTTCAAGAAAAGAGTTTGGTCTCTGACTGAGAGGTGCTGATTCTCATGTTGGCCGTTTCACACTGGGCTGTGAAACCTGCTGCAGTGAAAACTGGAGATCAAGGTCTGACCAAGTCATCAGAACCACATCATCTCCAAAAAGCAGAGACTAAATATTGAGGCCACCCAAACAGATCCTCTCAACACCTTGGCTGTACTTACAAATTCATATTGCTGGTAATGTGAATCAAGTTCTGATTCACAAGGACCTACCAGCCTGACTCAAAGAGCCGGGTACCCCATACTTCTGGATTACCCCACACAGGACTCCCTGGAGGACACGATCAAATGCCTTCTCCACAAAGTCCATAAAACACGTTGACTACTTTTAGAACCTCTAGAACCTTCCTGAGGGTGTAGAGCTGGTCCAGTGTTCCACAACCAGGATGAAAACCACACTGCTTTTCCTGAGTCGGAGGTTCACCTATCTGGCAGACCGTCCTTTCAATGATCTCTGAAACAACCTTACTAGCAACACTTAGGAGTGTGATGCCTCTGTAGTTGAAACACATCCTGCAGTCCCCCTTTTTAATAGGGGCACCATCATTCTGGTCCATCCTCCCAATCCAGGGTATCTACTCCAGATGTCCACGTGATCTTTAACCAATACAGCCTTACAAGATCCAGAGACTTGACGAACTGAGGCTGATTCTCATCTACAGCCCTGCCACCAAGGAGCTTTTTAACCACCGTGGAGACTTCAGGACCAGAGAGCCCATCCCGAAGTCCCCAAACGCATGCCGATGGGATTGAGGTCTTCGAAGTGCCAACTGCCCACTAACTCACGGCATCTTGAACCGCGGTCAGCAGCACAACACCCGCGCCGTAGGCTGAGACTCCAGATGGTGAATCAGAACCACCTCAAAGCCATATGGAAGTCGCTCCCCATGGCTTCACCAAATCCTCCCACGCCTGAATTTTTGCTTTGCCAAACACTCGAGCCTCAATCCGGTTGGCCTGCCGGTACCTGTCAGCTGCTTCTGAAGTTCCACAGCCCAGAATGACCCAGCAGGACAAAACCATCTGACGAAACACAAACTTAAACTTGTGACATAACTTTGAGTTGACTTGATGTTAAATATATTGAACTGGTAATTGAGATCTAATCAGGTGGAATTTTGTAAACTTCCATGTTTCAAGTTGCACTTGAATCAATCAGATCCTGTTCATATCAAGAGTTAAGTAACCCTGTGAACCATTTGTATCAAGGGAAAACAAAGTAATCTAAACACAATCAACAAATAACAAATTTTATTTACTTACCAAGTAAAATATGCTCAACATTACATTACATTAAACTCACAAAATTCATCATCAATTTTTGTACATGTCTCAAACTGTTTTTAAGAATTTTTTTGTGCAAAATACAAAACATTACAATTTTGAGTGTATATACTGTGAAAAAATAAATGCACTCAGCAAAACAAGAAACCAAATCCAAGTGTAACTTCAGTGTTCAGAGGCTGCACATCTTAGCAGGATAAAGTAACACAAATCACTGAACAACATCTATTAATTTAGCACACCTCTGAGCACAGCTTGTTTAATTCTTCTGCATGATTTATCATCTTCACGGCTGCCCTGGGTAATGGTTTCGATTCAATAATTAGTTAGAACATTTTGTTACGTTTCTGTCGACGCTCCAGTCTCAACGGAGCCATTTTTCAATTAGGTGATTAGTTCCAGTGAACTGAAAAATTACTACCTCCTGTGAAGATCTTCCACTAGTTTGGAAAATGTATCTAGAATTGTGATGTTTTATTTCAAAATAAAACCTTAAATCTTGATGAACACATTCCAGTAGTTATTTGTTCTGCGGTGAGCAGGGGATAAATGAGGGCGGCTCCGTTGTAAATATGGATTATTTGTCATGTGTTTGATGGTGCTGGTAACTTAAAGTGCCGAGTTTGAGAGAGAGCACCTGGGCCAAAGGTTTGTAACCAGAGAAGAGGTTTTCAGCAGTGTTCACAAGCATTTCGAATCTCCAAACTTCCACATGCAGCATTGCCAAGATACCAAATAAGAAATAATATAACTCATATGTAGCAATTAAGATGAGAGCTTCCACATGACCTCAGGGTTCAGCCTGGAGTTAATTAACGTGTACTATTTGAAGAAGAGCTATAAATTTAAATTAGAATAACTGACACAAGGTTATGGTAAAATCAAAATCAATCCAAATCAAGACACAGCGATATGCAGAGTTACACAAGGCATGAGTTTTATATCAGAAAGGTTTTTTATTTATTCTAAGCAAATCTAAATCTAGTATTAAATGTTGCATACAAGTATGCTAAAAAAAGAAAAAAAATGGACATGTAAGCTGGAACTGGTGAGAGCTCAGAATACCTGTTGTAATGCCCTGCAGGCAAACTGCTTCGAAGTTGTTAAAAAGTCAGCAGAAGCCATATCTTTGCCTCTTTTATGACTGTAATTTATTTCCATCACACCTAAGACTAAAGCGTAAGAAAAAATCGTTTTTTTTTTCCTAAAGTCATGTCGAGAGTATGATACTTCATCAACTAGACAAGTGAAAACACAGAGAAGTGTATGTTTCTTCACAATGCCTGGAGCTTTCAGTCTGACCTTGTCCCCTCTCCATCTCCCTCTCACCTTCTGCCTCCAACTCCTCCGCCCCGGGGCACCAATGGGTGGGCCTTTAGGAGAGATGAGCGAAAGAGGCCCTTGGCATCACCCTATTTCCATACCTAAGATGGAAATGAACAAAAAAAGAAGAGGGAATTGAGGGGGGAAAAAACCCAAAGGGTGATGTCGAGCCTTAGCATTGTTGAGACAGTGTTCGGGTGAGGAGGAATGAGGTAAATATCAATGGCGGTGGTCTCATATAGCCCATTAGTCAATGTCTGCTGCTCCCTGTCTGAGCATCAGTGCAGAGCTGCCCCGGGGTTTGCACCACCAGCACCACTGTCTTCCTGCTGGATTGTACCAACGTGAAAATAAAGCAACCCGAGCCGGGCATAAATCATAAGGAACATTTGTTACCTCGGGTAATTGTGCTTCATCCATCTTTGGGCCCTTTTTTTTTCCATATGTCAACCCCTGGAGGCTGCTGGTGTCAGCTTTGCAGGTCTGCCGGTAGGTTAAGCTGGGCTGCGCCTAACTGGAACCAAACGGCAAAACCCAGGACGGGATCTCACACTGACGATATGGAGAGATGATGTTCTCACACGTTAGATATCGCAGGTAACAGTCAGAAGCTGCTGTGTTGATTCATCTGACCTGACTCACTGTGTTTTAGATTTTACTCTCCAAACCCATCTTTAAACACATATCTACTAACTCTGACCAAGTTATGGAAGATGTAAAAATTATTACATCATGACCTACAATAATGCTGTAGGAGAGACGAACAAAACAAACACGGTTGTACAACTAAATCTGACTCCAAAAGCAAGAAGCAGACTATTGTGCATGGGATTCTGGGTAAATAAAGTCAAAACAAACACGTGTTTAGTGTAGCGAGAGAAATGACTCGTGGTCTTCTGCTGAAAGACAAAAGAAAAATCTTACAACCACTAAAATCTAACGCCAGCAAATGCAAACATCAATGGTGCGGAGAAGAACAAGTTAAAGTACAAATTCAGCATTTGCTCATAACATTGAATAGTATGGACAAACACTATTACTTTGTTGACAGGAGTTTTTCCATCTATCCACTTTGTGGGCTTCTCTGCTGTAATGAAGTACAACTCCTAGACTGGAGTTTCCATATTGTCAAATCTTTTCAGTCTCATTCAGAAATTCCTAAATAATAACACTGCAATAAACCGGCAACCTGTTCAGAGTGTAGCTCTTTCTAGACAGACAGATGTCCAAGACCTTTAGGTGGAAAACTGAGTGCTTTGCCTTTCTAGGAAAACAAACACCATCAGACTTTGGTTCAAGAAACCTTGAAGCAGTAAATGCTGCTTAAGAAACGAGTTCAACTAAATTTAGCTTGTTACTAAGCAGAGAGTAAACACAACAAGCAGGGGATGTATTGTGATCTGTTCTTTAACAAATCATCTCTTCACACCATTTGTAACTTCAAATAGTCACAGAACCATGAAGTCTGTCTGAGACTGTTAGCACCCTGCCACCTCCATTCACCGCTGTGACACACATCTTTAACACACTGTTGTCTGGAACACACACACACACCCACACACACATACAACATCAGCACCACTAACAATAGGCAACCGTAGAGCCGATGATGTCTCTCTGGCTATTTTCTTCTCGATGCTTCAATGCATCTGATTCAAACAGGAAGCAGCACAAAAAGAGGAGAATAGAAAAAACTGAGATAGAAGGTATAAAAAGTACAAAAAATATGAAATGATACCAATAATTTTGAATCTAACTTGGATCAGCACATTCTCAGCAAATAAATCAATCACATGTCAATCTGGAAAAAAGCCACAAAATCTTTAAGACAATAAAGTCTGGGGACAGAGAACTGAGAAAATAGTTAGGGGGGAAGAGTTTGTGCTTTTTTTTATTTATCCAGCTCAGCTGTACATTCCTCTGGGCTGGAGTTTTGTTTTAGAACTACATGGTGCTTATGTTGAAATGTTGCCCTTATCATACATTATGTTTATTCTTTATTCAGTTTTTATAACGTCTGTCACTTTGCTGCTGTTGCACAGAAATATTCCCATAAAGGATTTCTCTATGTTATTGTAAATCTACATCGATATCGATTGATGACGCGATATACTGATCACTCTGACAGCTCATCTCTGAACTCTCTCCAAGAGCTTTGTTCTCCATGTAAGAGCTAATCTCCTCCCACGCCGCCTCGTCACACCCGACAGCTGACGTTAAGGAATGCATCCACTGCTACCTCTGCAGCTCCTAATCAGCCCCATCACCTGCACATGTGAGCTCAGGTTTTAGCTTCGTGTTCACTTTGGTTCTTGAGGTCCAGCGTTTCATCTCCGTGTCTGAGTGCCAAATTACAGACGTAGTTTCTGTGTTAGCGAAAGCAATGGCATGTCAATGTGACTAGCTTGACGCAAATGTAAGTAGTTCTGTGAATAAAAACGGCAGCTGAATCCTGCAACTCGGATCCACAGTGAGAGTGTGTGTGGTTATTAAACAGAGAAGCAGTCATATCTATTTCCTCCAGATGATTTTGTAATTTCATTTTCTGTACAATGACATCAAACGTAAGACGAACAGTGATACAACCATTCAGACGGAGGAGACACTGGAAAAATGAATCAGGATAGTTTTAATTTAGAACCATGTATAAAAGTGAACAGGTGAAAAAACTTATGTTTAGGCTTATTTAAAAAAAATTACACACTTTTGCATGCAGTTTAAAAATGAAAAGGTTTTCTTTCATGTTTGCCCTACACAGCATGATGCTGCCACTACAGTGTATAAAAGTGTAGAAAGATGATTTGTCTTAGTTTTCTGTTTTCACATGCAGGTCAGAAATTGAAGTTTGGTTCAGACCACCTTCTTCCTGAAGTTTGATGTTTTCCTAAATGGGAAAACTGCCAGTGGGGCTTCTTTTGGCTTTCTAAGCAGCTGCTTTGTTTGCCTTTACCTTGGGCCGGATTAAAATAATCAGAGGTAAAATAATGGGATTTATGAAGGAATTTTGCACTGGATTTTTCTCGGTGTATTGTAGTAAAGGAAGCTGAAAACAAATGGTTGCTATCCTTTTCAGATTTTAATGACCAAAAGGAAAAAGTATCTTTCAACATCCAAATATGTGTCACAATTATCCCTATAAAACAATGTAGTTTGTGGTTGCAATGATGCAAAATGTGCAAAAATTTAAGGGGTGTGAATTCTTTTGCAAGGCATCATATTTTTATCGCCTTATGTTGTCTTAATGAAACAGATTTCTATCAAAGGTTTAAAACAAAAAGCATTAGATGTTGAATCTGTTCATTAATTCAGCAAATATGAGGAAAGTTTTGCAAGACAAACTAGTTGTTTTCAAAGTACAAGATCAGAAGCTAAAAATAGCACAATACACCACTGAGGGAATGTTTTTAACTCCTCCAAGTCACGAGTTACCGGGTGGCTGTTGACAAGAGAGGATGCCATTTATCAACAGGTGTGAGGAAACCAATGAAGATACGAGGACAGATAGCACAGCGTGGCAGCCAAGCCCTACCCAGGAAGAGAAGAGCACGAACAAGGAGGGAGGGGAAGACGGAGAAAACCCGCAGACGAGGTGTGGGCAAAACCACAGTCACATTCTCAGGCTGCAAACACCCTTTCACCACTCCAGGACCTCTGCTCCCCCACGCACACGCTTATCTTCCTCGGATCTAAAAGAAGGCGGATGCCCTGGAAAGCTACACGTTGTCAGCTCCAGCATAATTAGAAGAAAACATGCAGCTGGCCGTTGCTGAGGCTCACGTTCTGGTTCTAAAACTGAGCTAGAACAATAAAAGTCCTTTTGTCCAAACCGCCAGATGCAATTATATGGCTACATCAGATAAAAAAAAAAAAAAAGTGGATACACCATGTGCTAAATGCAAGAACATAAACGTACTTGACTTTGTTACTGCTAAAATAAAAGGAGGTGCAGAGCCACCGTTGCCCTTTTAATGTTTTATCTGATTATCTGTTTTGGTTTTGCGACTGGAAAAGGGTGGAGCATGTTTATAATGCATGAGAAACAAACAAAACTAAACATGCAGTAGAGATGAGCCATGCAGGCTTTTTGTTGGACTGAAAAAAAACAAAACGTGTTGGTTTCCCTGAAGGTTAAAGACAAACACGGGCAACCTAGCATGAAGAACGTACTGTATTACAAAGGTTGGGATGAATAGGTCGGGACGGAGAGAAAAGCTCCCTGTTCGGCCTGCCAGATGGGTACCTTTGCTTTTGTGAGAAGCCCAAGCTGGCTTCGTCGCAGACAACAGGCGCGACAGCATTATCTGTCCCCGGAGAAACAGGGCTATCTGCTGGTGTTCAGGTAGTGGGGGGAGGTAAGAGAGAGAAGGGGCCGCCGGGGTCGGCATCCTGCTTCTAAACGTGGAAGAGGAAACTAATCCTAGGTCAAAAAGGGCCACTGTGTTGAGTGAGACTTCACATCGGGATGGGAGATTCAAAGTGTGTTCCTCTCTCTGTAATTCCGCCGTCCTTATTAAAAACCTGCACCTGGGCCCGGGACGGATCCTTGGGGAACCCCCTCATGGCCACCGCCAGTCAGGCCCCTAAATCTGTCCCCGGGTCTTTACTCATTCTCCACTTATCCCTCCTTCCTTCCTTATTTTGATGCCACTTTGGGTCAAGCTCAGGGTCGCAGTATTGGGTAAATGTGTACAGGAAAGGGGCAAAATAGGATCCGGGAGAAAAGAGCAAGAGGCATTGTTGGCAAAAGATCATTCACTATATTTACTTGTGACTCACACAGGTAATAAAGTGTTTGAGAACTTGTGCTGAACATCAGATCCTGGTTCACAGGTGTCGTCTGATGTTGATTGGATGAAACAGGCTTTAGGACGAGTTAGCACATAGAGAAAACCTTCTATTGGTTTGTAAGGAGGAATCGCTCTGCAGGGTAAGAGAATCTCATATGGAAGTTTGCCCAACAAATTTACTTTCACAAGTGGAGCATCACGGCCTTCACCATGATGCTCCACCAAATTATTAGAAATAATTTTGGATTTATTTCAAATGTAATGGACACAAATGGAATCTAATTAAAAAGGAAATTAGATCGGAGCAGATGAGAAAGAATAAGCATAGAGAGAACACAAGTCAACATCCTTGAAGTCTGCCTCTAGAGCTGCAAACAAAACCAAGAAACCACAATAAATGTATCCTAAGAGGTTTTTTTTAACATCTTAGTGGTTCTAACAAATGTATGAAGATTTTTCAAGGCTGTTTTCCTCTCCAAAAGCTTAGAAGAACTACGGAGAAATCTCTTTGGCAACTTAGTTATGTGACTGTTCGTTTTTTTCTGGTTTGTATCAAATAAAAAGTTATCATTGAAGTGACATCCTTTTTGAACCCTTAAATTAATCAATCGGCAGTCGGCGCAGACGTGTGCCCCGCTGGAAGCGGAATGGAAAACATTCCTATATCTGAGGAACCAAAATTATTGTTGTGGCTTTACATGAAAGTGTTGGCTCCACCTGGCCCTCTCTGCCGCGGGTTTCACACAAGTATTTGTTGAAGTCGCGGTCTTTGAGCCAGCTCCCGTTATTAATTGCTGTTGAGTTTGCGGCGATATCCGATACCCCCGTACGACTGCGTCCGACGTCCGGATAAAAACGTCTGCGAATCAAACGCCTCTCGAGTCGTGCGTGTTTATCGTGAGGCAAAATAACTCAAGAGTTATTTGTGCTATGAGGTGAATGTTATTTAACTGCCACTCTGCTAGGTTTTTTTGTCTTCAGGCCACTGCCATATGTCCCTCCAAGAGTCTGTTTACACCACGAACCTTTCACTGTGAGTAAGTCTCAGCAGTCAGCCAGACCAGAGGCGGCGTCACACAGCTCCTACAGCTACGGCCTCAACTCAATCTCTGTTATTGTTACTAGTGGCATTACCATGCTTAAGCACGCCAACATAATTTGTAAGAATAAGAACAAATTAGTCGAAGGCCGTGTGTGTGTGTGTGTGTGTGTGTGTGTGTGTGTGTGTGTGTGTGTGTGTGTGTGTGTGTGTGATGTGTTCTTAAAGCCTCTGCGGCTCTGGGCAGCACCTAAAACACATGTGAGCCTCTCCACGGTTTCTTTTTCTCCTAAACACGAGCCGGGCTCGGATTTCAGGCCTTTGTGGTCTCCTAAATACACAGTCCAGTCACATTAATGTGACCACCACGTACTTTCCACTTCAGAGTTAAATAACCAATCACAGAAGGCAGGTGGCAGCACAGTGCAGTTGAGCGTATATAAAGGGTGTGTGTGGGCTTCGGAAAACATTTCAATCGTTGGCGTAATGCAGAAATGAAGCGATTTATCCGACGTCCAAAAGGGCATGATCATTGGCTTTCGGGCCAAGGGTGGAAGCATTTCCGAAACGGCTGAGTTTGTGAACTGTTCGCGTGCCGCCGTGGTAAAAGTGTACCGTGCATGGCAAAATGGGACTGTCCAAAATCAACGACGTGGCAAATGTGGTGCACCACGGGCCATAGATGACAGAGGCGAACGACGGTTGCGGAGATGCGTTCGGGCAGATAGACGGGCTACCGTTGAGCAACTGACCACTAAAATGAACCAAGGGGCTACCACAAGTGTCTCCCAAACCACTATTCAGCGAACATTGCTGCGTCTGGGCCTCCGAAGCGGACGCCTGGTTCGTGCACCTATGCTGACTGATGTTCATCGACGACGAAGGCTAGAATTTGCACGCCAGTACAGCAGCTGGACGTCCACTGAGTGGCGACAGGTAGCGTTTTCAGATGAATCGCGTTTTATGCTCCATCGGACAGATGGACGTTGGCGTATAAGGCGTGAAACCTCTGAAAGGAACCACCCTGCAACCATTGCAGGAACGGTCCAAGCTGGAGGCGGGAGCATTATGGTCTGGGGAATGTTTTCCTGGCATTCTCTGGGTTCACTGATTATTGTGGAAGGCACGATGGATCAATACAAGTACGCATCTGTCCTTGCGGACCATGTCCACCCCTACATGCGCATTGTTTTTCCTCAGGATGATGGCATCTTCCAGCAGGACAATGCGAGGTGCCATACAGCTGCCAGTGTACGTGCGTGGTTCGAAGAGCACCAGGATGAGTTTACCGTCCTCCCCTGGCCAGCAAACTCACCTGACTTAAACCCAATCGAGCATCTGTGGGACCATCTCGATCCAGTTGTTCGCGCCATGGATCCTCAACCGCTTAATCTAGCGCAGCTGGCCACGGCATTAGAGTCGGCATGGCTCAACATCCCAGAGAAGACCTTCAGGGACCTAAGTGACTCTCTTCCTGCACGTCTCGTAGCAGTTCGCTCTGCGAAAGGTGGTTATTCTGGCTTTTGACAGATGGTCACATTAATGTGACTGGACTGTGTATATATCGAAAAACACATCAGGCTGCGTGTCAGCGCTGTTTACAGGAAAGTGATTTATGGGACTTTCGGAGGTAGAGGGGGAACGCCGATACGGTGTGAATAACTTTCAGAGAAACGCAGAGGAGGGGAGCGACGGTTCAATAATCACCGGACGGTTTTATTCGCGTCAAAAAGAGAAGCGCGCCACGTCACAGCGACACGCAGAGTCACGTAAGTTACGGAATTAGCGAGACGCGGTTAGGTTTTAGTCGTATGGTTGAGGGACTTCTGCGCGGTGCCTTTGCAAATAAATGCTGGTAGTAAAGTAAACATGGCTTGCATGTTGTCAAATAAAGCCACCATGCATTCCTCCATGCTGTCTCCGTATGACAGACGCTTTGTGTCAGACTTTGCAACTAGTCAAACTGGTGTTGTAGGCCTCACTTTGTTTAGGCTAACTGTGTGCATCTGCTCGTGCGTGTGTGTCTTGTGGAGTCGCGGCTGCAGCCTCTTCCTCACACATGGGTTAGTCTGCACAGGCAGCAGACCTTCTCCAGCGTGTTCCCAAAACACTGATGTCTTAGGAAAATATCCTGAGATGGAGGCATGGTGGTGTACTGTCACTGGCAAGAGGGAAGATTAAAAAAAGGAAAGAAAACCTCACCGCAGCTTAACAGACCTAGAGGCATGCGGTCCTTCTTGTGTGGAGGTGAAAAACGCCACGATTTTGAAACAATGCAGAAAATGATAGAGAGATGGAGCGATTTCAGATTATTACAGCCGTAAACTTCAATTATTTTGTTGCTAGACAACACAAAGTGAGCATACATGAAAAGTGGAAAGATACTGATTAGTGGTTTGGGGAAAAAATATCATATTGGTTAAAATCTGAAAAGTGGAAAGTGTATTTGCATTCCAGCCTTTCTTAAATACAACTCAGTGTAATTAGTAGCTTTATTAGCCTAGTAGTCAATAGTGATAGTCACTTATAGGTTGAATAAAGTATGTACTTTAATCTCAATATGAATCTAGCTATTCTGTTAGCTAAGTTAGAGAACAATAGTGAATAAATGGCATCATAAACACCAGGAAACTGAAATGGGGCGTAGATGAAAACCAACTATGTCCTACCTAATCACCCAGGCAATACTTAGAAACGCAAACAAGAAGCTTAGGAAAATTTACAGTTCAGGTGGGACAATGATTGGCTGTGTACTCCAAAGTGTTTAAAGACAAGTGACAAGAAGAAAGGAATTCAAAGCTTGCTATAAGCAACTCATTGTACACCGAAAACATGTGGATGAATGTGGTCTGGTCAGTTGACACAAAAATGAAAGTCTTTTCTTCTGCAAGCAAAATTCTACCATACAGCTTCAGAGTTGATGGGATGGAGCTAAATACAGGGCAGTCCTGGTAAAAAAAATAAAATTAAATAAAAATGTTAGAGCCCACAGAAGACTTGAAAGCATGTCACCATCCAGCAGGAGAATTACATAAAACTTTATATTCAAAGCAACTACCTTCATTTCATTTCCTTTATTTAACCAGGTAAGCCCCATTGAGATCTAGATCTCATTTTCAAGGGGGACCTGGGCAGAAGTCTGCAGTAGACAACATACACACACTCACAGCTAGGGACAATTTGGATAGGCCAATTAACCTGGCAGTCATGTTTTTTGACTGTGGGAGGAAACCGGAGTACCTGGAGAAAACCCACGCATGCACAGGGAGAACATGCAAGGATGACTGTGTTCCTCATTACAGGAAGAATATGACGGAGCATCCTCTTCATCAGAATACCATACAGTAACAGAGTCTTCAGTGAGTTTTCTTGAGAGCCGCTGTAATACTGACTGCTACAGGAGACAACTCCTGCCCACAACCGTCATCATCTACAACAACTCTTAGAAGAAACTTGTACATTATAATCTGAGCTAGATCATTTGATTATCTTTTAGAATTAGTAGTTTTAATTAATCAAATTGAAAACCCTTAGATTTAATTTCAGTGACTATTGACTTGGGGTTGAATAAAAAAGGCAGGTCACACATTTCAAAGTTTAATTTGTCAAAAAAGAAAAAATATTAAAACCTATAATTTCCTCCTACTTCACAATGCTGCACTGCTTTGTGTTCATCTGTCATATAAAATCCCCGCAAACTTGACTTCAAAAGAGCTTGAAAGAGTGTCAAGTCGTGTTTTCTGTGGGTTTTTTTTTTTTAGAAACATAAACCAAACTGCTGAAGCCAAAACATCCGTTGTGTGTTTCCTTTCTTCTTTTATTTTATACTTTTGCAAGCTGTAATCAATAATATG
Organism: Poecilia picta; assembly: GCA_033032245.1. Taxonomy (NCBI): domain Eukaryota; kingdom Metazoa; phylum Chordata; class Actinopteri; order Cyprinodontiformes; family Poeciliidae; genus Poecilia; species Poecilia picta. Next base: position 6,776,759 of record CM065361.1, read on the forward strand.
AGAATTTCTTTTGATCCTTCACAAAAGTAAAAAGATCAAAGCTGTATATAGGGATGATCTATTGATCAGTTGACATGGAAAGTAACACATACAAAACCCATGAGATCAGCAGTCCAGTAAAAATGGGTCTGTGACGAACGTGGAGGAAACAACAGGCTGGAAGCTGGACTTGATGCACGCAACTATTTCTACTGACGCTCCAGAGAGACCTCGGGGATTTTTGAAAATCTGACTGGATGTGAAACATAGAAAGCAATCCAAATTGCAGGGCATCTGCACATTTATAAAAAAAATTTTAAATTCATGAAGGCCTTACAATTCCTTACATTCTTTTAAAAAAAAGTTAGTTGATCTTAAACACATTCATCACAGGTCTTAAATTTTGTCATCACATAACTAATCTCAAATATTCTGTGTAATTTATCATTTCTGTTTCTGTTAGGCAAATGTTTGAGTCACACGCAGACATCTTCATTGCGTTCTGCAACTCGAGGCGGTTGAGGCTACCGCTAACAGGCAGCTAAGCTTTTTTCATCTATCATGGGTTAGGTGCAAATTTATCGCCCATTGGCTGGACGACATTTGTTTTTGCTATTGACACTTCTGTTGCCCCATATAAGGTTAGATGAATTGTGTGCAAAACTTAAAAAAATTGTTAAACTTGGCACTGGGGTTAAGGTTAAGGTTGCAGAGAGCCATATGCAGTGCAAGGAACACAAAGCTGCTGCCAAGAGCCACAAACAGACCATAGAAATGTCACTGTTTCTGCTATGATTGATTGTACAGAAGGATTAACCAACCACCCCCAAAATTTATCAGGTTCTTTTTGGTCTTAAATTTAGTTCAAGGTGGCATTAAAAGGCCTTAAAAATTGGATTGCAGATACCCTGAACTATATGCATCACTTTCTTTCTTTTCTGTGTATTTTTGATAAAATAAACAGCAGTGAGTTTGGACGTTTCTAGGCAACAGTAATGCCACCGTTGCCAGTGGGTCAAACTTGCTTCCATTTGTTCTGCTCGGGACTAATGCCAGTTTGATTCCGATAATGAGCTGGACCGGGGTCAAACAGCGAGCAGTGCATTATATGAGCCACATGTGCATCACAGTTTCAAACCACATGAAACGATAGGCGTGGGGGGGTGAGAGGAGGAACAGGAACAGCAGTCCAGTCCAGATACATGCAGATTCAAACATCCAGAGGAAGGTGGCCTGGTTCAAAGACCAAACAACGACCACCCCAAACTCTCAGCAAAGACGGATGGCCCACAGAGCCTCAGTGGCATCACGAAGTAAAAAAAAAAAAAGATCCAGACAAATGAAGAATAAACCAGCCTTACTCCAAGTTTAAGCTTGTGTTGTTAACATGAATGATGCATATTGCTGAGTATGCATGGAATTTCAACAAAGAAAGAAAAGAACTAAAGGGGGAAAGAGCTTGAGCCATGATGTCTTGTGTGTTTTGGCAGATCAAGAAACCTTTTTGTTTTTTCTCCTTCTTTTTGACAAAGATGGAGGTATAAGGTTGGGACTGTGGTGTTTATTGGTTTCTGCCAAGCCAGTCAGAGAAGCAAACATAAGGAGAGTGAAACCCGATCGACTGGCACCGTGTCAGAACCAGGAGCGGCGCAGCATCGGGTGGAAAACACTGACAAACATCCACACACACAAGCCCAGGTTACAAAATGATCACAACATGAACTTAGAGCAGCATGAAAAGCATTAATACCAAACCTCTTTATGATTAAACAGACATACATCATCCAGGATGAGCTGTAAGCATCTTCTTGGATTAGGGGAAATTTGCTAATTCCACTCTATTGATCCCATCCAGCCTTGCTCTTCCACACACCCTAAACACACACACCCAACCACACACACACACACACACACACTTACTGTGGGCCATCAGGGAAATCCCTCTGTGGCCAGACGGTTCTTTTTAACTTGATATGCTTGTGAATCACCCGTAGTGCTGCAGTGCTGCTCTACACAGGGCTACGCTCCCCGATCACGCTGGAAAACAGGATCCAGCTGCCTGGGCATCCTGTCATTACAGACAGACCCGTCTCATCCTCTGACACGACCACATCTCATACCCGGCCATCAAGCCTCCTGCTGGGAACTCCAGTCCAGACTTAACCCCATAACCTGCCTTGGTTTTCAACCCAACACCAGCTGTAGCAATGTTCAGCTCACGTTAAAAGGATTAGTTTGGATTTTTTATAGAAAGGTTCTGTGAAGTTATTATCAATAATAGTTCCCTTACCTTATGGTAAGTTTGTATGTTTTAGTGCTTTATCCAAGAACATGAACATTTTCAGTTTTAGTTGTTTTAAGTTAACTTGTTTTTTTTTCCCCTCTTCATAGGGTTATGCATTTTTTGACTGATGGGTTAAATATTAATTCATACTGACGAACATGAGACAAGGATTAAACATTTTATCTGTCTGTCGATGCTACCTTTCCAAAATGCTAGCCCGCCTGTTGAGACTTGTCAACGGGGCAGTTACATTGCCAAGGAGATGAGGCGGAGATGGTTGATGTTACCACATCATGCAATGCTACTGGCTCTCTGTTGCCGCACATTTATACTACATGCGTCTCTGCGCTGCTGCGCACTTCGCCGGTGGAGCGGAGTCCTTCCTGAACACCTTCATTTAGAGCACAGATGGTGCGTAAGCCAGCAGTCTTCCAAGCCAAATTCAAAGCTTTCTCTGTGTTTGTTGAATGGCAGGAATAAGAGGCAAAACAAATAAAGATCAAAAGTTCAAGACCACAGCATGCATCTGACTTTCGTGTTATTTTCTGCCATGCATTCTCCCTGTCCTGGACCCGTGATAGCAAAAGACTAAAACGTTCTGTCTTTGGATAGTGCACGATTGCTCACTTAATCATGAAGTATCCAATGGCAGATAATCAAAGGCCAGATACAAAGCTCCTTCACTCCAAAGGGTGGATTCAAAACATTCACCTAAACTGAGCTGGAGGGTTTGACGGATTGTCCAACACAGTCAGATCCTGAACTCAAGTTAAGGCCCTCTACTGATGCAGTTTGTAACTCAGTATCCATAAGACGATACAGTAAACTAACCTTTTACATTTAATAAGGAAACACTAAACATGGAACACTGAAAGGCGGAAAGTTTAATTTCCACACTTGTGGACAGTGATGCCAACTCTCTGTGGCGTTTTAGAAATGGAGTTTTGACTGAAGTTCAATCTGGAAGACTCTCTAGTTGCACCTGCCTCCTCAATCAGCGCCTCCCTCCCCGCAACCTGAACCTATCAGCGCCGGTCCAAGCCTCGCTCCAGCCAGTCATCGTTTGGGCTCCAGTTCAAAAGGACCTCCACCCATGTCCTCCTCTGCTCACCAGCTGCGATTGACCCACCTCCGCCTCATCTCCACCTTCTGCTCCTGGCTCTCAGGTCTCATCTTCCTCCGACCGCCGCGCCGCCACCAGTACAGGCCCCGGGGGGTCTACATTCCTATGCTGCTTCAGGAATGTTCATCGAGCTTATCAAAGTTCAGCTCGACGTCCCTGACCGGGGCCTGAACGCCAAAGAACTTTGTGTCTATTTGCATGATCATTTTGTCATTAAACTCTTTTAATCGCTTTTCTCTCTCCGTCTGAGTCTCTCCAGATTGAATTGTAGTTTGCCTGTAATTTGGCAATGTCAGAGGAGGAAGCAAACAAAGCCATTGAGACTGTGTTGATCATGCTTCCAAAAGTTGAGCAGTTAAAGTTGGAGGAAGAGGAATTTATGAGACATTTTATTGCTGACAAATATGTTGTTCGGCTTGACACTTCTCTCTTCACAGTGGAGGACGGATGTTTATGCACGCAATTTCCAGTAAGCTTCATAACGTAGCTTCCTTCACGATCGAGCTGGAACATTACATACGTCACCACCAAACGGTAGCGACTGGGTAAAATAAGATCCGATCATTAAAAACGCCATCATTCCATGCCTCCAGCAAGCAATCGTTTTTCTGGAACCATTGGGCCTGGCCTTCTGCTTTTTGTTTGTTTGTTTGTTTGTTTATACTGATATAAACAAAAAACAGCTTTTTGGAAAATGTCAAACATATCTGCATTGAAAACATATCCCTCAGTACCTCAAAAAATTAAAAAGGTCTTAGTTATATATCCATTGAAAGGAGGTTAACTTCAACATACACAGTACATTCTTTTGAACATCATGTTGAATCAATGAATATTAGTTCACTTCTCAATCTATGCAGTTCAATGACAGTCTTAGATATTTATCTTTGTCAAACACAAAGTAAATATGAAGGTGCATGGGGAGGTGATGGGACTCAAGGTAATGGCAGAGTCTTATCTGATAAACTCAATAACATGGTTTGTTTCTTGGCAACAGCTTGCGGCTCAGGAAAACGGGACACGGATGCACGTACAAGTGGTACGGCAAAGATTTAAGCTGGAGCAGATGAAGACAAAGGCACAGTCACTTGCACAAAGCTGATACCAGCATCAGGGTAGAGTGAAGCCATGTCTAATATGCTGAGTGAAAAGAAAACACGACACAGTGGCATCAGGGCTTCCCGCTTCCTGAGAAACCGTCTGGCTAGAAAACAAAGCAGGAGCTCAGGAGAGGGGCTGTCTGGCCTGTGAAACACAGAACCACACATGCTATTTTTTCTAGCTAGCTCTCAATGACTGTGTTGTTGTGCTCCAGGCAATTTATATAAAATGGAATCTAAAGTAGACTTTCAAATGTTCTTGGAGATATTTATACATCAAAGCTCAAACAGCATCAAGATTAATGCTATTTAAAATGTATTTCCTCCTTCTTATCATGTTCATCGGAGTTTGAGGTGTAGACCCCCAACCAGCCTACCCACATAGACTGGCATTCTCTCTTCATTTCCCTCCAGAGTGTTTGTCATTTTTAAATAATCCCAGTGGAGATGTGTCTACTGATATCCCCCAAGTTCAACTTCTTGATGTGTCAAGAGCAAACACCTTCTGCCTTATTTTGACAATGAGCCTGTGTGGCTGATTGGTGTTCAAGAGACTCCCCTGCTGGCTGTGTTGTAGACACAATAAAGGAACCATCAAACGGACATTGCAGAAGGGGTCTGAGTCTCCCCTTAACCCCAACACACATCCCAACACAGTCTCCTGAAAAGTCTCACAAATCATCTAAACAAATGTCCCTTTTTTTCTGCTCCCACTACAAAGAGAGCAGCGCTTTGTTGTGGCCACGGAGACCCAAGGTGACCATGGAACATGTGAAAAATATTTGCAGCCATAAAGAAAGGCCAATTGGTATTAATGATGCGGCGGCCGGCAGGGGCCACAGGAAGTGTGTGTTCGAATGAGTGTAAGTTTGGAGTGTGTTTGGTCTGGGGTCAGTCAGACACACTTGTTTCCCACTAGGATGGATCTGACGGAGGCCACAGGGCAGGGAGCCCACCGATTCATCAGTGTCGTCATCCCCGGGGTGTCCGGTATCCCAGGGTGCAGCGGTGCAGCTGCCAGGGCCCAAAGTGGCACTTTTGATGGACTCCAGGTGGACACAGTCAGCTTCAGACGTTAGAATCTGAAATGGGAAGAAGAACGGTTGAGTAAAAACACACAATAAAAGCACACATAATCAAAAATATTTCAGTTCTTTTTATAAGGCAGTGAAGCAATTTAAAGTAATTAGCATGTTACATACATAACTAAGCATTTACCAAGCATTTGGCCTAATGCTAATGTTGTAGCCAAGCATGTTTTTAGGGCAGCTAAATTAAAGTGAAGGTATTATCAGCAAACAGTTTCATAGTACAAAGTTTTCATATTACTGTGAGTTTGTAAAAGTGTAAAATACAGACTCATACAACCCTGTATCCTACACATATTTTTATGGTTGAGTTATTTCAAACTATTAATAAAAATAACTAAAATGCACAAGATGGACACAAAGTGTTGCTGATGCACTTGTACTCAGTGTAACATTAGCATTAGTAGTGCATGTGGTAGCAGAAACTTTGCATTAGTTGTGGAAAACTGCAGTTTGCTCTTGCCAATGAAAATCTGGTGCCGTTTTCCAGCTGAAACGCTGATGAGGCGGAACCTCGTAGAATGGCTCTGTAACTTTCAGATTGTGTTTAATAGCTCTACCTACGGAGTCTTAGCCACATGTGTCCCTTTACAACCTCCGCTGTGGCTTTATTACTTAAGAAAGACCAAATACTAAAGAAACAGGCAGTGTTTTGAAATGTAAAGGGAATTTAAAAACTGCTGACTTCAAGAAGTGTTTTTTTTTTTCTGACATTTTCTAGAAATTGTAATGTCCCATTGAAGAAAATTAGATTGGTCTTTTATATGAGTGGCTTGCAAAATAAACAAACAAACAAACAAAAAAAAAAACAATCTGGACATATCGACATGTCTGCTATGCTCCAAGATGTTTGTAAAGCCGTTGGTCCGCTCTGAGTCTGAGAGTCTGTTTGAATGCTGCAGTGGGTTTGCACTCAGCCAGTTGTTCCTTTTACTTGTATGAGTTTCTGTTTGGGTTTGGCACAGAGACGACGACATTACTAAACAGTAATGGTATAAAGATTTCATCATCATTACTGGTTTTAACTGAAAAAAGAGCAGTTTTCTCAAACAGCAACTTTATTGCTAAATGCAAGTCCTTAAGATGCAGTTGGTGTAGTTTTCATGTAAGAAAGATGCACTGATTTCTGTAAATAACAGCATCATACAGCATTGCAACAATAACGCTATCTATAACCATTAATCCAAACTGCACACTAAGTTGGTCTAAAAAGCCAGATTAATTGCAAATGCAACAAGTGTAAGTTCTTCTAATATTGACTGCTTTATTGTTAATATGAGATTATTTATTTGGATAAAAGTTATTTGTGGTACAAAAAGGTAGAGTTTTGTTTGAGAGGAATCTTTTTTCTTTTACTGCTGTACATAAATCAATAGTTGCTGTAGGTTTTCACGAGTACTATAAATAATTTTTTCTACTTCTAAAGACAATTTTGTAGAAAGTGTTTTGATAATCCTGGAAACTTCTTAAAAATAACTGTCAAGCTAAAATCTGCAATTATTTAGTAAGTTATTCATATACATTTCCATCACCTATTTTTCTATTTTTAGACTTCACCATGTTTTTATACTAGCTGAGAGGGGAAACATACTTGTTGGTTTGTGTGCAGCACAGGAATCCTTCTGAGATCCTTATCACAGATGTGAAAAATAACCCTTCTCAGTGGTTGCTCTTAATACATTTTTGTCTCTTTAAGAACCAGATGCCTCGTTAAATCCGGAAATTTGTGACAAGTTTGATTTAGGGCTGTTTGTAATGAAATAGCAGAAGTTCTTCTTGGCAATCCATCAACAAAACCTGAAAGCAGATATTTTTCTAACCTGTTGTCCAGGTATGAAGGCAAACCTCCACATAAACCCCGGTACACAACTTTAAGGTAACTTCCAGTGAAAAGCTTTTGCTGTTTACTTCACTAGAAAACAAATAAAGTAATGAGACATTTGGGTGTTTATTGGGTGTTAATATAGTCAACACACTGATCCATAGGAGACATGGGAGAAGGTCATGAGGTCAAATAAGACCAAAAGAGAACTTTTGGCATAAACTCCACTCGCCGTGTTTGGAGGAAGAAGAAGGACGAGACAATCTCTAGAAAACCGTCCCCACCGTGTACCATGATGGTGGAAACTGAAAGATCTGGAGAAAATCTGTATTTGTTAAAAATCAGGTGATTTTCTGTTTTGTTTTGTTTTTCTATCAGAGTCAAGGTCTATCTATGATGTAAAACACACTCCCCTTCTTTCTTTAGAAAGGGATATATTGAGTCATATTCAATGAATTGTAATTTGCGGTGTGATGAAGGTCATTTATCAGATTAAAAACATCTTTTAGAAATAATCTTTAAGCAGTTATGCCTAATAATACTTTTTGTGTAAACAATATAATCATGTTTTAATCAGCTGTAAGCATAAAATCATAATAAAAATAAGTAAATGTTTGAAAACATTAGTTTCTGTCTAATTAATCCATATACTGTAATGTTTCGAACAGATGCGGTAGACTCTACTTTCAGCCAAGCACTTTAAAATGTTGGTATGTATTGTAAAGCTCAATGTACAGAGTAATTTGATTTGGATAGGGCTGTAGTGTTTTTACTGTGTAATTTCAATTAACTGTTACATAAAATATGATATGGTGTCAGAATACGAAACGGTGCCAACATGGCGGCATGGCAAATGGCCAGAGACGGTGTGTAATCTTCTGTGCAGGATGTGCAGAGACTGGCACTTCCCCCAGCATGCGCTGAGAGATTAATTCTAGGGTAGAGAGTAACCACTACATATTACTGAATTATCAATGAATCAAATCAATCTCCAGAAAGAAACAGTAAAATCTAAATTTTGGATCAAAACAGAAAGAAAATGCTTCCATTCAGTCTGAAAGGACTTTAAATGCATTTCAATTTCTGGCAATTTTGTTGCATCATGTTTACACAGATTTCTGAATGCACATCCTCTTTCACTCCTCACCTCTTAGATTTTACAAGCAGCATTTTTTTCTTAGCTTTTCCCCAATAGTTCTGGGAGATCAGGCATAAATGTATCGTGCAGCAATTCTGAACAAATGTCCCACATGCAAAATATCTCATGACACCATTCTAATCAATATTTGTTGGATGCAGCAAACATTTGTTGACCAACACATAACAAGAACATAACGTCAAAGTTATATTTTCCCCCCACTTTTTTCAAATTTTTTGCCTTTTTTCTAAGAAATTGGTGTGATGATTATGTAATTAGTACCTATGCAAGTTTTAAGTTGGTAACAGATCAATTCTTTCCTGGTGACAGTGTCGTTTTCTCTTTGCCACGTTGTCACTAACTACCTAGCATGCCATCATGCTAGGTAGTTCTTAGCATGTCATTGTTCAATCTAACACCTCCAGCTGAATTCACTGAGTCACTCATGGAGGGAACCTGAACTGATTCCCATGTCTACTGCTGCCACTCGGTTGATAATTGTTACACACTGTTCCTTTTAGCTATGTGTAACTTGTGAAAAGCACGTGTTGTCAATACCAGAGCACCAAAGCTCATCTGGAGGCAGCCATGTTGGGTTTTTTTCCACACTTTGTACATCAAGGCAAATAATAAATTCAGATATTCCACCTGCAATGTACACAAGACCTGAGCAGTTAGTACAGATTAGTGCTAAAAACAAAAACTTCGGGAGCTGGAGCAAATTCTCGTATGTGCTGTATTTTCTTACAGAATCAAAATAGGAGGAAGTGTATGTTGAGGTTTTAAATGCATTGCAACGGCAAAACACTAATTGGTGAAGAAGCGTACAATTAGAGAACTTTCTGTCATCTTTGCTAATCAAAATAGTGAAGTTGTGGATCGTTTACTCCTCTATTCGCAGTTCAGCTTTAACTTCCAGCGTAAGCTTGTTCATTCTGATCAGCCGCACTGTAAACTGTTGACAGCAGAATCTTTACATTTATATTACAGCTTCTTGGAAAAAAAAAATTAAAAAATGAGTGAAACAAAAGACAGAAGAAAATCCAGCAGGTATAATGGATAATCACTGACCAATTAAAGTAAACCTGAGTGATGTTTTCCACTGTGACACATATCTGGAGATCCCAGTTGAGCCTGTTGGCAGCTGATTACAAATGAGGCTAACACTTTTACTGAACGGAGGGAAACGTGCTCCAACAAGTCACGATGGCGCGCACAAATGTAGCGCTAATTCATCAACAGCTTATATTTCTCCCAACTATGGATCTGTAGATGAGCTTTCCTAACACAGAGCTGTGTGTGTGGGAGGAAATCCCCCCGCCCCAAAAAAAAGTAAACTGGGCGTGTGGGGATGGGGGTCATGTTTGTGAGAGACGGAGCGGTTAGGAAAATGGGGGAGAGGTGGATCGACACAATCCCAAATGTAATCTAAAACCTATGGGACAATGTGGGACTGTACAGTGCTGAGCCTCAGCAGGCCCTGAAAGTCCACCTCACATGTCGTCAAACCACAAGGAATTTATCACTAATGTTGATCAGCTGTAGCTGCCCAGGGGAAGGGGCAGGTCTTTCCCACCACATGACAAGAGCAATCATTAATTGTCTATGCCATCATGCTAGGTAGTTCTTAGCATGTCATCTGAGTCTGTCGCTGAAGCAGGACCTCCGTCTTCACCGAGTCTTTTTGTCCAGATTGTTCACTTATAAAGCTTGTGGTTTGGCAGGTTTGACAGTCAGTGGTGTAAAGGATTGGAGGTAGAGAGGGCAGAACGAAGCAGACATGGCAGCAGCATGTGTGCTGTCGTCTGAGCATCACCCCCAGCATTGACCAAATGAGGAAGTGAAGGAGAAAAAAAATCCCAGAAAACTATTCATAAATACAGGGAAAAAATATTGAGAAGTTAATTTATCTCAGTAGCAACCCTTTATTTGGTTTTAGTGATTTTCCATGGATAGCTAATGAAAACACAGCATTTAGGATAAGAATGTCACATTTTTAAAACAAAAACCTGGGCTAAATGAAATACGTGTTTAATACCTGATTAGGCAGTTATTTCCAAAAAGTATTTTTTAATCAGAACGCATGTTCAGATTTATTGAATGTGACGTTTATGTGAATCAAACCAAGGTCTTTGAGACATCAGAAGCTCCTCATATGCAACAAACCTGACACGGTTACTTGGGTCGTGTTTGGACTACAAACTAAAGATGTGCAGAGAAATCAGGTACGAAACTGATCATTGTTCAGCTCTGCTACCTCATCCCAGCACAAAAATGTTTTTTAATGACTTATAGTTTGATTAGTGATGTGTGATTTTAATCGCATTTTTATTTAATGGAAATACTGCAATTGGGAAATTGTATTTCTTTACATTAGCATAATATTGACAGAGTTTTTGCATGCATGTGTAATGGAAACACAGCAACTGACTCCACTCCTGCCTTATGGTAACAACATTGTAACATGTCAAGAGTCACATAAACTTGTCGAGAGAGAACAAGATTTTAAGCTGATAAGAAACTCTGTCTTTAAAAAACCTTTTATAATTTTAACCACTGTCATGGAACATACTGTATTTGGACATTGGAGCATCTTTGAAACCTCATTCTTGAGACAACACACAGTGTTGCATACCTTTACAATAATGCATATTATATCTATGAGTTTGTACAAATTACAGTAAATGTCTTAAATTATAAGCTGTTGTTGGGTTCATCCTTCTTTTGAAGCACATTGTGGCCACTGTCTATGAAACTATGCCATAGATGAACTTTGAATTACTTACCGTCATTAACATTGACTAGAGCCATCCAGATGACAAAATAGACATAAATGTGTATTTTTTTAACAGTACAAATTTGCAAAACCACCCATCCATCGTAGCTACATCCTGTTTGGGAAACACAGTTTCTATAGCCAACCCAAACTGATATTGGGTGTGGTGGTCCCAGTTCAGTGCAAAGCTAACACAAACATATAACCATCTAGTATTCAGACTCAGTGAATGTTGACTCAAAGTTACCTGTACTGAAATGAAACTACCAGATGTGTATTTTTGATGTAAGAGGAACTGAGCCATAATATTAAGGTACCAGTATGAAAACCCCACATTTATTTAAAAAAAAAAAAAAGATTTAAACAGATTTTTTTTTTTTTTTTTGCCTTTTTGCTTTGAGGTGACAATTCAAGCCACCCCAATTCCCCACATCGTCCACACTACCCTGATTATTTGTACATTTATTCACAAGAATCACTAGGGGAAATTATGAGAGTCTGACAATCAGTTAAACAGCAGAGAAAGACAGACAGGGCACACAACCATGCACACACAGGGACATAGGGACCTAGGGACAATTTAGAGAAACCAATTAACCTAACAGTCATGTTTGTGGACAGTGGGAGGAAGGAAGCCGGAGTACCCGGAGAAAACCCACCATGCACAGGGAGAACATGCAAACTCCATGCAGAAAGACCGGGAATTATCAGTTAAACAGCAGAGAACAAAAAGCAGGTAGAGTGTTTGGCTATCGTCCAAAAACACTGAGTCACAGATCAGAGACAACAGATGGTATGATACTGTAGATCACGTCTTTGTTAACTTTGGCAGAGAACCACAGCGTGCTTCAGTGGAACCCAACCCTCCACACTAAAAAACGCCTGCTAGAGTTTGTCATAAACCTGTCATAAGCCAGAGGAAGGCTAAATACATTTTATGGGTAAACAAGATATGTGAAACCATGGGAGGCTATTTTTCACTTTTGGTGTGTGCGAATGAATGCGTGTGTGCGTGTATGTGTGTGTGTGATATGCAAGTTGTTATTCTTCTTCGTTATATCACAATATCGGTTAATCTCTTAACAATCAAAAAAAAAGAAAAAAGTTTGACAAATGAGTCTGGAGAACTCAGCCAGGTTCTCTGCACCGTTGAATTGCTCTTACTTCTGGGATTAGTTTTACAAAATGCAAACGCAGAGATGTACAGCAGCGTTGTGGCTGCAGTTGAGTAATGCTCAGCTCTTTTTTTTTCTTTACGTGACATCTCTGAAAGGTCCAGGGTAAAGACAAACCCAACAAACAAATAATCACAGCGTCCAAGACCGACGCATTCCACTTCCAGACGACAAATAGCCATTACCAGCCTCCTTATCCATCACACTGATACAGTTCACTGTCACTGGCCCTTTCATCCGCTCCAAATGACAGTCATAACTTTGACCTGACAAACCCCGTCAGCTTGAGCAACTTCCCCAATCAATCTCAGCTGTCAGAGGCACAGCGCAGCTTTGTCCCGATTAATTACACCCTTGCTGCAAGGTGCTGTCAGTCATCCAAAACAGGCACTGCAGCCGTACTATCAAGTTTGTTGTGAATGAATACAGGCAACGTGAGTCAAACAGTAAATATTCAATTGTATTTTAAGAAAAAGAAAGAGGGAGAGAGACAAAACAAAACAAAGGAACTGTTTGGCCAGCCTCACGGCAAATGACTGAACTGTTTTCACTGTCCGGGACGGTAGAAAAAGTGCTACTACTGTCAGACAATCAGAGGCGCGGAATTAAAGTGATGAGTGAATGCAATTTATCCGGAGAGAGATTAAATCATAATGATGTCAACGTCTTTTTGTACACATAATATATTTCACCAAACCTGCAGGGGAGCTCTGAGCATGCGGCCTGCTAACAGTGACGTGTTTAACCTGGCAAGGCTCACAGTCAACCATGAGCTGACCTGAGAAACATTTCAAAACTCATAAACTAAATACTTGTGTACATACAGAGCGGCTCAACTTGTTCCGAACATGGTGCTTAAACACGAGGATCGTTTTATTCTTTCTGTGTGCACTAATAAAGCAGAAGGGAATGTACAAACGTTAAACTGCAATTAGCGTGGTTTTGTAATATGATTTTAGCATATTGACTTGAGCACACAAAATTGTATTTGCATATTTACCTGGAAATACTTGAGTGACTGCGTTTGCTTCACAGCATCTTCAGCTGAGCTTCCATAACAAATGTGCACACGACTTTGTCGATATTTCACAAATTTTGCAGTTCCGGTGTTTCCATTACATAAAAAAATTGCAATTAACATGTTTGTTTATTGCCTCTCGCCCGGAACGTCAGCTGGAGATAGACACCAGCACCTCTACCGACCCCACTAAGGGACAAAGGGTGTAAAGAAAATGGATGGATGAATGTTTGTTTATTCTCGTACTACTTCCTGTCATCTTCCTCGTCTTTTCCGCCAGAAGCAACATCCAGTTGATCACATGTTGCATTTCAAATAAATAACAATTTGCAGTGAAGTTTCTGATTAGAATTTGAAAAAAAAAAATCCTCATTTTGCATTCAGTTTGTTGGTTAAAATAGTGAAAAATACATTTACTCTTAGCCGCTCTTTCATCAGTTCGTTCAGGTGACAAACCTCCAGGTGCCCAACAATATTTTTGACAGATGACTTTTGTGGAAAATGTGCATAAACTTCAATGTATGAATGCCTTAATCTCTCTCCACTGCGTCATAGTGCTTCTATCAATTCCCATATATTAATTCTAAATGCTTCCTTCATCTTTTTCTAAAACAAAATAAATACCAGCAAATCTTAAATGAGGCTGCAAAATACACAAGTTCTTTGGTCTTTACCTATCAGTACAATGAAAGGTTGGAGGTAGGCCACCCTGGTGCAGAATCTGAACATTTCCAGACTTAAAACACATCTTAGGCCAACTGAAGCACTTTGTTGTGTGCTTGTATGCATTTGAGGGTCATCAGGTCGTCTGCATTTCTAACGCAGAAACGCTCCCCGGTACCGTTCCTCCAGCCGATCCTTATCTGAGCAAAAGTGATGCGGAGCTGTTCTAAGGAGCTTTAGGGTGCTCCGCTCGACATGCAAAACCTTTTTAGGGATTGACTCCTTTGTGATGGTGGAGAGCTCTGGAGCTGCTGGTGCTGCATTGCATTCTGTCTCTTCAGTGGACCAGCATTTGAAAATAACTTTCCAGCTGAGCAGTCCCAGCATTAACAAGTCGTTCTGTTTTTTTGATGAGCTCCATCTGCTAAAACCAAAACTGAGGAAAAAAAAAAAAAAAAAAAAAAGGAGCTTTTGATCAGGGAAATAAAATAATATGTGTATTCTGTCACGCCTCACATCCTGTGGAGCAGAGCAAAATGTGGTGCGCATGAAGAAAAACAAATAATATGTCCTGGTGCATAGCTGTGTTTGTTTCTGTTGCTTTCGTTGGAATCGTTAGGCATGAACAAACGTGCAAATGTGAGCTCAGAATACGAATGTTGAGCTAAAAACTGTTGTTAGATGATTTATTTCTTTTACGGAGGTTTTGCAGGAATGCTTTGTCTTATCATCAGGAAGTCGTCCAGCCTGCTGCCTGGACGTGTCACAAGCCAAGATCATTTTTACCCACAGCCCACTTTGCTGCCTGCGGCTATATTCTCAACCTTGGGTGGTCACTTTACATTTTTTTTCCACGTGTTTTATTCCACTCCCACTGTTTGAAACATTTCAACACATTGACAGACAATAGTCGTTTGCATCTTGATTCGACTGGCCCTTTTACATCAATCTTTGGTTCAAAGACCAACCCCTCCATCCCACACCCACCACCACCCGGCTCCCGCTTTACACACCTCATACGTCCACAGTGACACACTGTATGACCAGAAGATACTTGCAAGATAAAATACCTCCCACTGCCCCACCCTGCCCATATTTTCACAGTTGAGTCAAGTTCTGGATGGCTGAAGTCAACAGAGATGACTTCCGTCTTGTCTCTTCCAAGACGCAGCGAATGAAAAACTTGAAAAACGAGCCAGCCACGTACGAGGCTGATGGGTTCAGTTTGGGTTTCTAAAGGCGTTTGTGGCCCTGGTTTCATCAGAGCGTGCCTGCATAGGTGTATGACTTGCCCAAAAGGTTTTTTAAATTGATTTAACTTGCTGTATTTGGAACTTTTCTCTTCAGCCCAAAGTCTGTGTCAAGATCCATTAGAGCTTTATTGTTCGATAAAAAGAACGTCGGCTCTGTGCAGGAAGGTTTCTGCTCTGTTGGTGAGTACGACGTGCCAATAAGAGGGAAGCTAAGGATAAAGTCGTCAGGAATGAGAGACGACCCTGGGATCATGGCGTGGCCCCCTGCTGCTCGCCCCTTTCATCATGCAGCCCATTTGTTGGTTTAACTCTGGACCTTCTCAGCAGGTCTTGGCACATGGAGAAGAACCCGTAGCCAAAGAGAGCTCGGTCAGAGGAGGAGGGAGAGCTGCTTACCCTTAACAACAGACTTTCCAGCTTCAAGCACCACCTACGTCCAATCATCCGTTCGTCCTCAATCCTTCCTATGCCTCAGAAACCGGCAAGGCTAGAACAGAAGATCTAGTCTAAATATGTCTTAATGCTAAGAAACAATGAATCTCTCAGGGATGTGTCGTTATGTGTTTAAGGATTCGTAAGAAAAAACATGTAAAATCCTTTACCTTAAATAAGTTATTGCAGCATTTATCTTATAGCAGCCAAAGAGATAATGACACACTTTACTGGAATGGAGACGAATGCACCGTTTCCTCAGTGTGGGTGGTCCAGTCAGGAACGGCTGCGTGGAGGAGAGTCCCACAGACAATTAACGTGTAAGCCAGACTCAGCATGTGTGATTTATTCATTAGGACATTACTCAATCGCAGCACAACACACTGGTGCTACATTGTGTGTCTACGACCTCAAAAAAGGGAAAGTGACCCGTTTCTTGGCATTTGTGATGTATAGTTGGCAGTAGCAGCTTGCAAGCAGGAGCTTCTCTGCCCTGATGGCCAAAGTGATTAACACAGTACACACACAGCAGAAAGCTGTTTGAATCAGCTGTCACTTGACCAGATTATGGAGATCTATTTTTAAGTTAATCTGATGCAGAGTATCAGATAAGCAAAAAACATTTTTAAATGATTTTAAGTAATTAATGGAATCAACTTCAAGGAAATTTCACAAAGGTCAAGACTATTCATCAACAGTGACAGTAAAAAACAAGCTGTAGGATTGGGGGCATTAATGTTAATGGGTTATTTTTAATTAATGTTTTAAGTGTTTTATGTAAATTTAAAAGTGACAGCAGTGACAATTTCCATGAAGGAAAATTCCAAAGGGATTAATAAAGTTTTTATCCATCTGTCCATCCATCCGTTTGTCTGTCTTTTTATTTAATATTTTTTACCAGGTGAGCAGGAAAAAAAAAAGTGACACCTGTCCCTGTGATCTTTGTCTTTCCGCTAATAACTGTTGGCTGTGTTAGTCAGGAGAAACAAACAAACCTTATCTACCTCATAGGATTAACATTTAAGTATATGTTGATATTGTATTGGTAAATATGCAAACTGAACTGAAAGACCTGTGTGAAAAAGTATCTGCAAAAAAACAAACATACTGTTCCACTCCTAAAAAAACATCCAAACCCTTCATCATACTGTCATGTACTGCATCTGACCTGCATTTTAAAATTGTACAATAACATACATATTTGATATTGTAGTGTATTAAAATCAGCCTGCATCAGATGTTTTTGGCACATTACAAAAATTACAGAGCATAAACATTGTGACTCTCAAACATGAGGAAATTACATAAGTGCTAATTTGTTGTTGCAGTATTGACCCAATAATAATAATAATTATTATTATAATCACTTAATCTAAAGCTACACTATGCAGCCACTATCTACATTAGTAAACATTTACTTTACTTGCTGTTCAAGTTAGCATGCTCATATTGACGAGCTCTTTACAGAAATCAGAGTTAAGTGTTAGCACGCTAATACTACAAAAGCTAATCAGGACTTTTATAAACTAGAAAGCATTTTGTCTCCTTAAAAAGGATAGCTGTGAGTGATCCAAGCAAACGTAGAAATGTTTTAAAGATTTATTAAGTAGTGAAATTTTAACATTTTGAAATAGTTTTAAGACGCCACAAGCCGGATTCGGCCTTGGCCCACTTCATGCTAACTATTAGCTTCTGCCTCATGAACAAACTAACCTGAATTTATATCAAATGAAGTTGGGAACAGAGTTATCCACTGCAGGTAAGATAAATGGTTACAACACACAAGATGTTTCAGAAATCTGAAAATTTCCTGGAACATTCAGGTCATAAGAAGGTAACATGTAAAGTCCGAAAAAACCCTGAACTGATGATGAACAGCTGGTTCACCATGTTATACGGTCTGTATTCCTAATAAGTTACAAAAAAAAGATGTCTAATATTTTCTCACAAACTGTTTAAAATATGTTGTTTAGTCTTGAACGTAATGCCAAGTAAAACATATTACATGAGATCCTTCTGCCTGACAAAAGTGACAAAATCTGAACACTTTCTCAGTCACGTTCACGTTTTAGCAGCTGCACGGCTTCCACAGTATAACTAAAACAAATATTATTCACAAATGGATCCCCTGTTGCTTTCTTGAAACAGAGACTGAAAAGAAAACCAAACAGCAGTGCAAAAAAGATCTAGATTTCTGGCCGCAGCATGGGTCAAATGGATGCATAAATCCCCCTTGTGTGTGTGGCCATGCTGCTGGGAGATACCACATCATTCATCATCTTATTTAAAAAGCTTACAGAAGGGAAGAAAATGGATGGTCGGAGATATTTCCTACAGACATCATTGGATGCGATTGCCAAGTGGGAGGGACTTTGTGAGCTGGCGCAGCTCTTCATTGGCAGAGCACGTCGTCTGCTGGCGATGGCAGCTGATCTTGTGGATTGTGCACGGTCAGGTGCAGCAGTCACTCAAAAGCCGGGGCAAGTTGGCAATCTGCCTCACAATGCTCACCCGAAGCCACAACAGAGATACCTGCAATTTGTCACCCCTATAAAGTAACATTCTCCATCTAAACCGCCATTTACTCGGGAGGGAGGAGTGGGGTTGTGTTCCGACACTTAACTCCAAATTCAAGTTTCCTACAATGCTTTTTATTATGACCGAGGTCCTGCCCTTTTCCACCCTCCGTCTCTCCCGATTCACAGCCTGGTGTTTTTCTTGCAGTTGGCACCGCCACAGGAAGGTTTTAAAGAAGACATGTAATCTTTCCTGGCAGTGAGGCTTTTCATTCTAGTCAAAGTCAATGATGGGCAGGAAAAGCCCAGAGGGGAGTGCATCAATTCTTTGTTCAATGACAGCGTTGGCAGGCGGCCAGCGCCGTGCATGCCACAGCACACCTTGGGCTTAGGAGACAGAGAGACGTGGAAACACTGACAAATAAATCACGGTCTTAAGAGTTACCTCTTTCCATTTACAGAAGCTGTCAATCTTTAAGACTATAATGAGTTCAGATGCAAACTCTAAACCAACTTGTTCCCATCAGCAAAATGTTTTAATAAAAGGAAAACCCAACTCTAAATTAATTTTGCATACCCAAGTTTACGAGCTAAAAGTCGTTTATTTAAATCCAGGCCCTGTTGACTCATTCACACTCATTCAGTTATTTTCATCGTACAAACTATGTGGCATCATTCGTCAGTCATCATACCATTTTCATCTGCATCATAGTTTTTGCAGTTATTCTCCTTTGCATTTAATGTGGCCAGACTGCCACAGCTGACAAAACAAAAATAAATTAAAGATAACTTGCACTGCTAGCTAGTATATTAGCTGAACTGAAACGTGCAAAGGTGAAATTGAAAATTTAGAAGTGACAAAAAGCTTTGATTGTGAATTGTAATTGCTCTTTAAATGTCATTTAATGAGTTAACCTGGATTCAATAAAGCAAGTTTTAAAGTGTACATTACCAAATATTATTGTCTAAGCTCGCTAATTTTACAATTCTGTAGAAAAACTCTGAACTTGACATGTTGACTGACAAAGCTGAATATCAATGTCTAAGATGTAAAAAGTAGCTTGCAAAGATTCCTTGACCAATTAAAAATTGACATTTGTTAAAAAAAACTATAAATTCCCCCAGTCATATGACTGACATATATTTCTCTGATACAAATAAGACCCAAAAGATAATGAAACATGTAAAGAATGATTCACTTTGGTTTATTGGTTTTTATTTAGATTTTAACTGGAATAAAATGGGAAATCAAAAAATATTAAAGTCAATCGGAAAATATTTTATGGTTCAATCCAATAATTATTACGCAGCTTTTTGCATGTTTTTACTGACATTTGGATGATTTCATTCAGGTTGGAAAGCCTCCATGTCATTACCCTAATATTTAAGTCACTCCAGATATTCTATTAACTTTATCTTCAGAAGAAAAAACTGCATAAGGTCATAAATAATTCTGTCAGATAACATCTAAATAGCTTCAGTTATTCTGTGTTTGTCAAACGCTTTGAAAGTGTCGAGTTACTAAAACTGTGTCAGCAGTGGGAGCAGCCAGGCTAGCTGCACTATAGCTACATGTTGCTGCAGAGCCTGAGGGGAAAATAAAGATGTATCAATCATTCGCCACCTTCACTACTTTAAGGAAGCTCAGCTGTGTCACACAGGAGTGAATGAGTTTATAATTGTTTGTTATTCTGCTTAAGCAGGCGTTCAGAACAATATCACACTTTGTTAAGGTGTTGAAGTGAACTGAAAGTGTGAGCAGAAGGGTTTCTCAAATGAATCACAGAGACAATTAGAGTCTAATAAGTACAGCACTTGACAAATGAGTCATGACCTCGCACATTTTGAATTTAACTTAAAGCTCCTGTGATCGAAACATGAGTTTCTCAGCTGTAAATAAATGTGGCACCAGCAAAGGATCACATTTCCTACTCTGAGTTACATATTCTGTCATTTCTCTCCAGGTGGGCTACACTGCTGCCACCAACACACTCATAATTTGCTCCTCAGTCGGGCAAAATCAGTTGTTCAGTCTTTCATTTACAGCTTATGTCTTGAAAGGTGATGCTTTTAAGTGTTTAAAGCCCTAAAAGATACATTCAGATTCACCTTTTCCCTCCGTGTTATAGAATTGCTGAATGTAATTTTTTTAATTTCAGAATTTTTGCACATGTCCACTGGAGGGCAAAAAACCACTCTTTTATTTTGAAAGGTTCCATTAACAAAATGAAACCTGGAGCTGTAGGGATTATTGATTTAATGCAATGTGCCACAGTAAAGGGGAAATTAATGCAGAAAAACCTTTGAACAATTCATTCCTATTCTCCTTTTTTGCTCTGCTACACACAGACCCGTTGCTATAGAAACAGACTGATCTGATGTATCAGATCACTGATCACTGATGTATCAGGATTTAAAACCAAAAAACACACAAACATTTCCCAAGCAAAGAACAGAACATCGAGTCTGTTACTGTGTGTTCAGGCTTGATGTTTACTTTGTGATAATTAATAAATGATCACTTTAACCCAGCAATGATTGCTTAGTGAATTTAAACACCTGATGGTCTGTCAGAGTTAGTGAGTGGGTCGCAGTAATTTTAATTTTTTTTTACTGAATCGAAACACACAGAATTTCAAAGCACATCTACATGTTAAGATTGTCAAGCATAGCTGAACTACTTCCCTCTCTCTCACTAATAATTTTATAATTAAAACTTTTTCCTGACCTCGATATCTAGTTGTCGTAGTGCTGACAATTAATAGCAAAACACTGCGTCCCTTTTGCTTTGTGTGATAATGGACAGACGGATGGATGGAAGGATGTTGTGCATTTAAGACTTAGCATATTATATTGACAACTTGACAGCTAAAACTAGTGGTAGTCATCATCATCATCATCATCATCATCATCATCATCATCATCATCATCATCATCATCACGTCATCAAGCAGCTTTTTGCCCTCTGGCAGGAATCTTGTGTGCATGACGTCACACTGCAACATATCTATAGATCTGTTAACTTATTTTTGGTGTCACACCAAAGTCACATTACTCTAGTACCTGTACACACACACATGCACACATAACACATGCAAACATTTGTCCATTAAAGGACAGCGAGTAGAAAGCTCAGTTAGGAACAACACTGATAGTATGAGACCTCTGGGTTGATTTGCCAAGTTTCTGCAGCGGTTTCAAGTATTTGATGTGCTGGAGGAACAGTTTGAACCTGTGTTTCTCTCTTTTATTTTTCTTCCCAACACAAGAGACGTTTTTGTTCGACATAATGAACTTGAACGAATGAGGTTATTGGATCTAAGAGAGCTGACATTTACAATTGTGCTCAAACTAAACATTTAATGTCGAGGGAGATTTCCAGATTTCTGTTAGTGTGCAGTGACTGCCATATTCCTGGCTAATTCAGATGTCGTTAATGAATGGTTTACCTTTAGATAAATATTCTGAATACCCTCATCTCCTCGTTGCTCGGAGTCGAGGTTACATAGTTTCCTAGAGGTTGACATTTGTAGAACATATTTCACTTTTTGGAGTAAGGCAGTTGTCTTTGTCAGCCTGATGGGCTGGTGAAAGTAGCACCTGAGTCACTTTAGGAGCAACATTCATCCCAACAATGGGACATTACGACCGAAACACACTCACTCCCACCGCACGTTTCTGCTTATCTTCTCTGTTCTAGTCCACTCTGAACCAAATCAACATGTAGTTTTTATGCAATGAATTTGGAACAAAGTTTCAGAAAATTTCAGTATAGCCGAAACACTGAGTTTCTTCAAATTAGGGCTAAAACCTCCCCTGCTGATTGCTGCCTTTGATTAAAAACAAGTGGAACATTCATATATTTGATGATTATTCTTAATGATTTTGAAGGCTTTTGACAAAAGTTTGCTTCATAATTGATTAATGTGCTATGCTTTTGTTATATAAAGCTGTTTGAACCGACTTTTTGCTGAAATGTGCAACACAAATAAACTTGAATTGACTTATCTTGAGGAAAGATTTGTTTAATAACTCATTCATTTTTGTCTTCCAAATTATCTATCTTACTTTTACTAGGACACAAAAGCAACGTGCTGTTGCCACTTGCTTGTACAGGAGGAGTTAATGACTCACAGCAATCTGTCGAGTTTCCTTTGATATAAAACCTTTTAGACTCATTTGGAAAATGAAGTGAACTTATTGTTACGTTACTAGGACCAATCAGAATGTATATATGACTGAACTGAAATGACTTTTGCAAAGTGTCATGAGTTAGTGCTACATAAACGAACGAAACTTAACTGAATTATTCTCTGAATTTGAGAGTAGAAATTAAAAATCTGAACAGGAGCTGAAATAAAGTAAACAATACTAATGTTCAAGCGTTCCAGTTCCCAAGCCCTGGAAGCTGTGAGTCAGTCGGTCCTGCCATGTTGGGATAGGTTCCTCTCACTGTTTTCAAAAACATCTTCAGAAAAAAAGGAGGAATTTGTGATGTTTTCTTCTCCTTTAATGACACCATAATGTGCCGCTGAGTGTACAGTACCTGAGATTACTGAGCAGGGAACTGTCGAACACTAGAATGTGTACTCAGTAAATCTTCCTTTGATGAGCAGTGGTAAAGAAAACATATTTAAGTCCGTAGATATGAAGCAAATGTGTGCACAGGTGCAAACATACAACCACTCCAGTTGGATCTGAAAGAACTGATGCACTGAGATGACTTGCTGCTGTTTTAGATGTGGTGGACTAAAAGAAATAATGAGTAAATGGAGATTAACAGCTGTTTTACTCACACCATGTGTAATCCTTTGTTGAAAAAGAATAATAATAATAAATCTAACATGATAAATATTTGCGGCAGCTTCACTACGCTGCTTATGCACACAGTCGTTTTTATGAGGTAGACGAACACATATTACTGAGTAATAGTTAAGTTGAATGAAAGTGATGGTTGTTAAGTCGTTTCACAAATAAAAACGTGAAAAGTTTGTGAATTTGTATTCAGCAACCTTTAATTGCCATTGTCCTCTGTTGGGTATTTGTCCCATTGAGCCTGATTTCCCAGAATACATTTCATCTGAGCCGATCAGCAAACGGGTGGAGGAACTGCAAACGATGACGGAAATGTTCTACCTTTTTTATTATATTCTGCTTATATGAGTTTGGAGCTTTCACAATGGCAGCGGAGGAAGTGAACGATGAGATGCTTCCAAAATATTTGGCAATTAAAGTTGGAGCAAGAGGACTGCATAAAACATTTTGTTTTGGTCAAAGATGCTGTGGTTCTGCTCCCCAAGGGGTTGTTTACAGTACACACAGCTTCCGGTTAGCTTCATAGCGTAGCTTTTTTCAGACTCATTGCAAACGTCACGGACAAATGATTTGGATAAAATCAGGTCTAAATGTATAAAATGTGAGTCCATCCATCTTCTTTACACCCTTGTCTCTTGGTGGGGTCAGGAGGGTTGCTGGTGCCTATCTCCAGCTAACGTTCCAGGTGAAAGGTGGGGTCACCCTGGACAGGTCGCCAGTCTGTCGCAGGGCAACACACACAGGACAAACAACCATGTTCACACCTAGGGGCAATTTGGAGAGGCCAATTAACCTGACAGTTGTGTTTTTGGACTGTGGGAGGAAACCGGAGTACCCGGAGAGGACCCACACATGCACAGGGAGAACATGCAAACTCCATGCAGAAAGGCCGGGGCCGGGAATCGAACCCAGAACCTTCTTGCTGCAAGGCAACAGCTCTACCAACTGCGCCGTGCAGCCCAGTCATGATTTGTTTAGACTATAATTGTAATATTCACATGTGTACTTCAGTGATGTGACGGTTACTAAACTGAAACCAGTTCCCTTTAACCATGTGAGGCTTCAAATCTGTTTATTGGTCTAACCTCAGAAGGTACTTTGTGGCACTTATGAAATGGAAAGTCTCACGCAGCGCTGCAAGGGAAGAAGCAGACGATGATTGGCAGGGCCCTCTGGCCGGCTGGCCGAATAGTTAGGGGCTTTTGTTGTCTGCAGCTGGACAGGAGCGAGACACTGGGGTGAGGTGAAAGCTGTGAGCTAAGTTAAGAGCAGGGAGTCAGAAAGAGGCTTTCAGCAATTGGCTCTGCTGTTGCTTCGGGAGTCCTAATAAAGACATTCAGAAACTTGCTCCGTCCTTTGCAAACTTCCCAGTTCCTGTCAGGCTGGCCCAGCCTCACGGTGGTGGGTTAGGACTACCCAACACAGTTACTGCACCGCTTTTTGTTTGTACAACACAGCTCACTCAGATTTCTAAGAAAACCTGAGTCAGCAGAGAAACAGTTCAGATTCTCTTGAACGCCAGTTGCCAATATTCTGTGTACTGCCCCTTTAATCTCTGACCTTTTCCTGGGATCAGTTCAGCTAAAGTTGATATCACAGCACTGTTGTAAAACCATAAACACCTCGCTGGTCCGTCCTTGGAGCCAATACGGAGCAAGTACAGATTGGGTGTCAGTAAATTGAGCGAAAGTTTTGGAAGAAAAAAAAAAAGCTAAGAATGACAAGATCAGTGATCCAAACTTATTTTTTAAGTCCTTAATTTATCAAGTTTTGAGCCGGGCCTCTGGTTGTTTATCTATACTGTACTATAGCTATGATTGTTATTCTTATCTCTTGATGTTAAGTTCAAAGTAAGCATGCCTGAGGACTTGGTTGGATATGTCTTTAATTGTACTCTAACTCCTGCATGCCTTTAATAGAGTTTAACTATTATTTTTTTAGCCATGACTTAAAAACATATTTACAGTGTCATGCAAAAGTAATAACTTGCCCCTGTCACATATTACTGTTGAGGTAAAACATTACAATTCAGATTGCTGAGGAGGGGTGTGAATACTTTTCTAAGTGCCAGTTTAAGAGGACAGAAACATGTGGAAAACCAGCTGGCACTCCGTAGTTTAAATAAACACGACCAGCTGGGTCAGACCGGACAGGACTTCAGCAGATTATCTGCCTCTTCACCAACTATGTCAAATTACAGATTATTTGCTGTGTTTCACTGACATATCCATGTAGGGCAGGAAATAACTGTGGAACTAGGCACCATTTTTACCCATCTATACCGTATTATAAGGTGTAAAACTAAGACGTTGCCTTTTCCAGCCTGAAACTATTTCTTTGTTCAACATGTAACCACCTGCCTTGATTCTTCAAAATAAAAGTCCACAGAGGACACCCCCGAAACTCACAAACGTTTTTGAAACTTAACACAACCACAAAACTTATACTGCTTTACGTTACTGGGATTTTATGCTATAAACCAACTCAAAGAAGTGGAACCATCTTTTTTCACCGTTATTGCTGCAAGTCATTTGACAGATGTTGCTACCAGCTTTGGACATCCAGAGCCAGAAATTAGAAGAAAAAAAAATAAAAAAAAGAGAAAAAAAAAGAGAAATGAGAAAAGTAATTTGCAGGTTTTTCTCAGGATTGCCCAGTATTTATGTCCATATATCTTCCCATCAACTCAGAATAACTTTCCTTCCCCACAGGGTGACATCTGTCATGTTTCATGAGTTCGATGTGTTTGGTGCTCTGTACAGTATTCTTAACCATATAGTGCCAAATGCTTTATTTGGTTCTCAACTCTGTAGCCCTTGAACAATGACTTTCATCTTTTACACTTTCTAGTTGTCCTAAACTGACCTGTGCTCTCCTCACCCAGCCAGCAGGGTTATTCTGATGCCCGTCCTTTTTTCAGATGAATATTGCTGTAAACTATTCTGCAGCTTTCCCCTGAAATGTTTACTGCCTTGCTTTGTCTTCATGATACTGTTTGTTCAGAAATGCTCTCTAGCAAACCTCTAAAACCTTCCCAAATCAGCTGTATTTAGACTGAGGTCGAGCAATAAACAGGCTGGACTTTATGTAGGTTATGACAATAAAGGGACTTGAATAGCAACGCAGGTCACGTATTTTTCTTCCATTTATAATTATGCACTACTTTGTGTTCTTTGTGTGAGATGTGCTTCCAACGTAACACACTGAAATTTGTGGCTGCAGCATCACAAAATACCAAAACAGTTCAAGTGGTATGAAAACTTTTACAAGGCGCTGTAACCTCATGAACAACATGTGTCCCACACCCAGACACTGCAGCTGTCCACTTTCCCTCTGGGGGTCAAAGGGAACATCCCAGAACTCAGTGCCGCGTCAGGCTAACACCTGTTGGTTGTGTCTTAGCCTGGCCTTCGTAAAGACAACAGAGAATTCAATAAGCGAGACTCGGAGCCAGCGCAGCTCTTAACGACGGCAGCAGAAACACTGGTCAAACCGCAGTGGGTTCATAAGATTTTGTGAGGCTGAGAGCTGCTGCTAGGACACTGAGAGCTGCTGCTAGGACACGCATCAGTGTGGAAAATGTAGCAGGGGAATTGGGAAACGGCTCATCTTCTTCAAATGTGGGTCTTAGGGCTTGATTTGAAGTTGCGATCACACAAAATGCAAAGTGCAATTCAAATTAGACATGTTTTTTTATACAAATTTAAGAAGCAGGCAAAACTGCAGAAAGTCTTTTATGAGCTACATTTTAATTACAAATATGGGTAGAACTTTGTCAATATTCTGGTGATGTTGAAAAAACACAAATTTGCAACTGCAGTGTTTGCATGAAATGAAAAACGTAATTAAAATCACATGAATAAGTTTGTTCATGCAGTAAGTAATTTAGAAACATCCATTGTCCTTCTACCACTTTCTGTCGTCTTCTTTATCTTTTCCACTGTTAGTAACATTTGGTTGTTGATCAAATTACTCATGTTATGCAACAAAAACATCTCTAAGTTTTGTGAAAGACACTAATTTTGATACAACTGAAAAACTCCCTCCTCCTAGAGCAAAAACTTTAGCAAAAGAGTATTTCTCAAAATTGGTGTGTTTCCACTAAGCAAATTTATTTTTGTAATTCAAATTAAATGCATAATTATACGGTCAATGGAGACGCAGCTACTGTCTCTGTGTAGCACCAAGCAGTCGATGTGCTTTTTGAAGCAGAGCCCCTCAGACAGAGTTAGTTTTTGCATGAAAGTGTCCTCAGCTGTCCATGGGTGTAATTAGAGGGGAGGTGGATCCCACTGTTAAACCTGCCACACTGAAGCTGAAGGAAAATTGCCTGAATGTCTTTTTGACAATGTGAGATTTACCACCCTGATCCTCCCCTTCATTAGAGCAAATCCCTGGCACAAAGGCCAATGAAGATGAGATTTACTCTTGTCTGGGAGGTCCTCCTGGGAAAAAAAAGAAAAAAAAAGGGCCAACGCAGCTACAAGCTGGTGGATCCTGACAGTGACGGAGCTTTCCTTCTGTCAAGTCTCTGCATCGCCTCCTCTCACTGTCGCTCACTGTCCAGCACCCCCCTCCCTCCGCCTGCCTTATAATTAACTGCAGTTGTTAATGGGCTCAAGAGGAATTTAGTTTGTAAGCTGATCCTACAATTAGGGCTTGTTGACTTTGCATAAATGTCGGAGGCTGGCCTCCCTGGGGGCGAGGGGCAGAAGAAGGGCGTCTTTGAGGGGCTGCCAGCCTTGACCGGACCTCCTGAGAAGTTGGAGGAGGAAGTGGGATCTAAAGCACACACAGATGATCTCCTTCCAGCAGCCTTCTCCCTGAATCCGTCAGGTCACTCGGGATATCGGGTCAACAACAGGAAAGGTAGATAAAGACCCGCCGATAAACAAGTCTCACTCTCACACCACATCACACATCTACAGTCGATCTTTTTTCTTTTTACCTTGAACGTAAAATAAAGCCTTTATCTCTGAATATGAATACTGAAATAAGAGGCCTGATTTATTTTCACCCATTGTTACCAAGGTCCCAAAAAACACGAAGGCTGCTCCAGATTTACGATTTCTTCTCAGTGTGTTCAAATCGTGTGTTTGTTGGTGGAGGAATTAAAGGAACCACACAACATATCTGTGGCTTTTCTACAGAAAACAAGCTCCGTAATTTCCTCTGTGGGATGCTGCAAGTTACGACAGGTGACAAGTTTTCTTCTTCTTTTCCTTCCTTGTCGCTTTTCTTGCAGGTGATTCACTAGATTGTTCAGCATTATGTTGTTTAATACATGTTGATTCACTGTTGTTTTATGACTTATGAAAGAAGAAGCAAAAGCATTACATAGAAAAGGTGAGCACATAAAGAGCAGAGAGTTGTAGCACACATTATGATGATTCAGGATCAACAATGTCATCTCCTCAGCTTTGTGAATAACATAGCATTGAGGATAAGAGCAAAGCTTGAAAATTGTCTGTGACATGGACTTTATTTTAGAGTTATGATTGTTTTTATGAGACCATACCAGGAAAAAAACTGTGTGAATGACCCCATAATGTCAGATAGGTTTACAGTTCTATATTAAATTAGTTATTGTAGCTGCATTTGCGATGATTTTACAGTTTCACTTAGAAGACCCCAAATGTGCAAAGTTGAGTTTGCAAAACCAAAAGCTAACAGCGTTGGGCCAGACAGATCTTGTTTTTTAAGTGGATATCATTAAATTGTTCTTAAGAGTCTCATCAGGTGTTAACTCCGTTAACAGCGATGATTCACCCTTTCCTGATTCCATCGTTTTAAACACCTCTCCCTGATGCTGGTTGTTGTTGCGACTGATTTATGAGCGTGGCTTCCACTGCAAAAGTATCGACAGGATTCGCAGAGTGTTGCAAAACTGCGTCTTTAAACATTTAAATTGTGCTCCAGACTGTCGTAAATTATTC
This sequence comes from Poecilia picta, assembly GCA_033032245.1. Classification (NCBI taxonomy): domain Eukaryota; kingdom Metazoa; phylum Chordata; class Actinopteri; order Cyprinodontiformes; family Poeciliidae; genus Poecilia; species Poecilia picta. Next base: position 6,805,877 of record CM065361.1, read on the forward strand.
TCTTTGTTGCATGCGTAGTGTTTGGCCTAAACTAGGAAGAAACAGCAACAGTGTGGAGATAAGTTGACTCAACTTGAAACGTTTAGTTTGTGGTGCTGAACAGCAGCAGCCTCACAAAGATTGTGATCTTCCCCCTTTTGTTTGTTGCTCTAAATACATTCAGCAAAGGAATTAAAGGTGAAATCGAACCCGTACAGACAGCTTGTGCAAATAGATGAAGATTTTTGTTTATCTCGTAAGTGACATCGGTTCAGTCGGTGTCAGGATTGATGAGATTGTCAAACTGGTTTTTTTGGTTCCTGTCTGTTTCTCCAGCAGGACACGAACTAAGCCAGAAGTCAACTTTGTTTTTAGCTTCTTTGAAATTTATTAAAAGTTTGCCTCCTGGTTTTCCTGAAAACCTACAGGTGCGATAGAAAAGTAATTTTGATTCTCTTTTGCCGTGTATTATTCCATATTGTACAGATGTTCTTAATAGTTGATTGACAAGAGCATATTTTTACCATCATTGTTTCAGGTATTAAGATGGGAATTTTGAACTGAATAAACCAAAATAACTTTCATAAAATGAGGAACCAATTAAAGATGAAAATGCAGAACTACTTCAAAACAAGAAAGACCAAATAAATAATGCTAATGCATCAAGAACAGAAGATGTGTCTTTATTTCAGTAGAGATAAAACAACACAGCTACTTCCTGTCGACATGCAGCATATCATTAGTCTGCTTCCCTGTTGTTTCCATCTGTCTAATTCTATTTTAAGACAATCAAAGTGAATTTTGATTGACATAGATGACTCCCAGCACATTATGTCTTACACAAAATGTGATATTTAAAGGTTAACCCCACCAAAAACACACAACTTTCCTATGAACTGCTGTACAGTTTAGTTTGTACATTTACAGTAGCCTGTTGCACTGAAAGGGTTACACTGTGCTGGAGGAATTTTACATTTCCTGAAATGAGAACAGACTATTTATCTTTGCAGAAACTGTGTATTTTAATGATGTCACATTTTCTTCTCTCATTTTATGTGACTGATGTTCTGCTGAATGTTGTTCCTCTCAGGAACATCACTAATTGCCTCATATTTCTCTAAGAACATGTCGTCAGGCCTATTTCACGGCTAACACAAACTTATCACTGAACCGAGTGAAAGCCCTTGTCATGGTGATCCCAGCATTCTGGCCACCTCGTGAATTGCTTTGGGACGTTATGCCTTAACACGTGTATGGAAGACTGATGAGCAGTTAGTCCAGTCGCTATATCATATCTCCCAGAGAGACACATGTTTACAGGACACCAAAGGGCTCTAATGAAGTCATCACCAAGAAAAATGTTGGGATAGGCCCGCAGCGGGTATGTGGATCCGACGCCAAGTGCCTCTGTACAGTGATGAATGACTGCAGCCACATTTTGCTAATGATCATTTCGGAAAAGCAAATAGATGTATCCAGCATCGATATTTCTTAATTACTTTCGTTTCCTGTGGAATTCTCTGTTGACGAAAACGCAGTGAAACAATCAGTCAAGCAGGCAAGAGAGAGAAAGAAACTCTGGGAAGCAGGGAAATAAACCTCAGAGGGCGGATTTGATCATTTCTAGTGGATTCCCACTTTTTTTCGGCGTCTCAAGTGTGTGAGCAGCACACAGTTCAGAGATGTATGACAAGGGTTAACACTCAGATATGTGTGGGAGCAAAACCCTCGTGCTCTTTAAGCTCCCATGGATTGCATCCCTGTATAGCCAGCCGCTCATGCTGTTCATGGTGCCTTGTAAAAGCTCTCATACCCTTCAATTGTGTGTGATGTTACAAAAAAAACCTTTCAGTGTGTATGACTCAGATATTTTTGTAACAGACCAACACGAAGTAATTGTTGGCAAGACGTATCGAGTCACTTCCTGTTTTTGTACATAATAGAATCATTTACTCTCAGAAATTCTCTTGATTTTATAACAAATCTTATTTATTTTGTACCTAAGCATGTTAAAAACACTTGTTTTATGGAACTGCGCTTCACATTTGTTAACCAGTTGTGGTTTGCTCAATTTTTTTCTAGTTAGCTTAGCATTATCTGTAGCACTATGGCTACCCAGCTGTTCCAACCTATCGTTTCTACTTCTCTGAGTCTCCTCCTTTATCCTCGTCTGTCTGTCTGTCAAATGTTTATTGATCATCAAAATTGGAGACCCATCTCTATTGAAAAACTAGCATTTAGCCAAAACCTGTTATCCAATGTGGAGCCACAGAGGTTATAGTACTTTTACAGGAGAGACCGCCAGCCACAACACTCAATCACATAAAATCATGTGACAAAGTGGGAAAAGGTTTATAGGGATATGAATATTTTTGGAAGCCAATGTATTTATCCATTTCTAGTGGAAATGTTGAACTTCTTTTTCAATTTTTATTTTTTTTTTATTTTTTCAATTGAGAAAACCTTACTTGTTATGTAAAGTCACAAAAGTTGAATTTAAGTGACTGAGCTACAAAAAAACATATATCTTCACTTCACACTGCTACGTTAAATGTTAAAGTCTTGACATTGTAATAGAAAAGGATCATATCTCTGTGTTTTTTCCAGTCAGCCTACAACACCAAATGTTTTCACAAAAGCACAGTCCAACTGCGCTTCTTATTTCTGCCTCTTCTGTCCAAACCCACCCACCACGCTTTCTGTTAACTAGACTCTCCAGAGTGAAAGGCCAGGATTAACCTTGGATTTGAGATACGCTCACCAATCCCTCGGTGGGACCCACCCTCATGAGCTCATCTCTATCTAATGAATGGCCCCTGTCACAGGTGAACACACACAGAGGCAGAGACGCGCACAACAATAAAGGGCAAAAAGGCACAAACGGAGGAACATCCACACAATCAAAACATCGGCATAGTAGCTCTCTTTCTTGCTGTGTGCAAGTTTCTTCAGCCAGATGTCATGGTATTGTTGCTCTGTCAAAGACGGCTCTTAGGTGGAAGCAGCCGTTTTTAAGCCAACAACTCTGCTGACAGGAAACATGTCTTAACTTACACACACCTTTCTGAATTTAAAAGCAAATCTTTTTGATTGGTACATCTCTGAGAATGAAGAGTCACAGTCACACAGCTGAGACAGCTGAGATTTTATTCTCAAAAACTTTGCTGTTTTTGAGAATAAATGTCCTGATTAGCAGTATCCAGAGATGTTCACAAGTCATCTTTTTCCAAGTCTCAAGTCGCCCCAGATTAGAGTCTCAAGTCTCTAGCAAGTGAAGTATCAATTAGGAATCCAAACCTGCACTGTTTGCACCTCATATTCCCACTTTCTTTTACTCTTCATTACATGAGATGAAAACTGTTACTGAGACTCAATAGTCTCAAATCAAGAGTCCAAGTCTCAAATACAAAGAACACAAGCCTAAATCAAGGCTGGAGTCTGTTTTCGTGACTTTATTTTAAAATGTCTGTTGTGCGGTTGAATAAAAGGCTTCTCCAAACCAAGGTCCTGGTTCAGACACAAAAACGGTCTATTTAAAGTTTCCAGGAAGCTTGGTCCATGTTGAGTTTGGGCTTTCTGCAGTATGGGTCACACAGGTTGTATGCTTTCTAATCAAGATATGTCTCTGGTTAAGTTAAGCTATAATTTAAAAAGAATGTAAAATTCTTAGATTACTGGTAAGGCATGTTTTTTTCTTTTAGAGGAGGAAGGAATAGAAGAGGAAGAGTTGCATTGTAGTCATGTCATCACGTTGGCACCCATCGACCTCACAGTTTCACTTTGTGTACCTTCTCACTGCGCAGCGAAGCAGCTATAGCTGTATGTTTTTAATGGGATTACATTTAAAATCAGTTCTGTTTTTATCTGTTTCTTTTTCCTGTGTATACTGTTTGTAAGACACCACATTCTGGTTTACCCAAGCAAATCCCGACAGTTGCCCGTTAAATATTTTTACTTAAATCTTGTGTGACAAATGGAAATTTCTCATTTCCTTTCCTCCCCTTCCTATTCACCGTCTCCCACATGCACAGACAAGAGTCTTGTAGTCCTATCTGCTTGAGAGATAGTGCTTATTAGTGTCCTATAAATCTGTCCTGACTCCCAGTGGGGGAGTAATTTACAGCAGCACGTGCTGCGTTCACTCGGTGTGAAGATCTGCTTGTTGGTTACATTCGGCAGAGAATCTTCGCGGGACGTCACAAATCCAGTAGTTACAGCTTGTGTAGTTAAATCTAAGCATCGCTGCTTGTAATTTATGCCTACAGTTGCCTCCTCAACGGGAGGCAGGAACGAGAGAAAGAAAAAAATGGGGGAGGCGAAGAGTAACAAGAAGAGGAAATAAGGGGAGATAAGGAGGAGAGAAGGTGGGGAAGAAATAAATCTTGTCTCCTGTGCTCACTGAAAAGCTGCCAAGGTAGAAGCATGACATTTATGTGGAATGGTGTTGGTCATAACTTTAATGTTGGCTTTGGAGCACAATCCTGTTTGTAATCTGAAAGTTTAAAAAAAAGACTCTTAGAGAGAAAAGGAACAATAAAGAGTCAGGAATAAGCCTGTAATCCCAGATGTAAGATTCACTTTCCCCGGTGAAAGCCAGCACAGAGAATGAATGGAGTCTTTGTGTAGGCCGCAGTTATAGAAGCTCATTTGCATGCAGTGATAAACGTTGTTTACACTGGACATACAGCTCTGTGAAGTGGTAGGTAAACGCAGCAGGAATGATAGATTTACCGCCTCACCTGGCAGCCAGACACACACATACGTACACACACAGAGCAATTCAAGCAACAGGTATGCAAACACACTCAGACGGATCATTTCATGCAACATAAATGCAACATACACAGGAGTTTAGACCCTCGTGCACCAAACGGTATCAGATCTCCGAATGATAAATGTCCTCCCTTCTTCCACCTGATCAGTCAACATCCTGCTCAAACAATGTTTATTTTCCCCCCCTGTGTAAGTCTGATCATAACACAGATATGAGGGAGAGAGATGAAGAGGGTGTCGGGCAGCGTTGTTTGTGCCCACTGCTTCGCCTCAGGTTGAGGGATCCTCTCTGTGAGCAGACGGGGCAAGGCTGAGGTCCAGGCGGCCTTTCCAACGGATCCGAAGGTGATTTGTCCGGGCATGAGGTTAGCGGTGTGGTAGTGGAGAGAGGCGGAGGGGGAGCTGGGGACAGCGATTTAAGGCACTAAATGGGTTACGGGTCACTGGCATCACACAGTGGACCAGTCACTCAGCTCCAGAACAGGACAGGGCCGAAGGAGTGAGGCTGTGTGCACCGTGTTGGGGGGTGGGAACGCTCCACCTCCTTCATATTGCCACAAAACTGTCATATGAACTTCCTTCATATGGGTTGACAATATAGTAACAGTTTTTCCCAGCTTAAAGCTGCAGTATGTAACATTTACACTAAACATATTTTTTATTTGTTAAACCTTTTACTATGTTGTGAGACAGATAAACTGTTGCACCAACTCGTGTGGCGCTGTTCATCCTCTCTCCTAGGGCTAGAATTTCCTGTTACAAATGCTAATGCTGGTTAGCATAGCCACTTATGACGGCGGATAAACGGTTTCCCTGTAACATTAAGTTCTTTCTCCATCATTAGCACATTAAGCAGCGAGTATATAGGGTTGATTGACAGAATTAAGAACTGCCTTCTGGCTCTCATCGGTTGTTTTTGGTGCGTTTCTGTTTCAGACTCCAACAGTGGCTCAGGAGGAGGTGCAGGAAATTGATCTTTTCACAGATTAACTGTCTCATAAACTGTCACGAAAGGGTGACAGTTTTAACGAATATGCAAAAAAAAAAAAAACATTCTTTATAAAAGTTACATACTGCAGCTTCAACAGCAACTGGAGGGTGTTTGTTTTACAATAATAGGCGGGAGGGGATGTGTTTGACACGCCATTATACTGGGAGGATTATTTTACATCACTTTAACTGAGTTATTGAGCTAAACTTATGGTTTATTTATAAATGCAGCAAGCATCAAATAACAATGACGAATTTAATAAATACATGTTTGTACTGTACGCGTATCACTGCTTATGTTGTCTATATATATAAATTCTTGATAGTTCCCTTTACCTTGTAACGGGTTCAACATGGATTTTCTTCTATTATATGACTTGAAATAAGTCAGTAAATTAACCAAATTGTGTGTTTTTTAATCATTGCTGCCAGTGGGCTGCAGTGTGAATGTGGAGCTTGAACCCCTCTGCCAGCTCTCCCAGGCCCTGGCGTCAAGCACGTCCCTCTGTAGGTGGGAGAAATAATACCGAGTTGCCCCTTTTCCCACAGAGGCTTTTATCGTAGGGTTGGTTTGTGAAGCGGTCAGACATTTTTCTCATGTGCCACCAGCCAGCTGCCGCATTTAGAGCTGAGAAATTAGATGAAGGTAAACACACAGACTGTGGTGGAAGCAAAACGCAACAAAAAAAAAGAAAGAAGTTTCCTTCTGTAAGGTCATGTTTGTTAGATAGTCAGGTCAGAGTTCAAGTGCTACTCTATGATTATGCTAACAGGTTAGGTGGTTCAGCTTTGGATGTGAAGTGCAAACAGAAGAGGGATGCTCCAGAAAACATTTAGCAGGAAAACTAATCCACCGTTACAGATTTGATCTAATCTAATCTTTGAGAGAATATGTAATATTCTCTCAAAGATTGTCTGTGTGACCAAACATTGTATTTTATTCAAACTGTATTAGCTGATATAAATGTCACTTGTTTGCCATGTATTAATTGATTTAAATTAAAAGTCTGTATGGAATATTCTAATTCACACAAACACTAGCAAGACACCAATTATAAGAATAGGTTTAGCCTAACATTGCCTGACATTCTGAACTTATAACTGTATGAACCTGTTTTAATTAGAATGCAGTTCATTGTGCTTTGCAAAAGTATTAATATTTCTTAGATTTGTTAAACTTCCTAAAAACCCTCAGCAGCCTTTAGTTCCTCCTGAGAAAATGCATCTCCACAGCATGATACCATCACCACCATGTTTCAGGGTGGTGGACAGTGTTAGCTTCATGCCTAATGAGGCGCTCCTAAGCAGACGAAAAAAAAAAGAGCAGTTTGGTCTGATCTGATCAAAGTAACTTTCTTACAGGTTTCCTATTTTTCCTACATGTACACTTTTTTATTATTTCAGATGTTCAGAGCTCTAGATGTCGTTTTATAACCTATTATGACCTAAAACTTCTACATAGCATTGTCCCTCACCTGTTTTTCATCTCTTGTGCTTGATGGTTCTGTTTGTGCCTTAATATTCTCCAACAAATCACAAATGGTTTCACAAAACAACTTCAACTGTAACGAGATTGAATTACAAAAGACAAAGTCTTTTTCCCTGTCACAGTTCGTTTATCACGTTAAAGCCCGACTAAACACACTGAGGTTTGTGGCCTAATATTTATTCAGACATTGTGATCATTTTTTTAAGGAGAGTAGCTACAACTATATTGAACATTTCTGACATTTTTGACAATAGAGTCAAAAATACATAATCTAATTGTTGATGCAGAGACAAGTTAGATATGAGAGCTGACATTCAAGTTTGCAACATGTAGAGAAAAACATCTCGTCCATCTGCTGAGGGAACACACACAACCATGCTAGACTTTCCTTGGTTTAGAAGGGCCTGACAGAGCCCTGATTTGGTGTGTGTGTCTTTGGGTGGGCTGATTTAAAGTGTCCCTAAGGTCTCGTTCAAGGTAGAGAAATGGACAAGGGCCCAGAATCCACCGCCTGTCCTTCTGCCCACTCTTTCTGTGAGTCCCAGTGGATAAACCTCACACACACACCACACACACACACACACACACACACACACACACACACACACACACACACACACACACAACACACACACACCACACAACACACATACAACACATTCACTGTTTCTCACACAGTCCCAAGCTTTCTTTGTCGCTGGTTTGCAGGGATTTTTTTCACCAGGTCTCCGGTCCCATCCTCAACAAGCCGCTGCACATTCCAGCAGCACCCGGACTTATTATTGGAGCAAATTTATAGGGCCATTTATTTAACTGGATCCAAAAGACATTGGTTCTGGATGAGTTGAGCTGGGGCAAACTCCCGAGCCATGTGGGCCAGGGAAAACATAGCAGGGGATAAATCAGTGAACTAGGGGGAGGTGGGAAACAGACTGAGAGTTGAGGAAATAGCAGAAATTTCAGGACAGAAGCCTGAGGCTCAAAACAAAAGGTGTTGCTAGGAGGCAAACGATGAATGTTGTTGACCAACACTAGAGAAATACAAATAATATTAGTATCAAAATTGAAGTGATCACTCAATTCACAGTATTTTTGTAGTGTTTACAATAGACAACCCCTGTTTGTGGTTCAGAATGTCAAGATTTATCTATTTGTTGATGTTTCTGTGGAGCGTAAAGATATTAGTGTTCAAGATAAGGTAGGTATTAGCTGTAGTGGTGCTAAGATGGTTTCCATTGTGCATATTAATTATGGTATATGTGGTGTTTGAACTGATTGACATGGCAGTTATAAGCGTTTTTAGAAAAAGTCTACAATATTTCTGTATTTTTAGCTGGACGCTAAAATACAGTCAGTTCAGTGTTCTGTGGGTTTCCTATGAAGTCCAAAAATGTACAGAATTTGAATTAAATATTTTGCAGATCTGGAAAAGGACATTAAAATGTGCACAGTTCTATACTAACCCAACCATCCATCTAATTTGCCTATGAAATACCTCCTTTGTTAAAAACTGACTGATGTAGAAATGTCTGCCATCCATTCCAAAATGTAATTTTAAATTAAGGATTATTACACTTGTTTTCCACAAACACCACCACTGTATTTTTGCATGAAATAAGACAATTGGTCACCTGCAATGCGATCCAACACATCTCACCATCAAAACTTATCATCTGATAAACGTTGAATTTGAGTTTTTATTGCTGCTGCCTAATGTTTACAGCTATTTGTTAACTGGGTGCACGTAGGAACTTGTCCCTACTATCAGGTTTTTGGCAACACAAGAACACAAACATGCAAAAACACAACTAAAGGTGACATCAGCAGGGAGCAAAGTTTCAGATCGGTTCGACATGAGCTAATCTGCTAATATGTAATAACTCAGCATCGTGTCTGCGAATCAGTGGGAAGATAAATGACAATTTGTACAGCCTGGAATCCCTTAATTCAAGTTTGTGGAGAAAAACAATAAAAACTGTGTGATAGGCTCGTGTGTGGGTGTAAAACGAAACCCTACATTTTCTAGCAGTGAAAGATGATTACTGTTTTTACTTATCAAAACCTAGGCAGCGCTCTGAGTTTAATTTATGTTTGTGGAGTTTTCATGGCAACATTACCTAACCTTTCTTTACAATCCTCTTTGACCAACGTGATCTCATCCTATCAAGTAATGCGCTACGTTCAACCATGTGACATATTTCCTTATTTTATTTGGAAGGAATAATATTGTAGACGCTTCAGAGGAAACTCGAAACCTGTTTATTCAGCCTACGCTAATGCACGCCATCCACACACACACACACACACACACACACACACACACACACACACACACACACACACACACACACACACAACACACACACACACACAAGCACAAACACAACACACACAGACCACTCAATGACTGACAGTGACGGCTGACACAAACTACTGGGGGAGTGACAGGGTGGAAGCAGTGCAGTGGTTAGCTGGGTGAGGGGCAGATAGATCCTTTCCTCAGTAAAGATCAAGCTTCACAGCAGCCACACCTCACATAACACACACACAAACACACACACATGCGTGAGTTAGTCAAAAACTCTCTTGCATCTTGCTAACTCAAGCTCTTTTTTTTCTTTGTTTTTTTTTTCTTTTGCAAAACTAGTGGACTTCAATTTTTTTCAGTAGTTCACAAACTGGCCTAAAGGGGGTGCTAGAATATTTCAGTCTAAGAGAGTTTAAACTTTTAAATGAAATCAAATAGTCGACAGCATGTAATCTAATTATGCATTTCCTTTTTTTACTTGGAAATAGGAACATCAAAACATCTAAATGATATAGAAATGTTATTAAATGTTTCTATGAACTAGTTTTCTTCTTTTCAACTGTGTATAAGATCTTTTTTTTTTTGCTACACTAAACTGTATGCTTTTGTACATCAAACAAACACACACACATATAACTGTAAATAGAAACCAGTCATTGGGAGAGTGTCATTCTAACACCTCTAAGAAGCTGCAGAGATCCGTGCTGATTGGCTGCTTCGCTCCTTATTGGTTGAACACACTCCTCTGTGTGACTTACACTGAAACAATGTACTCAAAGAAAGAAATGAAAATGAACTGACATTGCATTTAACTAAAGATGTAAGCAAGAAACTTGTTTTCCTTCCCTGAATTAAATATCAGATTGGTTTTTTTTAGAATCAGTGGTCTTCATAGGAACATAAGGACACGTCCTGAAGACCATCCTAAAGGGGTCCGTTTACATCGGCCTCCAGCGACCTGACACAGGACCGTCCACCTGATGAGACGGTCTGAAAGCATTCCTCCACTGTTTGGGTGTTGAGCAGAATGGACGGAGGAAGAAGAGCTGGACTGCCGTGTTGAAGAGGCGGGACCCACCACCCAGAAAGCCTGCCACGCTCTCTGCTCCTCCAAAGACTGCCAACCTGCTAATTTGTATCAGTAAACAAGCAGCCGGCAACTTCAAAGCGTCGACACCAATGAGGCCTGACTCAGTTGTGTGTGTGCTGTGAGCAAGTTTGTGTGTTTCCCCATTTATTTAATATTGTGCATGTGCGTTTATTTCCTACTTCTATAGGAATACCTTTAATTAATTGCAAAAAAAAATCATTATTTATACCAATATGGTGCATAAAAATAAAAAAAAATAAAAAATGGGTCAAGTTTAGAATTTGATAATGGTGGATGTGTTTTTTTAAAAGCTAAAAATGACATATCTTTAGATATGAAAGTACAGAAAACTGTCAAGGGACCGTGACTTAACTTGGGCCTAAACAACATCCATATCGACTTTCAAAACATAAATCAGTAAAGCTCTTGTGTGTGTATGCTAAAAAATCCATCATTGTGAACGTGTGTATACATGTTTCTTTAGATGGGCCACCACCCACTGAGACAAGTCAGGTAAATATTTGGAGGGTGGAGGGGGTCAATGAAGTGTCCAGTGTCCAGAGAGAGCTCATGCAATCTGAAAATACTCGACAGGGACACCTGATCCTGCTTCGGGCTCCTTCTGAAGCTGAGAAACATCAGCTAGCAACCAACGACATCATAAAAAAATAAAAAATTACCTCCCACCAAACAGCGAAAACGAGGAGCCTCCATGAGCATATTTGCTCACGTAAATACGAGAAGTCTTGTGTGGATCTGCGTGAGGTGTGTGTATGAATATTGGCAGAATTGTTGTCATAACTGTGTCATGTAGTGAGAAAGCGTGATGATGGAGTTTTCTGGGTGTGGTCTCGACAAAGTGAACACAGGCTGAGGAGCGAGCACATCCAAAAGAGACGCGTGTGTAGCCCAAATCGGCAAAGTTTTTCCTGATTTTGATCACACAGAACTATATCGAAGGTTACATTTGTACTTTTTAGTATCTCTGGGTTTTACATCCAGGTTCGGGGTCTTCATCATGCTGCTTCACTCAGATCCAGATGCCCACCTTTCACCCTCCAGTGCCAGGTGTTCTTACAAGAACAAACCACACAGGGGAGCTCCTGCTTTTTATGAAGCCTACCACACACACACACACACACACACACACACACACACACACACACACACACACACACACACACTCTCTCTTTCTCTCCATCCATACCTTCCCCACTTCCCCACTTAATCTGCTGTTGGGATGAGAACACATCAGCAACTGAGCTCAAATGCTGTTAAAATAACATCATATATCTAACAGGTTTTGATTTGCAACAATGTATTAATTTAATTACCGCAAAATGAATTACAAAGATTTTTAGTTAAAGGAAATGCACAGTGAAACTAACTACTAAACAAATCTGAGATAATTCAACAGTATTTACGGTACTGCTAAAATTACAGTTAGGATTTTTGTTCGTATTAGTATTATATTTTTTAAATTTATTATGCTTTTATGAATAGTTGCTTTCACATCCCCAGCTTGCAACTAATATGTTTTGTAATCTAAGAATGAAATAAAAATATTTACTGTACCATTAAAATTACGTGTAATGATTTATGCTCACTTCAGAACACTTTTTGCATTTTTTTATACTTTTAAAGTGGTTTTCACATGCAGATTAACAGAAACAATTTTAAATCATGAGAATATTTTCTGCAATGAAAGTTATTCAGCAAAAAGTTTTTTCAGAACTTTTTAGGCTAAAAAAATAAAACCAGATCAAATTAATGTTAGCAGATCATGACAATTTGTCAAGCAAGAGAAATAAGAGGAAAATGATAAAGTGACGCCGTCGCCCTGAGTAAACACAGCGCGGTGAGCAGGAGGTGATGTCAGATAGTCAGAGAAATGCAGCAGGACAGGACATGTTCAAATAAATATCATTACATCCAAGATGGCTAAATGATGCCAGTCTGTGAGACACACTGTATGACCACAGTGAGGATTAATGAGCTGAGAAATCAGACCCAAACACAAGGCTGATTTTTTTTTCCCCCCTTCACGTTCGGTTCACCTCAGTGGTGAGGCCCTCTCACGGAGTCACATGGGAGGCTGCTTCAACACGTATGATGAGAAAGATTTCTGCCCATCCGTGTTGGCTCGTTCGTCTGTCAGTAGGTCGACCCACATTCTGTGAAGCGGGAGATGATGATAGCAGCCTATGGAATGTCTCTATGAAAGTATTATCCAGGTGAATAATTCAAGTGTAAATACAGCTGTTGAAAGGTGGTAAATAAATGGAACTCAATGATGAAATAAAAAAAGCTATTTTTGATTTTTATTGTGAAGTATTAACAGAAGATGAAGCACTCGCGTTTTCTGAGTAGTTTGATTTATTCCAAAAAGTTTTAACTCGTCTGCACTAGGAAGCCATTTCTATATTCCTTCATCATTATTTCAGATGGGATAAAAAGTACTCTAAAAGTGTTTGCATTGGACGTTCTTTATCACTACAGTAGAAATGTTATTTTATTTGAGAATAAAAATTCATGATTTTGCAGACCTTTCATTGTAGTCTAGATAATGTGTATATTTGGTATATATGATTCTTCCTCATATTTCTATAGTTTGCAATATGAAAATGTATTTAATATTTTATATATTAATAATAATAATTTATATTAATATTTATATCTATATAATAATATATATTTTAACATTTATATATATCTATATATATCTATATAGATATAATAATATATATATAATGTTAAATATATATTTATATATTATATATTTTACATTATATATAATATTTACATTTATATATATCTATATATATCATAGATATATATATATATAAAATGTTAAAAATATATTAATTAATATATATATCATTATCTATCTATCTATCTATCTATCTATCTATCTATCTATCATATATATACTGTATATAGATAGATAGATATATATATATTTACTGTATAGATAGATAGATAGATAGATAGATAGATAGATAGATAGATAGATAGATAGATAGATAGATAGATAGATAGATAGATGATAGATAGATAGATAGATAGATAGATAGTAGATAGATAGATAGATAGATAGATAGATAGATAGATAGATAGATAGATAGATAGATAGATAGATAGATGCACAATAACTAATTAGCAATATTTTTTGGAAAAACAAATTCTGCTTAAAAAATAAATTTTTAGAGACATTAAAGTATCTTTTGCAAATTCCTGTCTAGTTCATATTAATGACAATAAACAATGTTAAACATTTTGGACACAAATAATAAACAGCAATAAACAGTATTTTAAAAATTGGACTTACAAAGAACATGAATATGAAGATGAAAGCGGAATTATCCAAAATGTTTAAAAATTCTTTAAATGAGAGAACAGCTTTAATTACCCAGAGTCATGTAATGTCTGGACCTTTTGTTTTTTCTTTGCTTCTCAAATGTTCCTCGCCGCCACCAAAGCTGCCTAATGGATGCAGGAGGAGGAAGTGTTTGACATTACGGACACAGCAGTGCTTGTTTTAGAGAAGCTGCTCATGTGCGCGGCCCATACGGGCCACACAGTACCTCCTTAATGTGACCCAGACCCCCCAGCCCCACTCCAGGGGCTCCAGGAACTGTCCGCTCAGCGGGGACCGAGTGTCACTTTAGCCCCCTGGTGAACACACGTCAACATGCCTTAATACCCCCATCACCTAAAGTTACACTTTTGGGTCTGCAATTAGCACACCGGTTAAATCTTCCCCCCACCCCCTACTGAGCTTCCTATTTCCAAACTTCGACATGGAGTTCTGTGCCACAAGGCCGAGGCCTGAGCGCAGAACCCCCAAGCTGGGACCCCGAGTGGCTGCCTGTGATGCTGGCTTTTTGTGGCACAGAGCCAGCCCCCCGCCACATGGTCCCTCATCTTTCACTGTCACTGTGCGGCAAAGGAAGAGATCAAAACAAACATGCGGTGGCAGGGAGAGCCTGACATGATGAATCGCTGTAATTAGCATCAGACTGCTGAGCGTTCGCAGCGATTGGTGGAGGCCACTTTTGACACATTCTGTGCGTGACTAGATGACAAGAGCCACAGAGCGAGATCTGTGACCTGAAGACCTGAGATACAACCGATCCCAAGATACACCACAACTGAGCAAAGAAAAAAAAAAATCCACAGGTCATTTTACACAAAGCTATGCTCAACGTAAACATTTTCTGGAAGGGGGAAAATTTGCGCAACATGGAGTCGGGTTGATGGAGGAAAAGGTCAATTATCAGCTGATCTGCAATTATGCCAACAATATAGAACCCGCCTCAGCTGGCATTGGCTGCATGCAGTGTGCTCTTTTCCTCCTCATAATCCTTCATTGTGGAAAAAGACCACAGAAAAAACACAAACAAAAACTGCACTATAGCTTGTTTTCCTGTCTCCTCTGCTCAAGTGGAGTGCTATCAGCATTGCAGAAGGTCAAATCACGGCACGCCTCTTGATCCCCTAGTTTTACTGTCTGGGGTTGACGTAGGGGTATCTAATGGACACGTTATCCACTTCCTGCTCCCACTGAGAGGCCATCCTGATCCTGCTGCAGGACCGACTGTAGAGTCAAATCCACACTAAACACCTTTAGCTGTTCAAATTTGAGACACGGTCTTGTCACCTCACCAGAACCAGGTTGTCCTCTTTGTTGATATGGGCTGATGGGATTCTGCATCTGTATGACGTATTTTCTAGCATTGCAAGGTAGAAAACAAAGAGAGATAGGATGTTTTTACACCTGATAGTCAAGTAGACTCTGTTTGATTGGGGACCAAAACTGCAACATTTGTCACATTGTCATCTGGTTACTACTACTACAAATTGTCTACCCTCCTCACAAGGTGGTGGCGCTGCACCAAAGACAACCAAATTATATAAAAACCACCAAAGACACTGAGCACAGCTTCCTTCTTCATGAAATGTAAGAAGGAAGGAATGGTGTCAGATTTTAGCACTTGTAAGATTTCTCTTTTGTCTTTTTAAGACATTTCCCCCGTTAGTGCTAGACCATCACAACTGTTTATGTTGTATTTACCCATCATGTCCCGCACAGTAGCTCGTATCCTGTTTTTGGAAAGGTTTCCAGTCCACTTGGATCACGTTCATTCAAACCACACTGAAGTTCCCTTCAACTGAACCAAGACTTAGGTTTGCAGGCAGAGCAGAGTTCACTTTTTCGGTCTATTGCATGTTCATACTTCCCCAGTTGAACCGGACTTTCTAGGCAAATGGATTAAAATGGACCAAACAGGGCTGATGTGAATGCACCCTCTGACCACTTTACTTGCCTGGACATAAACTCCATAAGCAAAGTTATTAATTTCACCCTGAGAGGGCATGCCGTTATGCATGCATGCACTCAAACACCAATATGCTTGTGCATGTGCACAGTGGACTGGTCTGTAGGGGTCTTTTGGCAACAGACCCTTGGTTCAAGTTCACAAAATCAGCAGAAGCAAACCTGAGGAAGGACAAGGGATGGAAGATGCTTAGGGAATGAGGGGCATGAGGCGGTGGTTGTGGTGGAAGGGAAGGGAGGGGCTGGGGGGGGTCACAGCCTCTAACCCCCTCTGCCAGAAACAACAAGCAGGCCTTCTCATATTTAAATAAATACTGAGCCTGTGGGGAGCAGCTAAGGAGGAGGCAAGGAGCGAGAGCCGGGCTGGAGGATCTACAGTGAAGCCTATTTAGGATCAGGGGCCAGGCTGGGAAGAGCCAAGCAGGCAGTGACAGATTTATAATGAGCACAGACTCTGCCCTCACGTTTAATACCAGGCTCAAGACGCATTAGGGAGACAAAGGCCGCGGCTCCTGCTTGGAGAGAAGAAAGGCCTTAATTAATTTGGACAGATCACGGAGGCCCCAGGTCCACATCATCGGTTCTTTGTGGCAGGAATGCCAGCTATTTACCAGAACTCCAATAGGACTGGGGAAGGGACGAGGGGGAGGCGAGGTGATGATGAGTGGGACCGCGCTGCGCCGCAGATAGGAAAAGGATACTTTTCAAAAGCTAAAAGCTTCCCAGTTTTAAAACAAAGACAGGAGGGGAAAAGAGACGAAGTGATTTTGAAAAGGATCTGAGTCAGAGATCAGATCGCCCCCACCCACCCACAACCACACCCCCTGATGTCCTGCACACATTCCAAATTGTAATCTGCTTTTTTTTTAGCTCTGCATAACCCGTCTCAATCATACATAACCAGAAAGAAGTATTTTTGATTTGTATGTAATATGAGTTTACAAATTATGAGTTATTCAATTCATTTTCTAATCAAATGAAAGAATATACTTTGTATTTTATCAAGCCACAGATGATTGAAATACATCTTATAGTAATGTCCAGGTAGTTGGATGGTGTCTTTGTTAGAAAAGCATCAGAAACAGATCCCAGTCAGAGGGCAGTAGGACCCTGTATGGGGATCTGTTGACAGCCGTCAGGCCTGTGTTCATTGGTTCTGAAATGACATGTAGAGATCCCAAAATAAATAAATAGTAGAAGTGACACTCTGCAAGGGAGAGTGGGGGGTTAAAAGTAAAAACATTGTTTTTCCTCTCTTCATTTTAAGATTTATATTACTTTGAATAAATAAAAGTCGGAAGTTTTTTTAAAAAGATTGTGTGGTTGGGTACGTTTCTTCTCTAACAAAGGGACATCAACCATAAAAACTCAGCTGGCTAAGGAAGTATGAAATTTCACAGTAGGATTTTGCAAAAATAATAAAGCCTGCTGTGATTGAAAAAATATCTACTTTTTTTTTAAAATAGACCTGATCAATCGACAAATTTATAGCAGAAAAATGATATTTGACATATTTCTATACAACTCCAGGGGCATTAGGGCTCAGTTCCAGTCTGTCCATGTTCTCTTTACAAACTGCTTGTTGCCAAATGTTTCAGTATTCAAATGTGTTGCTTCAGCTCTACACAAAACACACCTTAAAATGAATTATTTGATTAGGAGCATGCAAATAAAGAGAACAAGTAGCTAGATGTAAATGAACGAATTAATGCACAAGAAACACTCCTGATCGAAGTTTTTCATATTTTTTCATATTTACCAATTACTCTTTTGCAAATAAACACCAAGACAATATATAAAACCTGACCAGGCAAACAGTGATTTACAGACATTTCTGGGAAGTTGTTTAAATGCATTTACCTCATCCATGAGGTAAAGAAGGTTCTAAAAATACAAACCTACATCCTCTTCCATTTGAAATAATAATAAAAAAAACTCTATAGTTTGCTTAGCCTTTTTTATGTGTGGGAATTTTTGAGGGACACTGCCTTAGTCTGACACAAGGGAATTATGTTTTTCACCTTTGGTCAGCTATTGTGTTCATGTCCATTGTGTTTTATGCACGTTGCCTTTTAATGATGACACACAGACAAAAACAAGAGAACAAGGCTGGACAGGAAAACAACATTTATATGGCAAGAAGGAAATTAGCTGCTTTTTAATGTCTTTATTTTCCAAATATTAGTGGTTTTTGGGCTTTTTCTTTGCAAAGATTAAATATATTTTATTTCCTTAATCAAAAAGCATTATTTTTATTTCTAAAACGAGAAGTAAAAAAAAAAGTAAAAAAAAAAAAAGCAAAATAAAATTCTGGACTTTATATGTAACCACTCCGAAATTCTAATTTCCTAGCGGCATATTTTCAATTTTTGTTTTTGTGTCAGGACTGGACAAAGAGTCACTAATGAGTGATTCAAATCTAAAACCCCTGTAATACAAGGTTAGCTCAGCGCCGACTGCGATATTCAGGTTCGCGCGCAAAAAAACAACAAGCGAATAAGATTTTATTTATTACGCAAAAAAAAAAAACAAAAAAAAACAAAGACCACAGAAAAAGTCTCGAAAATGTCGAAATGTGTTCAAATTATAGAAACGAAATTGAAAATAATAAAGGTTGAACATGTAAGAATAGACGTCAAAGAAGGAAAGACGAGGGTGCGCGTGCGTGTAAACCAGAGAAGCGTCTGAAGCGAAGAACTGACCGACAAAATGACACAACAAAGGAGGCCTGAACCTGTTGGTCCTATTCACAACTGGGAAAATCACACTAGTTATAATAAATTATTATTAAATAATAATAATAATAATAATAATAATAAATAAATAATAATAATAATAATAATAATAATAATAATAATAATAATAATTTTGCTGTTGTACGAATACGTAAAAAAATAGCAAATAAATAAGGACCTTGTCATTTGAGCTCAATCACATTATGAAAGGCCATATTAGGCACTAAAGTCCAGTGGTGTTTTGATGTCTCCTGACAACTTTAATCGCAGTGACAAAGAAATAAAATAAAATTAATTTTGGAAATTAAATAAAACGCATATAAAGTCACGTAATGTCATTTGGCCTTATGCCAAATGAAGGAACGTCGCAGAACATTTTGCACGCAAAATGCCTTTCACATGCATTAAATCGCTCCTCAAAAATAATTAAAACAGAACCACCTATTACATCTTAACAATGTATTGAAGTCATATCTCTCCCCTCCTCATGCAGTTGCCCCTGAGGATCCTGGTACCTGGTGGAATATTTCCTTGTCTGTGTAGCTGCGCGCGTCTCTCCGCACATTCCCCGAGGCCCCGCAGGGAGACCGGACACCCCGGGCCCTGTCCTGTCAACGGTCAGCTTCCTCTCCTGCTTGAACCGACATTTAGACTAATATTTAGACAGGATAGGGTTTTATAAGTGCAGCGCGCGCCGCACAGCCCAAGTCACGGGGCATGAATGCGAAATTGCTGATTTTATGATTACTTGAGTAAAGCCGGGGCGTGTTGCTGTAATAACTTTATCAGCGTGTCTGTGATACGGAGGGGCTCGTTAAATTTAAGCCTGGACACATGGGCGTCCTTCTCTGACTCCTGAAAAACATCAGGGAGGACCCGCTGTTTTACTGCAGAAGGAGAGGGAGAGGACGCGCAGATATAAACTCAGTCACATCTCTGTTTACTAAAAGCAGAAAAAAAAAATGGCTGCCACCGAGCCTTGACGGTCGCTCATCTGTGCTGGTTTAATGAGGCAGGAGTTTTTGGTTTGATGGTGTTCCGTGTTACTAGGGCAGGAGACGCGCAGGACCACACAGACGCCCAGTTCACCAGGACCAGAAGATTAAATAAGACAGCGGGAAAACTATCGCCAGACCTGGAAAATATCCTGCACTGGGAGACGCAATTACTGGCTACACGTGTGAGGGGCTGTGCTTCAAACATACACTTACAATCACACTGATTTATCTGCAGTCATCGAGGAGAAAACATGCAGATTGGTGCGTAAAAACGCGCAAAAAAAATGCTGTCCATGTTGCTGAATATGCCTAAGCTTCGCGCTCTCTCACTCAAAATATATTATTATTATTATTATTATTATTATTATTATTATTATTATTATTATTATTATTATTATTATTGTTATCATCTCATGAACCAGCATCAACCAACTCGTGTACTAAATTTCTACATTATTTTACCCTCTATTTTCCAATCAAGAACTATCGAGCTGATTCACACTTCTCAAGATTTTTCATTTGGCAACTAATGAAAACTCATTAATAATTTCCAAAACAGGTCAGGTTACTATGGTAACCCATATTTGAAGCTGTCAACCCAGAAACGTCTATTACTGAGTCACTCTGTCGTCCAGCAGGTGAACACTGGATGGTCTGAGATTCAGTAATCAGTGACAGTTTCTCTTCTCTTTGTTTTCAGGTTACATGCTGCGATTTTTTCCCCAGATACATTTATTGTTATTTGGACGTAATTTAAACGTGATAGTGCTTCACTATTATTTGTAGGAACGGTTTTAAGTCGCTGTTTGATTTTTTTTTTGTTTGTGTTGTTTATCGAGAAGAGACCACAGAAAAATAAGTTGTTTCCCCTGTAGTAACTTATAAAAGACGTCTGGATATATTTTATCTGGACATATTTTTCGTAGGAATTATGCTACTTTAAAGGTTAAAAAAAGAAAACTCTTGTATAAATTAATTAAAATCCAATCAGATTTTGATCACCTTTGAGGAGAAAAAAAGGGGGAAAATAACAGATTTGTGATTAACGCACCAAACATTAGTAAAATATGAATAAACGGTTTAAATACACCATAACAAGGTGACATAAACATTTCCTCTGATCACTATCCATCTACCACGTACCGTGTACTTGGTAATTGCCTCGGGGTTACAGGCAAGTTGGATTTCATCATTTGCGCGAGTTAAACTGGGTAAAGCTGTATACACACCTTAATCCTTTCTCCAACACAGAACATTGATCTGCAATAAGTCTCATGCCAGACTCAACTAAAGCTTCTACATATTTACATATTAATAAACTCATCACGTTTTCTCTGTCGGACAGCGACTTTGATTTCTTGATTGAAGCGATATTGATATGTAATCAAAGTAAATCGGTTCATGTAATAAATTATCGATTATTTAAAATTAAGTGTCCAAGCAAAGATTCTTGATTAAAATCTTTCATACTTTTAATGCTCTAAAAATTTGTTTTTATAACACACTTATTTAATTTTTTTTAACCTATGCATACTCTTCAATATGTCATAGTGGGAACAGGGAACAAATGCAGATTACTGAAAACTTTACTTCTCTGGATGTCTATGTACATTTGAGCCTCTGCGGCGCTAAATGCCTTTACTGCGTCGGTTCGCCTCTGTCTTCTGTCTGTTAGCGCCTGAGTGTTTACAAAGATGGCGTCCGACCATGGCAATGATGAAGTGAACTGGCACTGACAGAAAGAAAAAACTATCTATCTATCTATCTATCTATCTATCTATCTATCTATCTATCTATCTATCTATCTATCTATCTAATCTATATCTATCTATCTATCTATCTATCTATCTATCTATCTATCTATCTATCTATCTATCTATCTATCTATCTATCTATCTTATCTATCTATCTATCTATCTATCTATCTATCTATCTATCTATCTATCTATCTATCTATCTATCTATTATCTATCTATCTACATTATCATATCTTCTATCTATCATCTATCTATCTATCTATCATCTATCTATCTATCTATCTATTACACTATCTTTATCTCATCTATCTATCTATCTATCATTCTATCTATCTATTATCTATCTATCAATTATCTATCTATTATCTATCATGTGTCAGTAGTTTGTTTATTCTCTCTGCCTCCCACTGAGCAACATCCAGAACAAACAGGGCTGAAATCCTCCGTCCCTTCATCCACTACGGCTCCTTGTTGTCCAGCTCTCCGCTCCCATCGCTTCAACTTCTACTAATGTAATTGACGTTAAGTCGCCGCACATGAGGCTGAGCCCCGACAGAAGCGTCAGAAGGAGGATCGGGCCAGGAGGCGTAGAGGTCAAGTCCAGCTCAGGCCTGCAGAAACTCATTCAGTGTCTCAGTTTGTTTACTGACCAATGGCTGTTTTGTTTTGAAGTAATAATGCATCAGTCGGAACACAGCAAGTTGTGCGAAGAGTAAATATTATCGCTGAAGAGATTATTTACAATATTGTTCCTTATGAGTAAAAAAAATATATATATCCCTGAGTTTAAAAACTGTGCACTAGGTTCTCCAAATATCTAAAAGTTGTACGTCTTTCAGAGAAAGCTCAGTGTCAGTAACGTCTCTTTGTTTCAATATCAAAAATCAGTTAAACGCTCACAATGGAATCTGCTGCTAAGGTTTCCGACCGAACTCAAAGTCAACAGCTAAGATGTTCCAGCTTCACATGTAGCCTGTGATGTTCCAGAGAGGCTCGGTGCGTGTGGAGCCTCTGCTGAGCTCAGGGTCTCCCTCACCTACAGCAGCTTTTACTGATCGGGACCAAAGAGGCGCCGGTGACGCCAGTGACGCTGCTGTTCGATTCAAATGAGTGACAACAACTTATCGAAATAAAACATTGAGCGCAGAGCGCAGGGCGCGTTTTTCCTGCCGTTGTGCAGGGGGGTTGGTGGGGTGGGGGGCGGGGGAGGGTGGGGGGGGGGGGGGGGGGGGGGGGGGGCGTGGATCTGTCTCGCTCGCTTTTTGACATTCTGGTTTGCCGCGGTGGATTCTCTTCTTTGCGCGGCTCAGACAACAAACACCCAGCCGGTGATCGGAGGACAAGCGAGGACTGATCTCTCTTTACGGATGCGCCGCACTTCGACCCGCTCGGGGAAACCCGGGGTGCCTGGACTACTTTCAAGGGCAGCGCTTCGAGCCAAACTCTCGCACTGCGCGGCGGCCGGTGGCGGAATGTGAGAAACTTCCTTTTTGGCGCATGTTCTCTCCTCTCCTCTGCGCAGCGCAGAGCCGCCTTCTTCTGCTTTCGGCGCGGCTGGAAAGCAGAGGAAGAGGCGGCGGCGGCGGCGGCGGTGAAGTAGGAGGAGGAGGGTCGACTTATAACGACTCGGTCAATTGCCTATGGACGACATTGGTCCCCTCACTCCAAAGGCGAATGCTTTCAGTATTGCCTCTCTGATTTCGGCTGCAGAGCGAGCAGGAAGCGCAGCGTTTGACAAACGAGGCACCGGTCTGGACAGCCGGAGTTACTGTAAAATGCACTACAGCACTGTCACCCGGGAAATGGAAGGTAAATCTGTGTAGATCGAGCAAAAAAAATATAAATATATATATATATATATATATATAATATAAAAATACAAAATAACAATAAAATAACACTTTGGGGATGCGTGGAAGGGGATGAGAGAGAGGGAAGGAAACTGCTGCAGTTGATCACCGTGGCACTGATTTGAGCAGGGAGAAAAGTCCGCAGACAAAAGCTTCCAAATCCCCGCAGTGTTCAGAGTCGACACTAATTCGCGAAGATCACGTCGAGGAAGAAGCCAATAGGAGGAGGGTTTACAGGGGCACCCCGTGCGTAATGGTAAAAACAGACCATAATAATCACCAGCCACCTAGGAGGTGGGTGGGGGGAGAGAAGAGAAGGGTGCGAGTGTAAATCCATCCCACTCGTGCATTTGTCCATAAACTGGGAGCGCGACAAGTCACCGGCAGCCTGTTTGTTTGTTCATGCAGATCAGTGTTTTCCTCGGACTCCTCTCTGCAGGCCAGATCAGATTTTGTTTGTTAACGGGGGGGCGGGGCGGGGGAGGGGGGCAAATGTGGGCGATACCCGTATCCAAAAAGTTCAATGGGTGCCGGAAAGGCCATTAAAGAAAAAAGAAGAAGGGGCGCACTTCGGTGTCAACCAGGCTCGTCCCAGGGCGAGGAAAAGGCGCATTACCTGCAGTTCCTTATCTAAATAGAAATAAGAACCGGGTTTTATCGCAAAGGGGAGGCCCTCTGCGCCAGATAAGAGAGGAGACTGCGCTGCGGCGTTAACACACAGCGCACAGCGTCAGCGCGCAATCGATCTGAAGGGGGGCAAAAAAAAAAAAAAGAAGAAGAGAGAAGCAATTCACACGCACTCGAAGCAGCGCGTATCTGAGAGCAGTTCAGCGACTTGACGTGGGTCGTCTCTGTTGGGGTTTTTTTTTTTCTACTTTTTGGAAACCTTTCGTCACGTTTGGAAACGCTGCTGGTTTAGATCAGGAAGTTTTTAGTCAGGCTGAGCTCGTATTGGACGCAACGCCGAGGACTAAATGATCAGTTTTTGAGCAGAAAGGGCTGTTTTTAAGCCTCCCACCTTTCATTGGAGAATTACTCGACCCTGCTTGTTTATTTTTTATTTTTTATTTTTTTTTTCCGTTTGTATTTTAGTCGACTTTTAAACAGTAAAAAAAAAAAAAAAAAAAGCCGTTTTCTGGGATGATTTCAGCCATATCCAGCCCGTGGCTGACGCAGCTGTCCCATTTTTGCGATGTTACAGCCTTTACGACGAGCAGTCTGAACAGTCTCACCCCGCCGGGGGGCTACCACCTCTCTCAGTCCCCCGGGGACCCCTACGGCCAACATGAGTCCCACTTCGAGCCCTGCCCGGCCGCCCAGCACAGCTACAGCTACCCGGGCTCCAACCCGGGCCAGAGCCAGAGCCAGAGCCAGAGCCAGGCGAGCGACGGCGGGACTCCGAACTGCTCGTCGTCGTCCTCCAGCTCCACGCCGAACAGCAAGAGCATCGTGAAGAAAAACCCCAAGGTGGCCAACATCAGCGTCCAGCTGGAGATGAAGGCTCTCTGGGACGAGTTTAACCAGCTGGGCACGGAGATGATCGTTACCAAGGCCGGCAGGTGAGAGCGCGTTCAAGCTCCGACCCGAGAGAGGAAGGGAGCGAGGATCCGACATGTTGCACTGGAACGAGTCACCACAACACTGCATGAACATCACCAAAGTGATTGGTAGAACTATTATTATTAATAATTAAAAAAAAAAAAACTAACAAGAAAGTCATATTACCATTCGCCACCACCGAATACGAAATTAGGTCTAATATTTTTTTCTTAGGCTGCAATATATGTTACACATTAAATAGATATATTTTTAAATATATATATATAATATATATATATAATATATATATATATATATATATATATATATATATATATATATATATATATTATAATTCCCTACTATTTCTTTAAACATCATATATTCAAATCCGCGATTGTGTAACTGATTTTTCTCCCAGAATTAGACAGCTTTAATAAAACATATCCGTTTGAGTTTATTTGAATTATAAAATATCACATTTTCAGGTTTTCGTTTGGTGTAGTTTATGTCTGCAATAAACACCTCAAAACTGATGTTTTGAGGAACTTAAAATAGTAAGATTATTTTAAGTTGTCACATTTCTTCATCGTGAGCATCATTTTCACGCCATCATGTTGAATATTGTTCCTCTTAACGCGCCTCAAAGTGAAAATGCAAAGTTGTTTCGTTATATATTGTATTTTGTTGCTTTTTAGTTTTAAACTCTTCCTCCATATAAAAGGGCTAAATTATAACAAAAATAATTTAATGGTATAGGTAAATTTGGCCCATTTTTTAAAATTAAAAATAATAATCTGAAACATGAGTCAACTATAGGAAACACACTTACTGCAGACGGTTTATTATTAATAATATTATTAGAATGCAGAGGTAATAATAAGGGTAAATCAGCCTGCAGCCTGACTCCGTGCTGTCTGACAGGAGAAAGGAGACCTGCTGCAGGTCACAGCTCCTTCAGCCTCACCAGCCACAACACTGATGTTAATTGAGCGTTGATTTTGGGATCCCTTTCACTGACTCGACTGGTGGATTACTCAACTTTCCTCTCGGATTCTTGAGCAACTTTTAGGGTGAAAACAAGCCTTACGGGGTGGAAAGAGGCTCAGCACGAAAAAAAAAAAACGAAAAAAAAAAAACAACTAAAATCCTGCAGAATTGCAGCACAGCTCCCGGAAGATATTACATAAATGTATTTATTTCAGGATGCGATGATAATATTGTGTAAAACTAATGTTTTATTAATATCCAACTGTTTCCTCTCGGTGCAAACAAAAAGTTCCGATTCAGAACCGACTGAGTTACTACCCAGATTAGCACCCGGATGCGGGCGTGTGTTTACATTTGCTCTAGCATGAAAATATCTGGGATTTGTCAAAAGGCAGCATAAGAAGTAGAAATATACTAAAGGGGGGGGTGGAGAGTCTTAAGTGCAGCAGAAAAATACATCATATACGTGGCAGCGTTTGGAGGGACTTTGTCCAGTTGCGCATGAAGTGACTGCAGGATTTTTAATTATCACAGAAATGTTTTCCTGCCTGCAGTTCAGCCCTGAGCTCTACGTATCCCAGAAAAACACCTCCGGGCATTTATACTTTGGCAAATATGCATTTTTTTTTTTCCCTCCACAAAAGTCGACGCAATTTAGTCAGCGACTAAAGCGCCAATAATCGGCCAGTGGGGAAACCGGGCCTTACGTCATATATTGTGAAGGAAATGCAAGTTGAAGATAAAGAATTAAACACTGAATCTGTGGTTTTCTTTTCCCGCTCAGGAGAATGTTTCCAACTTTCCAAGTAAAAATCTTTGGGATGGATCCCATGGCAGATTATATGCTGCTGATGGACTTCCTGCCTGTAGACGACAAGCGTTACAGGTAACGTCTTCCTCTTTCCTTCAACTGTTTTCTCTCTATGTGTGTTTATTTTTGTTTTCGTGCGCGCATTAAATTTAATCAGATAAGAAACAATTGATGCAAAGATAAAGGTACAAGTAACAAAGTTGGACTAGAACATTAAAAAAAAAAAAAAAAAAGTTTCCATAATTAGTGAGTTTAAATTCGCCGTATTTCTGGGATTACATAAATCACATAAACGTTTTTCCACCCAGTTTAATTTGACCAAAACTTTCATTTCCAGTTTTCTTCGCCTTAGCAGAGGGATTTTTTTTTTTTTTTTTTTTTTTTTTGTGCATAATGCTATTAATATGCTTTTATTTTTAAATGTCCCTTCCAGGTATGCTTTCCACAGCTCGTCGTGGCTGGTGGCGGGTAAAGCTGATCCTGCCACACCGGGCAGGGTTCATTACCATCCGGACTCTCCAGCCAAGGGCGCTCAGTGGATGAAGCAGATCGTCTCCTTCGATAAGCTCAAGCTAACAAACAACCTGTTGGATGACAACGGACATGTAAGTCCAGCCAGGGGAGGAAACGGAGCTGCGCCGAGGAGCCAATCGGTGCTGTTTGTTCCGCGTCACGGTGATGGAGATCAAGTCAAACATCTCCGCAAAAAGCTATCAAACTAAACGGAGTTTAAAAATTAAGGAACATAATTTAGCACAGCATGGATAGTGTGTTGTGCGTTCTCAAACTGAAAACATACTATCAGAGTTATTGAACGTTATTTTCGACGCTAAAATTATTTCCGTTTAATAAACATGATATTTTGTATAATAGTGATGAATTCGTTGAAATGGCATTGCCGACAATTCTGCTGCTTAAAGCTAATTTTACTACTCTTGGCGCCTCTTAGAAGTTAAATAATGAACTAAATTTGGTGTAAAAAGAATGACTATGAACATGCAGGTTCAGCATACAGAAAATTTTCCTCATAGATGATAACATATTGTTCATTTAGGCATATTCAACAATTTCTGAGCTGACCTGTGAACGGTGCAGATTAAATTGGAGTTTCTTTCTAAGAGTGATTGCAAACTTAATTTCGGGAGGGACGGGGGTATATAGATTTTTATAATTATTGTTTTTGTAAATTATTTCTAATATTTCCATGTTTGGTTAAATATATATTTAATATATTTTACAGATTTCCCTTTTTTAATTTTTTACTTTGCTTATTCATACATTTTGCTCACAGCAGTTCGTTAGATTTTACTCCCGTCATTTAAAGTGCATTTCTTTGTAATATAGACCAAACTTCTCCTTCTAACTTTGATGTTCCTTTCCAGATCATCCTGAACTCCATGCACCGCTACCAGCCCCGGTTCCATGTGGTTTATGTGGATCCCCGCAAGGACAGTGAGAAATACGCCGAGGAAAATTATAAAACGTTTGTTTTTGAAGAGACCCGTTTCACAGCGGTCACAGCGTACCAGAACCACCGGGTAAGATGTTTACCGCCCTTCGTAAAGTCTGCAGTGCAGTCAGCGCGCTGCGCATTGTGTTTGCGCACTAAATGCATATTTACCGTCTTGCTAAAGTTAAACCAAGTTGTGCCAAATTTACGTTTTTGCATGAAAAAAGAACAATAAATAATCTAAACTATGAACCACTCGTGTTTTTGGAGAGTTTGGTTCAGAACAACTAGTGCCATCTTCTTTTACGTCATCCGTCCTCTCCGATGTTTAGAGTCATACGTCACTGTGTTGATTAGTTTTCTGAATAACAATCTTATTTTTCTTAACAAAATTCAGTCAGAGTTCACCAATAAAAAAGTATGAACTACTTAATTTCAGTTAAAATTGATGGATTTTCAGAAATGAGCAGTAAACTTTAGTTTGTAACAAAAGCAAAAGCAAGAGCTGGAAACATTTCTACAACAATGTATGGAACTTTTATGAAAATGACAAGTCAACAATACAAATAAAGCGTTTAAAAATAATAGTAATAATAAATATAATTGTATTTTAATAGTTTTTCAAATCACTTTCTAAATTGAGAAGACTGAGTGCTAAGCACTGAGATTATTTTAGTGTTTTCTGTTGCTTTGCAGATCACACAGCTGAAGATCGCCAGTAATCCGTTTGCAAAGGGCTTCAGGGACTGTGACCCAGAGGACTGGTGAGCTTTATTATACTCAAACATTACACAGTCATTGTCATGTTTTCACAAGTCATAAAAACTGAATAAATAAATACAAATAAATATATTTATACATATATAAATATATTTATATACTCTTTCATTTATATATGTATAAATAAATATATTTATACATATATAAATATATTTATTATTATATGTTTTGGGTACAGAGGTACTATATGGGTTTAGTTTTTCTTTAGAAACTCATGAATTACAGAAATCATAGGATATCATATGAAAGTCAATCAACTGTGTTTGTCCGTCACTGACAATTTGCTCGACTCCCGGTGTCTCTGTTGAAAGAAATACAGACTTTTTTCAAAATATTTATTAAGTCGTGTTTTTATTTTTATTTTTAGAACACATTAATCAAAATCAGCATTTTTTGAATTATTTCTCTATTTTGGCTTACTTTATGCTTGTCCTTCTTCATCACATTCACTTTCTATTCCTCCACTGTAGAACGATCCTCACATTCACACACCATTCCAGAATATGAAAATGAGTTTTCATCCCCTTAACATCGGAAGAAACTGTGTCCTTGACAACCCTTAAGTGACTTTGAAACTGACTCCAATCTCCCGCTGCAGGCCCAGGAATCACAGGCCAGGCTCCCTGCCAATAATGAGTGCCTTCGCTAGAACAAGAAACCCAATGTCATCTCCCCCTCAGCAGAACGGCACAGAAAAAGGTCTGCAGCTCGCTCTTTGTTTCACTTCAAGCTTCTTGCTGGCTGAGCTCTTCTGTGTTTGTGGTGCTGTATTTCTGTCAGCTGTTGGGCTTTTTTTTCTTTACGTCTTTCCCTCGACTGAAGTGCAGTAGTGCATTTGCTGTATCAGCCCATTGTTGGTTTTAAATTAAACATTAAAAATCAGTCAGCCAATGTCATGCGCTGGCAACATAATAAAGGTTATGTTGCATAACCGACCACAGATTCAGAGCGCTACAAACACTGGAAGGAAAATTAGATTTTGAAAAAAGAAACTGAAGTAATGAGTGATGTACTGATTAGCTGAGAATAAACTTCAGATAATTTTAAAATCCAAGCGTTTCATTGTAGCTGCCCCAATTATTTTTGTTTTAGTTTTTAATTCTGTATTTATGGTTAGTTTTGGAATTTATTCCAAAGATAAACAAAAACTTTACGTAAAATCCATGATTTTATTTGTATTATTCCTGTTATTTTTAATCCAATTTGCAATTATGTTTTGGTCCATGTTTTCATCTAGACACAGAAAGTGTTTTCACTATATTGCTCATTTTGTAGAAATAAGAACAGGCATTTAAAATATACCTCATTAACTTATTAAGAATTTGCTATAAGTGATAAATTAATTGCATAATAAATTAAAACAAGCTCAATAATTTCCATTTGCATGCTTATTTTTCTCATGTCTCTCTTTCTACCAATGAGTGGATGACAAAAGTCTTCAGTCTGGTGCTTTGGTCTCCACTGGCCCCTTTTTTGAAGGACAATTGGGTTTATTAAAACTTCAGCATCTATTTTATCTGTTGTTTTTGTGCTTTTGTTTATTTGTTTTGAATATATTAAATCCATTCTAGTTCCAATGTTAAACATTTGTTAGAAATGAAAGTTTATTGATATTTACTCTCATTATTACACCACTACCATTACATTACTTGAAAGTGATCTCAAAATAACAGCATTCTTGTTTATCACGATAACTTCTAGGACAATTTATCGTCCAGCAAAATTTGCGATAATGACAGGCCTACTTATTGTATTGTATTTCAGTCTGGTTTTCTCTAACTTGTTTATTTTTTCTGAATCCTCACAGAAGATACCAGACGGGAATATGAAGGAGACCCCAGCGGCACCCCGATTCACGCCGACCCAGCCCACCAGCTGATGTCTCGTGTCCTCAGCCCGGCTCTGCCCGTCCCGGGAGGCCTCCACGCCGTGCCGCTGACTAGCGGCCGACCGAGCCCTCCCCACGACCTCCGACCTGATCCCCACTCACTGCCCCCGGACACCCTGCATCACCACCCCTACAAGTACCCCACCGCGTACGAACACTACCTGGGGCCAAGACCAGGCCTTCGCCTTACCCTTTACCGAGCATCAGAGGACACACGTACCATCACCACATGAATCCCGCCACAACTAACATGTACTCGGCAACCAGCGGCCCCTCTAACTACGACTACGGGCCCAGATAATGACTGCTGTCAGTCAAGGATAAAGCCGCACAGCACTGTGGGAAAACTAGGCGGACAGGAACAGCAACACGGTTCGTTCAGGCGATGGTTTCTGCAACATGTGGGGTTTAATCAGAGGCTGAGACTTCCCTCTGCTGGATAAATCCTGTCATATTTATTTAAAGGAAATGCATCTAAGCATGGACACCTGTTCTAAGCCCTCAAATGGGTCCGCTTTGACCTTTGAACCCGAATGGAAAGAGCTCCAGCTCGAGCAGCGCAAGACGTTAAGCCGTCAGGCAGTGGCAAAAGGAGGACCCAGTTCCTTAAGACGGACAAGACTTTTGATCACAGACTGGGATTGATTTATTTTTTTTTCTTTTTGATGCACTTTTCGATTTGCTTTGTTTTTATTGCTTTAAAAAAAAAAAGCCATACATTATATATCACCAATGAACATTCTAAGTTAGTAGACGAGATGTTTGCATGTTGAGCTCATCGGAGAGGATGTCAAAAATACATCGAAATTGATTTTCTTTTTTTTTTTTGCTTAAAAGGAAAATAATTTTTTCCTTTTAAATTTCTAAACATCTCGAGCCGCTCTGAGTAGCTTGTACCATGGCACTGACTGGCAGCAATTCTAAGTACATAAAAACAAAGCAGGAAGAACTCTTCTGTATCTGTAAAATCAACATTAAATACTTGTAATTCATCCAAACGAAAGGGTCTCTGTGCAAATCTTCCATTTAAAGTGCTCCCTGCACATAGAAGCGGGGAATGGTTTAAAGAAAAGAAAATAAAAACCAGGCTTGCCTCTGACTAGCACTGTCCGACCGGATCTGTCCTGTTGAAGTCGGAGGAGTTGTCTGCTGCTTTTGCAGTTATTGGCAGGCAAGATTTGAAAGCTGTTTAAACATTGGAATGATTCAAATGGGGAAATATGCACCTGGTTTTAAAGAGACATAGACAGACACACACACATTCACCTTTTAGCCAAACTGAACTGCTAATGTCACTCTGGGTTTACTTTTTGCAATTATTATTTTAAATAAAGGATTTAGATTTCTCTCTCTTTTTTTGAGTAAAACCATTAAAAACTTTGAAAGCAATAATTAATCATAATTCCTTTGAGAATAGATTTAGCTTACCTGTTGGACATTTAAGCTTGCATCTTATGCAGTCTTTATTTTTATTTTTAATTTCAATCCCAGCACCTCCCATTCTCCCCCCAGACAGATATCATCACTCATTTATAATGTGACACTCGTGACATTTTGAGAATGTGACCCCTCTGTTTGTCTGTGCAGCCATTTCCAGTCATCTCATATCTGAAGCCCTATGAGGAATGCTTTGTTGTCAAGGTTAATCTCTTTGGGAGAAAAATTCGGCTTTGTGGCTGTCAAAGATTCAAAGGAAACCGTTACCTAATGATTCATCATGATAGATTTTTTTCTTCTTCTTCTTCTTTTCCTTTTGGCTCCCGTAGAGCTGAGAGGATGGAAAAATGATGCCGGGGGGTTGGGGGGTTGGGGGGGGGGGGGGGGGGGGGGCGCCTGACCTCTGACTGTTAAATGGCTTGTAAAGGTGTCAGAGGTTAAATAATGTTTCCACTCTTTCAAATCACGGCTAATTGGTTGCATCGTTTTTGTTTGGTTGTTTTTTGTTGCACTGACCAAAAATATGGGCGAATGCTAACATTACATTTTTTTAAATCCATATTTTTATAACGTGAACATGGTAGAGGTTATTATAGCCTAAGAAATGTAGGACTTAAAAGTTAGCTATTTCGTTTTGTTAATTTAAAAAAATTCTTTAGTCGCTGTTTTAACAAAATGTGCAAAATTTACTCATTGACATCAAAGTTTTCACCAAAAGGACGGCTCGCTACAAAGAGAAATACTGTTTAAAAACGGCAATGACGCACTTTATTAAAGCCAGTGAAATGCATAATTGTTCATTTTTGTTATTAAGGGCGTCATGAAACCTTATACCCCGTCCAAAAAAAAACGTTACCAGTTTATTTATGTTTTAGATATTGTTTTAATTTACCTTTTTTTTTTTTTACCTTCTGGTCGTACAGCGGCGCCCCCGGAGACGTCAAGCCGAGCGATAAGCGCCGACAGCCGGCCGCAGGTGTTGCAGATCAGCCTGATTGATGGGCGCGAGATCCAACGTGATGATGCAGAGTTTGTTGCTATACCGCTCGCGCTGTTGTTGGGTTTAGAGAGAGGACTTACGTCGAGTGGGTGAAAAGGTTAATTCGAGGTTTTACGGTGCAGAGGACACATCAGTGGAACCCATACGCGTTGTTTTATACGAAACTGAGCATAGAGATGTTGGTGAAAACTCGAGGACCCTGAAGAAGCTCCCAGTAACAGTTTTGATAAATTAGACAGACCAAAGTGGGATAATTTCAGTTGAACACGTTTGGGTTGTCATTTATTCTTGTATGAAGTGTTCGTAGTTAAAAATAACATTCAATAACTTTATTTTAATTTAATTTAATCAAAGCTCCACATTCTGGCCTACAATTTCTGTTTCTCTCATTTTTGCAAGAAAGTGAAAAAGAACAATTATGACAGCAACGTTTACATAGGGTTAGTT
This sequence comes from Poecilia picta, assembly GCA_033032245.1. Taxonomy (NCBI): domain Eukaryota; kingdom Metazoa; phylum Chordata; class Actinopteri; order Cyprinodontiformes; family Poeciliidae; genus Poecilia; species Poecilia picta. Next base: position 6,839,526 of record CM065361.1, read on the forward strand.
TTCAGCAGAGTCAGTCATTATGTGGGGACCTCGATAGATTTTGATTTGGACTCAACCAGCTAAGCAAATCACTCAGGGGAAATATATTATTTGTTTGGCTGGTTGGTTGTGTGTGTGTGTATGAATATGACAGCAGCACAGAGAAAAACAGCATGAATAATTAATCCAAGATAAGTTAGTTTTAAATTTTGACACATGAACTACATTTCCCTTCAGTAATGCTGTTCTTCCCTTAAGATTCCTAAAATATTAGCATTTTTAAAAGATTCTAGAATTTAGGAGTAGTTTGATTTGTCATAAACATCTACAAAATGGAAAGTGTAAGTGTGTATTCTGTGTGAGAAGCCAAGCATTACAGGAGGCCCTGTTGGCATGGAGGCCTCAAGCAGCAGGTTTAGTTTGTTTGCATAGTTATCAATGAAGCTTCAGTAGAAGTATAAAAATAAAAAAGTTGATCTGTTTTTTTAACATGTTTGTTTAGAGATGAAAAGTACTTCATAAAAACAATCATAAATTTTGTAAATGCTAATTATCCTATGTAGAATAAGTGGAAACTAAGTCAAATTAAAGCAATTTCTGTACCTTAATAACATTTGTTAAAAGTGAAAAACAACTGAGAATATTCCATGACATTATCTTAAATTTACTGGATGTGTAAAATGTGACAACCAATCCCAAAGCAGCTTTTGAAAAGTTTGCAGACCGTTGCTTTGGCGTTGCCCGAAACTACTCTTCAGTTTACAGCAATTGTGTCCTTCTAATACCTGCTGATGCATGTTTCCCACATACACTGTTTCATATTGGAAGTATTTTGCAGTAATCTAGCAGCTCGAGTTATTCCTGGTCTGTTGTGTTACATTCAAATGGACAACCTCTGCTTAATTTAACATCTGCAAGGGTTAAGTTGGTTTAGCTACATACTACTACATAGCTTTGGCTTGCTAATAAAACATAACTCCAGCTGTAGCAAGTGACTACCTTTAGCGCTTTAATAACTGTCTAATTTTTAAACTTATAATTTTGTGTGAGCATGAAAAAAATAATCTGACGTGAAAATCACAATAAAGATAAATACCCTCTCACCTCAAAGTAGGCTATTAAGAACTTTTGTGAAACCTACTCAAAAATTACAAACAAATTGTCATGTTTTCCAAAGTAACAGTGAGTTTAATTCACTGCCTGAAATAGGAGCATTAAACCATTTTATGTGGTCAAAAACATTACAATCATTTAATAAATCATTCAAGATGTGTGGCAAAAAAGGGCAAAAATATGAACATAAGTAAGCAAAACAAGTTATCTAACAGCAGCTTAGTGTCAGAATTGGTAGGAAGCTTAATATAAAACCTTATATTTGTGGTTGATACAAGGATTTGAGCATATTACCCAAATAATGAGTCATGCATAGTAATGTATAAATTCAAAACACTGTAAGAATTAAAATGTAAGCGTATCGTAAAATACCCAAAAAATACTCTTTGCCATAATCCATGCCAAATTACTGACAACGATTTGGTATAAATTAGAGCAGCTCCAATTCACTGTGTTCCAGCTATAAACTTTGGAAATTGCGCCTGCTGGAGAACATGTAATGAACTGCACATCTGCATCTGCTAAATGCAATCAGCACAGCTCTGGAGAATATTCAACATGCAATAGTAGTTTTCACAGCCCTGCACATATTTAGACCTTGTCAACAGTATTTGGTTGTTTTTACAAATACGTATGTGCACCAAAGGAAAAAGTCCAAACAGCTACTTAAAACCTTATGTTTTTAATTTGCTGATCCCACAGATTAAAAAAAGGGCCCAAATATTTGCCACTGACGTACAAAAGAGGGAAGGACAGATGATAATGTGACCTTAAAGGTCACTTGATGCTCCCCTGAATCATCTGTTGTGACAGGCCTATCGAGGGTTTGATGTACTCGCTTCAGCATAGCGTAAATCTCTGCTGATGAGTCTTTTGCCACAAACCACGGATAAAAACAAAACGAGTAAACCAAACTGACTTGACGCCAACGGAACGCAGCCCAGCATCTCGGTACTTGAAGATATGTTTGTTACAGAGGAAGAGACTTTTATGGTGCTATAATGCCATAAAAGTCATAAAAATGCCTTTTTGTTTTAACCTGCACCATGGCGCATATAGAGTCATGGATCTTTGACATTTCCTTTTTAAACAGTTTCTTTAAATTGTACTGAGTACTGGGTCTTCTCATCTTTCAAGGTCAGCAAGTTTCCCAAAGCAATTAGATCTGAAGACTGCGATGGCTCTGGAAGGAGAGTGATTTGAAGTTGTGTCCATGTCGATTCGACCATGTGTTTTAAATCATCGTCCAAAGGAAGCTCCTAGTTTTCTGGTGGAGTCCATGTTGCTACACACCTCAGGATCTTTTGGAGGCAATATAGACACAGAGTATTACAGATCTGGGCTGCATGGTGGCTCAGTTGGTAGAGCTTTTGCCTTGCAGCAAGAAGGTTCTGGGTTCGAGTCCCGGTCTTTCTGTTTTGCATGTTCTCCCTGTGCATGATGGGTTTTCTCCAGGTACTCCGGTTTCCTCCCACAGTCCAAAAACATGACTGTCAGGTTAAGTGGTCTGTCTAAATTCCCCCTAGGTGTGAGTGAGTGTCTCTGTGTTGCCCTGCGACAGACTGGCAACCTGTCCAGGGTTACCCCGCCTCTCGCCCGGAACGTTAGCTGGAGGCACCAACAACCCTCCCGACCCCACTAAAGGGACAAGGGTGTAAAAAAAAATGAGGGATGGATGGATTGGATGGAGTATTACAGATCCTCCTTCATACTTATAACAGAAGGTGCATTTCAAGCTTTGTGTCATTTTGTTTTATATCAAAACCACCAGGAGTGTTCCTTGTCCCAGTTGAAATTCTTGAGTTTATCAAATTTCACATTTACATTTGTAATGTAGGACATTACATGTGCAGAAGAGGTTTTTTTCTGAGTACACCTTCTAAACAGCAACACGTAGCCTCTACAGAGAGTGGCTATTTGTTGCAACAGAGTCTTGGTAACCCAAGATGCCATTGTCTGCTGTATTTTCTGCAGTGAACATTGGATTTCTTTCATCTTCTTTATGGTCCTCCTCACTCTGCTGTAGAAAGATAAATTTTCTACTCACTATGTGAATGTACTCGTATTAAAAGTTGGATTTTTGTCAGAGTGTGTTGGGGGAGGGGGGGTGTTATGCTGCTCTAAACAAAGATTCATTTATTTTAATAAATTCCAAGTCCTTCTTTACCAAAGGCGCCAACAAATTTATACACAGACCCTCCACTGTCTTTTAAAAGCAAACAGTGTTTCACCTTAAGGTAAATTAGAAATTACTTACAGCCATTTTAAACAAAACATTGCATATTTTTAATTTAAAAATAACTCCAGGGTCATTATTTTTCATTGATTCAGATTCAGTCAAACTTGCTGCCTCTAGTGGTAGGCACTGGTAGTAACCTAGGGAGTGATCAGAGCAACATGTGCAGCCCCCCAGATTATGGCCCAACCTAAAGCCAAGCTGACCTCTGACCTTAAAGGCCAGAGAAGACACACGTTAGGTGATAAGTGAAGCACAAGCCCCATTGTGCAGAAAGTCCCCCTGTCCATTTATTGACTTCCTAAAGGATCCATTATGGAGGTGATTTACGAGATCTACGGCCGGCACCCCAGCAGGCGCTTCTGAGGCCGATGGCTCTCTGACTGCTCCATTCAGAGCACATCTGCACCAATGGAGGCAGCATTTGATTTATCAGAGAATAGACGGAAGCTGGGCCACACCACCCCGAGTGTTTGTTCAAAGCCAACATGAATTTAGGAAGCAAACATGAATGCAAGGTGTCAGCAAAAGGGTCAAAGACAAAAGGTGTAGACGAACTCCCTCACTGCGCATTGGCAGCAAGTCACTAAGTCTTTGAAAAATATACTCTCAGATGGGCAAAAGGGGCAGAATTTCACAAAAAAAGAGAGAAAACTTTTAGAATGAGAAACCCAATAAATTCTTAATTCTGCGTTGTATTTTCTGTGACAATAGCGGCTCAACAAAATTTTTCGTCTGCCAAATGATGTCATCCTTCCTCTGTTTCCTGATGGTTTCTCACTGCACAGAAAAACCCAGAATCTCGCCAAGTGTTTTTGGTGATAGTAGTTCATAGTGCACATATCTCAGGTCCCTTGAAATAAGACAAAGCTAACATACAAGAAGCTTTTCAGGTAGATTTAGGATCTTGTTTTGAGTCAACAATTCCTTAATGTTCCACTAAGCAGTTATTTCACTTCTAACATGGGAAAAATGTCTTGATATAAGTGAAATAATCTCCCAAAGGAACTCATACTTTTTCAACAATATTAAGGAATTACTGACTCATAACAAGCTCCTACAGTATATAGTCAAAAAAGTTATTTGTAAGTTAGCTTTGTAGCACTTCAAGTGTCCTTTCATATTTGTATTAGAAACACATATAGAACTGATTAAAATCACTAAACTGAACACATCAACTAGATTTAATCATATTTTCAAATTTATTGGTATGTATTGATCCTCTCACTGAACAAGAACTAAAATAATCCTGCCAATACAGACAGACGTTGTTTTTTTAATTTATTATGTTCTTTGGACCTTGTTCATTTATTTACTCCAGAAAAGACATCCACAGATGACCAACTTACATAAAAACCCCTCAGTCTGGTAGACCCATTACACTTAGTAGCGTTTCCTTTATCTTCGCCTCGCAACAAAAGTAGATTTAACAAGTAGATCGTTCTGAACTGATAACTGAGACACCCACTAAAGCAGCCCTCCCTCCGGCGAGCTTTGTTTGACTAATACAGCCCAGGTCAGGCTGGAAGCTGGAAGAATAACAACACAGGATTACAAAGCTGCTCAGGTGAGCCATACACCTCAAATTCATGTCCACTGGAGCAAAGCCTCCATCTGATAAGTCAACACAATCACATAGCTGCACAGCTCCGAGTTAGGCTTCAGCAAATAGGAGGCTGAAGAGCGAGACTGCTGGTGAATTAAACCTTTGAGTTATCAAAACACACTAAGATGCAACAGAAAGAGCAGCTCTTTAAACTGAAAGTGTTCAGAAAAAGGAAATGGATGAAAAATAAAAGTCTGGTTTTAGGAGTTCTTTAATCTGCACTTTGGTGTAAATATTACACCAACGTCACAAACTGTTCTTTATTTCTTGTTTGATCATTTTGTGATTTTAGACTGACATATACTTTTTTTCCATCTTGTATGGAAAATTTTTCCATCTTGTATGGAAAATTGGAAAAGCTCGCTTTTTTTTCCCTTTTCAAAATCATAGTAAAGATGAACAGAAAGAGCATTTAAAATTCTAAAGTAAAAAAATGCTAATGTAAACTTTTAAACTTAGCTCTGTGGCGTGTAAGCAGGCCTGGGCTGGTCACTGGTATCAAAGTACAAAAGTTTTAATAAGCTAAAAAGAGTTAAGGGGATACAACAAGTAGTCTTTTCTAGACCAAGACCAGTACCTGGTATTGTTAGAGATCTGACTGGTTAATTAGAATTTTTATCAACTTCAATGTTTCCTGTAATGCAGAAAAGATAAAAAAAAATTGCAGGTGTTTTGATAAAGAAAAGTACATGAAACAATTAATAGAGATTATGATATTCGTGCAGTAAATTATGATTTTTCTTCTCAAAATTGAATCTATGGATCAAAAAAATGATTGTCGCTTATCGCTTATACTATCAATGTGTTTACTCAACAGAAAAAAATGCACAAAAAATGTAACAGTATTTGAACAAGTAATTACTGAATTATACAACTCCAATCTCATGGACCACTCATAGGTGCAGCTGTAATTTAAACACCTTTAAATGAGATAGCAGGAAACAGGAAGGAGCAACTTTAAGTTTGGAATGACACCACCTGTTAATGCCTCATCTCCACTGTTAAAGCTGAAAGAAGCGTAAAACCATTTCCTGTCTTTTTAACCAGGATTATGAAAATTAAAGGAATCCCACTTATGTCTTGTTAAGCTGCATGTAAAATTACAGCTAACAAGCTACAAGCAGGTTGTCTGTCAAGCAGTTGGCTGTAGGTTAGGTACAGCAGCAGATAGCCCTACTAATTAACCCAGTATTATCAATAACTGAATTTAGAAGGGATTAACTCAAAATGTCCAGTTAAGGCTATCAAAATGAAGATAACTCTTTTTGTATCTTTTTTTAAACAATATATTTGAGCAGAAGTAGAGATAATTGTTGCTTTTCTCATTTTAAAACAAAAAAGCAAACTACGTTCTGTTTTTTTCCCCTCAGAGTTCTCAAGCTGAGAGAATCTGATACCGGCCCACGCCAAGAGTCAAACCAGGTCACTATAAAACAGAGCAGAGGATATTTTGATTTCAGTCTGCAGACTGAAACCTGGAGAGTTAAGAGTCAGCATGTGTCGGCACTCTAGTTGTAAATGGACCACAGGCTGACGCGCTGGTCCTTGGACCCAGCAGCCAGCAGTCTTTGCCTGGGGTCCAGGTGATCAGAGAAGGCCACGCTGAGCACCATGTCTGTGTGGTACTGAAGGACCGCGAGCGGCCGCAGCTTCTTCCAGCCGAACACTCGCACTCGGTGGTCCCAGCCCGCGGATGCCAGCAGCCGCCTGTCGCCCCTGATGCAGAGCTGAGAAACGCCGGGATTGACCAGCGTCACATAGTCCTGGAGCTGCAAAACCACAGAGACAAAGGCCTTCAGCAAACAGTTTGCTTGGATAGAATGAGAAATATTTGCATTTGCAGCACCTCTGTGTGTTTGAAGAGTACATTAACAAGTAGTTTCTTTGAGGAGACCGTCTGATGAGAATAAAACCAAACAAACCGAGAATTCGAGGATGAAAAGCAAAAGTAAACAGAAAACACACATTAGTAAGATAAAAATTAGGTCAATAAATCACTAAGTCACTTCGCTCCAGGGAAAGCGTGGCCAACGAAAACACACACACCAAGATGCTATCAGCTGATACGATGACGGAGGTCCAGGCGCATGGGCTGGAGGTCTGTTGAACCTGGCCGTAAACTCCCAGGACTCAATCATCGGCCATAAAACATTACGGCGCGAGAGCCCCGAGGAAATCTCTCAGAGTCCCATTATTTGCTTTGGAGTTAGTGGCGCTGGGTTGGGGCGCAGGAGGGAACTGGGGGTGGGGAAACCGAGTTACCTGTGTCACTGTGAAAAGAAAAGAAAAAAAATAGCAGAGGACCTCTCGCTGAAAAACTCATTTGCAGAAACTCAGCTGCTTCAAGCGTCTCTGATGAATTACGTTCTGGTCAGCAGGTGAAGACTCCTGATGAATACACTGGTGTAGCTTCTGCCTGCTAAAGATTAGCCACAGCCCCCTCTCGTCTCCCCCACCATCTCCCAGTGATCTACTGTCCTAAGGACTGTATCAATCTCTCTAAAAGGGCAACTTTCTGACATATTATAATGAATGGCTCGGATTGGTATCTGGAGGGCCTGCTGCGGCGGGGCATTCCTGCAGAGAGAACGTGCTCTTTCTGCGGCGCGGGGATATCTGCCGGATCGCTACATGGACCGCGAACATCTGGACGTGGGAGCAGAAATCAAACCGGACAGCGTAAAATTGACTTCATAAGTTGTGTCTGGGGAGACTAATGGGCCTTGGATGGGAGGAGATGTTGGGAGAATGTATCTGCATGCACGCTCCCGTTCTGGGCAGGAACCCGTCCGCAAGCTGCATGTGGGAGATATAAGCCAGGTACAAGATGTGAATCAAGAGGAATGCAAGAGGGAGAGAGAGAACAGAGAGAGGAATGTCATTGATCATAGTAAAAAGAAAAAAGAAAGAAAGGAAAGAATATAAGTTCAAAACAGTTAATGGTGCCATTTTTCCTATTTTGTTTTTGGTAATGAACTCTTCCCTACTGGTATCAGTAGCATAAAACAGTAGCTGTGTTTCCATTGATTGTAAAATTGCGAAAATTGGAAATACGAAAAAAAAAAATCATCTTAAACAGAAACATGGCAATTTAAAAGAAAAAAAAAGTTTTTTGATCGCTTTTTGCACTAACATGAAGTGGATTTTTGGCCTTATCAAAATTAGTGTGTTTCGCAAAACTGAAATGGAGACACTTTTTATGCATCACAACCAGATAAAAAGATAAAGGTGGTGACAGGAAGCGGTAGAAAGAGGATGGTGTGGAATGTTTTTTTAATGACTTATCATGTGAACAAACATATTTGCTTATTATAATTGTCTCTTAACTGATGTTGACACCAAATCTGAGAAATTGTATTTTTTTTTACATTAGCAGAATATCAAAAAGTTCTGCACGTTTGTAATGAAAACAGGTGTGTGACCATTCAGACAGAACAAGCCAGAAAACCACACCCTGAGCGAAGTATGGGAGTTACAGTCATGTGATCAACAGCCAGCTGTTACTACTGACAGAGAAGACAAAGAAGACAACAGGAAGTGGTAGGAGGATGTTTGGCGCAGCATGTTTTTCAATCACTCATTGTGTGAACGAGCATATTGTGTGAATTTAGTAGCATATCTTATTTGACGGAAACACCGCAATTTGCAAAATTGTGTCCTAAGCGGAATATCAACAAAGTTTTGCACGCATTTGTAATGAAAACTAGTGTGTGCCCATTCAGACAGAACAAGACGGGTAAACAGATCCAGAGAAAAGCAGGGGAGTTAGAGATTGTTCTGAGCTTTGTTATTACCTCAGGTATGTGGTATGCCCCTACCTCTCCCCATCTGGTCTGCATTAGAGGCCTGATAATGATGGGTTTAAGTGTCTGTTTTTGTTTGTTTTGCTTCCCATAGTTTGTGTCAGGAAAAGGCATTTGTTTCATTTAAGGGTCAACTGCAGGCGGTAAATGGCTAATGATTGCAGTAATGGTCAGTCAGCGAGGCCGCCTCGTTAATTGTTTTTACTTTCTATCCAAGAGAGAGAGAGAGAGAGAGCTGAGAGGAAAACTGCTACTCGGAAGAAAGGTCGTCCTGTGTCATTATTTAAAATGAAAGCTGCCCATGTGCAGCGGCGAATGCAGTCCCCCCCGGCTGCTGTGTCGCTGTTTATTGGGGGATTTCTTGTGGCAACAGTCCCCGGACTAAACACACGAGGGGAAAACAAGCATCTAAAAAATTAAGTTACTAAATAAATAAAATTAAATGCTTCACAAAATGAACTTAATAAAACAAAAAAACAAAACAGAAAAGGACAAATGTGGGTAATTATACACTTGCTGTATAAAAGCATTAGAAAAATTAACATCAATCCAACATCAAACATTTTTTTTCACATTGTATACCAGCCAGTAGAATTGTGCTCTTAGAATAAGGCTCAACATATTATACGTACCCTTCACATTTGGAAAAGATGTGTTTTACTGCAGCAGTATAATCCCACATCTGACAGATGTAGGAAAACCCCAAACTTTCATTTGACATTTTGTAAGTGAGTGAAAAAAAAAGAAAATCACTGGTGGCACAATTTTTGTTCAGCTTTGCAATTTCTTTAAAATAAACGTAAATAAAGATTGTTTTTGTTTTTACATTTCATATTTCACTTAGAAGGCAAATAGGCAAAAGGATTATAGGAATTTATTAAAGCCTAGAAGAGCAATAATTAGGAAGTTTAACACAACCGGAACTGAGACAAAGAAGGCTGCACAAGTTTGGTGTCTAAACTTATTTTGAGACGGTTGTAAAAATTTTCAGTTGACATTTAAGATTTCTAAATAAAAGTACAGAGCAGGAAAAGCCAAATCTAGTTATCAACCAATGCTTTTGTTATTATTTTTATCATCTTATGCCTACTATTAGCTCCTTGGATATCCATCTTTTTACTTAAATATTTAACAGACAAGCTTAGACTCTGTATATCTTCTTGCTGATAATTTCACTCTTTTTTTTTTTACCTTAGGGATTAAATCTGAGCATTGAAAAAGTGGAGTTGACTAACAACCAGGTCTCACTCTGTTGGGCCGAGTGGCTATAACAGGGACAAATGAACATCTTACTTCGTACTTTGTACTGCATGTGTCACAGGACGCACACACAGAGACACACACACACACACACAGACAAACGTCGCAGGTTTAACTGTCCACTTTCCCAGAGATCACTTTAACAATAACAGCTGAATCCACAACACTCACTGTGGGTCTACAAGTGTCCTGACACGAACTCACACTTCACCATCCCCTTTTGTCCCATTTCATCGGACTTGACGCACGCTGAAGAAAGGGTAGCAGGTTTCAATCGCGCTCTGCTCCACTTCTCTTCCTCATCTTGGCACACGTCTAGCTGTTAACGCGAAACCACTGAAACGTCCCGTCATCGCTCGCTCACTCGCGCCTAGCGGCCGGGAAGCTTTTTCGCAGGTATTCCCGACACGCCCTGTCACTGAATCACACTTGGCGGAGAGGAGATTAGAATCTTTTGTCGCCCTGCTGGTTGACTCTGGCTGAGCTGACGTGATATGAATGAGTGAAACAGGTGACTGGAGGAGAGAAGAGGAAGTATCGGGAGAGGGAAAACAATTAATATTTTATTTATTTTTTATGAAAGCTGCTTTAGCAGAAGTGGGATAGGCCCTGTGAGGATGAGAACATCAGGACAACCATTCTATTTTGACAGAGAAACCATACAGGTGACCACTGGGTGGGAATATTGTTACAGTCCCATTAAAAGGTGAGGAGCAGAACTTCCTGTGAAAAACTGTCATCAGTTAAAGCTATCTATCACACATGACCGACTTACTCTGGAAGTCTTCCTATTGCCTTTTACAAGTCACAGCCTGCATTTTTCTCTCCTTCTCTCTCCTGAACAAACTCATCATTGCACTTGTCCACACATTGAAGTGGGACAATTTGTTGCCATGTATTGTTAAGATTAGTAGATAAAACAAGGCATCTGTCTCTTTAAGAAACTCATGCTCTTTCTGAAGCTCCACATTTTAGTAATTCATCACAACACGGCTCCTCTATTAACCCTTTAACAACTTAGAAGTAGCTCCTTTAATGAGCTCAACAGATGTGCAGTTCCACCAGGTGTTTGCTAATTGCTGCTGGCTAATCTAAAGGAGCTGAATGAGGAAGACACAGTTGGAGGGCTGCTCTGAGACGGTTTTCTTCATTTAATAATGTCAATAAAAATAATTAATCATCTTTTATAATTAAAAGATAACGGCCTCTTGGTGTTTAAGGTAAAGCTACTATTTGAAACCTTAGGATAAGATTAAAAATTGTGACTTGTTTCACCTCTGTTCCAGGAATGTAAATCTTAATTCATGCTTTTATTTCATCTCATCTCAATTACTCTAATGCATTTACAAATCTAAACAAATCTACTAACAAATCTTGGCCAGTTGCACTCTGCGCAAAATGCTGCTGATTTATTGTATTCTACAGGGCTCGAGTGGAGGTGCCAATCTGTGACTTTGTAAAAAATAAAATAAAATAAAATAAAATAAAATAAAATAAAGTAAACATGTATTTGTTTCTAAAGTATTAATGATTATATTATATTCAAATTATGCATTTTGTGGATTTAACAAAGAGTTAAATCCATGTGCTTATATTATGTAATTAAATGGCTAATAAGCCCCCAAACACCCAAACTGCCTCACAATCCCAAAAATGCCCAGTAGAAGGGAAACAGGGCTGAAGATGATGCTTCGTTACCACGAAACAATCTGAGGCCAGCAGGGTCACACGCCAGATAAAGGCCTCTGGGAGCCATGTGCAACACATTAACCTCCAGTCCTGTGCCCATCTGTCTTTATCTGGCCCAGATAAGCTCACTTCATAGACTTCCAGTGTCATTAAATCATAACTGTGCTGTTTTGTGTCAAATTCAGTTCCCTCCTGGACTTCACTAAAACCATCCATCTGCCTCGCCCAGCCAGCTCCACTGCAGTCTGTTTGGGCTTTATTGCTGGGGTAATTTGTGGGAAGTGAGATGCTGTGGCACTTGCAGTCTCCCCGGTCTTTATTGCAGCCTCCCACCGTGAACTACTGTTCCCCTTACTGCAGATGTGTTTTTTGTTTGGCTTAGGGGCCTCCAAGGTTTTGATATTTTTATTACCTCTCGCAGGTCGTCCGTCAGAAGACGTGGCCCGGACCTGCCAACCGGCAGGACCTCCACCCCGGCCACACAGAAAATACGTCTGTGGGAAGCGCCGAGGATAGCTGTCTGGACGTCACACTGAGCTGCACTTCGGAGTAATTTAAAAGCCCCAACTGAATCCTTCCCCTCTTCCCTTGTGCTTTCCCCCCTGTCATCCTCATCCTGGATTACACACTGAATCAATATTTTGTTGCTTCAGCAAAATAAACCCCAATAACTGCTCGCCTCCTGTTTATGGCATTCCGACTGAAATCCTGCGCCGTGTTTGTCTAGACACATATTCAGGGTGAGAAAATGGGAGCTCTGCAAATATTTCTAATTCGAGCGTTCATTTGTAAAAACCCCTGGAAAGAATAATACCCCTTTGCTGGAGCAGGAGCCCACTATATCAGCCGTAGGTTCCCCTTGGCGTTGATTCATGAGGTTTGACTGAAAAATAGAAGCATTCCTATTTGCTCATGAAATCAAGAGAAAATACAGCTTCCAAATGAGGCAGAAAGTCTCTGAAGCAGGAGCTGTTATGTACAATGAATTATGGTACAAAGGCTGATGTGATCTCTTTGAGTGTGGCAGGGGCAGGGGAGTGCGAATTTGGAACTCTTGCAAAAACACACGTCAGTGTGAGATGCTGCGACGTCTGCAGCATCCAAGTGTACGTACCAACAATTCCCTCCTATATTACTCTTAAAATATCAGTTAAAATTTTCAATTTTATTCGCTGCACAAAGAGATTCCTCAGAACAACAACTGCTATTTTTGAACATATTAACAAGATCTATTGTGAGACTAGGTCTCAGAGTGTCTGTGGGTGGTTTGAGGCTAGAGTGACAGCCTCAGTCTGGCCCTTGGCCCCTAGTCCTGCCAACACTGTGTAACCAGCAGCTGATTTATGGCCCCCGGAGCCCCGCTGAGCCTCTTCCTCTTTGGGCCCTAATGTTTTCCAAGCAAGTCGGGCGAAAGCCAACACTCTGCTCTCCTCTGGCGCCATTTATTCCACTCCATGGGATTTAGATGACCACTGGGCGCAACAATCAGTTAGCAGGTAGTGAAGCTCAGCCTTACCGTCTCTGAGCAGTCACTGATTATTCATATTAGGAGCAGTGATGTCATGTCGTGTGTGAGAGAACAAGTTGTAGTTAAACAGGATTTAACTCATCTTTAGTGGTTGGCACCACTAACTAAAAGTTAATGCTTTATAATTCATCCAGAAAGGTTCAATTAGGGGAAACTATCACGAAAACGGTTCCAAAGAAGCAAAGGTGCTAATCAAAAAATAAATTCCACTATTAGCGCACTAGCGAAAGTGTGTTCACCCATGCTAATACAGTATATTAAAACAAGAACAAACTCTTTATGGACTTCAGTTTGTTTGTTTTGTTTTACTTCCTAGCATGGTTAGCATTACTGCAGCAAACTTCATTTTCTGACGTTCCTCCAAACATTTCCACTTCAAAAATGTCACCTGACTCAGCATTTGAAAGCCCAGTTGGATAAAACAATCCTACTGTGATCTGTTGAAAGTGTTGCTCTATTGCAGCAAAATACAGTTTCAATTTCCTTACATCTATCTGCTTAGGTCCTTGGATTAAGTTTTTAAGGAACTCACTAACACTGAAAGTAGCTAACACAAGGATCTTCTTCCCACAGTAACAACTTCCACACTGAAGAGAGCTTTTGTTGGTACGACAAAATTGTTCCTGCTCCTCAGTCATTGTTTACGGTTGGAGGTGAGAAGTGGAAAATGTCCCACTACTAGATGGTTTCTTTGTACTTCTCTAATTCATAATATTAAAAAATAATGTAGTTAGCTGCAAGTAATGCATAAAGTTGATACTGAGACATTGATGCTATACTGTGAATAAACAAGGATATCTCTGCTTAAAGACGAGAAGCTGAAGGCTCAGAAACTGATGAAGGGAATGAAAATAAATGTATAGATGGCAACTGCTAGCTGTAAACGGTCAAAAATGACAAATAAAGGGATTGAATAAGTCAGAAAGTAGCAACACATCTTCAGGATCTCCAGAGCTGCAGCCTAATCAACAAACACGACCAGATCAGCCAGATAAGCCCTGAGCCTCCTAACCTGTATGTGGTTCTGGCCGTCCAGCATCCACGAAGAGAGCTGCTTCTCGCAGGAGCCCGATACGCCCCTCAGACGGCCGGGGTCAAAGGTCAGGCACATGACGGGCTCGGGGTGGGCTTTGACACGGCTCATCTCAGATCTCTGGGTTACGTCCCACAGCAAAAGGGAACCATCCTCGTATCCAGCGAACAGGAGCGGTCCGAGACCCGAGTCGGACTGCAAGAGAGGGGAGGAAGATGAGAGAGAGGGAGGAGGGACGGCAGAAACAGAAGGAGAGCGACACAAGTTAAGACGTGAGATGAGAACGGGGGTTTAGAAAGCCATAAAAAAAAAAAAAGGAAAAGGGAAAAAAAAAACTAGTGTGGTGCTGGGAGCTGAGAGGAGCAGAGGTTATCAGTCTGGAAGCTCCGGGTGACACTCAGAGACGCTGTGGCCTCTATTCGTCAGCCAGCTGCTCTCTGCAGCACAACAGTATCATTTTATCCATCGTTTGACACTTTTTATCGTCTATCAATGCACAAAATGCAAGTATTTTAATCTGCCCTAGTCAGACTAAGATTTTGACATGGAAGACCTTCAAATTTGGATGTTCTTTGTTTTGTTTTTTGTTGTTTTGGATTTTATGTTTTAAGGTTGTGAAATAATGTTTCTGTTTTTAAATTGAATCCCAAAAAGCTTACAGCTATGACTACAGCAAAAGATTGATCTCCTGCCATACATTTCAGATTTTCATTACAAAAAATGGGCAATTTTGTGTTTGTCTGTGGCACAATGTCAAAAATATTTAAAAGACATGAGCACCTTTTAATATTCCCTGTAGGGGTGGGCGATATGGACTTTTTATCATATTTTGCTACTTCATTAGAGTAATCATAGTCTCACAAAAGCTGCTCTTGAAAAACATCTTTACTTGTAACACGCTTCTTTAGACAGTCAGAAGTATATATTGTATCACTGAAATGCACTATAAATCCACTTTAATGATATTTTCAAATTTATTCACACACATTTGTCTGGAGAAAAATACTAAAAACAACAATCCTGATAATATGAACAGTTTTAGTTTTTTTTTTAAACAATGTTATTTGGAATTCATCACGACAATGTTAAATCAAAATCTTATCTTGATAAGGAATTTATCACAATAAATAATAAATGATACGATAAAAGCCCACCCCTAATTCCCTGGACAATATATGACCTACAGGAGAACAAGCATGAAGCACAACATGTATTTCTATTAAAAGGGTAAATCTTGTGCAGTAATAAGCACATGGTAGAGTTGAGATGTTATCTAATATAAGTAAATAAAGTAAAGAGTGATTCAGCTGACACTGGGAGGAAAAGACTGAAACAGAAAGAGTGAAAAGAGGTATAGGATTCATAGTAAGCACCATCGTCTTTTTCTTGAGGTCCCAGTATCTTATGAATAAACAGAAAATAAAATTAAAAACAACTTATTTTAAGTTTGAACACACCACAGCAAACACACACCTGGTCAGGCAACTGTCTGGACAAAGCCTTGAACTTTGTCCAGCCTTATGAAAGGTCAGCGCCAGATCCGGACTTCAGATGATCGAGGAATAAACTCAGATACTCGGCACTGCACTGGCTCTACCTTTTGCTTTTAAAATAACACCAGGCCTTAAGAAGAAGAAGAAGAAAAAAAACACAGTTCCACGCAGAAGCCAGGAGGGAAAAAAATTTTTCCATATGTGCACGGAGACCACGTCTGCCATTTTTCATCCATGTTCAAGTCCTCTCCTCTGTTAACGCTCCATATTTCTCCTCTTCCAGCTTGAAACAAATTATAGACAGAGTCGTGTACTCCTTCCAAACACATCAGCGAAGGACGAACACGGAGGGATTATGAAAACAAATAAAAACAAGTGAAAATCAGTGGCCCCCCGTCCCCTGCTTGCCGGCAGGGACCAGGCCATGCGATCCAGATTGGGGGCCCAGCGTTTCACTTAAGCAAAGGACCTCCTTGATTGATGATGTCATGGGTCGGAGGTCGGGGAACCCTGGGTAGACACCTAATTCATTATATCCTCCACAGGCCTTTCTACAAGAGGGCTCTCTCTGCTGGAGTGGGCCTGGGGCACTGGGTGGAGATTCATCACAGGAGAACAGCTGCAAAGAAGAAGAGAAGACGGACCAGAGGAAGGAGCCGCCTTGAACGGCAGCGTGGCGGGGCGACTGAAGTGGTGCAGATTTTACACAGGTTTGACTGGTTAAAATGTAATTAGATTACAACTCTTACAGCAGGAGTAAGAAACTGCTGGTTTCTTTCACATTAAAAAGAAATGTCTGAACTGCCAACTCAATGGGAATGTTTGAAGTGTTAAATAATCGGATAAGAAAAATTGGCACATTCTACAGATTTTTCATTCAACTACTTAAGTCTTTTAAATTGTATATTACCAAATGCTAATGAACAAATACACCAGTTCATTTTTTAAATAAGAAAAATTGCGCTTTATACTTCATAAACTGACTGCAATGACAGCGTAACGTCAGTGAATTTGAGCCAGGCGAAGCTGAAGCTATGCCACATTTTTATCATAAGTGCAAAGCGTGTATGTATTTTGTACAGTTCTGGCTTAATGAATGCTTTGAGTGTTGTTTTGACATATTCTGTCACTCAAAGTGATGCTAAGACATAAAACTAATCTTCTTGTTCAGCTTTTAAACAGACACCTCAACGTTCTGGGATAGAAAACAGGTCAGTGTATGGGACTGATCATCACTTTATCCATGTTTCAATGTTTCCCTCTTGGCGTGACGTGTCCTTGGTGATGGCCAGTGTCGGTTGTGCCAAACATATCTTTCAGAACTGAGACGCAAAAGTTTAAGTCTGGTTTCTTCAGATCATAACATTACTTTTAGAAGATCTTAGCCAGGCTTAGATATTTTCTTTGGAAACTAAAGATTCTGTTACACCAGAGATATGGAGAACACAGGATATTACCGACACATGTAGAACACATCCACCATCTGACAGAAATTCCTGCAACTCTTTCAGGGGTTGATGTCAGGCTATTGGAAGCCTCATTGACCAGCCTCCATTTATTTATTTATTTATTTATTTTTTCATTATTTTTGAAAGAACATCCAGTTCTTCTAATGTTGCAGTTTAGGGTTTTTTATATATTTGGTTGAATTACTAAAGATTGTCTTGACTGCACTAAATAAAGCTGTGGAAATTTGTTTTCTCTCTTCCGTTGACTTATATCTTCTTATGACGAGATCAGTTTGAACTTTCATAGCTTCTCTGCAAATTATGTCTCTGCGATTGTAAAAAAGGACATTTTAAAAATGCTTACAGTTAGTAGTTATCAAGTTAGCAACTACTAACTATTAAAGTCACTTAAAGTAATGCATCTAATTACATTTTCTTCCCTTTTAATTAGTTGGATTTTGAGCATTTTTAAACCAGTCTGGTTACTGTTGTAAATTCAGGTTGTTGCGTGATGCGATTCACAGCTGTTTGAAGGGAGCTGGATCTTGAAGATCAGTTCAAGAACTGTTTAAATGAATTGTTCAAAAAAAAGGGGAAAAAAGTATTAAAAATGTTTTTAAGCAGCTTCTGGGAGATTTCCAAATCATTTATTTGAGGATCTGAACTCCTCTCAAAGCCTCTGATTACTCTAATATTGTTACACACACACACACACACAAATGCACACACACACACTGCTAGAGAAAGATGCTGTTCTCTCCTCTATTTGGTTCTGGTTCTATTTGAGTCGTTTTAGCAGGGAATGAATCCTTGATAAATGAACTTCTTTTAATTCTTTTTTCCCTCTCATTTAACCCTGCTTAATGACTCTGAGAAAACAATCCTTCAGTTAACTGAATAAACAAACAGTATATTTTGTGCCACAGAGCTTTCCATAAAACTTTATCGGAGCTTAGCCTTTACTGTCCCCCTGGCATGTCTTTGCACACTGAATAAATGTGTGAATTTGTCTATCTGCTTATGAAGTACAGATTATAGAGCAACATTCACCTTAAAAGGAGAAAACATCTGAAATGTCTTTATGTAAATGTGAAATTTGACCACACAACAACTTATAAATGTATCGGTTTGTCACTAAATAATTTCTGTTTCATTTACTTACTGTAGCCAACTACTGTTTTCGCACTAATCTTCTTTCTGTGCAGTGGAGTTCTTTTATTGTTCATAATTTGAAAGAAAGAAAGAAAAAAAACACTTCCAAAAACTTATTTGAGGTAGTAAATAGTAACATTTAACATTATAATAGGTATTTCGTACTTCTCCAGCTCTGTTGGAACTTTTGATATGTTATTTATTTACACCTCACAGGATTTAAAAAGTAGAAATTAATAAAACCACAAGAAAAAAAAAAGTAATGATAAACCTTGATGTAAATCGAATAAAACATGATATGAGGCAAGTAAAGAGATCTCAGTCATGATCACATTTTAAAGATTTGATCACTTAGGAAAGGGATAGCTGGATGAAAGATAAGTTGTAAGGAGTTTCGTTCTGATAAACATGAAAATTTTTTAGAATTTAAAGCGATTAAAAAGGTTGGCCGCAGAAGTGGATGCAAGCAAATGCTGGATGGAATAAAAATACTCTAATATGAAGGTATTTGTGTTATTTCTTTATTTTGTCTAAGGAGAACCAGAAATGTATTTTTTAGATCCAAGTGAAAACGTAGTTCACTTTAACCCATGAACAAGCCTGAGTAGTTGATGTCACGGCGCAGGCCTCGGGCGGGAGCTGCTTCCACATAAGGAACCAATCGTTTCCTGTGGTCATCGTTCAGCTCCCGCCACCATGTGATGGCCACGAGGCAGCGAGGTGATGAGCTCAGAGTGATGGATATCTGTAAAAGGAACATTTCCGTTTTCCCAGCCGGCCTCCGCTCACATCAGAAGCCTTGCACGTCGTACATCACCACCGTCCCGGCAGCCAGGGCCCGGTGTCCTCGCGTCAGTCAAAACCACATGTGGAGCCACTTTCGATTGTTCGCTCCATCAAAGCCGATTCTCCTGAGTCCCAGCCGATCAATTGGGGAGGGATAAAACAGCATTTTTCAAAGGTCTGTGGATATTGGTTTTCAATATAATCATTGGCCGATTGGTGATTTCCCAAAATTAAGGAAATCGGGGCCAACTTAGCAATGTAGCCCTATATTAAAGCATAGTCTTGTGTTGGAATGTCCTAATCAAAGGCCAATCTAAGTCTAATTGGGAATCTATGACTTGACATGTAATCTGCTTCCAATGAGACTGATCTGCAAACAAACAGTCAAAAATGTAAGAGTCTGGACTCTGCATGTGGGCTGATGTGAGCAAATACTTTATATTATAGAAACTTCTGCCAGATTTGATTTATTAAAGTATTTCTCTGGGCTGGTGGGAGGGGCTAAAATATTGTAAAATGCTCACCTTTTAGATTTTTGTAGATCTTGAAAATGGGAAAATACACATTTTCCTTCAACATTTAGTGTACAATTATACAGTAGTATCATATTTCTACTCCTAATATAATATTCCAATGTAAAAAACGCCAAAACCATCTAATTTTATACTACGCTGTTAATCACGTTTATGGTTGTAAAGTTACAAAAAGTGAAAAATGTTCCAGGTTTGTGAAGACTTTCGCCAGGGATTGCATCTTCAGCACTACAGCCAGATTTATTATAAGAGAATAAAATAATAAAAAGTGAAACAGAACAATGTTGTTTACTGCTGCTTTGAATCAGTTCTGCTTCACAAACGGTCTTGTAGGCTGACAGTAAAACTTCTGGTGAGTAATTAGAAATAAGAAGGACCATCACCGTTAAATGATGAGAGGCGGATGATGAGAGGAGTGATGGAGAGAAGAGGTCATTGTGGGCGGGGCCACTGCCTCCAGCTTTGTGGGTCAAAGGAAGAAGTGGGCAGCTCATAAACAGTGGAGAGATGTTTCTTTCTGTTGACTTATTAAACGAGTGAGTTAGAGAGAGAAGGTAAAAGTATGTTTTCCACTAAATAGGTGTAGCAGGGGGAGTAAGTGTGTGTCTCTTCAGGAATCCCTATAAAATGATTTAGTCACCTCAGCCTCTTTAGCTTTGAAGTCAGGCACCTGCCTGTGCTGTATTACATTGATATTATATCATTTATAATCCTATAATTGATCACTTGGTTTCTTGGCACTCAGCGCAGAGGCAGCACCGGTTCATAAATCAGAAGACAAAAAGTAGGCGCAGCAAGCAGAATCAAAGCAAAACAAAGAAGGTTTTGGAAACAAACCTGTCGACACGCTGTGAAACAGACTGTTACCTGTTTGTTGTGTGTGTCTGTTTTTTTAGTTGTTTTTTTTATTTTAATAGCGCTCGGATTGAAAAGGTGCAGGCCTCCCGGAAGCCTGCCCAGCCGTAGTTTTAAACACAATAAGCAGGCTTTTCATTTCTGTTGCCTGTAAACTTTAACAAGCTCATAAAACGCACACAAAAACAGGGAGTCTCTAACCATGGTCCCAAAACTGCTAAAAAAAAAAAGTCAATAATAACCGTGAAAATAACCATAAGATCACATTAATGAGAGGAAAACGACGGTGTGACAAAAACGTTTTGCTCAGATCAGATTGGATATACAGCTGCAGGCTGATATATGGATGTGAACCCACGGCCTTTCCAAACGCTCTAATTACAGTGTTGGGACTGGCTGCCAGCAGAGAAGCAACGCATGGAAAAATGGCCCGGGACGAGTCGTTGAGCCGTAAATCACATGGCGTCTTCTGTGTGCGATTTCTTTCTTTTTGTTGTTGTTGCTGATTTGTCTGTTACTGCAGCTTGTCGTGTGATTTGGAGCAATCGAAAGAAAGCAGGTTCAATGTAGATTTAAACAACTGGAAGAGAAAAGGTGTGATGGCGCCAGAGCTAGCCTACCTTCCACAGTTGCAGGCACATGACCATTCCCAGCTTCGTGTCTGGTGTCAGCGTGCAGACCGGGTTCTTACTGGGCATCTCGATGATCTTGATCTGTGGAGAACAGATTAAACGTTTCAGGTGGGATTCATGCCTGTGTGCTAAAGCTGTAAGGCTCATTTCCTTTTGTGGCTCTGCATTTTTTTAAAGGATTGATATTATGTAAGATAGACATTTTTTTAGCTTTATATTACAATGTTACTCCCTCATCAGAAACATACTTGGAGAGTTGCTTTGATTCTTTCATGCAGGTTTGAGAAATCCTTGAATCTCCCATGACAACCATTCAAGGGTACTTAAACGCTCTTTCGCAAAGCGATATTTATTTCCACAAAGCTCCACCTCGGAGGTGCAGTCTGCAGCTGAGCTCCTCCAGACTAGCGGCAGCAGCAATTAGCAAACACCTGGTGGAACTGCTGACGTTACCATGCAAACCACTTCCTACTCCAACGCTCCTCACAACGGTTGTAAACGGGATAATGGAGGAGGACTGTTGTGAAAGACTAGGAGCTTCTTAAAGAGACCAAGGCCAGTTTGAAGGCATCAAACGGCAACTTAAAATTTCTTTTAATTTCTGTTTGACATATATATATATAAAATAATAATATATATATATATATATATATACATACACAAGCATTTATATAATAACTTTCTTGGTTGTGCTATATAATGACACTTTGTGCCTGGAAAATACACAACACCCCCCCTTTCCATACTTCAGTCTAAACCAAAGTCTTGTTAATATGCACAGTAAATAGTGTAAACGTTTTCACATTTTCTCAGGTTAAAAACATAAACATTCATGTATTTCATTGCAAATTTCTGAGCTAGAACAACACAGTGGCGCATAATTGTGATGCAGAAGGTTAAATATGATGCACAGGTTGGTGTTTGTGGTGTGAAGTTGTGTTCAGCCAACCTGAGTCAACAACTTTCTCTGCAACTACGCTGATATTTTTGTTTATGCTTTGGTGGACAGAGAGTGTCAAGGAGCAGCAAATTTCAAGCTTAGCTGTAGACTTTGTTTTGTTGACTTTAGGTCTAGACTTTTGACTGGGTCATTTCATCGTAGCTCTGGCTTTTCAACCAGTCTTGCTTTCTCGCTGGAAGTTCAACATCCTCCACCATGATGCTGCGTCCTCCATGACACTTATGTGTTTTCTGCCACACATTGCAATCTGAGTGTAGATCAAACAATTTGACAGGAGCTCCATCTTCCACTTGTTCTCTGTGTTCCCTACATGGCTTGTGGCAAACACCGATCAGGACTTCGTATGATGTGTTGGATAAAAGCCGAGATTTGTGTTGCACCTCACTAATAATCATAATCACACTACAAAAACTAAATCTTACCAAATATTTTTGGTCTAGTTTCTAGTGCAAATATTTTAGTGCACTTGAAATAAGACAAAGTTAACTTAGAAGTAACGTTTAAGCAAGAAACAGGAGCTTGTTTTAAGTCAACAATTGAGAAAAAGTGTCAGATTATTTCACGTATAAGCCGTTACTTTTCATCAATATCAATAAATTATTAAAACAAGTGAAGCCAACATCAGAACACATTTGGTTGCGCTGTATTTTATTTAGCAGTATTAAAGCATAAGGGATGGTAAATTCAAACAGAATTACAGTACGTGAAAAATAAATACATTCGAAAAATATTTTCTAACGTTTCTTCTGCTTCACAGTTGTACTAAATCATGTGTTGGTCCGTCACACACATTTCGAATACATTACTTTGAAGTTTGTGGCGTGGCAAAATATTGAAAAGACTCTGGGGTGATAAAAACCTTTTATTTGCACTGTATTTAGCCTAATTAAATTCAAATTATTTTTGTATATTTACTTTAATGAATCTGTCTTCACGACTGGAGGAAGGCTACATATTTTGGGGGAAGCACACTTGCGGGTGCAATATCTGTTTACATGCTGCAAGTTATAACCTGACTGCAGATTTCAAACATCACAGCTGCAACCAGAATCATGTCATTATAATTACAGTTTTTTCTTTTTGTTTGTTTTTTTTTAGACTTCCACAGATAATTCTACAACCAGCTAGCACTTAGCTGTCTGTAATCCATCCAGCAACAGCCTGATACAGCGACACACGTTGGAATCGACTTCTAATAAAAACGATGGAGTGATAAAGTGTGCACGTCTGTACCCACATTAGGGGCAAAACTAATTCCTCCGGCTTCCTCCCAGCCGATGATTCGCATATTCATCGTCATTAGGCCTCACGTTAAACACCCCTTTAAGGGAGTGATCTGTATTTTATCACTAGGCCACATCTGTCCTCCATGTTTACCTCTGCGTGCCTGACAAAGGGAGCTTTTAAGGCTCCTCTGTGCCTCAGGTGATCTCTGTTCTTGTGTGGCATCGAACTGCCCCATAAATAAAACACTCACGCTATTAATTAATGGTTCTATCACAGCAGTTATCTGCTGCTGGCAGGAATGTCAATGTGAGCAGTAAATAGAGAAAAAAAAAAACCTCAGTAGGAACTTTTTGTTTTGTCTACTTTCATGTCATATATTCAAATACTGACCTGTTTTGGGTTTTTTTTTTGCACGTGGTAAATCACGCTATTGTGCGTGCTTATTGGCATGAGCCCGTGCATTGTTTCTACAGAAATTCGTTAATGAGGGTGTTTTACTTGCACATGCATGATAAGCATCTGTCTTGGCCCGTTATGTCTGTGGAATGGGGTGGAGATGCCAAATGACAAAAAAAAAAGAAGGAGGGCCGCAGTCCATTTTGGTCTGCCTTTAATGGCTGCATAGGTGTGCCTCTGTCTGTGTCTGTTGGGACAATGGCATTATTGAGGTGCTGGGAGTCACAGGCGCCCCGCTGGCCGGGCATGCCGGACCCAGGGGTTAGCGGAGGCACGTCTGACCGGATCAGGTGACTGCCCCCGGCCCTTTCAAGTTGCGCGTAACATGAATCTGGAGGCAATAAAAGATGGCTGAATGAGCTTTTGGCTGCCTTCTCCCCATCCAGTCTCACCTCTCAGACAGTGGCTCCACACAAAAACCGTACAAGCTCGCGGGCGTCGTGAATTAACTATGAGACGGACAGAAGTGTGATCTCATTCCAAGTTAACTTCTTTCTTTCTTTTTTTTTCTCCCTGTGGATTCAATGTGTAAAGCAGACGCCTGGATTATTTCATCAATCAAAACGGATTTCGTCATTCGTTACCGTCTGAAACTCACAATTTAGCTTACTCTCGTAGGATCGCTGAGGGCTATTAGGTGCTATAGACAAGAGCATTCAATAAAAAGGAAAGTCACCAGCCGCGACCACAACTGACCGATATTTAGCTCCTGGTCCAGATTAAATTCTTCCACAGAGGTTTAATAAGGAAAACAATTCTGATTACTGTTTGACAGTTCCTGGCTTAAAATATTAGATTTACAGTGTTGGTGAGAATTTATTTAGATAACAATTCCTTGGTAAATCGCAGAGAAGCTGCACACTTTGGTAGCAATCAACAAACCTCTGGCGTGATTCTGGTTGGATGTTCAAGAACTTATATGAATTGGAGGAGTTCATTTAAATTGGTTGGTTTCCAGTACAGAAACCAATCAGTGTTCATATATTTTCAATAGGGTGGAAGTCCAGGTCACTCTAGAAGTCTATTAGCTTGTCAGACCCCAGGATGATGCTACCACCACCATGCATGACATTTCGTCTTTTACTATGACTAAATTCACTCGTGAAACCATGAAACTAGTTTTGTAAAATTGCATTTAGGCTTACGCATCAGTTTTTATAGCTGCTGTTTCTGTTTTGGTTCACAGCCTGTTATTTAGTCATAATTTTACTGACAAAAAAATTACAACAGTTTTCAATAAAAAAAAATCCTTCCTGCAAAAGTACTAAATAAAATAAAAATCCTGAAAGATGGGAAGTGTGATATAAATGCTTGACAGTTTTGTTCAGAAGGAAGTAATGAACTGAAGTATTTAACATCATAATTACAGTAAAACTATTACACATTATATACATACATATAAAGTTGAGGTAAAACAGGTCAAATCTCCACGTGACATACCTTTAGATAATTAAATGTTTTAAATTTTTAAAATGTGTAAAGTTTCAGATTATATATTTTGAGTACGAAACATTAAGGATTTTACGCTTTTAAAACTTTTTTTTTTTTTTCCAGAAGTTACATAAAGAGTTGTACATGTTTTATGTGGGTGTACAGTCATGGCCAAAAGTTTTGAGAATGATTCAAATGTTAATTTTTACAAAGTCTACTGCTTCATTTTTATAATGGACATTTGCATATACTCCAGAATGTTATAAAGAGTGATCAGCTTAACAGCAATTAATTGCAAAGTCAATATTTGCCCAGAAAATGAACTTTATCCCCCAAAACACATTTCAACTTCATTGCAGCCCTGCCTTAAAAGGACCAGCTAGCATCGTTTCAGTGATTGCTCCATTGATGAGGACAGGGCTGGAGATCAATCTGTCATGATTAAGTAAAAATGACACCACTTACACTTTAAAAAGAGGCTGGTTCTTGGCATCATTGTTTCTCTTCTGTGAACCATCGTTATCTCTAAAGAAACATGTGCAGTCATCATTGCACTGCACAAAAATGGCCTAACAGGGAAGAGTATGGCAGCTAGAAAGATTGCACCTCAGTCAACAATCTATCGCATCATCAAGAACTTCAAGGAGAGAGATTCCATTGTTGCCAAAAAGGCTCCAGGGTGCCCAAGAAAGACCAGCAAGCGCCAGGACCGTCTCTTAAAAGTGATTCAGCCTTGGGATCGGACTACCAGCAGTGCAGAGCTTGCTCAGGAATGGCAGCAGGCAGGTGTGAGTGCATCTGCATACACTGTGAGGTGGAGACTCTTGGAGCAAGGCCTGGTCTCAAGGAGGGCAGCAAAGAAGCCACTTCTCTCCAGGAAAAACATCAGGGACAGACTGATATTCTGCAAAAGGTACAGAGAGTGACTGCTGAGGACTGGGGTAAAGTCATTTTCTCTGACGAATCCCCTTTCCGATTGTTTGGGACAGCTGGAAAACAGCTTGTTCAGAGAAGACGAGGTGAGCGCTACCACCAGTCTTGTCTCATGCCAACTGTAAAGCATCCTGAAACCATTCATGTGTGGGTTTGCTTCTCAGCCAAGGGAGTCGGCTCTCTCACAGTCTTGCCTAAAAACACAGCCATGAATTTATGTGGCGCTTTTCTAAAAGTATTTACAATTTAAAGAGTTTAAGATTAAATATACTTTCAAACATTGATACACAATTTAAGGCAAATCAACTTTAAACTATCAGATGTAATTCAAAAGGTGTAGATTGACAAAGTTGATTGTGATATAACCAGTCCATCCAGGAAAACAACGGTACAAATCCATTTATAAAATCTCCAGATTAATGACACTGTATTTGGGATTAAGTTCATGCTCTTCCCTGCTGTTTTTCTAATGATGTCATTCTGATTACTGTTTGACGGTTTTTGGCTGCAGATTTTATGTTTATGTATCATGTTATGTCTTGACAAACTCGCTCGCAATCCTTGAGCGGATTCAGAAATAAGAAAGCAGCTCTTGCTTAGGCATACAGTTATCCGTTAACAAATAACAGACTAAAAGCCAAAAAAACACACACAAAAAAAAATTAGACTTCAATGTCAACAAAGAAACTGTTGACAATTACTTTGCACTAGTGCACTGCTTATTACACTAGTAATAAAAGTATGCATGTTGCCTTTGAGTTGGCAACAGAAGTGAATCAGTGGTGAATACAAATGTTGTCCAGCCAACTGCCAATAAATTTGCTCTAACCCATAAAAAATAGCTAGGTAGCTAGAAAGGCTATATTAGCAGCTAGTTACTACTAGACTTAACCAACTCGAATTTTAGAAAAACCCTTTGTGCCTGACCTCTCACCTCTTCGGTCTGCGGGCCAGCAAAGGCCAGCAGGTAGCTGGATGGGCTCATTTCCAGCACGGAGCACTGACAGAATCCAACACTGCCCGTCCACACGGAGTCCAGTGCCTCGCTGCGGCCTTCTGTCAGATCCCACAGGCAGACCCGCATGTCCCGTCCCTGACTGCTCCATTTACAGAGAGAAGAAGAAAAAGTTACAAAAGCTGTACTTATTAAGATCCATACACAAATGTATAGTCAGCTTAAATTGTCACTCTGAGATTTAAAAGCATTTATTGACAGTAGTCTATGCTTTGCTAAATAAATCCTTACATTCTGTCTTCAGAGTCAGTGCAAGTCGACACCAAACATTTCAAACACTCGGCTTTTTATGAACAGAGTCTTATTTTACAAAGTCACCGTTGAAAAAAAAACACAAAATATGCAAAGATAGCCAAACTGCACTGGAGTAAAAAGTGTGAGTGGCTGATTATCTTTATGATGTTTGCCTCTAACCAAAGCAAAAAGTCCTAATGTGGTAAAGCGATAGGAACAGATGAAGGTAAAGTTTTGCAGGTGGGTCCAGCAGCAGGTGTCTGCAAACCAACCAATAAGAGCGGATGCTGAGACTTACCTGATGAGAGTATCTCCTGTCTGCAGCGTGCTGACCGAGATGACTGAATTACCACCATGACCGTCTAGAACCCGCTCTGCCCTCCGGCTATTCAGGTTCCAGATATGGACGGCGCCTTTTGCAGACCTGCAAAATCGTGCAAACACCTGGTTGTTTACAATTGTTATTTATTTTATTCTAAAAAAGAAATACAGAGGTTTGTCAATAATCTACTGAGGTATAACATAAAACATATTTTAACATTACTCAAATCACAGCTCCACCCATAAGTTATTAGATAAGTTTTTTTTTTTCTTAAATGCAAAATGCATATAGATCTAATAGTTATTTAATAGCAGTTATTAATATGTTGCTCTTTCAGCAAATTACCTCTTTCTGTGTCTGTATAGTCCACTTAATGATTAGATTCCTGAATTAGTTGACAATTATCTCAACAATCAATTCATCGCGATTAATCGGACTAATCGTTTCAGCCCTAGTTGACTCACCCAGATAACAGCAGGGGGGTGTCGCCTCCAGAGCAGCTGAAGTGGAGGGTGTTAAGAGGAGCGCCGGCCCCTCTTAAGGTATAAACGGGACATGGAGCAGGACGAGACATTGACCAATCAGGTGCAGGCCAAACACTGAAAGGCAAAATTACATTGGACTCCATTGAAAACATGCCTTGGTGACCGATAAAAACCGTGCTTCTGCAACTTCTGCAAAGACCTCCAACAAAGAGATGAGATCAGCCAAGTCATTTCATCAACAAATAAACAACGACTTTGTAGTTGCACAAACCTCGAACAGAGGCAATCTGAGATTAGCTCCCTTTTGCCTTCAAGCTTTTGGTATAACACAGGACTCGGCATCTTCATTTCCTATTTTCTCTGTAAGTACAACCACCCTCCTACCTTTTTTTATGATTTCATGTGATAACAACTCTCTTACTCAACGCATCATAAATCAAAAGCCGTGACACTTTAATTACAGTAAACACACAAGAGATTGGGGCTCGTCATTCCTCTCCCGATCAACAGCCGTTGTCCCAGAGGCAAAGGTAACATCTCAGACTTTCATGTCGGTTGTTGGCTGGGCAGGCAAGGAAACCGAATCAACCACAGACACGCTGGGAGGAAACGACTCTCCTACGTGAAACTCGGCTTATCTTCTCATGCGAGGAACTCTTCGTGACTCTTGGTTAAATCCGATGTTTTTACAAATACCTGTTTAAAAACAAATCAAGGTGTTGGAGGATTTTAGAGGTTGGATTCTTTGAGGTCTTACTCCATCCAGCGTATATTGCATGTGATCATGACTGAACAAACTCTTTGACGTCATGAGTCAGCACCACAGGAACAGCTAAAGTAAATCCAAAAGTGTTCTTGAACATTTTGAAATACGAGAAACAATGTGAAATCATAAACTTAATGTAGTATTCAGGTGTGCTTGGCAGGTTAAAAAGTGGCTTCTCTACAATCTGCCTTCCTGGTTTACTTTTACTCATCATGGCCCCCTGCAATCAGCAGACACTGAAACTGGAGCCTGAGGCATTCAGAAGCAGCTCATTTCAGGAGGTTAGTGGTTAAATTGTCCATGTCAACCTGTGAAGCAGAGAGACAGAGACCCCCGACAAGCCCGCCTAATTAAGCTCAAAGGACCGCAGTCACACAAGGACACAGTCGGTACGCCAACTCCACAAGAACAGTAAACAGTCTTCTTACGCTAGTTCCGATTAGTTCTTTTTGTCGCTATTTGTTCGTATTTTTTGGGGGGCCGTTGAGGCGTTGCACGTTTGGACAATATTTTTTTCCCTCTGGATTTGGATGACGGGGAGCAGGAAATACTTTTATTCTTAATTTTGAACAGGTGTTATGATGCGCAACCGTGGCAACATGGTGATGTTTTTAAAACTGGGAGCAACTGACTAGCATCCAAACAACTTAGCTGATACCTGAATGACGACGACCGAAAATCCCAGAAGTCTTGAAAAGGAGGTTTCATGGATGTAAGCAGAGAAAAGAAGACGTTCAAACTTTCTTCCCTCGATCAAAATCTATTCACACTGAGCAAGCATCAGACATCTGTCTCCCACATCTCTCTGCCCAACTATCTAGTCAAACACAGATTAAAAAAAAACAAAACAAAAAAAACCAGTGGCTAAAGCAAGTGAATTGGATTAGCAGTTCTTGTCAATAAATGATGGTGACATCCAAGATCTCCTAACGTGGAATATCATCTCCAAATATTGAGTTGTCAGAATGTCATGATAGTTTTTAGACTTTCATACAGAAACAGTCTTCAGTCAGAGTTCTGATTTGTTGCAAGACTGACTGCTACTGGAGACGAGTTACAACAACAATATTTAGTTTCTCTTTGGGGTGAATAAAATATCCCTGTAGTTGAATGGACTTAAATTGAATTCACCCTTCCATTAATTTTTTAAAATTCTAATCCAAAAGTAACACATGCACAAAAATTATGACTGCTTGAGATATTAGTATTTATCAATGAGAACCAATCAATCAGTTAGTGGTGGGAATTTGATGGTTTTACAAATATCTAGGAATCCTACACAATTTTCAAGGCAAAAATCTATTTAGACAATCCACCTATCCATCCATCACACATGGCCACACATAATAAGTCCAGATAATTTTTTATTTAAAAATCAGGATAGTAAACCTACAGGGAAACATATTACACTCCAGACTTTTCTTGCCTGTGTATATCCCTGTTGATCAGGAGATCTGAACTTTCTTTTTTTTTATTTTTGGATTACTAAATGAATCAAAATTGAAAACTCTAACGTTTTTTACACAACAACAAACAGAGGTATCTTTGACTAACTCTGTCATGCAATTGGGATGTTCTTTGATTCCCTTAATTTTCTGCTGGATTCAAAACGACTTTCTCAATCAAAGAACCAGCAGCATGTGTTTAACTTGAAGGTCAATGTTTGTTGCATGAAACAGCTGAATTAAAACAACATCTTAGAAAGACAAGAAGTGCAATTTCCTGAAACTGTAATAAGGCTTCCAAGAAAACTCCAAAACTAAGATAAGTCTGGAAAATGGACACCGCTTGTATTTATACGCATCTACAAAGTAAACCGATAACTTTGTTTTGGTGTTGTATATGAAAGGGAGGGTAAAAAAGAAAATAAAATCATTGAGTTTTTGTTAGGGGGGGTTTATCTGTTAAGCCGTTCCTCCAGTCAAAGGTGGGTAAGGCTGCATTCCTGAGCAGGAGGCTCATCCTGATAACAGGTGGATTAAGCATCTCTTATTGTCCTCTTGCAGCAAGTTTGATGAAGCTCTGAGTCAGAGAAACAACAGCAGAAAACTGGCTCCCTCTCATTGTCTAAAAAACCAAAAGCTGCAAATCTTTCCACCCATGTGTCATAACCAGCTGTCAGTCAAAGAAACAACTTCCCAGGCCAGGAGCAAGGAGCAAATGAACTGGCTCCTCAGTGGCAGGTTTGGGAGGGGAGAAAATGCAAGTTTAGACATTTAAAGCAAGCAGAAAAACAGCCTTCTAATTCAGAAGCTAGAAATGACTTTAAACCCAGAGTAACTGTGTTCAACTTTCAGATTTAAAATCCAGTGGGATTTGTTCCGTAATTTGTTCAGTGACCAAACTAACTCTTATTAGCAACACGACCTAATAACAATGTATTTCTTTTTTTGTTTTGTTTTCTTTTGCTACTTTCAAAGACTTGTAGGAGCAAGTTTAAAAAAAGAGATTTGATGATTTACAAATTATTTCGATAACCAATCAGTCTTTTCCAAGCCAATGGCAATTTCAGGTTTACTTCAGTTTTTTTTATTTTACTTGCTGGCTCAGATTTGGATCAATTTTGATTTTATTTTTAATTCTAAGGAAAACCAAAGATGTGCTGCAGGTTCACTGACAGAGAAAGACGTTTTAAATAGAACAAAAAGAAAATGGGCATCTTCATTTATGTTGCAAAACATATCCTCCTATTTTTTATTAAACTCGAAAAGGTTAATAAAATCAAAGAACATGATGTTGGTTAGTGTATTTATAGCAAGAAAATGGAAGTTCTTGGTCTTAATGCATTCACTGAATAAGGAAAAAAATATATAATTTCTCAGTATTAAACCTGCCAATCACTGATCAGAGCCAAAAGAAAAAAAGAAAACTGGATGGTTCAGATTATCCAGCTGATCAGTGCAAAAGGTTCATAAAGTTATGAAATATTGAGGTTTGGAAATGTATGTTTCTTGTTCCTTAATTGGTTGTCTGGTAAATATGTCAATGATGTCTTTGTTTATTTTCCACTTTACTATTCAGAAGTTCCAATATTTGCACAACATTTCTGTGATTACATTATTTCTAAAGATAAATCAGGCAGTTCAACTAATTGGACTTGAGTAGCTTTTTCACCTAATAGGTTTTTTTTTAAGCTTTACTTGGGTGATTTCTTGAATGTACACTTGGAAAACCTCATATTTACTGAGATGCTACTAGAACCAAAGCAACATATAAGTGCGTTTGCCACTTTATCCCCAAAACCACAAGTTCCTCCTGGGAGTGCTGCCACTCTTTTTGTTTTGTTTTTCCCAGGCTTCAGCCATTTCCAGTCCCTGAAACTGCCTCCAACAATGGCTCCTGTTGTTGTGGCTGCGAGTGGGTCGCCCACAAACCCAAACACAAACATGCAGGCGGCTCGGGAAAAGAGACACAGATACTGCAAACAAACAAACCATCGGCGAGATGTCACTCAAACGGACCTTTAGAGCCTTGCTCGCCAACTGACGGAGGCGGCCGAGCAAACAGTCCAGCCGACGTTTGTCAAATTCTTTCTATTGAAATCTTGCAAGCGTGTGAGTTTTGCGTCCCAGTTCGGCTGTGGAAGACGGGACTTTTTTTACAAACAGCCGACTGGACCCATCCCACACGAGTTCTGCATCGGTTTGCAGAGGGAAAACAGGTCAGCTGAACTACGCTTCGCCCGGTTTACATCCTGGAAAAGGTTCGAGCTGACTTACAGAGAAGAGCAATGAAGATGCATTATTAAACCCGGGTGCCACGGACCAGGCCATAATAAATCAGGTTGACTGGTTAATATACAGGAGCCAGCAAGAAGAAGAGTACCAAGGCTCCTGCTGGCCTCCAAACAGATAAGACAGCTTGGGGGTAATCTGACTCTAAGACTGTGGATAAAGGCAGTTTGTCTCTTCTTGGGCTGTCTGTCCACACCTACCAGGTAATTAGGCCTAATTATGAGAGAAAGGTCTGCTTCCCCTTCATGTTATTAAATAAGAGCCAGCCTCGTCCGCCAAGGATCTCTCAACACCATCGAGGGGGCTGGCGACCTCCAGATCAAACAGTCACTATCTGTGCCCCCTCGTGGCCCCACGACTGCAACAAAGCCCCTTCCTCCCCATCTTCATTGCAGCATGTGTCAGGCGTATTCGTTATGATATTCTGCATCAAAGTTTAGAGGTGAGAGAGGGATGCCTGTCCACATTCCTCGCTCTGTACAGAGTATCATGTGATCCCAGCAGCAGCTACCCACCTGAGTTGCCCCCTTTGTCAAAAATAAGATGTGCCATTCATAAATAAGAGCGAGCAGGAAGGGAGGGGCATGCCGATCACAAGGGTGTATTATAGGAGCTTTGTAATGGGCCCGCTTCACGGGAGCCAATACGGAGGATCCGGAGATGCGAGCTCCGATATCGGACCAGTCACGCATGAGACGTGAGCCGAATGCTGAAAACCCAAAACCGACACCTGGCGAAGAAGTTCCAGTTAGGCGTGGCTTGGCCGACAGTAAAATGTTACGGTCTCGAAACTGCTACGATTTCACCGACAAAGTAATTTCACAGAGACGCCAGAGAAAGCGACTGGACGTTTCAATTTCTGTATGAAGCACAAAGTAGCAGCAACTCAATTCACCGCTTAACCAATCAAAACCCTAATTTTTTTTGCCCCACTTGGCGCCTTAAAACCCATTTCACACAATGGTTTTTTATGTATTTTCATGAATTACACAAATGAGCAACCATAAAGTTGTTTAAATCTACCGTATAATTTGATTCAATTGCATGTTATTTTCTAAAGAATTCATGCAACACATTATTTCCACTTCTTCTGGTTCCTATCCCTGTTGGTCAGTCAACTTTCAAAAATATGAATAAAACCAAACAATAGTAATCATCCTTTTATGGGAAGATGGTATTTATTATAGGTAGGGTTGGGCAATATGGAGTTAAAAGTTTTATCATGGTGTTTGGGGTACTATTATAGCAATAAAAATGACAAGAACTATTCATTACTTGTTACTATGACACAGCGATCAAAACCTAACAAACGCAAAGGCTGCTTCACTTTATTTGAAGTGGTGTGCATTAGACTGACATGACACTGTCATAAACATGACATAACATCTGTCATGAACATAAAGAAGTCTTTATGAATGTTTATAACAGTTGTCATGAAGTGTCATTCGGTAAATAATGACACTGTTAATGCAAAGTTGATCTAAAATTTGCATTGAAAGTCAATTAAAAATGCCAACGTTGCATTAAAATGTCACTATTTACTAAATTGGGAACCTCTGGGCTAACCCATCGTATCTCATCTATTCAGAACCCTTATTTTACTGCTACTATGTTACTGTCTGAACATAATGGTATTTTTACCTCACGGGCTGGTCAGTAGGTGGTGAACTCACCATTAGTCAGCCCTTCTGTCCTGACCCTCCCCCTTCTAATGCAAGTCCTCCTGAGGAGGAAGCCGATGTGCCAAATAGAGAGCAAGCTCCATTACTAAGGTCCAGTTGGAAAAAACAGCAAGGGAAGCATCACGCCCTTTATTGTGTCTTGGTGGGGGTATCGAGACTGGACAAACAGGCCGGTGTCAGATAGAGGCTGAAGTCAGACACAAGTGCACCAACACCCACTGTCAGTCACAGATCCAATGAGCGGGAAGCAGTAGCATTGTTCGCATGAATGGCGTGAATGCTAAGCAGGGGCCATGGCAGATAAGGGCTCAATGCCTTGTGGGTGTCGCTGAGCCAGTCACAGATGGAGCAGCGTGTCAGGAAGACCTGATTTAGGAGGTTCTGACTGTGGTCAACAGGTACCTGGACCCTTATCTGTTTGGATTATCAGCCATTTCCTCCGTGAGGTCATCTACCTGGGCACTACAGCACAAAGGGACACAAGAGGGTTGACAGCTCAAGTGTCATCGTACATCACCAAGCATTTTTTTTTTTGGGTGTGATGGGTCTTCTGGATATGGGGTGGATTTGGCTGTGAATACAGCTAACACATGAGAACAAGGAAGGGCTTATTGTGCTGTAATCCCAATAATGCAACTAGAGATTAAGAGCAGCGGAGAAAAAAAAAAACAGGAGTTACAGCATGTCAAACATGACATCCCTCACTGGTTCAGCTGTCAGTCATGTTAAGGGAGGTATGAGCAAGTTGGTGCACACCAAACTAAGAACAATTATTTTTTGGCAGAGATTAACTATTAGTACATAGTGGAGATCTTCCAGAGCTCAACCTTGTAAATATTTAATACACCTGTCAAAGTAGTGCACTCTCACCACACCCCAGTTGAAAATGGATAAAAAGCCTAAAAACAACTTCATCTTGTATTGGAGCAGAATAATCTAACGCTGAAAAATGTTGACATTAACTGTATTTATTCTAAGCATATTTATTCAGTGGTGAACAAGAGTCCATGCAGAGAAATAAGTGTTTTCAATAAAGTCGTCATCAGTGGTACAATCATTGGATCCCTTGCTGCTTTGCAACAATCCATTTTGGCAACAGGACAGAGCTCGGTGAGTCTTTTACTCTTTTTTTTTAACAACACTCCACAGCTCTGGGTCCTCTTTTATGCTTTCATCTCTTCATCTTATGACATACTTGATGTTTATTTTTTTTTTAATCATCAGGTATTTGAAATATTGTAATTGATTTCATACACTCTGATATGTTCCCAGTGCCTTTGGGAAACCAAAAACAGAACAGCATCACAGATAACTCCACCACACAACGCAGTTGTCTTTTCTATCTGTCTCCACAATCTGCCTACAACCTCAAACTTAGTCACAGGATTCCAATTAAAGAACTTATAATGTTCACAAAACTCCACATGTTCACATTTATGATGGTAGGACAGAAATGCCTCACAAGGAGCCATTTGGCAGACTGATTATCTTTAATGGTTCCTATGGATACCAGGTGAAGACAAGAAAATACCGACAGTTAGCTTTGGACATATTTTCCCATCTTACTGTGGTAACATAATTATGAGTCATCGTACCATCATGGAATGAGTGGATTAAAAAAGCAGGGGTGTTGATGTCAGGTTTTATTTTTACCACAGGGAAACAGAAAGTCATTGATTACTAACCAGAGGTTCCAAGATACTCAGATCAATTTTAAAAGTATTTTTAAAAATGCTTCATATAAATTCGTTTTGAATGGATCAATAGGACGGACTGTACAGATGATGACTTTGTTAAAAATAAATATTTCTCAACATTGGAATTTTTCGTTTCTGCAAGAATGGACTCAAATAATGATTTTGGAATAGAAAAGCCAATTGAGATCGAACACGTCTGTCTCATTCATGCAGCTAAAAAAACCACAAACCCTGGGATTTAAAATAAGGATTGTAAAGTAATCATTGACATTTGCCTGCTTTTAGAGTAGTTCGGTGCTGTGCATTATTTGTAAAGAACATGCTTAGGTGTGTTGGGCACTGATTGCAGTATGAACATATGCTAATCTGTTCTTTGAACGATGCCATCTTCTCCAATGGTGTCCAATGACATTCTCCAGCCCGAAGATTAACCTAATTTTGAACCTAACCAGCTTACAAATCCACGAAACAATAGTTTCTTAATGTTTAAAAGACTGAGAAGCTGAGCAACAAACTGGCTACCAATAGCTAAACACTAGCAACAACCCACAGCTACAACTACAAACTCTGCACAGTTACTTGGCGGCTGTTGTCGACCTGCTTTCACCGTCAGTCTAGAGAGCAAAAAAAAAAAAGAAACCCAACCCACTAAATGTTTAGAAAATGTTTAGAAAATAAGTACCATTTCTGGAAGACGGCGGTGCTGTCAAGAGTTGCCAGGGAAACTGAATTTCAAGGAGGACCCCTTCCTTTAGGAGGAGCTGCCCATGTAAGTGCCTGATCAGAAACGTCACTCACTCGCTCGCGCTCTTTCTTTCACAAAAGCAGTTACACAGACAGGAGCGCGCGCCTCTCTCTCTGTGTGTGTTTCTCACTCATCGCTCTTACCTGGACAATACTTCTATGAACAGTCGCAGATTCTCAGGTTTAGCTCTATACTTGAGAGTATTTTAATATATCTGTACCATTATATTGATTCTCTGGTTGTATTGTGTTACTAAAGGTGATTCTCCTCAGTCTTAAGTCTTTTCCAGTGTTTAGCAGTTCCCTCCCCTCGTGCCACAAGTAATATGAATTTTAATAATGGCCTAGTTAAAGCCCAGAGCGAAATTTTATTGAAAAATTGAAAGCAGCAAGACCAGAAAAGTTGGGGGTCACAGATGCTCTCAATCCATTGTGACTGAGTTCAAACCATTCTGCGAAGGAGAACGAGTCTTTATGTGCACATCTGTTAAGAGACATTTCCTTCCGGTTCAAACCTTCCAGGCGGGTTGTTTCATACTTATCAATTACATTCTGAGATTATTTACCATTGAGACATGTGATCATAGCATTTAGAAGACTGAGGAAAAGGAAAGGAGTAAACAGAAACAAATATGAAACTTTGTTCATCAGCACTATTTAGATCTAAACCTGATGGCATTTTGATGGCATACTGGCCTGGAGGATAAAAGGAAAAGTTGGTTTTAGCTCATTCTGAGTGTATCAAAGCAACACATGTCACATTTTTCATTAAGAAGATCTACTTTCATAACTGCTCTTGTAATATAACAAAATATATGATTATGTGGTCTTGCATAAAACAAAGAAAAAGCATTTGCAATAAACACAGACTGAGGCATCATCCATTTCAGTCTAATTGTGAAACAGAGACAGAAAACACTGGGCTCTAATCCACAGAGCACACAGGCCTCTTTCATAGGAGTGCTGGGAAAAACCTTTATTTGTCCATTCCTATCATGGAAAAAGCGACTTTCATGCCCGGCTAGGCCCGAGCTGGAAGATTAGCTGAAACTAGAGTGCTTTAAACCTCTTCTGTGGACTTGGATTAGAGTCAGTCAATCTCCCTGAGCCCACCCACCCCCCCGGCCTCAGCTCCCCAAAAATGAAACAATAAAGAGGGCAGGTGGCTGAGCAGGAGAGAGAAAAGCAAGCAATGTTTGAGACTAAGAAAATCAATCAAACTAAACATCAAAGTAACAGAGGAATAAAATGATTTCACTAGATCACAAACGTTTAAGTGCCCAATGGAATGGCTGGCTTCAAACCAATTAGCGCTAATGGAAGTGCCAGGACAGTAAGCCCTCTGCAGGAGGGTGAGGAAGTGTCCCCTGCTCTGCCCAAACAGACAGGACTGCCGACAATATCATCAATTATTCCTGGCTTCTCACCTTACCCATAAGTTGGATGGTTGCAGAGGGATAATGTCGGGGTGCCCTTGAGAGCAGGTGCCTTGGTCTCCCCGTGGGTCCAAGGGGGGCTGGGAGAGAGTGACAAGGGTGGTGGTGGTGTGTGCGTGTGTGTGTGTGTGTGTGTGTGTGTGTGTGTGTGTGTGTGTGTGTGTGTGTGTGTGTGTGTGTGTGCCTTCTACGGTGTCACCCATCCCTGGAATCCCACTCCTGTTGCAACCCGGGGCAGGCAGGTCACTTTACAGCTCATCACCAAATTAGAAAGGCTGCGGGTCAGACTGGGCAACCGGTGGACCACGGTGGGATTGAAACGGATGAGATCTCTGAGGCTCCAGTCGGTTGGCATTCTGTCCACAGGCTATTCTCTTATCACAGAGAGGTACAAGTCTCTGGAAAAACTCACAAATAAACCTTAAAATTTGAACAACAACAAAAATTAATATCTTGTTTTTCACATTTTTCTGGGATTTTATTGTGTGAATGTGAAGAAGAAGAAGACAATATGAACATTATTCTTGAAAGAAAAGGCATGTAAAGTTTGGATTGCCACACAACAGGTAGAGAACACAATAAACCTAGTAGAAAACTGTATACGGCAGAAAATGAACACTGCAGATTAACGTTAACATTTCATCCCTACACAAACACATGATCAATGATACTGTAGGAATGCACCTCTTCAGCAGATTTTATGAACTGAGTGGATAGATGGAGCTAAATCACAAGACAATTCTGGAAGAAAACATGTTACAGGTTAAGTTTGTGTGGTTTTGGTGAGGTGAGTGGTCACAGTCAATTTACTGTGGTAAGAGCTTTTGAACACCTGCCTTCTGGGAAGTGTTCAAAGTGGTAGAACACTTCATCTGTCCTCCAGGTTTAGGCGGTGAAGCCATTGTTCCTTTAAAACTACAACATATGCTTCTGACCTAATTGTCAGAACCATCTTATTGTCTGTATCCCTGAATGATTTCAACAATTTTCTTGATTGATGTTTCTAAAATAATTGATGTTACTGTCAACTGCCCAGTTGTTTGAATTGTTCTTTATTCAGCACACCTGATGCAACCAAAGAAGTGAATGCAGTCCATACATTTTGCTTTGTATCTAGCTAGCTCCTTTAACATTTTGGATTTTGCCAAAAAACTTAACTTGCTGTGGACTCTGTCCAATTGTATCTCTATAATCTGTATAATTTCATTGTATTCCAGGAGAAATTGTGAAGTCCAGTGAAGTTCATGAAGACCCAAGAACTCGCCACTTATTGACAAATGCAGATTCAACAGTACAAATTAAATGGATGTTTCAATTTCTCCAGAATGTAGCCGTACATTTACCAAAAAAGGAACAACCAAGCAATAACCAAGGCTGAAGCCTACCCTGGAACAGAAGTGCTGCTGTCAATGCATAAGGAAGTTTAACACCAACATGGACTGAAAAGATGTCAACAAGAAAGAAGAGTTTGTTCCAGATGGGCGCTAACTGGCCTACAGAGCAGCTGGAGTCAAGGTGAGGCCCAGTAGTACCTGCCAAGCATGTAGGTGGAAGCATCAGGCTGTGGGTTTAGCTCCCAGTAGTACTGGTGCATACCACAATGTGAATTGAATAATAATAATAGGAGGGCTACTTTAATGGACCCCTTTGGTAAAAACTAACCTGCAACACAACCAAAACAAGTAAGAAACGGTCTAAAGTAGACCCAGAATTTCACATTTTATTGCCTGTCAAGAGTGATTTTGTAGATGTACCACAGCAGTACAAACCTCAAACAAATTACACTAAAAACACACAAAGGTATTTTTCTTAACTCTGAAATCAGTCAAGGCTAAAACGTTGTAAGCACATGGATGAGTATCCATTAAGATGCATCTGTAGAGGAAGAAGATACGGTGCGTAGAAGTATGTGCCGGTATCATCACATGTGACGGAGAGGCCTTGCTGGCTCATGTTTTTCTTGGGCATCTCTGCAGGTGAGAACGGAGAGAAATAAGGGAGGGCGAGGAGTGACCGAGCTGGCTATCACTTTGAGGAGTGGAGCAAAATGCAGTTTTAATGCCACTATCAGCAACACCGAACTGTCCTCCCTTTGTGCAGTGAAAGCAGGGAGGCAACCCGTGTCTGGCTTAATGTTCTCATCAGTTCTTTTGTGAAACTCCCCATTTGTAAAGACAGAGCCGTTTCTCAAGGTCCTTTCCTCAAAAACGAGTAGAACAAGCAGAAATATTATCTCTAACCTTGTTGCTAACCCGTTGGGAGTCGCTGTCCGCCGTGTGGCGTACAAGCATGTGACGCATTAACAAGGCTTTGTAATAACATGGACGCACACCGAGTTTTCATTTCAACTGTGTTGGACAGCATGAACTTCAAACTTTATAAAAGTGGTGTTTTTATACTGGTTTTGTGATTATTTACTTCAAAATAAAGCCAGAAATAAGATTGATCATTTCTGCCTTATTTTGTGGGGTTTAAGGGCGCAGCAATGCTGTGGACTTTACCAAGAGTTTTTTGATGGGTTCTTTAGACTGTAAGTGTGTTAGTTAGAGTTCGTGGTGTGTGCTGTGTTAGTAGTAATTTTGCTAGCTGTCGCTACATGGCTTCATAGCGAGCGCTGACCGGGATGGCCATTTAGACCTCGTCTTCAAAGGGCTAAGCAGCAGAACTGGTGCTTGTGAATGCATCCCATGTATGCTCAAGATTTAATTGTCTTTATTTTGTAGAGTTTAAGGAGTAACATTAATGCAAGTGCCAGTGTCACTGTGTAGGGAAGGAAGATGGACAGAGATGGAACCAAATACAATGCAATCCTCAAAGATCTCTATCCGATCTGACTTGGAAAAAGTAATTTGCCTCCTTACATGTTTCCTCTGTTTTGGCCTTTTTGTCAGACTTAACAGTAAATGTATGCATCATCACAGCATTAAGTGTTTGGAAATATATCCTAAGGTATTTATCTAAGAAACTGATGTTTTAAAATGCTGAGTTATTTCTTCTTTCTCTAGTTATAATTGTGCATTTTTTATTCCAAAAAACATTACATTAAAATTGATGTTCTTATACAGTATTTTTCGGATGAACGTTTTACTGATGATATCTCTTATGTACATACATGCATAGTAAAATAAAGTGTTATAT
Organism: Poecilia picta; assembly: GCA_033032245.1. Lineage (NCBI taxonomy): Eukaryota > Metazoa > Chordata > Actinopteri > Cyprinodontiformes > Poeciliidae > Poecilia > Poecilia picta. Next base: position 6,880,933 of record CM065361.1, read on the forward strand.
TTCTATCAATACTTTTGCCTTGGTAATTTTCAATGTAAATCCAGGCCACTATGATGTTTGGCAAAATGTTGTCTGCAAACTTTCAACGATTCGGCAAACACCAAAATGAAACATCATCATTGAACATTGGCTGGACGTTTGCAGACAACGTCCGTTAGAAAGTTAAAGGTGTTTTATTTTGACGTTCATCGAATGTTCAAGGCGACTAGTGTGGACACAAGTAAATGCTGCACATGATTCTCTCCAGCTTGACCACACAGGTACAGCCACACAGCATCTCATGCAAGTACAGACCAGTGTCTTTCTTCAGATAATCCCCAAAAAAATAAACCCAGTCGGCCACAACTACCTGCTTCTGAAGCACAGCTTACACAGCACATCCACAATTGAGTTCAGTGTTTATGTGAGAGCCTGATTCAGTCACAAGCCACCCGCCGCTTTTATTAGCTAAACAGGACACAATCTGTCAGACAGAAGCCACAAGGCGAGGTTGACGCAGTCTATCTCTGCTACTCGACCCGTCTGCGTCTTGTCCTAGTAGAAGGATGGCTGTAGCGTGGACATGACGATCCGCGGGAGCTGTGATTTGTGTTGAGGCTCAGGCTGGAGCAGTTTCTCCCATCTACACCCAGATGTGCTGGCTGCAGTTTGTGGGAAGCAGTCAGGCAGTCATGGCAGTGGAAGACACTTTGATTTATGTGACGTGACTCAGACTGATAACACCTGAGCCCTGTAGCGGACCCTGTCGGAGGGAAGCTGTCAGCTCGGTGCTGATGATTTCTCGGCTCTGCTGGTGTTCGGCGAATTCTGTCGGAAGCAAAAAGCAGTTTGTTAGGCAGCAGCTTGTAAAACGGATTAGCTCTTAAATTGTGTCAAGTTCAGATCAGAGAGGAAACGTGTCCTCTCTGGGCTGCTTGGGGTGATGCAACACTGGGTTTTTAAGATTTAGCTTCATGTCAATATGTATTATCCAGACAGTTTAGGAAATGTTCACCTTGTATGTTTTGTTTTTTTTAGGCAAGTTTAGAACAATTCAATAGCAGTAAAATATATTAAATTAAAAAAGTCAGCAGTATTCATTGTCCTACATCTCTTGAACATTTTCACTAGTGAATGTATTGTGGTTGATTTTATGTGACATCACCTTTTGCTGATGTTGCAGCAAAACGGCAGCAAAACCAGATCCAGTATAATTCGACTGAGCCTGCTTCGATCATTCAGGATTTGGAAACTTCCCGTTCTCTTTTGTAAAATTTGCTAAAGTTCAGTAAAATTAGACAAACATTAGGATTCACTGCTGGCGCTGATTTATTAATCATACTTACATTTCTGTTTAGTGCTCTCCTTGCTTCCACGCATCTTCAGATCGTCATTGTGCATGATGATGATGATGATGATGATGATGATGTGGGTATGAAGGATTTTGGGTAGTGGTCAGTCCTGCAATGACTCTGAAAAGAGCTTTGATTGAGGGATGTTGCCATCTGTTGACTGTCATGAGACGTTAACAGCTCAGTTTTCAGGCAGCAGACAATTTTCCACCGTAGCATGTCCTGGATGACGTCAGCTGTTGGCGAACACCACTAATCCACCTCCTTTACTTTAATCAATGACATTGTTCTTTAGTTTTAATGTCCTGACTGAAGCCCAGCTAGTCCAGGGCCCTAAGCTTGCCCACTTAGGGCCCTGTTGCTCATCTCAGAGCTGGTTCAGTAGTCAACAACAAATCAATTCGGTAATTAAATCGACATGACGACTGATGTAGGGAAGGAAACTGTATTCAATCCAGCACGCGGTGACTAAGAGGCTGTTTGAGTCCAAATAAAGAGAACAAGACGAGACGCGTCCTGTTTGGATCCAGACATTAAGAGAATGCGAAAGTGATTTGTTTTTGCATGCAAACAGCTCAGGCTTAAACCGACACGATTTGGCAGTCGAGCACGCTCGAACAAACACACGCACAAATGTGGCTCCTTTGTTGTGTGCTGTCATCAAACATGAGCTCAGTAAATCTTTGTGCTGCTTCCAGAGGTAATAAGATGGCTTCCTGTGTGACAGAAGACCTGACTAAATGATTTAGGAGCTGAGGTTACTGATTGGAATCACTCTCTAGATGACTTTTTGGGGATTACATGAACATAAAGCAAACATCTTACTCGCCTACAGATAGATACCATTGTCTTTTGTGTAAGACCTTTTGCTTCTACAGTAAATCTCCTTTCCAAACAACTGCCTCCCAGGACAAGGCACATGTATTGAATTTAGGCTATTCCTGAGGGTATCCTGTTCTTATCAGGGGTCAGATAAGCTCACTTCACAGACCCTCCACCTCGGCTGGACTACCGAAGAAAAAAAAAGAAGAAAAGCACCCTCACCTTGATCATCCTTTATCACTCTACCTTTTCTTCCAAATATGTCAAAAGAGGAAGCGAACGGTCAATGGGAGTTTTGCAGAAGGTACATTTGTTGCAAAAAGAGACTTGCTGACATCAGAGCGAGAGAAAGAAATGAGACAACCTTGACATTATCAATTGGGAGTATGCAGCACGCAGATTGTGTTGGCACAGCAGACGGGAGGGAAATGCTCTCGGCTGTGTGTGAAACTGTAATCTAAACATCAGGAAGAACCTTCGTTTTGGTTTAGATAAGGGACAGAATGGGTTCTGTGGAGGCACAGGGGTTAAGCACAACCCACCTATGGAGGCCTTAGTCCTTGACGCGGCCGTCGCAGGTTCGATTCCCGGCCTGATGACCTTCCTCGTTCTCTCATTACCCACTATTCTGTCAATTCACTATCAAATAAAGTCCACTAGAGCCAATAAAACATTGAAAAAGGGGCAGAATTATGTAAAAATAACTTTGTTTTAGCTTTACATTGAGTTATAATGTTATTGACTCATCAAAAACATACCTGCAGTGCTGCTTTGATTCTTTCTCATGCATGTTTACGAAATCCTTGAATCTCCTGTGGCAACCATTCAGCTGTGCAAAGTGCTTGGTTGGCCCTATGACGGCCTTTGAGATGGTTTCCAAGCTCTCAAGCTCCCCCACTCAGCTCCATCAGACTAGCCAGCATCAATTAGCAAACACCTGGTGAAACTGTGCATCTACTGAGCTCATCACATCAGCTACTTCTCAGTGAAACGCTGATAAAAACATTGTTAACAGGTTAATAGAGGAATCATGCTGTCATGACTTCCTGGAGGTGAAGTTTCAGAAGTAGCAGGAGTTTTTGAAGAGACACAGGCCTAACTTCAAGTCATATTTAACACAGACAACATTTTTATAACAACTGAAGGCATCATAGTTACTTGAACTGTGCTACAAAATTATACAAAGTAGTTGGAAAACATAATACTGCTCTCCTTTAAACTCCTGCTTTGATGGATGGCTGTCAAGACTCCTGATGAGAATCCAGACACTTTAATCAAAGAGACCTCTTTGCACACTACTTGACTGAAATCTGCAGGTAAATCCAACCGAGTACCTTCTTCTTAGACACCAAGTTCCCAGAAGATCCTGTTTACAGCTACTGCACTCCATCCACGCCCTGCAGGCAGCTCAGCATGACGGCTCCTGAGCCAGATACCGCCAAAGCAACAACAGCGGCCCAAACCGCGCCATATTCATCTCTCAACCAGTAATCCTTGCTCTGGTTTATCCTCTCCCTCACGTTTAACGCATGTTTACACAAGGTTTGGATCCGTTTCTCCACATCCCAAAGCCTTTAGCTGTGACTGCAGCGCATTGCGACTAGCAAGTGTGTTTTAACATGTTACCTGAGTTCTGCTTTTCTCCCCCTCAAACCGAAGCAGGTCTGCTGGAGCTCAAGAGCTAAAGTGACAAAGACCCCGTGAATATCTGACTCACAGACAACTGTCAGCGTTCAATGGGCTGGATTAAGATGGAGCGTAGAGCAGAGCGCACCCTGACATGTTGACATGTTCTGCTAAGTGCATTTCAAGGTGGATTTAACCCGTTTGCTCCATTGTGGAGCAGCACAAGAGACACAATTTGCCAAGCGGGGGGCCGAGCATTCTTGAGAGAGTGGCTGAACTTTCCTCCCACCGTCTTTCTTGAGCAGGACCGACACCGGCCCGGTGCGCAGGGTGAGTGAGGCTGCCATGGATCTCGAGGAGGTTCAGGGGTTTCTGAGCTCTCTCCTTAACCAAACAAACATGCTGGAATTTTCTGCTATTGTTGGTGCCCGGAGCTGAGTGACGGGGCCGCATAGCAGGGCCGGCTGTCAGCGGAGACAACCCGGGGGTCAAAGAGTGACCGTCGACTCTGACGGCGGTTGCCATCAAAACATCTCGGATGGACCGACGCATCAGCTGGGGTGGAAATGTGCTGCATGATGTCTGCTGTCACACACTGTGCAAAAATAATACATTCTTATCGCTTTAGACTGGGGTGGTTTGTTTTCCACAGCTGTGAAACGTTTTTTTCTTTTTTTTTACTCAATAAAAAACATTTTATTGACCAATACAGCAGAATTATGTATTTCAGTAAAATGTTATGGGTTCAGATAGCATCAAATTAAGCTTCTTTATGATTTGAGTCATTTTGGCCCACAGTGAGTAGTATTAAAGCATTAAATTCAGGTTTTTCTTTTACTTCTTCTTCATCTGAAAGACTAAATCTAGCAAAGTCAAGCAAATAAACTGCACAGGTTTCTGAAATAACTGCATATTAATTCACCTATTTGACAATTGGAATTCAGATTTTAAAAAATCAGCGATCAGTTCAGAATATTTAGCTTCATTTTTAACTAAGGTTAAATGTTTCAGAACTCTAATGTGTTTTACAGATTAGTAAAAGGGGGCGGGTATTTTTTGTAACCTGCAGAAGAATGAAGTAGTGAATAATCACAGTGACTGATTAGGTGTAAATATTTAGAGCAAATGATGGTCAAGGTAACAACAAAAATGGCTCTTTAGCTTAGCATGAAATCTGTGATTCAAGGTAGTGAGAATTCTTGGCAAACTCTAAAAGACAAACATTTTTTTTAATTTAAAAAAAAGATAAAGGTCTGGGTGTTAAAAACAAAATGGCTGCTTCTGAATAAAAGCAACACCCATACAGTTCCCCTTTTTTTGGACAAAGCAAGATTAGCAGTTAATGCTAACCTAAGCTAATCTAATGTTTCAGTCTAGCATTCACACATTAGCATGAGTTTCTTTCTCTTTACAAATAATTGGCATGCAGGCAACTTTCTTAATATTTAATGGGTATTTTTAAAGTACCTTTCACTTTGTCTTCCCTTTACAAATGGTTCAGTTTCATTTTTATCACATGCTCATGTTGGAACAGCAGCACTTTCAGACTTTGAATCATTTCTTTATTATCGACATGATTATCTGAGTGTGATATCATTTTACAATAAATAACAGATCTCAAAGCTTTATTGTAAAATTACATTTCTCAGCTTATTTACAGCTGGTTTGTGGCCAGGTGACATCAGGCCTGCACTCCCCAGGTTCTGGTTTTGAGTGCAGGTCATCATTAGCTGGCTGACCTGAAAGTTGAGCCCTGACCCCCACTCGCACAGCTGAAGCTCTGAGGGCAAGTATTTGACCTCAATATCAATACCAAACAGTGACATATCTCACTAAAAGTTACAAGAAATAAGTCTTTTTGTGCGCGTTAACAGCTGGATAGAGCAGTAAATAGGAGAGAAGACGGGACCTGGTTAAAGGGGAGGTGAAGGGTAAAAAACAAACAGATATTACAGTTTGGCAGACGGTCTCAATGACTTCCTTTGCGCTGCCTCGGGCCCACCTTGGCGGCCCCCTGAAGTGGCTCGTTAAGCACAGGAACATAGACGAGTAACCCAGGGCGCAGCTCTGTATTGTGTTGGTTGGTTTGGTCTGCTCCCTGGCCCATGCTGCCCTCCCCCTCCGCCCCCCTGTTCATCTCCTCCCCTCCACCCAGGCCCCCGCTGTGCTCTGCTACACCACATGAGCCCTCTGTGCTCCGAGTGATAGAGTCAAGCTGTTCCTGCTGAGCGGAGGTCAGGGTCCTTCAGTCAGCACCTCGGCCCTGAACAGAGCACACAGGAATCCCCCCTCTTTCCCTCCCCAACCGGGGCTGGTACTTGGCTCTCTCTGTCTCTCTCTCTCTCTCTCTCTCTCTCTCTCTCTCTATCTCTCTCAAACAAACCTGGTAGCTTTCCTGCTCTCTTTTTCTCTCTCCCCCTCCCCCACCATCTCCTGACGGTCTGTCACTCCCTTCATCGGAATCATTAATCAGACGGGGCAGATTAAACTTCAAATAAAAACAAACTCCGGCATACTCGCCGTTCTTCGATTTCTGCCCCGTCGACTTTAACGAAGCCAAGATGTCGGACGCAGGCGGCAGGTTGAACGGTCTCTGGCGGACGCGGGGCTCCGTTAATGCTTTATTGATATAAACAAGTCGCCTTATCTTCAGGGGTGATGACTCTCGAGGGCCAACCTGCCATCCGTGTAAATATACAGCCGATAGCTCTTATCAGCTTGGCACCAATAAAGTCAGACTTCTGGAGGCACGCATCTCTAATGGGGATTAAAGGGATTAAATGTGCAACCTGAATGCGTTCAGGTTCATGTTTTATACAGTGACTGCTTCATCCTGTCTTCCACTGTCGGCTCAGAAAGCATTACAGGAAACAGGAGGGCAACAGCGCCGCCTTTGGGTGAGTGTGGGTAGAGCAGCTGAACTAAAATGAACTGGAGCTGTGTTAAGTCTTGGATTTTGCATTTGTGCAGCTTTTTGACAGAACATATTAGTATATTTGTCCTTGCCTGTGGATGTAGACGGGTAAACTCCTCGGTCCAGGCCTATGCGGGCTGACTGACGGCAGCCCTGTTGACTATTTGTGTCCATGGGAAATGGAGCGGTGTCGCTGCGGCGACGGCCCTGGGGCCATCCATCAGTGTCACGTTTTGGGGGGCTGGGGGGCCGTATGGTATGTGTCACTTCGAAGACTAATGGACAGGAAGTACAGCCGGAGAAACAACAATATTTGCAGAATGTATATTCAGAAGAAAATTCAGACCCGCTCTTGTGAATTCTCAGCAAAAATCCTAAATGTGTGTTTCCATCCTGATTGATGAGCCGGGCTATTTAAAAGCAGCTCATTCCACACCAGGGCCCTCTCGCCCTCGCTCTCTTTCTCATTAAATTATGTTCTTTCCAGGCACAAATCTGTGTTAGGGGTCAATAACAGACCTGGCTAATAAATGGCATTAACCGACAATGATAACCCAAATCGGTGGTTTGTGACCAGACCTTCCAGTGGAGGAGCTGTAGTGACCAGTCCCGGTAGGTACAGTGAAAATGGGAAAACCCCTATAAGAGCCCCCCTTCTAATCCCCTCTACAGGGGCCCCGTGTGCTCGCTGTGTTCAGAAACCGAGGGGCCTAACCTCAGCAGCCGGTGACCGTTGGGTCCAAACCAGAGCGCTTTGTGATGTGGATCTTGACCACTTCCTCAGCGCAGGTGGGGTGGATTCCTACGGTCTGCAGCAGGTGAGGATATGTGGCTCCACACCTAAGAGGTTGCACACAAATACAGTTATTACAAATACAGTTATTACAAATACAGTTATTAATGCCAGATTTTATTCAGAAATAAAAGCTGACGAAATCCAACAGATCTGTGACATCCGATAGTCTGAAATGCAGAGAAAGGAGCTGGATTCTACATAGGTTTGATTACTCAGACATTTCATTACATTCCATATATTAGTATTAACACCAAAAATTCAAATTAAGTCAAAGTTACAAAAAAATCCCATCAGAACAAAAGAAAAAAAATGAATAATTCTCTTCTATATCGTCAGAAAATATATTTTCACAAAACAAATCCAGAACCAAATAACTGCCTGACCATTATGTTTCTTAAATAACATTATATCAAATGTTTATAAAGTCACAATGTGTTTCTCAGGTTATGTTTTTTATTACCAAATAACAGAAAAATAATTATTTAATTAACTTATAAGAAGTTTTATTACATTTATAGAATTCTCAAAGTGCTATAAGTAATAAAATAGTACATAAAAATAAAAACAAAGGTAATAATAAAAGGTCCTTAATAATAAAAACAAAGGACCTTTAAATGCAGCTTAAACATTAACATTTAAAACAAGACATCACTTAGAAGCATGTAAAATTATTTAGTTGCTATGTTTATTACTATTGTAATAAAATGATTATTTTTCATGACAAAGATTTAGATTTAGTCCATAGCTTATTGAAGCTCTTGAATTTAATTTCTTTCAGCAATTTTTCCCTGAGGGAAAAAAATGTCAATGCAAAAAAAACCTTGTAATTAACTCAATCATTCAGAAATGCGACTATATAAATTTAAAAGTTCAGGTCCCAGCAGTGACTCCGACACCACTTTGTTAAACTGTGTGGAATATTTTTTCTGTTTGCAAAAATAACTGTTCAGTCACCTCCAAACAATACCTCTTATCCCATAAACAAGTCATTTTTTTATGGTTTATAGTTAACATTAAACACAAATGTAAGCCAGGATTATTCTGTACTTACTGCAAACTCATAGAGAATCCCTGAATGACCTCTCCAGCATTTGGACCAGTGAAATGCAGACCCAGAATCTTCTGGTCGCCTCCCCTCTCACATATAACCTGAAGATAAAAGGAGAAACAGCAGATTAGCCCAATGCTAGCTAATGCTAGCAAAATACTACAAAAGAATAATTACACACTTCTACAGACTCAAGATGTCCAAGTTTGTTGGTCAGTTTCCCAAATTTTTGAATAAATAAACTAACGTGTTGACAGATGCGATGAATCTGAAAATTTTAATGCATTAATATTGCATTATGCAGATTAATCAAGCTACTATTTTGACTTAAAAGCCTCTCTCTCCCACGGAGGGTCACCTACAGCAGCGAGTTACATACGCGATACAAAGGCAGCGACAACAGCAAAAGGTGCAAGTTTTCCCAGACAGCAAGAAAAGTTGAGAATTTTTCAACTTTCTTGTGTTGCGCCACTAGCTGCACGCACGGCTGTGAACTCGAAAATCCACATCCACAAATTACAGAGGTCGATTGTCTGGATAAAGACAAGCGGCTGTCGCCTCATCGCACCAGTTCCCAAGAAAATCAATGGAGAGAAACATTTCTAAAACAAAACAAAATGGTTTCCTTTAAACCTTCTGGAATATAAATACTGGGAAAACTGAGAATCTTCAGACACGTCTGGTATGAGAAAGTCAAAGAGTTTTTGAAAACGTGAATAAAGTGACAGATTTAGATTTGGGCTTTATGGGCAGTTGCCCAGGGCAGCTTCAAAAAGGTGTAGGGCAACCAAGAAATATTAAATAAAATATATATAATCTGGTTACCTGAACAAGTTTGGTATTACTCGCATGTGCTTTGAGTGAAATAACTTTTCCTTAGCTGCTGTTGAGTGTGGCTACAAAAAAAACAAACAGATACAGGGTTTCCCCAGAGAACGTGCTAAGCCTGGCGGTCGGGGGGGGTGGGGGGGGAGGTGCGATGCAATCCTAATGCTGAATGTGACAGGCAGCCAATCAGAAAGCGCGGATTCTCCGCCTACTTTCTGAGAGGAAATTACAGAGGGAATCCCAAACAGCTGAAACGGCGCAACGCTAAGCCTGGCGGCGGGGCTAGCAAAGCATGGCGGGCCGCCATGCTTATAATACACTGGGGGAAACCTTGAGATAATTACTTGCATTTTAACTGGTTGGAGTGTGGCAGGTGGTGATCACACTACTACAGTGGTTCCCAAACTTTTTTTTGGGCCCCCTAGTGGTTTTCAAACATTTTCTGCGTCCCCCCATGGCTTACAAATAGCCGTCTAGTTGAACGATGTGTTTTAGCGGGGGGTGAAGGGGTGGATTTGACATTTTTGGGGCAAAATGAATATACGTAACTGAACATAGACAACACCAGCAGCCTACAACCTACTCGTTAACAAGCTTAAGGTGCTGTATTATTAGCTAGTCACCTTTTAGCTAACTTTAACTGCATCAAACAGCTTTACTCAACTCAGTCGGTTAGTTTAGCAGAAAAACTGTTAAAAGTTCTTTTCGTTTTGTTGGTTTGCTGCCATGATTCTAACACACCTGCGCAGCTCTGCACATCAGCAGCAGGTCTCCTTCACTGCCATACAGGTGTAAACCCAGCGCGAGCGTCTCAGAGTTCTTGTTGCGTTTAAAGGTGGCTCGGAAAAATAGGTTACCACATGCTAACAACAAATGAAACAGTTTTAACTGCTGATAAAAGTGACAGAGGACACAGATATGGGAAGTGTGGAAACCCCTACTGTATCAAATTGACAGAGGAATAACAGAGAGTTGGCCATTCTAAGGTTAAAATACAGCATTCATGTTTTTTTGTTTTGTTTTATTTTTCATCCAGACGTGCCCCCCCCTGCAATGGCCCGGCGCACCCCCTCGGGGGTGCACCCACAGTTTGGGAACCTCTGCACTACTGCATGCACACAGTCAGGTATTGTGATTAATCTGATTACGTGTTTTTAATTGATTGACGGCACTAATATAAACACAATCAGCTGAAATTACATTTACATTCCATACTTTTACTGTAGCCAGGCCTTTTTATTTCAGCTGTTAGTCATTCATAACTAAAGACAGGAAGAAATGTTCCTCTGCTGTTTTCCTCATGAGTATAGAACTGAGTACTGTCTCCATCTATCTCCTAGCATCAGTACATGAATCAGTTGCTTTTGTTGAATGGTAACCAAAGTCTGACATGTAATCTGTTTGGTTCAACTCGCCCAATATTAATATATTTAACTGGAAGGATGCAAGGTCTGGAAACATAAACTTTTTTCTCTATACTATTATTGTCTTTTTCTATATTTATACAGAGTTGAAACAATCTTTTTTTTTTAGACTTAAAGATCATGAATGAACCCTGAGGATGATTGGATGCCCTTGTGGGGTTACCTTTATGTAACACTGGCTGGCATCGCGCTCTGCGACGGTGAATTCTAGTGGCTTATAGAAGGCGTGGAAAACCTGCAGACACATAAACATTTCAGATCACGGAGACTGCACAACATCTAGTCGAGCATCAAAGAGAAAGAGTTGGTTAGATTTCAGCTGGTACTGTGTAAACCCATGAGGATGGCTATGATGAATTTGGTAAAATTTCACAAAACCAAAAGCTGACAGTAAAAAAAAAAAAAAAAAAAAAAGAAAAAGCAAACTTAAAGGGATCATGATTACAACTCAAACCAATTAGCATCCAACTGAAAATGAAGATGTGTTGCCATGGAGAAAAAAAAAAAAAAAAAGCTGCAAAGCTTCAATTGCCAAAACGTAAACAGCCCACTCAGTGTCAGTCCTCTCTGACAGGTACAGAGTTTGATTCTGCAAGCGAACGTGCCGACACAAGTTGAGAGAGCCGTGCAGCTGTCGGGTGGGGGGTGGGAGGGGAGGGGGCGGCTCCTCCTCTGATCTCGCCGCGCCTGTCGTCACCTCACACACACCTCAATCAGGCCTCCTGCTAGCCTGTCACTCAAAGGCAGGGGTCCGCGTTTATTGTCAGCCCTCTGCAGGTGTTGCTAGCATCTGGCAGGTAAACTCAAGAGCCGCTCGTTAATGTACTGCGTACGTGTGTGTGCGTGTGTGTGCGTGTGTGTGTCAGTGTTTGGAAAGCTGTTGTGGGGGGGCATTTTACTTTCAATGATGATAACTAAATTAAATACAAATATTTACGAAACCAGACTACTCTACTTGTTCAGTGATGTTCCCCATTTCTAGAATAATGGTACATATGTTTTTAATCAATCAATCAATCAATCTTTATTCCAGACCAAAAAGGTCCATAATAAAAAAGGTAAAAACAAAATAAGAGAAAAATAATAAAATAAAAAAATAAAAATAAATAAAAAAATATGACATTCACTGAGTCACAAATAAATGATGACACCAATGTTTCCACAATCTTGAGAAAAATCTCACTGTACTAAAAACAGGATTTACTAAAATTGCAATTATATTATTGCGTGACACAGAAAATCTACACATACATCTATACATGAGATTCCTGAGCACAGCTGCACATGTGGGAACATCATTATGTACAAACATATGGCCAGCACTGCTCCATCTAGGCACTCTGAGTAGGAGCCTCATGCCGTCATTGTAGGCCACATAAAGTTTCTGCAGGCTACTTTTGTTGTATCTTCGCCACAGATGGGCCGTGTAAAGTGAAGTGCACAAAGCTTTAAAAAGAGCTATCTTCACAGAGGATGAACATATACTAAACTTCCTAAACTAAACTAAAATGAAATATGCATGGATTTTATTTGACATTTTTATATATTAAAATTATATTCTAGGCTCTAGATACCCTCTTCATTTCATCCAACAACAGGTAAAGCTTCCTGTGGGTTTTTACGCTGGAATCACAAGGTTCTGTTTAGAAGTAGAAGGAGGTCTGAATATCATGTTAATTTGAAGATTTTTATGATGCATTTTAACTACTTTTTCCTCCCAAAGTTGAGTGACTGAAGCCAGTGTTCTAACACAGTTTTTGTTTTGTGAAAATTCAAATTTTTTCATGATTCTACATTCCTTTGTGCTGAATTTAAAACATAAAAATCTAAAAGTTCCCCAATTAAGTTGTGGTAAATATTTCTACAATGGGCAGACATAAAGATAAGACCCAAAGTATTCATCTCCTTTAAATTTTTGTTGGCATGTTTCTTCTGACTGATCTGAAGTTGTGCTGTACTCTTAGCGGTGACCAAGGTTCAATAAAATGGAAGTTACTGGAACACCAATGTCACCTGTGTGCGAATAACCTGCAATGTAAGGATGGCAACAAAGAAAGACCATTAAACCAATAAATCAACGACTTCAAGGTCAACTGGACGTTGCTGCTGCCAAATGCCCTCTGGAAAACGTCTTAGCACCAGACAAAGACTGACCTGTCAGTCCATAAGGACAAGACAAATTAGTCCTTCTGTTTTATCTTCTGTGTCTTATATTTTCTAAAGCAGTTGGTTTCTGATCTGAAAAATGTGCTATATAAGTAGAGCTTACTTACTTACCGACTTAAATATGGAAATTTAAGGCTTCAAACCTTCAACCAAGGTGGTAGCATCATGCTAAGTTCCTATTTTATTGCCAGAAGTGGTTGTGGGAATAATAAAGTTCTGCCTCAAATTGTTTGTGTTTCAATAGTGAAATGATCCAAACCGATTCTGGAGAGGATGAAGTGACATTATGTTTTTTATTAATGGAAGTTGATTTCTATTTAAAATGAATAAAAAACATGCTGAAAAGCTGGATCTCAAGCTTGATAAGGGTGTTTAAACACTTAGGAAGGATGTTTACATACATATATCTCAGACTATTTAAAATTCTGAGGCTTTTATATTTTATGCACTGAAGTTTTTTATGGTGTTATTATTAAATAACTCTGGTTAAAAAATAAAAAAAATCCATTATTTAACGGTCCAAACCAGGGCGGGATGAGAATGACTGATCCCACCTCTATCCCGTCTTTCCCACGTCTCCTCTCGGCCTCCTCCTCTGACAGCCCGACGCAGCCGTACTCCAGAGGGGTGAACACGGTGGTGGCCACCTGTCACACACAAACACAATCGGGAACGTTTACACTTTGCCAAAACGGCCCCGCTCATTTCTTTCGGGAAAATCCCACGCAGCGTCTAATTACAAAACTGCCAAAGCGTCGCGTGCAGGTGGAGACTGCCCATGTTCATTTCGATAACGACAGAAATGCTCCTTTGCTTAAAATATTTATATGTGAAGATGAATTTTAAGACAAATACTTCAACACACGCAGCTAAAACAAGCCTTTAATCTGTTTTGAACACAGGCACTGTAATAAAACCTTCACTGCAACTCGCTGACAGACGAGTACGTATACCGAGAACGACGCAGGACGACGCCGTTGTGGAAAATGCTGGTACTCTATGCAATGAATCATCCTAAAGAGAGGCTAGCAGTTAGATGGAGGGGAGGCTCAGATGAGAGACCAACCAAATAACAGCCTCACATTGGCAGAAAACGATAAACCTAAAAAGCCACACGCGCTTGAGGTGCGGAGAGATGAAGGCTTTTATTACTGTTAGTGTGAGAGTGTGTGTGTGTGTGTGTGTGTGTGTGTTGTGTGTGTCTTACGTTGTCGTAGTTCATAAGGTCGGTGCTCTGGCCGGCAAGCCTGTGGGCAAGTAGCTTTCCTGCCTTGATGGCAGTAGGGGTCAGCTCTGGACGACCCTGAAGCAAAGAGAAATGTGAAATTACTCCAATCCATCTGTTGTTATACTGTATATATATTAAACGTTTCATTCAGCATATGAATAAAAAGTAACAACTGACCAATGCATGGTCACAGATGATGGCGGAGAAACGGTTTTCCTGTAAAGTTGTTTCTCCTCACATTTAGAAACGAGTACATGAGGATGATTGACAGCGCTAAGACCCTCCTCCTGGCTCTGATTGGTTGTTTTTGATGCTTTTTTTTTCCCCAGACGGCACCTCAGGGAGGAGGTGGAGGTGATGGAGCTTTTACAGATTATCTGCCTCAAACTCTCACAACACGATGGAAGTTTTAACAAATATGTAAAAATCATATTATTTATAAAACTTACACACTACAGGTTTAATAATATATACATTAGCAAAGGGTACAACTATGATACATGAAAAGTTTTCACAAGACAACAACTTCAAAATCCCAGACTCTGCATTAACACAACATATGCACAGAAAATAGCTTGTGATACGTGTGTGACTATAGAAAGTACGGAGTCTCAAAAGGTTCAATTTAGTTTGCCTGTCAGAAATGCAATAACATTGATTTTGTTAAATTTTAATATCCTCTGTGAGTTTTGTTAAGGTTTTGTGGACCATAAGTCTAATCAGTCAAAAAATGTGTCAGTTAGAGGGAAAAAAAACAAACTAAAGAAAATGTGAGTAGGACTTTGTTCATGCTGAGAAAATGATCAGGTGACACTTTGTTGGTTGGTTGACGTTGGTTTGGAAATCTGCTGGCAGCTTCCGACACTCTGCTGTCAGTGCTCTGCTGGCCTTGGTAATGTTTACTCCTTGGTTCATGTCCATCAGTATGAAGGAACATTTAACACATCAGTCAAAAAACATGTCACAAAGAGAGGAAAAAAAAAAACATAAGGAAGGACCAGCCAAACTATGAAAAAAAAAGTGTCTTATAGTACCAAATGTACAGCACACCTGTAATCGGCAGACAAAGTTCAAACAAAATGCGATAGGGTTTCTAAATTATTCCAGCTGAAGAATCTGAATGCATCTTGTAGCCCAGTGAGTCGGGTTTTTTGTAGAACCAATTCTTCTTGACCAGTTTTGCACATCCAGACACTGGAATGTTTTAGCCTATTCTTCTTCATATAAACAGCGGATGCAGACTAGGTCAGTGGAATCTCTGAAAATGATACTGGAAATCTTTCTGCAGAATTTTAAAAAGGTTTTGGTCTGGAATCTCTCCCACATGTTTGCAGAGTTTTCTCCACGGTCTGTGACAAAATCTGGTAACACTTTATTTGAAGGGGGGTAAATAAGACTGACAAGACAATGTACTAAACATGACATAACACCTGTCATGAACACGAATAAACCTTCATGAATATTTATGACTGTTGTCATAAAGCGTCATTCGGTAAATTATGACACTTTAATACAAAGTTGACATTATTCAAAATGTCTGTTATGACAACTTGACATTAACCAATAAATCATTACTGTTTAAACTTTACCTTTAATAACATAAAGTTACCTAATTTCTAAAGTGCAATCAGTAATACTTTCAGAACAAATTTATATCAGTAATGATTTCTTGGTTAATGTCAAGTTGTCATAACAAAGACATTTTGAATAATGTCAACTTTGTATTAAAAGTGTCATAATTTACCAAATGACACTTTATGACAACAGTCATAAATATTCATGAAGGCTTATTCATGTTCATGACAGGTGTTTATGACAGTGTCATGACAGTTTTATTCACCCCCCCCTTCAAATAAAGTGTTACCCAAAATCTTCCTTTGACTTTCCTCCTTCTGATTTTTATTATTGGGGTGTCAGAGTAAAATAGAATGGACATAGCCAGCCTCATCTTCAGGTTGGATTTTAAAAAACATGCAAAATATTCATGCTACTTCATAATCATTCACTGTTTTTATGTTGCCATATCAGATAAAAATCCAAGTAAAATGCGCTGAGCTCCGTGGATGATATGTGATAAAATGTGGAAATGTTCCAGGAACATGACACTGTGATCATTAGTAATTAAAAAAAAATCATACAACATTTGATGCATTAAACAATGTAAACACAATCATTTCAGTAACTGCTTATTCATTCAAAGGGGTGAAATTATTTGGAAAATCTTTGCCTGTGTGTTTTTCTTTATTGTTTTGGCTGCTTGCCAACAGACAAACGCGTAGCCATGGAGACGCACATCCAACTGTGGCATTCAGGAAACAGCAGGGCTGCAGGGCAGTTTTATAGACATGACTTCAACTTGTTAAATCAGCAACACATCCTGTTATCAGCAAACATCTCCAGCGCCTCCGCACGTATACGGCGGCGCGCTGCGGCATTCCAACCGCTGTTTGCAAGCCGGTTAGAATGCGTCACCATATTTCATGGAAGGTAAAACTATTCTACCAGTTTTTACCTGAAGAGGGAAAAAAATGCCTTCGCTGTTGGGAAAAAGCTGGAAGACAGATTGGAGAGAAGCACTCATCAAAGCTAGCCGTCAATCAAAGCGGCTCAGAGAATGTGTGTGTGTGTGTGTGTGTGTGTGTGTGTCATGAGACCTGGGAGGCAGGAAGGAAGCTCCCAGTTGGTCGTGGTAGAAAAAACAATGCTGACATGCAGCAGGTTTAACTTGTAATAACACAGTGCCAGCTCCAGAGCTCCTACATCACATTATTAAAGTTATTCCAGGTGAGAAAAAAAAAGTATTTTGAGTTTCTACACAAGTGATAATGAGCTTTGCTCACCCAGCTTTTAGGTCATTTGTTATTTTTAACCAAAATTCCTTCTAATTTCATATATATAAATATTTCTTTTCTTACAGTGTGCTAAGATATTGTGGAAATTTGAACATTTAACAGTTTTTAAATCCCAGAAGGAGGTTAAGTAGATTTTTCCCAGCTAGTTTTGATTGGTAAAGCATATCAAGTAAAGCTATTACAGCTGGCCTAAACCAGTTTACCTGCATGTTTTATACAGCAAAATACTCTGCATGTCAGCATGAAGCTGGTAACAAATGATTTAAATGTAGCCAAAACTAAAGGCTTCAACAAACCTTTGGAAAGATTATCAAGTTTTCAGACTGACTGGACACTAAATGCGTTAAGAAGTTAAAAGTCTTCACAGCCTTTTCTTGTTTTCTGAGATGGAAACAGAAAACATCCAAGTATTTTATTGCAATGTTTAAGGCTGCGACTAAGAATTATTTTAGTAATCTATAATTCGATCGATTATTCAGATGACTAATCAGATAAAAGAATTGGCACACACTGCAAAATGTTTAATTTAGACACTTCAACCATTTTTATACAATATAAGAAAGACATTAAAAATCCTACTATTTAAATTCCTTTTTAAGTAAGAATGTTAACATTTTATTGCCTAAATTAAAACAACAGCACTCCTTTTAGTGAACAGATTGAAAATACTCTCCACTCTTTTTAGACAAACATGTCGGTCAGATGTGTTTCATTATATTTGTCTCTGGACTTCGACATTTCAGTAGCTCAAGCTTTATGTTTAGGAGTGTTGTCATGCTGAAAGGTGAAACTCTGATTTCCGATTGTTTTCCTGCTCCTGTTGAAAGCAAACATCTTCTAAACAAAATGCTGCCACCACCATGTTTCCTAGTGGGGGCGGTGTGCTCCACTTGAAGTGCCATTTTAGTTTTTTCATTTTTACCCGACACAAATTACTCTCCAAGCAGGAAAGAGATTTGTTTTTTCCTTCCAGGTTTGCTGCGTTCCCTGCATGGCAAGCTGCCAACGATGCTTCTTCTGTTTCATAAATGGCAGATTTACAGAGTGCATGACTGACAGCCATGTTGCCATCAATCACCATGGAGTCCTTTGACTTAATTATTTGAAAATAAGTTTCTTCTTCCTTCTACTTTCCAATTCAGGAAAACTTCTAGTTGTTTCTGTTACGGAGAATTTCCGTAGAATGAAATTGAAGTTTGTGTTTTTAATGTTGCTGCACTAATAACACAGACACAACAACTTTAACTATTTCCAGTTTTCTGGATGGGTGTGGCGTGTCGTGGCATCTTGTGTATTTTTTCCCCGTCAAAACTAAAAGCGGTAATTACAGCATGCTCCTCCTCTCCTCATTGTCATCGGCTTCATGTCTGCCGTCAGGCTGGCGTCTGTCGACGATGGCCTACCTCGCCAATGTCTCCGAAAGCGTAGACGTTTGGCACCGAGGTGGATTCGTCTGGACCAACGACTATTTTCCCCGTCTCTTGGTTGAGCTGCACGCCCAGCTTGTCGAGTCCAAGGGTTTTGGTTTCGGGAGCCCTTCCTGAGGAGGAACCAGGAAAAGTGGAAATATGTCAAGAGCAGAAGGAGGAAAGCGTTAAAACACATTTTTGTTCTCAGGCTCATCTTGATTGTGCGCTCTGATTAAAAAGGTTTTATGTCCGCCTGTTAAATCGTTGACCAAACTATTGAACGTGTCGGCGATTGGGCTTGTAGATAGGCAACGAGAGAACGACGTGGACCTGACAAGATATTCCTAACGCTGTGAAACATCACAAGAGATGGTAACGGCGATTAAGCAACATCTGGCCAGCTGAGAAGCAGAGGGAGAGGGGGGTGAGGGACGGCCGGGATCCGAAAGACCCTGCGGACGTCCCAGGGTGCAAATTCTGACACTTTCTGGGCAGATGACTGACGGATGCTGTCGACAGCAGGTCTCCATGGTGATGGAGCTCGGACCATGTGCTCCACCCTCCTGAACACGGCTCCTCACAACCTGTCTGGGCAGCATAATAAACAGCCGGGGCCCGAGGAACCCATGTAGATGCTATCGGACAGCAAAAACAACAAACCCCCGAGACCCCTCTTCCTGGCTGGAGCCGAAGAACAACGTCGACCCCCCACCAGCCCCGGTCTTCTCAGTCCTGGGCGGGTGAGGTGGGTGAGGGGAGGGCTTCGGGGAGCTGTCTGGTTCTCTACGACGTGTGCGGGTGAATGGGACAGAACACACAGAGAGAGAAGAGAGGGGAAGTCGGCCAGTCAGGACCGATTCCCTAAGGCTGGACTTGTAAATATTTTCCTGTCTTGTAAGAATAAAACACTGCAATGAATGGCATCCTCTCACTGCACTGGTGTCGGTGAACCGATGTGGATTTAATGTTTATAGATCTTTTTTGAAAATGTGCTTGTTAGAATGCATTTTTCTAAAGCTTCGATAAGCAACGACAAACAATTTTAAAATGTTGTGAGGTGAAATTTTTCTTTGGCGCGTCCTCTCCAACAGTGTAGGAGTGTTACTTCCTGAGTGCCAAGGAGAACTATAACAAGTCTACCTTCACAAGACGAGAAAAGAAGGGAAAGAATGAAACAGGAGTAGAGAAGAGAAAGAAGAGAATACAAGACAACACTGTAGACATTTGCCAATACACCAGCAAGAGGGACAAAATCAACAGGAACCACAGCGACAAACAACACAGGAGTGGGCATTTATCATATAGTTTATCATTTATCGTGATACATTTCTTAAAAGAATTTTGACTCATTATTGCATGATAAATTCCACTTAATGGGGCCCCCTGGAATTGTGCGCAGAGTCGGAATTGCTATTTCTCCACAGTTTGCTCAATGAGACAGTCAATAAATATGTAAAAACAAAAGGAAAACATGATTAAGTGTAGTTACTGTGTTCAGTTTAGCGATATAAATAAATTTTTCGTGATACTGATTTTCTAAAAAAAAAAAAAAAAAAATCGATATGGTTTTCAAGAGCTCTGATTGCTGTGCCATGCAGTCACAGTTACACTAAATAGTTCTTATTGTCACTTTTATTGTTATCACAATAGTACCGCAAATATAGTGATAAAACTTTACATCCATATCACCCACCCCGAAAACGTTACTGAAAAACACGACACCAATTAATACGAGATGTATTTAGTGGCACCTGCAGCCCCAACGCATCAGTGAAACACCTCAATCCAAACACCTGTGATTGGAGGACCACAGCAGGGACAACTGCAGTCAAAAGCTGACAATGTAATAACAAGGTCATAATATAGCATTTATTAGGCTGCGTTGCTTTTAAAAATGCGCCAGCTGTAAGACTTTGGTGATTAAGGCTTTAACACTTTCACACAATCCCATTGTTGCGACTCAGATTGTACTTTTATACCTCCGGCCAAGTAAGAGCGAAGTCCCGACTTCAGACTTGGCACGGCTACTGAGCCAGTCACACAAGCGGCCGAGTTGGCCAATCGGAACGAAGCCTGTTGTGACATTAAGAGGAAGCTAAACAGCCACAACAAACGTCTGCGAGAGCTGGGAGCTTATCTGATCAAACTAATGAACACAGACAAAAGGGAGAGCAGCGTGGCGGCAGCTTGTTATTGCTGGGTTGGAACGGATCGCGCGCACTGCCACAAGACGTGATGATGACAACGCGTTTCATTTCAAGCCAAAAAAGATTTTAAGAGGCAAAGTGATAAGAGGCTGCAGAGAAAAAACTGTAGCATCTACGGAGTGTAATTGGGATCAAGGAAAAGGGAGGCGTCCTGGAAAGAACCGGGAAAGTAGCGTTGCAGAAAATTCAATCAGCTGGTAGAAATGAGTCATGAGCCCGCTGGTACAGATAAGAGACAACCACAGCCAGTTGGGCATTGTTGAGGTATAAAACGTTTATGAGGACAGGAATATGTGGAAAACCAGCTGAGACTTAGTGGTTTAGATGAATACGACCAACTGGGTCAGACTGGACAGAACTTCAGTAGCCAACTGGTTGGTTGTTTGGCTTTTGAGGACGCCTGCTGGTGTCCAGAGAAGATGGCTTCCTCAGTGCATAATGTTCTGAACAAGGGCAAGACAATGGACACCCATAATGAAGTGTGTCGACAGTGTGTCCATTTAAAACACCACCAATTATGTCATACTATGAATTAATGCTTCAGTGACGCACATCTGTATGTCTTTCATTGAAAACAAAATTTAATAAATGCTGTTGATACAGTCCAACACAAGGTGCTGAGATTCAGCCCAAACTTTATCAGTTCAGTCAGTAAACGTGTGTTAGATATACTGACGTTGACACAATTTAGCAGCTGCAGTCACCTTACTGTATGAAGACTGATTTCTTCTGAACACAGTTTTGTATCGAGTCTCGGTTGGTTCTTTCTCCACCGTTTGTTGGATCAGAACCAACCATGAATTTTTTTCCCCCCCGGCCGTCATCTGTGCCAGGACATTCATGTAAACAAAATCATCGATGTGTCAAAAAGACTTTTTCTAATGTGTAACTTAAATAAAGCGTAAAAACAAGAGTGATGTTCCAGCAGGGTTTTATTGCGTACGGTTACTGTGAGGCGGACTGCGTTCTGGACCGGGTCCCAAGTGGCCATTTGGGAAGCTTTAGGAACTTCTACACAAACCTAATCTTTTTAGGAAGTCGACTCTAGTATAAAACAGAGAGGCGAATACCCTTTCAAAATAAGGAAATGGTGTTTAATGACATCCTTTGGCGGGGTAGAGGCCAGCGGGGGAGGAGACTGAAGTGTCCACCATCGTTACGCAGACAGGAAAGCTTGGAAATGTTCTGTTTCCTGCCGTGTTTGTGTGGCCACACCTGGACGGGCGGGGAGCGGCCACGGGGTCAGGAAAGAGCGGGGGGAAAGGTGGAGGGGGGCGCAGCCATTGAGAAGGATGTGGTAGACAGTGGTGATACTGTCGCCCGCTCCCCTCTGGCCTTTAATAGATCCACAGGGGCCCTGGGACCCCAGTCTGGCTCCTCGATGGAGGCCAAAGCGAAGGGAAGTGGCCTTGTGCTCGCAACTCCTGCACATCAAAGACACGCGCGCTGCAATGTTGCCGGTTCTCACCGAGCCGTATGGGAACAAAAACCTCCACTTCATATAGATGTTGCTGAGTCCGAGGTCAGAGGAAGCTGCTGTGACGAAGTCTGTGAGCTTTTAGAACTGTAACGAGGAGCAAAGAAAAACTACTTTTACCTCCAACAGACAAAACAGAAAAATGTGTCTGATTGTCTGGAACCTACAAATAGGTTCATGACTATTGAACCTACTATATGCAAGAAATGGAAAACGGCCTGGTTACTAAGTTAGCTAGTTTTAGCATCAGTGAGGCATTTAATGACTGCGGGGACACATTGGCTGCAAGTGGTCTGCTTGGTCCTGAAAAGTCCCGTTTTATCTTTCGTGGAAGTTGCTGGATTTAGAGACGTAGGCAGTCTTCTGAAAATGTAACTATTCTATTAGTTATTTATATCTCCTAAAGCAGGCCTGTCAAACTGGTTTTCATTTCAGGTCAAATTGCAGCACAATCTACTGATAAAAACAGCTTCTGAAATATTACTCTGTATTCCACTTATCAAAATTAGATCACATTTAACATGATGCAATCTGGGAATATACAAATATGAACTGAACTGATTTGACTGATTAAATAATACTTAAGACACAACTCTTATTTTAAGTCTTATTTTAAACTCCAGACCAGGGGTGTCCAAAGGGTCATTCTGACCCATAGACTGATTTATTTTTTGCGGCCCCCCAAATGTAATTCAAGAATGAAACAAATTTGTCCTGTTCAGCACAAATGGTTGATGCAGATGGAGACATTTAATTTGTAATCAGGTGTAAAATAATTACCAACATAATGTCCTTACAATGGAAGATGTTGAGTACAACACAGTGCTCTGAAGAAGGGTTGGTCTTTCAATAACCAAGCGTGTACAACACATAGAGCAAAGTTTATCCAGAGCAAAGACGACTTTGCTGAACTCAAATAAGCTTTTATTTAATTTATTAAACTTGGCTTAATACAGTAAGTACATTCTAAATGTTGGGTTTCTCTGTGCTGTGCTTATTGCAGGCTTATTAAAGAAGTCTGAGCCCAACACAACCATCAAGCATTCTAACCCAACCAACCCAGACAGAATTTCGGTTTCGGGCCGGGCTCAGGCCATAAACCTGAACCGTTTTTTACGCCCTGCCTTACACAAATGCTCTAAAATAAAATAAAAGCCTCCCGGTCGAGTTTCGGGAAGTGTTGTTTTAAACGGGTTCCACACAAACAAGCCTGACAGACGTCGCTTCCACTGTGAATCACTCTGCTGCCTGGAAAAAGGAGAAATGACAGGACAACAGAAAACGGACAGACGAGAAAGGGAAGACGGCCGCAGGTGACGGCGGGCAGAGGTGGCGCAGGCCCGGCGGGCAGTGACAGATGCGAGGCCGGTTTCCGCGGAGCTGGCACGGGGCAGGAAGGCGCAGAGCGAGAACAAAGAGGGGAACGCAGTGACCCGCGCCTGGGTGCATCCTGCTCCGTCCTGCCCCGCTCCAACCGGGGAGCCTGCAGCGAGCGAGCGACACTTCCCCTGCCTATTCCCATCACTCTGGCTTTAGTACTTTGTTTTCACGCTTGATTCGTGCTGTACCGCTGACACTGCACTTTGTGAGGATGACAAAGGAGCTGGTGGAAGGGAACCATAGAGCCACACTAATGTTTTATTGTACATCAGTGGGAAATGATACAACGCGATGTGAAAGTATCCATCCTGTTCATTTTTCCCACATTTGCACAGGTTAAAAATGACAACTCTGGATAATCTGAATAATCATCGCTTAAAAAGGTAAAGAACCAACTAATACTTTTCAATGTACATATAAACAGATGCAGCTTCTATCAGTTTCTCATTTTTCACTTAATTTCCGCGACAGAACGACACCAACGTTTTCAGCTCTGTCTTTTAGCTCAAGGTTTCTTGTCATTTGGTTGAAAACATGCTTTACAAACACAATTTTCTAAAAATATCAACATCTGATAAGCCAAATAAAGATTGTTTGGCTTTCTTTATTTTAAAGCCAAACATTGAAATAAAATGCAACTTCTTAAAATAACTCCCCACAGTAGATAGCTGTCAAAAAGCACTTTTTGTCTTTTTTTTAAAAAAGGTAATGTAACATTTTTGGCTGTAAATAACTTATTTAGCTGAACTGAGGGCAGTAATGCCTCTACAGAAAGATTGCGGATTCCTTCCTCCACAGTGAAGTACGATGGTGGCAGCATCATGCTGTGGGGATAATTTTCTTAAGCAGCAGATTGTCTCATATCATACTGACACGACAGCATCCCCTGTAAGGGATACATTACATATATGTTGACATTAGATATATGTTGACAGTTTCAGCATATATGTAATTTATACTTTTTTTTAAATAAAAGTTACATACTGCAGCTTTAAAGCTGTTACTAATAAAAAAGCTTTCAGTGTAAGGATGTGTAGGGGAAAAAAAGTCATCTTTAAACTGGTTTTGGATCATCATGCCACAAAGACAGTTCTTGTGGAACAGCGCTGAAAGGATAGAAACATTCAATCACAAACAGATTCAGTAAAAGCCTCCAACAGAAGGACTCACCCACTGCCCACAGCACTGAGTCGTAGGTGTCTTTGTGCTCCCTGCCGGTTTCGGTGTCGCTCCACGTCACCTGGAGGGTTCCTGACGGGAGCCTGTCCACTCTTTGGGGAACGGACCTCCAAACAAACCTGGTCCCATAAGCCTCCATGTAATCCGTCACAAGACCCGCCATTTGCTGCACAAAGTGAAACGTATCGTCTGCTTTTAAACCGGACGAAAAAAACAAAATAAAAAACAAACAAAACTGCAGAAGTTCAGAACATGCAGGCTGTGAGAGACGCACCCGATCAAAACCCCGGAGGGCGACGCTACGAACCATCACTGTGGTGTCCAAGCCGATGCCTGTGAGGAAGCCGGCGCACTCCAGAGCGACGTCTGGGTTCAGCCAAGTTGAGGATAGCAGTAATTATGGCTTTTTTTTTCTCTTTTTTTTAAAATAAAATGATCATATTTAAATGTGATGGGTGAGTGACAACATGGTTCCTCTTGTTTCAATTCCTCTTGCTTCTTTCTGCCCATCAGAAAGAAGACCTGTCAGAGGAACGTCTATGTAAGGCTGTGATAGGCTACCGGAGGCCAGGTGGAGAAGGTCACAACCTTTGGTGTGATTGGTTTATAAAGGGAACATTTTCCCTTATGGGGTGAGAACGATCATTTTTGCAATCAGTGCACCCCGTCTAGATAACGTTTTGTCTACGGCCCTGTGTCGCTAATTCATCAAACGCTGTATGATTTGTCTGTTGACGTCTGGCAGGCCAAGCACAAGAGCTTCTTCCTCCCCCTGGGTAGATGAAGGATACAGCTGGCTCCAACCACGAGTCTGCAACACAAAGACGAAGAAGCTCTCAAAAGAATTACAAACTCAACAAGATACATTTCCCTTTCTCCTCGGTGCACTTTAGCCACATGAAAACAACAATAGCCCCGACTGGCACAGGTTTTCTTCCAGATCCTGGAATTAGAGAGGTGATGAATTACAAAGCTTCCTAACCTCAGAGGCGTGAAGAAAATGGAGGACGGGGAAAAAGCTAAAGGTTCCCGTGTGTGGTCCGGGTGAATCACCGCTGCAATTCGGCAGTAAGATCAGCGGCGCTGATCCCCGCAGACGACGTGCGTCATGTTCAGGGCTTAAACCCGCATGTCGGCCCGCTGAGTGAAGTCCATCACTCGCAGTAAACCAGACTCCCTGCCCTTCCTCCACCTCCTCGTAAAGCACCGCTTCAATTAGGACACATTGAGAAGTGGCTTAACAAAAGACGGGGCAGAGAGCTTTACCGTGATCCGAAGCTTTCATCACGGAGAAGACGCCTCACTCGCCCACACCTTTTCTGGTTCAATGTGGTTCGTTGTGTTTTATACATCCGCAAAGCTGCGACACACACCCTCAGTGATGGATTTTTATACTCTGCAGGGTGGATGTGTGTCTGTTTTTGTTCAGGTGCTTGTCAAAACGTAACGGACAAGATGCGATCGAACCTGTGATTCAAGGATTCTTGTTAACTTGTTTTTATTATTTATCTATTTGTCTAAAAGAGAGAATTAAAGTGAGTTCAATGTTGGCCTGAAGTCACCCAAAAACTCCCAGACTGCTCCTCAGTGAGGGAGGTTTGTTCGGATCGGTGCTTCTCAGCCTTGGGCGGCTCTTCAAAAAACCTCCATCACTGATAAGCACAACATGATATTCTTGTGTATCTGCCTGCGAAGTTAGGAGGCGGACATTGTTGCTGCAGTCTGAGGGCAAAATGAGGTCAACGATTTTTATCCCGCAAATGAAAGGATTTTATTTTTCCTCCTGCTGCAGCAGGAGGAATGGTGAGAGATTCACATGAATGGTGAAATACGCAGATCTCACTCTAAAAACTCAACTAATAGCTGAGCTCTCTGTGTTCTGATCTGTGAATAAACGTGGATTTTTGTCTTAAAAAGCACATAGTAATCAGAAATCAGGGATGCTATATTTTGCTTTGATTTCCAGGTCAAAGGGAAAAAATGTAGTAAGTGAAAGGCGACTGTTTTTTCCCTGCTAACTAGTTTAATCTAAAGCAACCAGATCCAGCAGTTTCAACAAACAGTGGAGTTACAATAAAAAGAAGAAGTTTAATAGGGAATAAAGTAATTCTTTAAGAAGAAAAAAAAGTGGAATGTGTGGTAAGTTATGAAACCATTTCATTTGTCCCAAAGACAAATTCTTCCAGCTTGGCAGTTTCTTTTATCTTTTTGTTTTTTAGCTCATTTGCTCGGTTATATTGTAAAACTCATTTATGATATTTGATGACATGGGTAGTATTCTTTCACGCATAAATCTGCTAAAGTTGGGGCTTGAAACCAAGCCGGTTGGTGTTGGACAGATGAAACAAGTTTAGTCTTTCAGCTCTTAGTCATTTTTTAACTTTTGTCTCTCCAACCAAATGGGCTGCTTACATCAACCTCCTGGTACAACCACTTCCTCCTGGCACACGCTTTGTGTTTTCTCCTGATAGCATGATGAAGGGAGTCAATTCTGGACCTCAGTGCCTAAGGCCAAATCTGTCATTTACCTGTGTGTGTGTGTGTGTGTGTGTGTGTGTGTGTGTGTGTGTGGTGTGTGTGTGTGTGAGTGAACGCTTGAGGGATCATTAGACACCCATCCCTCACCTGTAACCTCACACACCCATCCTGCCTGCAGAAACAACTCCCTGGACCTCACCTGCATAGCTGATGATGGCTTGACAGACCAAAACAGCTTCAGTTTGAGCTTTGCCTCAGAGTTGGAGATGGTTTCTGGAAGGATCCGCTGCTGAAACGCCGCCAAGCAGCGCCACTTCTGCCTGCGGGGGGGGGCGGAGCGCTGCCCTGACCCCCACGCTTTCACATCAAAGCACTTCCTCTGCTCAAGTGCTCTCAAAAACGTCCCGACTAAGTGAAAGCTGCAGTGATGCTCGGATGTTTAGGAATTCATCGCATTTTAAACACTCAGCCCCTCTTTGGCTTTTCCATGTCTTGTTAGCTTAATTTCGCAAAGTTATGTTTTTTTTTTTTTTTTTATCTCATTTTTATGTAATCACAAAGTTGTGATTAACCTGTTTGTCACAAAAAGCAATAAATCAATTAATCGCATAATAAATTAAAAACAAACTAATTTTAATTTGCATGATTTATTCTTTTTCTGGACTGAATGACAGAGGTTTCCATTT
Source organism: Poecilia picta (assembly GCA_033032245.1). Classification (NCBI taxonomy): domain Eukaryota; kingdom Metazoa; phylum Chordata; class Actinopteri; order Cyprinodontiformes; family Poeciliidae; genus Poecilia; species Poecilia picta. Next base: position 6,908,784 of record CM065361.1, read on the forward strand.
TGATGTTTTGGTCTCAACTAGATGATTCTGTTTACTGTCTTCATAATTCATTTTATTTGTCGTTTCTGTTGTTTTGTTTATTTATTGTGGATATTTAAAATGTTCCAATGTTAATAAAGTTTAGAATTTAAAGTTTATTGTTCTTTGGGTATTCAAAGATCTTGCATTATTATGCCATTACCATCACGTTACTTGAAAATGGTCTCAAAACAACAATATTATCATTTATCATTTATTTTATTTAGCAGAATTTGTTATTGTGACAGGCCAAGGTAATGTAGAACTAAAACGAAACGTGGATTTAAAATATTTCACAAACAAAAATCTGAAAAGTGTGGCGTGAAAATGTAGAATTCCAATTCTATTCTGTCATCTTCACGCATAATAACTCAATCTAAGTCAGATTAGGTGGAGAGTGAACAGTCAAATTCAAGTCTTGCCACAGATTCTCAGTTCTAGATGTTTACTGAGTTTTTCCGTCACATAAATATGTTCTGATTTCTGCGATGGCTCCATGTTTAGGGTCTTCCTGCCTCCCACTGGTTCTCTTCCTACATGTTTAACTCTGGCCGGCGGTTTGCACTGAAGAAATGCATCCCCACAGCACGAGGCTGCCACTACTGTGTTCCACTGTAGGATTTGTTCACTAATATTCTCTAATGAACCTGTGAGGCCTTCACAGAACAGCTGGATTTATACTGAGACTAAAGTACAGCTGCAGATTGTACCAATAAGGCAAGTTGGGAATCAACTGTTGCAACAAAAGAAATGAATTAAGGTGCTCCAGAGTTTAAAAGGGCAGAATATAAAGTTGTGCCCCACCTTCCAAATTCTGATTTGTAAAAACAAAAATGGACAAATCAGTTTCCTTCTTCTGCACAATCATTTGCCACTTCGTGTTAGTCTAGTTAACAAAATCATAATAACATACATGTGACAGATGCTGAATGACTAAAAGCATCATTAAATTAGAGAAGATTCTCAATTAAACAAACTAAAGAATAGTTATTTAGCTGCCAAATTTCAAAATGAAAAAAAAAACAATCGGAATGTTTTGTGCTTCCTTGTCCTCAGGTGCAGATAAATTAGATATACAAAGTGCTTAAATATCAAAATGCTTATTTCCTTCTATCTCTCGTCTCGTCGCAAACAACCTCCACAGCCCAGGTAACCCGCAGGCACCAGTCGCGTGACGTGCCAAGAGGAAACGTCAGGGAAGGCCCAATTAGCCAGGCGATGACAGCGGCTAAATGGCTGGATTAAAGGGCTTGTTCTGTAAAGGTCAGGATGCACGCAGCTAATCTGAATCATGAGGCGAAGACAGGCTGACAGGAAGGCAGGAAAACAAACTGCGCGTCCCTGATGAATGACGGCGCTGCGCGACAGTGGGATGTGCAGCGTCAGCGAGCAAAAAAGGTGCCGCGGGGTAGAAAACCTCACGGTCAGATGGTCGGTTTTCTTCAGCGCTCCAAAGCCGGGCCGTTAAATTAAGGCTACTTTAGCGGCTTGAGCGAAGCAGGCTTACGTTTTTCCAGGGGACTGCTTCAGCCAGAAGACGTCGTCGCTGGTGATGCCGTGCTCCACAGCTCCAGGGATCTGCAGCGACAAATAAAACTGTCCATAAAACTAATATAAGAGAACGAACAGAGTTCCCTCTAAAACACGGTTATGGCAGCTTTTATCAGCTCAAACTTAAGGATTTTTATGACCATTATGAATGAAATTTAAGACTTGTATCATGACAAATGTACAAAAGGACTTTTTTATGTTTTATATAGTCGTACCAATGTTCTTTTGTACAGAATGCATGTAACACGGTACAGGTCGGCAACAGAAGTGAGTCAGCGGTGAAGACAAATGTCATCCAGCCAACTGGTAACAAACCTACACTTACCAATGATAGATGCAAAAACGCTAGCCAGTTAGCAAAGGTATATTAGCAGCTGGTTAGCGGTAGCCTCAACCGCCTTGAGAAGCAATGAAAATGTCTGAACTCGACTCAAATGTTGGCTTGATGGAAAAGTAAATAAACAAGAGCTAATAGTCCTGCTGCAGCAAAATGTAAGGCCAGAGATGAACATATTTAAGGTCAGCTCACATTTTTTAAAATTTATTTAAAGGTCTCTATTTCAGGTACATAAATTTAAGACTTTCTAAGGATGCACAGAGAAAAGTGTCCATCAGGCGACAGGAACGGTTTGTTTATTTACCTGAGTCGGGTACTTTGGTCGTCCACCTGTGGCGATCACAATGTTCTTGGCGGTCAGGACTGTCTGCAGGAAAGGAGATGGAAATGTGAGGTAATAGCTTTTGTTCGTATTCAGAAACGGCGAGGAAACGTCAAATAAAACTGAGCGGTCTCTACGGCGCTGTGTGGGAAGGCGGCGACGGGAAAACTGTGAAACCGGTCAAACAATGCAGACGGGGAGGCAGACGAGTGTCCTGGGATTCTGGTTTATGTTTTATTTCAAAGAAGGATCTTATGAAGAGGAAGAGAGCGGCTAAAAAGCTGTGAGGGGGAAAAGTGGCAGAGATTTTTAGCTCCTTAGCTCTGCTGTGAAGCAGTTTATTTCTTTAAAATGAACTTTGGGAATTCAAAAAAAGCTGAGTTTAGTAAAATACACAATTTTAAGTATATAGATAGAAAACATTGATCTCAATGTGGCACCAACAGAGAAATCTGTCACATTAATATCTTCTTGAGCCAGTTAAACAAAGACTTCACTCAGATGAGAATTCACTCAGGAAGATAGTTTGATGCAACTCGTTTATTTTAGTGCTCAGCTAATCGGGGGCTTTAATGTTTCATCACATACTGTGTGAGTTGGTGGGTTTAAAATGCAGGATTGGTTCAGTTCAAGCATTTTCACGCTGTTTAGGCTTTTAAACCACAGAGCAACCCGGACTCTGAAGTACATGCCGATGTTTTTTTTGTATCCGATGGACTGGAGTAATTCATAGAATAATCTATTACTAAAATAAAAATTGATACCATAATTAGTTAGCCTTTCCTGTTTTTATGTGAAAAAAAACAACAGCCCACCTCCTTTCCTGCTTTGCTCAGACCTCTCACTGTGTGTTCGTCCAGCAGGCTGCCTTTGAGGTTCAGATATTTGACTTTCCTGCAAAACACACAAAAACATCACTAGTAATTCATTAAACCATGAAGTGAGGCTAACAAGACGTGCAAAAACTATATATATTTTTTAACAAAAAAGTCTCCAAAAAGCTGATTCCAAGTAAAGATCTCATTGGACGGAGGAGGTTGCCACCTGCTCGCCCTCCAGCAGCCACTCCATCAACATGCGGCTGCAGCCCCGCAGGTGTGTGTGAAACACACACATGTGCGGCCTTGAAGAGGCTCAAGTGATGACAAAAACGGAAGAAAAAGAAACAGAATCGCAGTTCCTCTAAAGGAAATCAACAAGTGAACACAAAGTTCCTGGGAAGGACGTGGTGGAGGCATGAAAAACACGCCGCATTTTGATGAGCGCCAATGTCATCAAAATCATCATTACATGTTGAATATGAATTATGGTTCATAAACAACTCTAAACAGGTGGGTTTTAGTCTTGATTTGAAGTTTGTACCAGTTAAATGCCGCTTCTCCGTGTTTGGTTCTGGTTCAGGTATGAAGTGTCGGTTTGGATGACAGACATGCACCAAAAGAACAAAAAAAACAAAAAAAATCAGCTGGGAAAAGGAACCGGGCTGTTTCCACTTTGATCAGAAATCAGTAGGAAACTCAATTTTCAGATCAACGAAAGAACCATCGCTAAGCGCTAACACGTTGTGCTAACCGCACCACCCCTTAGTGTTGGACTTGACTGAAGCAGCTACTTTCAGTCTAAGCAGGGTGCTGAAAAAACAAAGCACAGCAATATAAAGAAGATTGACAAAAAGTAACTGAACTTTTGACAAGTCAAGGCCTGTCTGTGATTCATCCAGTTCAACATCCAGCTGGATTTCTATCACTGTCATCTGTTCTTCTTTACAGCTTCCAACCTGTGTCCAATCTCAAAATTTTGGCATCTAAATATTGTTTTGTTTTTACAAAAACTTCTCTACCAACGTGATGTCACTCACAGGACAAAATAAACATTTTGAACGCAGCTCTTTAATCCTAAATTAGAGAAATGAGAAATTTCTGAAATCTGTACATGCAGTTAAAAAAACATCAAGTAGTCCTGTGTAATTAAAATGTTAGCCTACTGCATTAATACTACAATTAGATACGTCTTTCATCTCTAATTTACAGTAGATTGTTTTCCACATTTTGTGACAATAAACAAAGTTATTTCATGCCATTTCGTCTCGCACATTAAATATGTTGTCTTATTCTGTAATTAACTCTTTTATTTCAATTGGTTGACTAATTTAATTCAATTAAGCAGTGAAGGAAAAGCCAACAGGTTAATTGGAAAAATTTAGAGTCTCTGTTGTCACTCACTTGTCTTGGAGTTGGACTCTGTGGCCCCAGTTTAAAGATCTGACATGATTCTGAACTGCCTCCGCCATGGTGGCCCTGGAAAACATGAAGACATCACCTTCCATCAAACACATCTTCAACTGGTCTCAGTGGGTTTATGGAGACATCTAAATTATATTAAAACAATGTTATGTTAAATTTCCATTCAATAAAAAATGTAAATTTGAGATGAAAAGAAGACAAAAAAATGATAGTAGCCTAACATTATGCTGCAGTGGTATTTTTCCCCACTTACACCACCAGATGGTGCTATTGGCTAACAACAGTGAAGGATATTTAAGAATCGTGCTCTAACAGACCTGATTCCAGTAAATAAAACACCTCATAGATTGTGAATTATCATGGTAAAAATCTACTAGTTGGACAGAAGTAATGGAAGATTTTTTTAAAGGTTAGTAAAAAAAATAATAAAATAATTAAAGACAAATAACATATTTGCTAGACTCGTCTCACCAGTCATGGCTGAGTGTCTCTGGCATCTGCCAGCCGTACTTCTTCGCATCTTTGAGTGCAGTACCAAGGAGAGCGGCCTGATGCATGAGCTTCTTAGGAATGCAGCCAACGTTGACACACGTGCCACCAAGACCCCATTTTGTTCCTGTTTGGAGAAGCATTGGCCACATTTTAGAGAACAAACCCTCCATATTGGGGACAAATGTTGTAGAATTTATTTCACCTTTAGCAGACGGTTCAACATAATCTAGAACGGCGACTTTCTGTCCCAGCTGTGCCGCTGTGGATTTACAGATTTAGACAGGAAATCAGGTCAGAAATCTGACAAATGATTGAATGTCTCAGAAAATGAGCCCGACAGTTTACCTTCTTTGGAGCAGGCCAGGCCTCCAGAACCTCCACCAATAACCACCAGGTCATAGTCATACTTCCCTGTCAGATGATACTGAATGATAACTACCAGAAGCTGTCGCATAACGGGAACCTTTGTCATATTTTGTCTCATGCCACGTTTGCAAGCATCAGTGTATTTTAATGGAACTCGATGCCACTTAAGCATCTGACTAACACATTACGTACAAGGACTTTATCTAGACATTTGGATAGTGTGTAGCCATTCTTAAAATATAGACAAATCATATTATGACATTTGCTTTATTAGCTATTTAATCTTTAGTTTTATTACTTTGTATTTTGATTACATTTGGCTGATTACATCTTGGTTTACTGTATACTTTGGGGTTATTTACAAGGTTTATTTGTACGTTAATAACTGCTTATTTTTTCTGTTTGTTGTTCTTTGTCTGCTTTTTTGTAAGATTAGGAAGGAAAAACTGCGGGGTCATTTTTCTAAAAGAAGCATAGATTCCTTTTCTTCAACTTCACAGATGTTCATTACTTTATGTTGGTCTTACAAATAAATAAATAAATGCAACATGAAGGAAATGCAGACAAGTTGTTAGAGTTTAGAACGAACGACATCACTATTAGATATGACCACAATCACAGACACCAAACTTTAATAATTTTTACATTTTAACAATAAAAAAATAATCTCATTTTGTACAATAAAGGTAATGACAATAATAAAAATACTACTGGTTTGCATACAGACAGGCGGTAAAGTAATGTAATGTAACGAATCTAAAGCACTACGCAGGTTAGTGTCTTAGGAAAACTGGGGTTTTAAAACACTATTTCAGAAATATTAGTTTTAAAAATGTTATTACGTAAAGGCAGGCGAAATTATATGAAGCTCCCGGAGGATTTTACAATGCAAGAGTCCCTACGTAAACATCGACAGGGTCCAATTAGTCTAAACCAGAGCTTCATTTTAATAGAAGTTTTATTACCTGTTAGGTTTCTGGTGAAAACCTGCAGACATTTCAATCTTTTCCACCGGTGTCTAACTGTGCAGAGGGCAGCCATGATGTTATTATACAAGGACCCCGGACCGGATATAGGCGTCTACAGAATTGCCTGGAATAAATTACTCTAAGAAAAAAGTTTTAAGATTTCGTTATGGAACAGTCTCTCAATAATAAAAATAAAAATAAAAAAATAATAAATAAATAATAATAATAATAAAATAGTCATTCGTTATTTCTACATAAATGAAAACAATTTCATGTTGTATGTAAATGTATTAGATTGTGGGTAACCTTTAGATCTGTTGATTTCTAGATCATTCAGTTTTTGTGACAAGTTTGCTGGAGGTTCACGGTATTCACTAGTTGTCTTTCGGATTTTTACAAAACTTAAAAGGAAGGCCAAAACGTAGAATTCACAAATCATTGACCACAACTACAGGTGCATACATTTCAAAGGGACTTTTTTTTTCAGTAACTCAATTCACTGAAACACATTCTATATGAGACAGGCATTTATTACTATTAATTATGACGATGTTCTCCTTAAAGCTAAATGAGAACAGCACAGTTAAGACTATAGTACAATGCAGTTGTGGCTGTATTTTTAGGATTGTTATCTCATCTTACTAAAACACCTTTTTCTGTGTCTACATCGCTTTGGACAAACTCCAAACCAGACTAAGTGTATTTTTCCTGGCAGCTCTTCCATAAAGGTCTGATATACTTTTTTTGTTGTTGAGTTGCTCACTTGGTGGCGGGGATAGTCCAAACCTGTTTGGCGCCCTGAGTGAACCACCTTTTCACTCATGCCACCCTGGGCGGTTGTCCATTTCGCCAATATTGGAAACTGCCACTGCTTGGTGGAGCCAGTAGTTTTGCATTTGTGGATAAATTAAACCACATTCTCGACACCCAAGGAGACTTACCTGAAAAAGTGTGGTGGAAGAAAAACCACTGGAGGAAGAAAACACACTTTGCCCTACTTTAAAGGGGTAGTGTGTATTTTTCAGGCACAGCATATTCACAACAAATATGCTACCTTTATTTATTTGTTAAATTTGACTTAAAAGGAATTTGACTTTGTAATTTAACACCTGAAAATTGGGCCTCTCTCTCCTACTAGCTCTGAAAACTCCGCCTTCAGGAAGTCATCACAATGTCGCTCCACTGTTAACCCTTTAAGGTTTTTACTAGCGTTGCACTGGGAAGTAGCTCGTGTAACAAGCTCAGCAGATGCTCAGTTTCACCAGGTGTTTGCTAGCTGCTGGTGGCTAGTCTGAAGGAGCAGAGTGGAGGAGTCATGGGAGGAGGGCTGCTCTGTGAGGCAGATCTGGAGAGGCTTGGAAGCCGTCTCTAAGGTGGCGCTAGGTCCACTCAAGTGTTTTGCACAGCTGAATCATTGCCATGGTAGAGTAAGGGATTTCTCAAACATGGATGAAAAATGAAGACATCACTACAGGTTTGTTTTTGATGAAGGAATAACACCATAGGATGGCGTCAAGATCTAAAAAGTTGATTTTACACAACGCTGGCCCTTTAAAGTGCAGAGAGATTGGCTTGGACTGTAAGCAAATAAGACACAAAAACAGACAACCCTTAATTTCCAGGCATGATTTATTGAAAACACACCAAATTTATACTCTACAAACCAGTATTTTTCCATTATGTTTAACAAGCGTAATATTTGCCTCTGGGTATTAGTAAAATTAACATATTACATTCTGTCACTGTGGCATCACTCCTGCTTGCTACGAAAGCTCCGACGGCTTTACTTCTCTAGGAAATCAAACCCATTTGTCAAATGCTCTCTACCTCATTAAAAGTTTATATTACAATGTAAATCAAGGCAGCAACCCGCCAACAGTCTAAACTACTTAGGAGGGGGACAGTGAGGTGGAAGTTGGGCTAGAGGGGCCTGGATGGATGGCTGGATGGATGGATGGATTGATTAACTGAATGGCGGAGGTCAGGAAGGGTCGGGGGTCTGACACTAGGGGTTGCGGGAAGGAAAGGGAATTTGTGGAATGGGAGTTATATAAAACACAGTTCTCTTTATCTAGCATGGAAAAGATTAAGGCACATGATAGGTACAAACACATCTGCTACTCAGTTACTTTAGTTTCACGGTCTTGAATCGGCTGTATCTACACAGGTAGGTTTGTCTTGATTCCAGGTGTTTGTGTGTGTGTGTGTCCGTGGATTTTAAACGGCACAGTCGTGTGGCTCTGCGTTCTGCAAATGTACAACTGTTTGGGGCGGGCTGCACATTCACACAACCGAGAGCCCTTTATTACTTTAGAAATGATGAGCACAACTCCGGATCCTTTGGTTGTGGTAGTGCATTCGAGAAGGAGGAGACGGTTGACGTGGGACTTCGTCCGATGAAAGCACGCACGTCTGACAACACACAGGAGGGCTTGTTTGGGTTATGACGACATTTCCTTTTTTTTTTCCTTCTAGAAATCTGGGTTTTAACATACAGGAATGAATCTTTTTTTAAAACTCCATTGATTTTTTTTTTTTAAAACCACAACGTACACCTTTGTAAACACTGTAAAATATGCAAGCTTTACAAAGTCACATACGTCACAAACAAAAAACAAAAAAAAGGGAATCAAAAATCAACTCGGACTTGAATGCAGGCACATGCCGTTCGCCTTGAGTGACAGACGCATGGAGACCAGATGGGGTTCGACTTTTCTGCAATGGCAACGACGATTCTGCATCTCAACGGTAAAAAAAATATATATATATATACTATAAGACCCCATCTTTAATTTACAGCGCTGTCCTTCTTGTCTCCAGCCGTCTTCCTGCACGAGCGGATTAAGTAACACCCAAATGACGCCACGAAGAAAAGAAAACTGGCACTTGGAAAAGAAATTGAATAGAATATAAACATCTTCATGCTCACAACTGGATCATTTCCTTTAAGATGCAGCAGATTAGGTGAGTTGGTGGCAATCGAATCACGTACAAACGCATGAGGAAGATAGATATATATATATATACTTTTCTAAAAATTTAAAATCATCTCTTGTTCCTGTTTTGAAGACACAGGAGCTGCCACAGAACATGGATCCAGATTCATTTTCCGTCCTGTAACCCTTTTCCCACAAATACAAAATATAAATAGGTGATCGCCGGTGCGGCTCGACGACGCTTTGACACACGTTTAAGTTATGCAAGAGTTATTTCTTGTTTACAAACAACAGTGAGTCTTAATCAAATGAAATGTGCTTTCCAAACAAGGTGATATTAATATACAGGTAAGAAATCAGATTTTTTTAATCACAATTTTTCCTGTTTTTTTTCAAGTTTTCTGTTTGTCTGACTAATATACATTTATATAAAATCCAACATAAATGATTTTAGATGAATTCTCATTATTATTGTTTTTTTTTGTTTGTTTTTTACAGTCTGCTTCTCATCAGAAACACAGATCCATTTATAAACATAATGCCTTGAATCCTCTCCGATACACAACACTGACGGAACAGCGACCGGCTGGGAAACTGCGCCGCTACGCAACCTGAGAGTGTCACACAGAAAATGGCGGCTGCGTGAGCGAAGAAGACTCTCCTCTGATTTGGTTTTGGAACCCTTTGAGCTTTCGGTGTGAAGGATGAAACTCCACTCCTGCTCAGAATGTCACTTGTCTTCTCCCCAGATCTTCCCCAGTTCTTGACTACAAAACATGGACACCAATCACCTGATGCACAATTCTGAAGTAAAAGCAGTCCTGTTTTTGTGTGTGTGTGTGGGCGTGGGAGGAGGGGTTGTTTTTTTTGTATTAAAAAACAACAAAAAAAACACAGTGAACCCGATGGATTATTTTTTTTCTTATTATTTTAGTTCATGAGGACAGACTCTTTACTCCTTTCCTCTACGATGTTGCGGCTCCTCTCAGGCTCGTTTATCTCCTTTTGTTTCTCTCTGCTCTTTTTCCCCAACTCTAATCACAACGACATACCAAAATCAAACAAATACATATTCTCCAAAACTCCCTTAACCACACCAAAAAAAAAGAAAGAAAAAAGGAGCGTCCTTTTCCCGTATCCTTTCATTGCACGTTCCTTTTCCCTCTGTTCCGCTTTACTTTTCCTCTTCTTTCCGTCGTGCCCCTGCCGGCCTCCATCGAAATTTACTCTCAGAGAAAGAGTCAACACTGGAAAATTCACATGATGTCGAGGAATGTAGATATGACCGAGTAGGAAGTGTCATTACTCTTTTATATATATATATATATATATTATTTTTTTTTTCTTCTTCTTCTGAAAATCTCGACTGCTACTGGGTAGTCTCTGTTATGGCCATATTCATTTGAAATCCTCTTCTCTGTACAAAGTCCCTCTCCAAAAATGAGCTCCTGTGAAATGGCAGTGGTGATATGAGAGATCCTCTTGTAGCTGGGGATGTCGCACTATTTGCTGTCTTAAGCCTGAAGCACACGAAGAAAGGAAAACAAATATTAGATCAATCCCGGCAGATAGAAAGAACAAGAAAATGAGAATTTTCTTCCAAAAAAATCCAGGCCGCTTCATTTAAATTGTGTGGATAATGACGCATATATGCAACAGTAACTCAGATTACTTAAAGGGCAGATATCATCATATATTGTGTTGCAGTGAGCACTTGAGACTGTTTTCTTGACAAAAAAAAAAAAAGATCTTACCATGTTGAATGGATGTGATGCATTACAAAGAAAAAGGAGTGAACTCTATTACTTTCCCAAAAGATTATCCAGACTGCCCAGTCTGTCTAATATAATTCAGTGACCTTGTGTGACATAGTTAGTCTTTCTGATGAGGTATAAATGCGCAGTGACAACAGCTGCTCTTCTTCTATGAAGCTGTGAACAATCAGGAAAATGCTAAAAATACAGTCGGGATAGAACTGTTCCAGTTTGTCAATCATCTCTGTTACGATTATTTTGAATTTTAAAAATAAGCTTGAATGAGGACAGTTTTACAACATGGTGACGGAGATATTCATGGGAAAGAATAGGAGCACGGGTTCATATACAAATAAATGTATGATTACACCCAGCTTTCCATTTCAGTAAAGAGACTTCTACCAAACGGAAAAAAAAAAAATCTACGTTGACTTTATATTCAATATTTGTTCACTTCTCTTGCTTTCACATTGTTGAACAGTATGAAACTGAATACAGCGTAGTGTTTCGACTGAGATCAAAAATAAAATGCGAGCTCCTATTTTAGATTTTGAATTCCTATATCCAACTAATGAAACATCATCACATCATCAACTTGTCGCAACTTTCAACCAAATTCTCCACTGACATCTTTCCCATTTCCCCCCAAATTGTTCTCTATTTTTCTCATTGAAATTAATATAACTAGAGCAAGATGAAAGCCCCATTATCACTGAAATGTTGATATGTGCCCTTTAAAAGTCATCACTGGCCTCGGCAGTGCAGATGAGAGCCAAAGATGGCCGAACAGATGCTTCATGTTCTGGATGAAATCCTGCGAGAACACAACTTACCTTTGATATTTTTTTTTCTAAGAGGAGGAACAAAATATAAAAACAAACAAACGACTTTACTGTGTGAGCTACTATGACAGCACAATGTATGGGAACAACGAACTGAATGAATGACGGCTGATAAGAGGATGGAAATCAGGATGAGGAGGCAGGAGGAGAGGCACGCTGCTGATGAAACAACGAGAAAAGCAGAGGTCAAACCCTGATCAGCTGGCAACCTTGAGAAACTCATTTTGCACCACTTTGATTTTTCTTTTTTTTGCAGACAGGCAGGGCTTCCTGCACATATCTGGATGGTTCTCCCAGGAGGCTTTCATTAAGAGCCACCTGAGTCCCCTGGAGGATCTCTACAGAGAGAAGAAGAAGAAGAAGAATGACTCCCCTCTCTCTATCGCCGGTTCAGCAGAGGCCATCGGGAGAGCGGAGACGCTGGGCGTACATCTCAATGAGGGAGGCGGAGTCCAATTGTAGACAGAGACCAAACTCTGTCAATGCTCGGCGAGTGAAACAGAGAAGAGAGGCCTGCTGGAGTATTTACAAGACCAATGTTGGCCGTATTGGGCTGAGGGTTTTGGGATGTAGGAGAACAAGAAGTCTATGTTTCTGACTGGATGAGTGACCAAAAAAACATGGTGCTTCTCAAGGACTGTATCTGATTGGATGAACAAACTGAAGAGCGATGCGATTGGATGAGGATGTCATCTCAAAAGCCGCACTTGATTGGATGAATTTAACATCTGTACAACTATTTCTGTTTTGAAATAACGCTGGCTTCAAAGATATTTGCTTGATACGAATAAAGAAAAATTGGATAAGTCATAATATCATGAGGATAAAGTTATAATACTATGATAATAAACTTTTACACCTAAAAAAGTTATAATAAACACAATTTCGCAATAGGGGAGTTTCGGCTAAATAACAAATGCAGTTAAAATTACACGTAAATTTAACTACAAGTTTGTTCACACAATAAGTCATTAAAAAACATCCTGCTCCATCATCCTTGTGCCACTTCCTGTTGTCTTCTTCGTCTTTTCCCCCAGTAGTAACATCCGATTGTTGATCAAATGACTCATGTGATGCGGAAAAAATAGTTTTCCCAAATAAACTATTTTAGATTAGCCATAAAACCACGTTATATTAGTGCAAAAACCATTTTACTGGATAAAGTTTTTTTTCAAAATTGCAGGGCTTCCCATTAAACAAATTCCAATTTGTGCAATTTAAAGGTGAATGGAAGCGCAAGTACTATTGTTGTCCAACAGTCTCATGAAGAGGATGCTCAGCTTTGTCTAGACGCATTTTCTTGATTTTTGCTCAAGAACCCTTCTCTGCACAATAATCTGCAGATGTCCCAGAGTCGTCTCCAGAAAAGAAGCAGCTGTTTAGCCTTTCTATGTCACTGGATCTGATCATTTTGAACTGATTCAGGGATTGCTGTTGCTTAATGGGTCTCATAAAAGTTGAGTGTCAGCTGATCTGGAGTCTGTTTTCAGTGAGCAGTGCAGAAGGATGTTTAAAGCTAGCTGATCAAAGGCAAAATAAAATATTCTACATGTTGCAGTGAGAGGTGATGAAGGGGGAAAAAAGGAATGAAATGATGAACTTGGTAGGATGAGAATGGTGCACGGATCAAATCTAGAAGGTGCAGCGTAGTGCTTTAGTTTGTATTGTTGATTTCTCAGGGACCTACCATGCATGCACTTAGACCCAGGAGTCAACAGGCTGAGGTTTAACATCACAAGCGTCCACCAGACTGACTGCAGGCCTGTTACTCCTGATATAGTGTTTCCTATTTGTATCATTCTGTCGCCACGGGGAGGACAAGTTCGGAAAAACAAAAAGCAAAAAAAAAAAAAAAAAAAAACAAAAAAAAAACCAGGAGAAAAAAAAAGAGGTCAGTACATTTTATATAAAGGCTTAAAAACAGACATGCATCACATCCAGGGATAAGAGAAGCCAGAGTTAGTTTCCTGCCACAAGGAGAGCTTTGAAAAGAAGAAATCAGAAAACAGCAAAACAAAACATACAAATCAACAGATGTATGTTGAATTCAAACCAGGTAGAGGATCAAGTCAAAGAACAAATTGCTTCTCTGTAAAGCAATTTTACGCCACAGCAATGACACAAAAAAAACAACAACTTTGCAACAACTTGGAGAAACTGGTTTAAGCTTTTGGAGGAATATAGTTTTCTACCAACTGTAAAACAAAAATATGTATATATACATAGTCAGTGTTTGGACACAGTAACAAGAAGAATGTTTGCAGGAGTCAAGGTGAAGCTCACCACTACCCCAACTGTTGAGCATGGGTGTCATGCTAAGGACCCCCACATCAAAACTGATATAAGGATTGATAAAGCAGGCGGATAATATTTATTAAAAGTCTGCTCTGTGCCATAAAACGAACCAGTTTCGATGCAATCTATTATTTTAAATAAGACAAGATGTCAAACATGGCAGAGGTATGCCAGACGCTCGTTTATGTCTTCAGAAATACCTGATTTATTTGGTGACTATATGAAAAGGAGCGTTAAATCACAAATTAAAGTGCACATTTCAGTATTGAGAAGCTTTTGTGGACAAGCTTGATCCTGGTGCATTATTGGAAATTACCACAGATATTGGTTGTGCAATCATTCCATCCTGCAATCAGATTGAAAGCATCCTTAAAACCTAAGATTGATTAGGTGACGTAGTTACAAAAGGTCATCAGGACAACTGGAGACCCAGTGAGACCCTCGGTTATTTACACCCCCGCTTCTCTCTGCTCTCCTCTGTAGGTGAGCTACTGCTTCTGCTTTCTTATTTGCTTTGATTTATAATCTGTTCTCCACCCATACACCAATGTTTTCACAGTTTTTCACCCCTCATATAAAACCTCCTAATTCTGGGGCAACTGCACCACCATTCATTTTGCTTTAAGGCTATTTTTAGCTAACAGTTGAGTTTCAGTGACGTATGCACCTGTGAAATCACTGTTTTTGCTGGAAAAGCTTCTAGTTTCTCACCATTCTAGTCTCGAAGTCTGTGAGAAGACAGATGCAGCTGTGCACACTTGATAATGAACCTTGATATGATGACGTGAGGTTTTGAACAATCAATGTAAACATCATATCACTAATAATCAAATCACTGTGGTGGAAGTAGATCATTTTTCAACAGAGCGCATGTAAGATAAGTCATCTGGTCAGGCAGAATGGAAAAGGATGCACTTTCTTTCTAAACCTCATAAAACATATATGTTAATATCGATAAGCTCTCGCCAAGACAATATATAGCTTGCTTTTTTTTTTAGTAAACACGTACAACTAACTTCTAATACGACTCAGACTTACCTAAAACCTTCCCTCAGAAGTAAATATAGGAAGCTTAATTTATGTATAAGATGAACTGACGCAGGCAGACTTTTCATTTTCCCACAAGGCCAATCTCATCCATCACACACTTAACTAGATGAAAACTAAACAGCCAAAAAGTACTTGAAAGTCATCCGACATGTCGGCCGTCCTCCGCGGCCATAATCCTCTCACTCTGCCCGACAATAAACAAACTCCGGCTGCATAATCAGCAGACGACCTCTCGACAGTTCGGCGGCGCGCTCGTTTCTGTAACAAGGCTCTTCTCCAGGACAGCGTGCTTGTTGGCGGTTCTTTTAATCAGCCCCAGATTAATTGCTTTATGGACTCCAAAAGCTTACGGGCAATTAACTGGTGTCTCAGAGATCTGAGGGCGTCCGCAGCACTGAGAGCTGCGGTGGCAACGTTAACCGAGGATGACGACTTTCCAGCCTGTTTGAAGAGTCGATAGAATTAAGAGCTTCTAATGAGGACCACAGCAGAAAAAACGGAGAGACACACGGGCAGAGGACAAGGAGCGATATTTCCGTGTGACATCATTGTTGGAGATGAGAGGAAGCTTGTGCGTACCTTTAATGGTTCCCGTTCTGTCAGGTCCGCCGACCCGTCGTCTGCTTTGTATTTGCAGTCCTTGTCCCTCTGGTCAATGGTGGAGTAGCCGTCTGATGAGATCAGAGAACCGTGGTCAGCTCATTCCTCCGACTGGTGTCATTTGTTTAAAGATTTCCAAGACACAGAGACGAAGCTTTTTTTTCCCTTTATGTTGGAAAACCTTTCCAGTAAGTAAACAAGACGATTACACATGCTTCCGCACTCACAGTTTGAGGTAATGGACCCCTGGACACAAAACGGATGGTATGTCTGTGTTCGGAAAACATTCGGGCTATTTTGGGTCAAACCCTAATCAATTTTCCATAGTCGGATTTTGGCGTTCCAGTCAATAGTTTGTCAAATTGTTTTACACCAGTCATTTTTACACTGACCACTAACAGAGTGCACACGAGGTTGTTTATGGAAAATCCATTTCTAGAGACAGATTGAGGAATCACCTGTTGACTCGAGTCGGATGCCTTTCAGCTTGATCAGCCCTCACCAGGGACCGATGTGGAACGGCAAAAAATTTGATCTTTTTTTATGATCCGTTAACACGACATACCCAGGTGCCACAAAATGGATCTGCTAACCACGGAGGACTTTCATCTGGAAGTTGTTACTGAGCAAAGAGGACTCAAAGTTGCATATTTTTTAAGAATTAGCAAAGTGCTTACAAAAGGGGAAGAACATAGACGTTCAAGACGATTTGATGAGAAATTGTGTTTTATGCAACATACCAAGATGCGTCTGCAGTTCATTAATGGTATGAAAGCAAGGGAGAGCAAACTGTCAGCACACTAAACAAAGTAACCTCTGTTTGTTATGGAACATGGTGATTGAGAAATGTTAGCAACCTTTAGGTAGTCACAGCATGAAGGTGTCATGAGGTGGTTTGTAGGTGGTGAGGAGAGACGCTGAGACTATGATGATGAAAATGATGAATTTATTGAGGTTGCTCTACAGTCCACAACACAGGCAGCACGGCAGAAAGTAGCACTCAGGTAATACCGGTAGCAACAGATTTGAAGGACTGAAACGCGAGCTGGGCTAACCAGGACTTAAACAGTTCTACTGGAGAGCAACGTAGACAAAGACACATGACGTACGTTTGACAAGGACCCGACGAGGAACCCAGACAACACAGGAGACTAAATACACACGAGGTAATCAAGGGAATGAGACACACCTGGTAGACAATCAACGGGAAGACACAGAGACAAGACTCACAGGGAACAGGACTACAGAGAGAACTCAAAAATAAACACACAGAAACACAGATTCTGACAGAAGGTAAGGAGTTATATTTTCTAAAGGAACAAACAGGCTGCTGTTTTCACTGTACCAGCTGTGCTAACCATTTGCTATAATAAGATGCTAAAGACAGTTAAAAAACAAAGATGTTTATGGTGAAAGAGAAACTGTTTTGGTTGATGCATCTCCCCATCTGTCTGTCATTTGGTTTACTTTGGAGTCCTGAAATGCTAGATGAGTGTGGGAGAGCACAGCCTAAACACTCGTTAGGTTTTATCCCATTCCATGCAAAACACAAAGTCTATGAAACAGAAGGATTACTTTTTGTAGATTTGTAATGAAGAACGATATCGTCATAATACTATGGTGAATTTCTCAAATCTTATTCAACTGTGACTGTAACATATGTAAAACACAACAAACAGATTCCTTTCCTAAACTCATCAAAGCGCGCTGTTCCTGAGGCTGCAGTATCGAGTATCAGACAATGTATCAATACCGGAAATATCAGATGCTGGAGAAAAATTAGTAGAAAGATAGTTCCCTTTTTGTCAGAGGGCTATTGTATAACCTGGCTCTTACCTAGACCCAGCTTCTCTGAAAGTGTCCCGTCACCAGTGTCACAATGTGCACGGTGATGTAACACCTCTCAGACAAATGGAGTCTGAAAACAATTCGTGCCATTTAGAGCAAAGATGTAAACAAACAGAGCGGCAGAGGTAAAATGCTGGAGCTTTCCAGGGTGATGATGTTTGGCCACAAACCAAAGGATGCAAACAAAGAGTGTGAAGATGCGAGTGTCACCAAATGGATGCAAAGAGAAAAACAGCAACCTACCAAAATGTGGGATGGTAATCTGTTGCTTTGCTACTGCCATTTTAGTGAAAAAGATGTTTTATTTATTTACAGGCAGGGATACCCACTAACAGAGATAAAGTAAATTACTCACATGGCATTTTGGCTCCTACAATATTCATCAAAGCACAGAGTTAAAACACGATTCTTACAAGTCCTTTTTAATCTTTCTTAAAAAAAATCCTTTTACTATGTGATTGAATTTGTAATGTGGTTAAGCACAAACTCATTTTTTCAGTGAGCGAATAAGATTTTCTGATAATAGCAGAAAGAAAAGTTCAGTTTTGGCCTTAAAATTTACATTCTTCTCGAGAAACTTTCCAATTCTTTCCACTACAACCAACCTGAAGCTCCCTTTCCCCCACAAGTTTGTATTTCTACCCATATTAAGATTTTGTATCGACTTCCATGCATATTAGTAATTGCTTTAATATGTAACAGACATTTGCCCCCAGCAAAACTAATACCTATCCATAACCTTAACCAAAACCTAATTTCCACCTTACCTTTTAACCCAAACCTCTGACCCCTAACTCTGAACAAGATCGTCCACAATACCAGAACGTGGTTTTGGTCCCCATAAAGCCCATCGGTCTTCAGAAGGTTAGTATGTCAGAAATGATCCAAAATAGTATAGCTAGACACACACACACACACACACACACACAAAACACACACACACACACACACACACACACACACACACACACACACACACACACACACACACACACACACACACACACACACACACACACACAACACACACACACAGACCTTGGTTCTTCTCCATCAGTGGCAGAGTGGTGTCATCATAACCTGGTTTGCCGTTCTTGGTAGCTTTAGGTGTGGCCGTCACAGTGGGCTGAGTAAAAGAGACGAAGCAAAGAATGTCATGCTGCTTTATAAACAAATGTATGCAGATTTTAGCTTTGAAGGACCTACTAGTAATTATTCTATGAATTGATGAGAGCAAGTAAAGTGCTAAAAGTGCTTTGCTAAATAACTCTTTAGGTTTAGGATCTTGGCTGCTAACATTGTAATCAGGTGTTGGCATCAATGATAGTGACAACCAGCTCTACTAATGCCAAGTGTTAGAGATTCGTCAGAGTCGGCCACGGATCACAATCCCAGTTTGATTTCCCCAGATCAGCTCTGATCAGTGACTGGCAGATAAAACACTGAACGTTTAAAGTTTTGTTCCAACTGATTTGTTGGATGCAAACTAAATACTCAAAAAAATTAGTGATAAAAGCATACATTACAGTCACTTCCATCTACTTCTACTGTGTGCAAATAAAAATCAGATAAAGCTCTTTAAGTTCAGTCCATTTGAAATTTAAAGCTTAGGGATGTATACAGCGTAGTCTGTTCATTTCCATTTGATCCAAAAGCACTACTACCATCTAAGAAGTAGATATTTTTTCCTTTCTGTATTTAAGTAAGTCAATGACTGATGTAAAAATAGGGCAACTCTATTTTCTGTCATAACTTTACACATCTCCCGCCCGGAACGCTAGCTGGAGATAGGCACCAGCACCTCCCGACCCCATTAAGGGACAAGGGTGTAGGAAAATGGATGGATGGATGGAACTTTATACATCATTGAAGTCCTGAATGATGTATAAAGCATATGTATATAAATTTACGTTACCCATGTTAGGTTAAGTTTTGCTACCTAACCGCTAACTTTCTTCCAGTGCAGAGCATGAAGTAAAACTTGCTCCAGAGTAAAGTCGTGTACCTGGAAGTGGCTCTTGTTCCAACCGTCCTTAGTCAAAGCGTTCCTCAGCTCCTTGTAGCTCCACACCGTCTGCAGGACATGCGACGCCGCCTTTGTTTCACGAGCCGATTGGCTGAGGGTGTGACAAATAAAAGTGGTGGACAAATGAGTAATTTACAAGAGCAAGAAAGCCGATTGAAACCCCCCTGTCTCCCCTGACGGTGACAGCTGCTGTGCGGCTGCCATCAATCTCTTTATTCAAAAGGCTCTGCCTCCACGCCTGGCTTCGGGCTCTGCTTTTGTTTTTCATTCATAACTAGATGAAGGCATGTTTCATTTCATTAGTTACCTCTGATCCTGCAGTATTAATTAAAAAGTGGTTTGGGGGGTGGCTCGCATCAAAGAAAGCTGACCTCAGGAGGATAAACAGAAACTCAAGCTTTTCTTGTTCCAAGTCAGAACAATGTGTATCCGCGATGGTTAGCAGCTGTCAATATGATCAATACATCCCAACGCAATATTAGGTCTTTGAGCAGGGCTGGTAAAAGAAGAGGGCATTGTGGGGCAGGTCAGTCCTCTAGTGTTCAGAACCAGCCTCAAATCTGCAGATTCAAAGCTCCACCACCGAGAACTTTGCCTCCAGATGTAAAAGCCTATTAAATAATTTGTGGTAGGTGTGTGCGTGTGCAGGATAGTGTGCAGGCTCACTATCCACAGTGTGAAAGGCAGAGTCTTAACTATTAGAGATATGTTCTGTTGTCCTCCATGAATGCTAATGAAAAGCTCCTGATGAAACTAGCTTTCAAGGCCCGACTAGAATTATGTGTCTCTTTCATACACAAACTCCTACGTGATTGGCTTAAATAAACACACTCTCTCAGAGTCTGGCTCAATGTGATCGTCTGTGCCTTGCACAATACAACACATGAAATCTTTTCAAGTATTCATGTCCGGTTTCCAGTGTAAATATCTCAGTGCGCTTGAAATAAGACAAATACAACTTTCAAGGAATATTTTTTGCAAGATACAGAAGGCTTTTTAAAACAATAATATTTTAATATGGATTAAAAGAAGCAATACTAGTTCCACTTGTAGCAAGACATTTTTCCACATCGTAAGTGAAAAAATCTGCCAGTACAGTTGGTGATTTTTGGCTAAAAACAAGCTCCTATATTTTTCTTAAGTTACTTGTAAGTTAGTTTTGTCTTATTTTCAACTGTTATTTGCACTAGAAACTAGACAAAAAAAATGCTAGGTAAGAATTTATCCACATATCAGTGGATAATTATGAAGTGGACAAAAAACAACTCATGGTTTTGAAACATTTTTTACAGAAATAAAAGAGCAAAAAAAGTGCACTGAGCTCCATTTACAACAACACGATATAGTTAGGGTTGGTTAACACATTCATTTTGATAATTAACCTCACAGGTTTTAACGTGATAAAAGGTTTAATGCAATTTAAACCTTTTTTTCCCCGACATAGCGGAACCGTTGACATGTTTCTGGTACGTTTGTAAATCTGACATCTGCAAACAACAGCGATGAACAATAAAGGCGCTTGTCTTTGGGGGTAAATTTTCACGTAAAAAAACAAAAACGATCTGATGGAACGCTGGAAAAGGCCATCAATGTGTGCAAGTCATGATAAAAGGAGTTAGGCTATAACCAAAGTTATTCAAACACAAAATAGCATCTTGAGCCACATTGATGTGTTAAAACGATCCCGCAATCCAGACTTAAATCAAACCAAGAAACTATGGGATAAGAACGACTGATTAAGACGACACCATTTCGTAAATAAAATGTTCTTCATGCCAGCGTTTTGTAGAAGTACTTCTACAAAGTATTGTCCTATAAACATACAGCAACTTTACAGGTTCTCATTTGTGGAAGCTGCTATATCCCACTTCTCCACTGCTTTGTGCTGATCAGTTCCCAGCTTAGTATTTCATAAATCTTCACCTGGTCCTGTTGATGGCGACCAGCTTCTCGATGGCCTGGGCCTGGATGAGGGAGCGAGCGTTTTCCGAGCTGTCCGTCACGATCTCGTGAATCGTGTTGAGGATGGCGACTACGGTGTCCTCCTCCAGGTTCTTGGCTGGTCGCTGCTGGCCGCTGGGCAGGTTGCTGACGAGGTCCCGCATGGCATAACTTCCTGTGAGGTGAAGGGGTTTTTGAAGCAAAATGGTGAAGATGAATTCAATGCAAATCATGATTAAATCTTAAGGTGTGTCCAGTGTGGTCTTTTGATCTTAACATGAAGGAGAATACACCCACACGGTCTCAATGCACCTGATGCAACAAATCCTCCATACCTATCAGATCCTTGTTGCGTCGGTCGATGGAAAGGTTGCGCAGAGCGATAGCCACAGCTCGGACCACCTTGTCAGAGTCAGAGCGCAGCAGCTCCACCAGGATGGGGAGACCTTTCTCCTTACGCACTGTGGCTCGGATGTAGTTGGACCACTGGAAGACATCGGGGGTGTAATCTTTATACAAACACTCCACATCGCTCACTCTGCAGCTGCAATCTGGCTTCTCCTTCTGCTCAACTTGCCGCGCAGCGGGGCTCTGAACGGACACACGCTTTAATTTGTCGGAATTTAAACATCATTGGATTTTACTTCTTGTTTTTTGTAGCATGAAACATTAACTCTGACATAAAAGGGGTCTTTGCTACCCCAAGAGATGCAATTAGGCAGAGAATGGGAATGCCTGAGCCACCAGGTGGCAGTAGTGAGCTGAGGGAAAAGGAGGGGGAAAAAAGAAACAAATTGGGGAATGAGTGCAGTTGAAAATTTCTGATATTCTCTCCAGGGTCAGGATGTGTTGTGCTAACAACAGTGTACCAGAGACTTCAACGTGCTGCGGGGGAAAAAAACGAACAAAAAAACCCCAACTATTATTGTGGTTAATTCAATGTATATCTCTAATGCAAGTCGATTCAAAATTGTCTCAAAACTGAGAACATTCCACAGGAACTTAAAGTTAAAATCCTGCAGAACTAGAGGAGTTTTTGGAGCTCCACGCAGCTCACAGCGAAGGACGGAGGAGGGCAGTCTGCTGAAGAGAGGCAGTGTGGCGCTGCCTCTCTGCACCCCGGTGGGCTTGAGTGCGACCCGTGTGCCGAGGCGGGCAGGTGACCGCTCTCGCCTGAGGTGCTTAGCGTAACGTTTGACAGCCAGCCTTTCCATGCTGATAATTTACTGCAGCCTCTCGCTCAGCGGCTCCACAACCGCTCTGATTGGAGTGACTACCTGACTGCTGCTGGAGAGCCACTCTCCTCATCCAGTGCAGAAAGGCCTGGGAATGAGAGAGGGCTACGGCTGTTATCTAATCACATCACTTCAACCAGATGGGAGGTCCTGAGGTAGTTTGCACCGTTTTTTTTTGTTTTTTTTTTTACATATGTTTTCCTTTTCATAGACTGGGCCAGAAAAATAGGACTGGGAATTTATTGTATGGTTTATTATTTATCATGATAATTTCTTATGATAAAAATTTTGATTTATTGTTGCTACTGTAAATTCCAAGTAGTGATACTCTCTGGCAAAACTGTTCATATTGTTGGGATTGTTAGTTTTAGTATTTTATCCACAATTTGTTCAATGATGCTGTGAATGAATATCAATACATTTGAAAAAAATGATTAAATACTGTGTGAAGTTTAGTGATACAAATCACACTCATTATAAATGGTTACAATTTAAAATGTTTTTCAGGAGCAGTTTTCATGTTTGTGGGGCTATTATAATGCAGTCACAGCCATACAGTTACCTAAAATCATCATCACAACAGCACCACAATTCACAACTTTTGCACCAGCCTACAGCTGGTGCAAAAGTTGCCAATTTCACCACAATTATCTTTGGTGGGAAATAAGAAAAATTTCATTTCCACTTTGATGAAATCCTCACAAAATCTAAAGTTCCTACATGTTTTTTATGTCAGGATTTCAACAGTAAGGTTCTCTCTTAATTTATGACATATTTATACAATGTCAAGCCTCATTTAATATATCAAAAGAGCACAGGAAGGAAAGAGATATGGATGCCTTATTTTGGTTTCTGATAGTAAGCTAGGCCTGGAAAATACTTAAGTCATATTCCATTGTTTTCCAGACTGTGCAGGACCCCTGGGAATTTATTTTTTTTAATCAAAATCCATTAACTTATCTTGTCCTTAAAGCCAGTCTCCTAACTGTCTACCAGTCACCTTTATGGTAAAACGCACATCCAGTTTAACATTTAGCTCAACTCCGTTGCTGCTTTTAGTGCTCTATCGCCCCGGTCCTCCACTAAAGCACAGTGGGATGCCATTTACCCCTAATTGGTGCTTCCAGCTGTAAAAGTTTCGCCATCGAAAGGCCACGAAAAACATCAAAGATTGCAGAAAGTGTGCAATTAAGCAAAAAGTCACAATGAACATGGTGTCTTGTCTTTGTACCACTCCCAGCCCGAGGACTTACAGTCCACTGTCCAGCGCTGAGGTTCTGCAGAGCCCCTGCAGCCGCCTCCAGGGTATTGTAGTTCTGGCTCTCCGTCAGCAGAGAAAGGTAGAGCCTCACCACTTCGGGCTGGTACAGCAGCTCGAAGCCTGTAGGGAACACAGAGGGACAAACTGGTAGGAACCGCTGGCAGGGCAAAAGAAGCAGATGGGCTTTGTGGAGGGGCCAACTAACGTATAACAAAAAGTTATCTCAGAGTCCTTCTGCTCAATGAGAGAAAGGACGCTTGTGGTTGCCATGATGCACAACACCTGCAAATGCTCGGAAATTTGGGTTGAAGTGTTTTGTTTTCAGTAAAAGCTTCAAAAATACGAACATGAAGAGAATCTCTTGACAGAAAATGGCTGAAAGGAATTCCTTCCTTTCAGAAAGAATAGTCGAAAATGTTCCACTTTGCAACACGAGAACAGCACCGCCGAAAAACACTCGAGCATTACAGAAGAACACAAGGGGAGATTATTGATCCGACTTTCAAGTTTGATCCCGAGTATTTGAGAGAGAGTTTTATCTCACCAACACACAAGACGTCCAGCCACAGTCGATCATTATTCCTTTGATGGAAACCTAATTACATTTATCAGCTATTAGACAGAGCGGGCGCAGCGAGGGAGGGAGGCAGAGGCTTCTAATAAAAACTGAAATCAAATTCATCCATCAAAGGGCTACTTTTTTTCTTCTTTTTACTTCAAACAAATAGGCTCATCAGTGTTTCACAAAGAGTCAGAGCAATACAAAGCTGTACAATTATATAGAGGTGACAAATGAACAACAAGGCCTTAAACTGTTCAAGTTTCCTGAAGGAAGTAGAGACAAACCAATACGATCAGGTGGTGAAAGGAATCGGACAGATTTGAGCTCAGAAAACTAAGATTTCAACTGTGGACACGCCATAGCTAAATACAAGCAGGTTGCGCTAACTGCAACACTCGTCTTTGGTGTGGAAGATGCTACTATTGAAAGAAGACTAGTTAGCCGTTGGAAACTAGCTGCCACTTCCAGAAATTAAACTGTATATTTTTGGAACAACACAAAGCTAAACATTCACTTGTGAATAGCGAAAATCTGAAAATACTTAAGACGCTTTCTAAAAATGGCTATCATTGCCTATTTTTTTTCTTTTTAGTTCAAACATCAACTATGTCATAATATGTATCAACATGGACAGAGGAAACCGTTATAGCACACAGAGACTGAGCCAGTAATGTTAACCTTGCTAACGGTGCTAATCTCGCTAATCGCAAATTCCGCTGATAATTTGTTTGTGTCACTTGCAAATCTCTTTTAATTTGTTGTAAATTATGAATTAAAAATACATCAATAATTAACAACACCTCAGGTCAGAGAGGCTCGAAAAGAAAAAGAGAAAAATCAACTGTCACCACAATCTCAGGATGATTTAGCTTTAAAGTACAAAAAAAAATCCAACCTCAAGAAGGAAGATAAATTTTATTTAAGAAAACACCACAACTGAAGAAAAATAAACTCTGATTTTGGTAACTAATCCTGGGGGGGAGTCATTGTGTTTTTTTTATTAAAATACAAGGAAAACATAATACATGATCTTTACAAATGTGCTTATGTAAAAAAATGCAAGGGTCAAATGTGTCACCTTTGAGTTCATACTCAAAAGTGTCAATTCAAAGGTGAAAAAACAAAACCAAAAAAATGAAGATCATGAGTTTTACAGATTAGCTATACATAAAAGTCGAACCAAACTTTTCTAGTTAGAAGATATGAACGTAGTGAGTAAAATAATCCTACATAAATACAACAGCCTGTTTATTCTCGACCAGAGCACATTTCAGATTCGTCTTCCAAAACCTCCAGGCTCGAATGAAATGGAATGTAACTGTGTTTATTCATGTGTTCTGAGGCCAGCTTTTATATGAAAACCCTTCTGTTTATGTGGGCACCATTATATAGGAACCTTGTAGGAGAAACGCACACAGACCAGCCAGGCTCAGAGAACATTTACTGTCATAAAACAAAGCTTAGTGCAAGTATGAAAGTGAATGCTCCTCTTTTGGAACTGTTTATTATAGCAGAATAATAAAAACAAAAAAAAACAAAAAACAGAGGGGAGTGGGTGTGTTTTGTGCTTGGGAGGTAACGGAAACATAAAGTTAAACTTGTGTTCTTAATTTAATCTAAATCCACATCTCACACCCATCATTTGCAGAGAGCCGCGGCCTGAGCAACCCTCTAAGATTGCCGCATTCAGACACGGGAACACGGTTGTTAACACTCGCAAACTGTGGTTTTCTTCCCCGTGGCGTTTCCCTTCATGATCCCTCCACCAGAATGTGTGTGGGAGGAACTGCCAGATCGGGCGAAAGTAACTGGAGGTGCTGTCTGAAAAATGTTGAGCTCATTTTCAAAAGGCCTGCACTCCCTAAAAGCTTTAAGGCACAACCTTTTCAAGCAAAAAAAAAAGGAGAAGTGCCTTCATTTTCATACCTCTGTTATTTTGGCCTATAAAAACTCAAGGCCGCACGAGCGTTCCTCTGGGAGCGTTCTATAGGAACGATTCTCGGCGAAGCAGCGCGACCAGGAGACGTCGGAGCACGGTTGTAACCGTGTGCTAAAAACACAAATCAGATGAAAAGGTTCGCTCAGGGGCAAAGCGGGGAGAAGAGGCAGCCTGCAAACCCCTCCACTCAGCAACATTCTGCACTCGCCTCATATTTCTGGGCGTACTGGGTGCAAACTCAGCAGACTGGAGACTGTAGTCTGCCAGGCCTGTTGAAAGACATTTCATCTCTGGAGCAGATTCTGTCTGAGGAAAAGCAAGTCAGGCATGTTGAACTCTTACAGTAGCATGTTCTCTATGCACAGTTTCTCCCCTCAGTCTACATGCAGTACATTGTACAAACGTTAAGCCATCCTCATTGTGCCTTCCTTAAAAGAAACGAGAAACTCACTAAATCTCGAAGTGTTCCTCTATCTAAGTGTTCTGAAAGCCTTTCAAGGTTTTACTTTGGAATTTCATTGCTAAATTGTTCAGTCTTTGTACAGTAAGTAAGGCCTTCAAGAAACAACAATACACACACACAAAAATACACCAATGATGTTGTCTGGCCCAGTTCTGGAGATTTCTTATGCACCAGACTGAAAGAGAATGAGAAAAGAAAAGTCCTTCTGAGAATTCACAAAAGCCCTGTTTGGCTCGCTTTAACCAAACTCTAATCTGTCTAGAAAGTGAACCACACCACCTGAAAATAAACATCGAGTGTGAAAACAACCCAACACTATCTTTATCTAAGGCTACCCAATCCATTTGTATCATTTATTTATTGGGTCATAAAATATCTCTGCAAAGGTTTCATGTCACCACCTCAGGTTCGTCCTGATCAGCCCTCTGCCAGTTTGCATTCTTGGCTGCGGTGAACTGTGGTTGTTGTTGGTGCCGGCTGCCAGTTTGCTGGACAGAATTACAATCTGGACACGGAGATGAGCTGCGAGGCAGATGTGATCTACTACGGGTCTGTGCCAGACGGAAAACATGACGATGAAGTGCTATTTCAGAGTGTTTTAGCATTTGATCCTTTCTACAGTAAGACCAATGGACCTGGATAAAACTGAATATTTCTACAAATGAACAGAGTTTTTAAAAACTTGTTTCATAAAATTCTTATTCGATTGCACAAAACCAACAATGAAGTGTTTCCAATTCTTTTTATTTTTTGGGCATTAGGCCCACTTTATAATTATACAGCAATGATAATAATAAGAAAAACTTGCATAACTACAGCCTGGCCTTTGAATTATTTACTCTGTTAAAAAAACATTTTATTAGGATTCCCTACAATATTGTCAAATTATAATTTTATCTTATGAATCCAACATTATGTACAGTTTTATCATATACTGTATATTACAGAGACTCCTGCAGATCTAAATAACTGTGCTGCAGCAGTGGCAGGCTTCTGTTTTTACTGTAATGTCTGTAATAACTAGAGCATACGCTGTTTGCTCCACACAAAATGACATCTAACTACCAACCAAAGATGAGCTTTTAGTTGCCATAGAGACTGAAAGTGTAAAATGACTTTGCAGCATCATGGTGTAACAGGCACTAACAAGTCTTCTGCTTTTTGTGTCAAAGTCATCAAAGAGTTACAGAACCATATATCTACACAGAAGTTTATATCTACAATGCTGGATTTCCACACTGGGTTACCTATGATTACATGTTAAGATGCTAATCTTGCAGCAGCTCAAAACCGGTATTCCTATTTTACAAGCTGTTATTTCCTGTAATATTTTGATTACATATTGATCATAATAAAACATAAGCTGCTGGCACTCTGCAGCCACGTCTCCACCACATGCCGAAAAGCAAACGCTACAAAAATTATGCCATAAATAAAAACATTAAAGCGTAGCCAGCATCAGTGGCGGCTCCCTGCGAGCTCAACCCCATGAGCCCCATTTCCAACACTTGTATGTTGGTGGGGCACATCACACACAGCTGTGGCCTCCTCATGGAGCTCCTGCTGCGCTCTGATATACAGCAGTGCACGCAAACACGCCCAGGAACTAAAGCTGGGCAACACAGCCACGGAGTTACAAACATAGAGTTACATGGCAGGAGAAAGCGCCTTAAACGAGGCAAGAGTGGGAGGAGCGGCAGGCTGTTTCTCCAAAGCGGAAGACAACGGCAACGACTCCCGTAAATCGAGGCGACGCTCAATTAGCGCCGGGGTCCTGAAGATAAGGAGCTTTTGTTGTGCTCCGGAGCATGAAAACTGGGTTAGAAACTAAGTTTGGTTCGAGTGATTGAGCGATGCCTGGTGAAGAGCTGCAGCAGTAATTGGGTTCAGGCGGCTCCGCTACTGCCTCGATGTATTCCACTGTGACAGAATGGTAAATAACAATGGATTCATTGATGTGCATGCAACGTATTAATGTATGTATGCAAACACTGCAAAGACTATTCAGTATTCCTGCACGGAGGGGAAAAGGTGGAGGGAATGAGGAAGGGGGGGGGGGCAAACACCTCACATTCGCAAATCTTCAGGGCTTTCTGCTTTGCTCTCACATAGTCAAGTGCATTCGAGCAAAACCGGATACACGCCTCTGCAAACAGCTCCGTGTGCAAACCTAAATCCATAAACACACCAAACACTTGGCGAGGCATGTCAAAAAGTGATGTCCATCGATTCTGTCTGCCTACATCCAGCTAGAGGTTCTGTCTTGAATTTACACCGACGCTCCATTTATTTACACCTCCTATTTCCAGCATGGCACCTCCACAAAGCAGGGAAAACATGCTGTGTTTCCATTACAGATGTGCACAAAACTTTGTCAATATAAGAAAAACTGCCTTGTTCTTGTGCCGAAATGTTTTATCAAAAAATCTAGCTTTGAAAGCTGTGCTTAATTTATGACTGTGAAGAATCCACACCATTTGTTGTATTAAACAGCAACGGCACTATGTTAAGTATAGTACTTGAGTGGTTAAAATGTCTCCAGTCTTTCACAAAAGCTGGCTCTAGGACAGATAAACCTCTGGAACCTGTTTGCTGGAGAAGCCCTGATTTAGAGCCTTTGTCTACAAATGGAGACAAAACAGAGCAGTGATGATACTTCCCAGGAGTGGCTGGAAAATATTATGAGGACGGATGAGACAGAAATGTAATTTTTTTTATATGATTGTCTTTGGCTGCTTTACAGCTCCATGACCCAAACCACTTGCCGTAACTGATGGAGCCATGCATTCTAAAAATCTTAATCTACAATTTCCAGCCATCAGTTTGTGATCTTGAACTCATGCACACCTGAGTTTATGTAGAAAATCAATAATCTAAAGCTGAGAAGCAATTTGGAGAGGCCTAGTCAAAGTCTGGTCTTAAATTTGAGAGGCTCTAAAATGGCATGAAACGTGTTCATGCTTTAAAACCTTCCAGTGTGGCCGAGTCAAAACATTCAGGAAGAGAGGAACATAAATCCTCCACAGTGATGCAAACACCTGACTGCAGGTTTTCACAAATACTTGATGGAAACTGCTAAGGACAGTTTTAGGAGGAAGACGAATCAAAAGACAAAAGAAAACTGTGCTTCCAGAGGAATGCTGGGAACAAGGCCACATTCTCCACCAGACAAAGACCACATAAATAAATGAAATCCTTCCAATGGGGGAAGCCTCCAGTTTCTGGTCTAGCTCCACATCTGAAACTCATGCAGGCTTAGCTCCACAAACCCCTCTTTAATGTCCGAGCGTCTTTATGCGAGCGCACGCAGCACACGGGACACCGCTGCGGTGCTAATGAAGACTTTCTCGGGGCAGGAGTCACAGTGCCGTGATTGGCCAAACATCGCACATCATTAAAAAGTAACATGGCTGAGATGGAATAATGCTCTCGACCCACTCGGGTTCATTAAAAAAAAAAAGAAAAAAAGGTGAGCGGTGGAACCACATAAACAAAACAAGTAAATTGGAGAGGTTCGCTGAGGCCTTCGCCGTGGCGACTCCGAGTCGTTCGGTGTTAGCAAATAACGGCGCTTTCATGTTATTGTTTATTCTGCTTGGAGCAGAACCAGATGGTGGTTGTTAGCCGACATGTCAGCTTCACACTACATGATAATTACTTTGAGTAGGACAGCACATAGAATGTTGGACACAGAGGGAATCTGTAAATACGATCTGCAGTTCGCTGCGTTTCTATTTAAACCGACAAAATACGAACGCAACTGCGTCTACGGTGGCATACATTTTACAAAACGCAGCATTAGGAGGTGGAGACAAAGACATCTGAAGTATCAGCAAAGGAGGTGAAGTTAGCTGACACCAGAATATCAGCTGCAGTAATTAGAAATCTGCACAGTATTTGTATGCTAAAGATGCCTGTTAATGTCAGCTGTTACTATAATTAGGCCCTGATTGGAGATGCATGTTAATGCTAGGTGTAAATCTCACTGAAGTACATCTAATTGACTTTCAAATTCCCTTCCCATGGCTCCCACAACTCCAATTTCTGTAGTGGAGAACCACTGTGAAAATCTGTTTTACTACAATCATGGGAAAATCCTGAGTACACCCTATCTGCCTCCGGAGCATTAAACAAGTAAAACAGCAGCCAGGTGCTTTTAATGTGATACAATTAAATATCTGATCATTAGCAAGTGTGGCCACCAATATTAGCTCATCAGCTCTGCAGAGCTTGACTGCAGACAAGTGAGGAATATTTAACTCAAAGGTATAGGACAAAGGACGCATCTAAAAGTTGCTGGAGACTCAATTTTCGCTTCCCAACAATCGGAGAAGGGTAAGAAGTTAATTTTCCAACATTTTCAAGAGATTACTTGAGGACAGTACCCTATCTTCCTAGGACGCCCTAGCAAATTCACCATAAGGTAATTGCACACATTGTTCAGAGAAATGATAAAACCCCAAAGTTCCTGAGAGGACAATTAGAAAAAAGAAGAAGTTTAATAGAAAGTGTGACATAAAATCTCATACAATAGCAAATATACTAATACAAGTTACTGAAGCTAAAAGATGTTCCCCAATTGATCCAATCATGCACTATCATTGGATTTTCTTATGACAGTGTCAACAGCAATGGAAACTTATATTTTCCCATGATGATGTAAGAGAGATGAGAGATATTCCAACATGTCTTCTTTTGGTCTGACAGCAGTTGTTCGACCACCAGTCACCCCTTCAGTTCATTGCAACCCCTCATAGTCAGTGGGCTCCAGCCACAGATTGGCATCTCTATGAGCAGCCGCAGGGCAGCACGCATTAGCATACCCACTTGGTGGTTGGCCTTCATTTGGATGTTGACAAAGAGAGGCACTGGCCTCCATCTTGGACTGCTACCCGTCAGTTTTGTGCCACAAAATGTACGGGAGCGATGAAATGATTGAAGGGAGGGGAGAGGAAAAAGATACTCCAAAAGGCACAAAGGCTTGTGCCTAACTGACCCTTCTGTCACTACCTCCTTCATTCTTTGCCATCTCGCAGCAGGCGTCTGCTCTGGCACCACCATAAGTCTGGTCCATAAAAGCCAGAATCCTAGCAATTAGCATAATGGGACCCTTAGCAGCAAGCTGTTTTTTCCGGTGCGAGGGGCTTCTTCCTCTTTCTTGTTCTCAAAGGCCAGAGGAGCCCCGCTGTGCTTTTTGGTAGAAAGAGTCGAGCACCGGTAGCAAAGACCTGCTGATGAACTGGACTGTCTGAAATGTTCATGAATTTCTTTCACAATGTTCATCGAAGATGTTCCGTCTTTTTTTTCTTTTTTTTTCCACTGCAACCTTTGACTTCTGGATACAAACACAGACCCAGCGGTTCTGTCACTGCTGAAGAAAAAGCCAGTGTGTCTTTTTGTAGCTAATTCAAGAACGTGTCATGCATCATGTAACGTTTCCATCCAGTGTCCCTTCTCCTGATGGGAGCGGGTTTTAGGGCCCCCGATTAAATTATTGTGTCCATTAGGTGCACAAGTTATAGTCCATTTGGATGAAAAGCAAATTAAGAACATCTGACTTTTTTTTTTCAGTGTTGGAGGATGTAACGCCTTTTTATGACAATTGGATTGGGAAGTGAGATGAATGAGAATGCATACTGCTGACATTCAAGGTTTGCAGACACAATGTAAGCTCTGTTTTATGCAACAACTCATATTTCCATGAATACATTGCTGCTTACCTCCGGCAAAAACAGAACCAAGCTGTCATGCTTCCAGCTGCTTTAAAGTCAAAACAACAAGCCCTGCAATGAAACATGTCTGCCTTCAACAGCTTCCTAAGCATCATCTTGTGGAATATAACACAAACGTAAAACATTTTTCTACAAGTCACTTATCCTTTGATTCATCTATACTCACATTGATTGGTATTTGGTAATGATCAAATATCAATCCTTTTTTCTTTTTTAGAGTCTAATCTAGTAGGGGAAAGACTAAGATGGCGAGAACCAAATGCTCAACTTAATACTTCTAAATGCCTCCAGCTACCAGGACAGTGTTTGGGAGTAACAGATAATCTTTCATTTTAAATAATACATAAATTGTGTGCTTGATCTATAACATATCACACTTGCTCAGATATGCCTTACATTTCAATTTCAAGCACTGTAGCATCACTGCCCTGCACATCTGATGCTGTAGCATGTTCTGATCGTTAGCCACGCCAGGCTACAATAAATTTGTTGAAAATTCTTCAACTCCAACTCTAAATTACTACACATATCTGTCATTACTATGGAATGCACAAGTTATACTCAAATGTCAAAGCAACAACCTGATAATACCATTATTATAGGGGTCTACACTAGTTCTGTCTGCTCTGATGGAGATTCTCTCATTTTTACATGTTAAATTCCTGAAGCGGCTCCAGCTGACTGATGCGCCACCTACTTTTTGATTAATTAACCACTGATTAGAGAGATTCTTCATAAAACAGTGAACCTTAGTCTTAGATGGTACATTTATTTACATATTGTCATTTTCCTAAAATAACAGCCTAATTTTTTGCCTAGTGATTTTTTTGTTTGCCTAATTCCTCTTTTTGCAAAAAAGAAGTATTGATTTGGAAAAAAATAATCACTTTGTCAAAAAAAAAAAAAAGAAAGAAAAAGTATTTGGGCAATTATCTTAGGAAGGTGACAAAAGGTTAAAAATAAATCAAACAAGACAGTAATGTCAGGAAAATGTACCTTGTCCTGATGCAGTCAAACATCAAGTAAGACCAACCATTAGACGAGCAAAAACACACTTCACAAAAGCAGTGAGACGCACATTTCAAAGACAAGACAGGACTCGGTATTTCACAAAATAAGCTCTATCTGTCTAAGTATAGAGGTTTTTCAATATATGATGGGGTTTTAGCATAAATGCAACGTAGTAAGTTGTGTGGAAATCAATGAATCAGGTCACAAATGGCCAGAAAAGGAAAATAAAAACTCCCTGCAGAATAGTACATTCTGGTTATTCATAAGATAAAACTTAAAACAATATAAAACGTTGAAATGTAGAACTTTGAATGAGATGTTTATCATTTCTAAATGTTACTCCAGTTGTGCAGGAACTGGCCAAAGTTGTAGCAATTAGAGCCTGAGACCTGTTTGTGGCCCGTGTAGCAGTCTGTCAGACGCTCAGAGTGTTTCGGAGAGAGGAGACGTCTGCGTGCGCTTTCAAGTGTTTCAGTGTCTGTGAGAATGTTTCTATGGCTTAATAGTCTATCAGCATCACCTGGAGTGCCTGCTTGTCCTTACCCAGGCAAGTCACGTCCTTGCCCAGACACAAACCAAATTTAAACTCCTTCAACAACAAGAGGATGGGAAAAGGAATGTAAAAGAGAAGAGGAAAGAGGCTGGAGAGAGAAAGAGAAAGAGAGAGAGAGGCGAGTCTCGAGAGGGGGGGGGAAGTAGCAATGGAGGAACATGGATCTTCCACGGTTTCTTTTTTGGTGCTCACTTGAGTGTAAATCATGATATAAGCTTAAGTTGTCAAGGAGGAGCTATGGCTTGACAGAAAATTCACAAGAGTTTTTACGTCCTATGTATGTCTCTATATACATGAGGAGAAGACAGAGGGGGGATGAGAAAACCGGGAAACAATATATGTTGAGATATGTAAAGAAATAGGGAGTGAGTAAGAAGGAAAAGGCAAAAGAAGCAAGGGACCAAAGAGAAGAGAAGAATAATTTGGTGGTTTTGGGAAAAGAAGGAAATGTGACTGGGACAAATGAGATGAAAGTTGGAGAGAGAGCAAG
Source organism: Poecilia picta (assembly GCA_033032245.1). Taxonomy (NCBI): domain Eukaryota; kingdom Metazoa; phylum Chordata; class Actinopteri; order Cyprinodontiformes; family Poeciliidae; genus Poecilia; species Poecilia picta. The sequence goes on from CM065361.1 coordinate 6,943,619, forward strand.
GAGAAACTGTGGAGGCTGAGAAATGAATATTGCATGGTGGATGGGGACATCTGTCTGGTAAACAGGGAGCAGGTAAGAGTGGATTGCAGCAAGGACATACAGCTATCCAAATGTAGAGTATGAAAAAGTGACCTCAACAAAGGTTAAAACAACATAAAATGTTGAAATGTAGAACTTTGAATGAGATGTTTATCATTTCTAAATGTTACTCCAGCTGTGCAGGAACTGACCAAAGTTGTAGCAATTAGAGCCTGAGACTAATTGTGAGTCTCAGGCTTTAGAGACTAGAGCCTGAGACTGACAACGATTATTAGAAATAATCATTGTCATCTTTTTTAACAAAAGAAAAACCTTTTAAAAAAAAGATATGTACACTTTTAGGTGTACACATCTCCTGGATGTTCATGACATCCAGGCTGAGACTGGATGACATGAACACTATTTTCAAGATGGTCAGGAAGAAACACACTTTGTACACACCCACTTAGTACATTCTGACACTCCACAGTGACTTGCAAAAGCATACAGAGCCTATGAACTTGTTAGCCTCTGATTTATCCATTCGTGCTAGCGCCAGCTCATCTCTACTAGCTCTTAAGTGTTTTCCTCTAGTAACGGTTACATGGTACAGGCCCCCCTTTTTTAAAAAAAAACTTTGCAGAAGTTCTAAACGTTCAGTCGGGCTTAAAATGTAATGCCACAAGACAGTCAGCTACTGATTGGCTAAGGGTAAAGTCACCAGTTGCATTCATTACAGTAATCTGACCCAACATTTGTAAAAAACTCACTACAGCGACTGAGCATTTCTGGAGTTTTTAAGACAGACTGAGCAGAACGTACGCCGTTGTTGCATTGCGTACGCATCACCTTTTGGACTCTGGGACGGCCCAGCTGTACTCAGTTGCAACAGAAAACGACACAAACTGTTAAGAACAGAGTTGAGTCGAGTTGTGCTGGCAGGTGCTGGTGGAAAAGGGCCATAAATTTGAAAAGCCGGTGGAGACATACCCAAGAAGATTTAGAGCTTTCATTTCAGCCAAAACCTGATTGTTCAAAGTATTTATTCAGAGGAAGCTGAATGCCTAAATGCAACACTTCCAATTTTTTATTTGGAAAATGCTTCTTAGGAAGCCAGGAAAACAACCGGCTCCATCAGAGCTTTGGCATCACAGCCATGCAGGGATTACCTGCGTCTGTGTCCGTGTCACAGACACAGACACCTTGCTCCCTTCAGCTTCTCCGTCACGGACACAGACGGCCCACGCTGAATTTTTCCTGGCAATATTTCCTCCCTCTCTAACCTCCTGGATAAACATCATCACCTCTAACAGCGGCATGATATCACAGTTTATGGTTGACGACCCCGCGCTTTGTTTGTGGGGCATGTCTGTGTGTGTGAGCGGGACTCAGACTCTGAAAATATTTATGTGAGTAAACAAGCTCCATGGCTGTTTGCCGACAGCCACAATAACTCAGACGAATCTGGATTTGTGTGTGCTGATAAGAGTCCAATAAAAGGCAGAGAGGATGAAATGGGTTCCCCCCCCCCCCCCCCCCCTCGGCCCCCGCCGGCTTCAATGAACCTGTCAATGAATTAAATGTGCATTAAAATCTAAAAACTGTGGCAGTCACAGGCCAGACAAACAAAAGTGCTTTGAAAAGGGAGAAACGGTTACGTTGCTCTCTTCTCTGTAACTTGATTGCATCTTTTTTTTAAAACTATTATTTCTGAATATTCAGACAGATGACAATGCAATAAGACATTAGGTTATGAAAAGACAGCTTTCCAAGCCATTAGATAAAAAACTATTCAGGTTGGGCTCTCTGAACAGGTTTATGCTCCCTTTAGCTCAGTTTCTTAATCAGATTTCTTTACATCATAAAATGGAGCAGAAGACAGATAGGTTCACTATCCCAGTTTCCTCTTTCTCTGTTTTACAGGCATTTCTACCGTTTTACACCAGAGTACATTTTTGCAGACTTTCCTTTCCGATCACAGTAAGAGTAAAATAACGCATCGTGGAGTTCTGTTTTTTTCCCCTCCTGTGATTACCAGCAAAACTTTAATCTGCTTTTAAGTACACTAAAGCATTCTTCGTAGAAACACTAAGCAGTCCTCTCCTCTGCCTCGAATAAGACGAAACTAAGAGTCGCAGCTTTTTTTTCCCCCAAGTATTTCCCTGAAATCATGTTTGTTCCAATTATCACGTTACTCCAACTCCTCGGTCCAGGGAGACAGGAGTGGCAAACGACGAGGATAATCAGTTAAGAGATTGATGCTGTGGTCTGCTGGGGAAATCCCAGCATCATTTTCTGATTCTTTGAGGGAAAGCAGGAGGGTGTGAGGGGGAGAGAGTGAAGTTTTGAGGGCGAGGATGGATGAAATAAATAAATGCTGCAGTGAGCTGAAGCATTGTGGGTGTGTTTGCACACTGAAACAACAAGACTTCTTTTCCAAAAAAAAAAAAAAAAAAAAAAAAAACGCAGGTGGAGAAATGCTGTGATGTTGCGTCTGCTAGGACTTCGCTCCGCTAATGATGTCTGGAGCAGCTTTTGACGAGCCCTCCTAGGAATAACATTTTTATGCAAACCTCTGTGTCTGCAACAAACACAAAGGTCCTAAGTCAACTTCTCACATTCTGCTGTTTGCTTCTTGCTTTATAATTACGTCTTTTCATCACTGGCTGCGCGCTGGGACTCAAAAGGCAGGAACGGGGTGCTATAGAGGCGTATTAAACTTTCCCTCTTTTTCAAGTGTGAAACACTGCAAGGTTTTGTATATTAGTAATATTACAAATGGATATTGTTTAAGTTGTTTTTATTTTGGTTTTATTACACCCATGAGATAAAGCACTTTCTCTGGCTTCTGTCTGTGTGTATCCTTCTTTACCTTGACTCATCTTACTGTTGGTGTAGCATGGGTCATTAGTCATTCATGATTCTTCACGATACACTGACCTCCTTTCTTTTAAAGAGCGGGAGAGGTTAAGCTTCTGGTCATGATAGCATCCAGAGCAAAAATACCATACAAGCCATTAAATATTTGGCAAAAGAAAGACGCAATGCCTGGGTAACTGCAATAAAAGAGGCTACACAGATAAAGTAAGCGATGTAAGGAGCCAGACAGTCTGGAACCAACTCTATGTGGATGGATGCTATGTGTCAAAATAGCAAAGGAGCTCAGGGTGAGAAGGACGGCGAGATTGTGCGTCAGCGTGTGCCGGTGTAAGCTTATACACCCGTACCTTTTGTAGCTGCCTTGGACCTCAGCGCATCTGGGTCAAGGGATCATGAGGTTTCCACCTTCGCTCAGAGTGTCACCTCACTGCAAAATGTGACAGGAACCAGTGAGGAAGAGGAGGTGGAGGGAAGGAGGCAAACTGAAACAACTGAGTGAGGTATTCATTTAGGACATAAAGGACAAGTTATTAGCCACGACGGTCGACGGGTTGGCAGGAAGTAGAAGTTCAGCACACTGAAAGCTGGAGTCAACATTCGCTACGCGGGCGTTAGATTCCACAGGAAGGAAGCGCTTTATGCGACCTGCGCCACTTGGCGTTTATAATCCAGGATTCTGCTTTTAGTTTTGGAACAAAGCAGAAACAGAAAGACTCCAGCGTGTAGGAGATCTGGGACCGCAGTCATTACAGAAGATGTTTAGTGCTGGAAAATGTACCCGTTTCATCCTATTTGCTCTCTGCAAACAGCATGGTAATACAATCATTGGGACGATCGTCTGCTGCCGCTCTCAACCAATGATGAAGCAGTAATGCAACAGTGCAAACAAACAGAAAGTCTGCTTGTTTGTACCAACCCAAACAATAAGAATAAAGCTCCATTTCTCAGAGAAAATACTCTGGCATTTGTCCAAACACATATTCAGTAGGCCGATACTGGACACGGTTACACAATGCTTCACACACCGGCACTACAGTCCAGTCTGTCAAACAACAATACAAATTAAATACCTGGCTTCTAGGCAACACAGAAGTCATCTCAGTAGATGTTGCAGTTTTGTAAATTGTGAGCAAAATAATCTGCAGGATGGAAGGAGAACTAAAGGGAGGCATCCAGGTCTTCTGCCTGGATGTCGACATGCTTCTAACCTAATCTATAAATAATCAGTAATCTATTAATAAATTTATAAATAAATCTCTCTTCAGTGAATCTTGGGTCTGGCCTGAAGCCTTCTGTGGCTCAGATTTGGCAAAAAAGAAGCACTCACAATGGGTTTTTGGGAAGGCCTCTTACCAAATGCCTCAACCATCTGAACTTGCTCATTTATGATATGAAAAGTCAACAGCTCTACTCTCTCCTCTGTCCTTCAGGCTGGCAAACAGAGGGCTCGTTTGCCCTCTGTTTGGAAGGCATTACACCATCAAGTGGCCCTTTAAGTCAACTATGTCTGGTTAATGGGGGAAAAAAAAAAAAAAAAGAGTCCCACTGGACAAAGAGGTTGGCAACAAGTATGTATACAATAGCAAGAAATAAAGTCTAATTTAAGTAGGTTTTGTGGGTTCACTCTTTGAGGCTGCGGGCCCACCATGATTGGTTCCCTGCCCGCATTTAGGTACCTCAAAGGGTATGCACTCTTCTCGAGATCAGGGTCAACATTTTTAATTGTTGTTTTATTATGTGAAAAGACCCTCAACATCTATCACTATTCCAGTCAACTCAGTGATTTGGTGCCACATTTATTGGCAGAACTAATGAAAGACTCCTGGTTCCTCCCTACGCTCAGGTTTCCTGAAGGATTTAAGCTCAGACGGCAAAGGATGAGGTTGATTTAGTGTCTAATGAAGTATTTCTGTGTATGGTGGCAACCCATTTTACACTTACTGATAGAGCCATGTGTTTTTGTTTCTGGTAAGTCAGAGTTTATCATATCGCTCACTCTAAAAAGTTTCTCGGGCCATTTCAAAGTGAACTGTCAGACAAGGATGTCCGACCTCTGGTGTTTGCTACTGAAAGGCTCAATTTTAGTCTCATATGACTAAAAACATGGTTGCAATTAAAGTCTCAAGTCCCCTTAGAATTGAGTAAAATTTAAGTATTTATGTTTGTGATGGTAGGACAGAAAAGGCTAATATTGAACGCACTAATACCTGTCATGTATATTGTGGACAATGGGTGAGATCTGGTCACATTGGACGAGAGTCTGTGTACAACCCGGACAGGGCAGAACAAATTCAGTTTATACAAACTCTTTAGGTTTCACTGATGCGTCACACACCACTTTGTCTGCTTCCTGTTGTCTTCTTCATGTTGCTGAGTTCAGTCAAACTAGGAATTTGCTTCTTTTTATTGAAATGACAATGTTGGAATCTAGGCGCACAAGAAACTGCCGGAGCAAAATTACTCACGGCACACGAGATGCCACCTGTGATTAGGCTATCACAGCCAAACCGAAACAGCCCGAAGAAAATGACCTGTCAAGCATTTACGTCTACAAGGATCCCAGCTTTCCTCCTCTCTTAATTTCAAAGGATCCTCATTTCACTTCCACAGAGAAGTAAACACTTGTTTTCATGCGGCACGTTTGCTGCGGTTCATTGAGAACACACACCCACACACTCAGAGGAGATGTGAGGCACTTTTCCCCTCATCTGCACTCACCCGCGGCAGCACAGCAGAGCGATGCGAGTGTGAGGGAGGCCAGATGAGTGCGGAAAGGCAGAGATGGCTTCAGCGAAAAACGGTGTGAAGGCTAATTAATCTGAGGCATATACAGAGTTCCTTCCAGCGCAGCAAACAGCTAAGTCGGTATTCTGTGCGCCTCCCTTCAGTCTGGGACACAACTCAGGACGAAGAAAAGAAGAGAGAAAAAACCCCCCAAAAAACCTCGATGTTTAACAGGAGTTTATTTTTCTGCAAAGAAAGGAGTCGAGGTCTCTGTGCCAGGCGAGTTTTCACATGTGAAACCTTCGCCTTTCTTTTTCCTTACTCCACGCGTCTCACTAATTTTTATTTTTTAATCTGAAAGTTAAATTATGTGGTTTTGATGAAATGACAGGAAAGTATTTTATAATTTCAGTCCCTGCCACACAACCTGCTCTTTTTAACAGCTAATTACTTCGGTTACGCTGTTATTTTAAGCTCCTCAGGATCTACGCCAGCATGAAAAATAAAAAAATCCATCCAATCTCCCCGGATCTCTCTGATTCTGCCTCTGTTGCTCTGAAATCAAATTCAATTCAGTTCAAAAATACTGATTGATCCCAAAGGGAAACTGAATAATTAAACAATAATAATTAAGGAATGGTGAAAGTAACACAGGGAATTGGGTAAGATGAGACCAAAATATATATTTGCAAATAAAATATAAGACAATTTAAAATATTTTTTATAATTTTCACCGTGAAAAGGAAACGATACTCAATATTTGCCTTGAAAAGTTGTATTATTAACTATTAGCCTTTTTTTGTTTTGTTTTGTTTGTGGAAACCTAAAAACAAAATGTTTTCAGGTTGTAGTCCATCTACATATATTTCAGTGGAGATTTTGTCCCAAATGGAAATCATCCTGAAGGATTTACTGGTCGTTACGGATAACTTTTCTCAATTCCTCTGAATTGACTTTTCTCCACTATAGGATTTCTACATGTTTGCTGCGGTCCCCCATCTTTCCAGACTCCAATGTCCAGAGCTTTCATTCTGATTTCTGGTTTTTGAAGTTTAATTTCACGTTTCCTATGAGTTTAAGGTTCTTATTTTTTATAGCACAAATGGATTCAGTTCAAATTAAAAGTACTTAATTTATTCCCAAAGGGAAATTAAATAATGTCATTTATATCATCCAAGTATCTTCAAAGCGTTATTGAGGATGGTGATGCTGGTAGCAGTCAGTCTCACAACGAATCTGAAGAGGCTTCTAACTGAATGAAATGCTAATTGCTCAATATCAAGGTAGCAAAGTCTATATTTCATAGCAATGTGTTCTGGATGACACCACCAGCACTGCTAATCCACCTTTTGCTTTTGCCGCTCCTCTTTGAGTCACTGCATGGCCGTACGGTTAGAAACCTGGAAAAATAGAGACGTTGCAGTCAGCAATATAATCCTTTCCCCCATTGTGATGGATGGAAGAGATGATTTGAACGTCATCCTCCTGCATCCATGGAGCCTCCTTTATAACTCCAATGGGATTTGGGATTTGAATTTGAGCTTCTGAGATGCTAATCAGCCCAGTTGTAAAAACAACACCTTGCTTCCATGGTAGCGAAGAGACAAATTAAAATACAAACATTGTTCTATGCTGATAGCAAAATGATTAAAAAAAATCTGCTGATGATGCTGGGTAAAAAATAAATTGTAAAAAGAAAAAAGACAATGTGGAGAATATTAATGTTAGTGTCCATATTTTGTGTTCTTTCCTTCTCCTTCCACCTCCAACACACACACATATCAACATTAATCACTGGCCACTGCCACATCCAGTGTGCTCCATGCACTGACCTCCCTCTATCTAGCAACACATCAGGACTGGGATACACATGTAATCTCCCATATCTCCTTTAGCCATCGCCACAAAATGAGAGCTGCTGCCCCTGCAAAATCCCCACAGCTGACCGGTGGAAGCAGTGAGGAACGTAGGACCCTGAACCACACACACCACACACAGAGAAGTAAAAAAAATAAAATAAAACAAAAACAAGCAAGGTTCCCTGAAGGCTTCTGTAATCTTGCAGCACTGAGCACCTTTGAATCAGCAGCAGAGAGAAGAAAGCGGAAAAAAACAAAAGTGTTCTAAAGGTTAATGTGGATTTGGCTCTGGTTATTAAGCTTATGTACCTAGTTGCTGCTATGCATGTCAAGCTAATAAACATCAAATCAAACAGATTTTTCTGTCTGTAGGCGAGGAAATATAAGGCTTGCTGTTTACAATAAAAAGCTGCGGCTGACATTTAGACCTGCCCGTAAAGGTAACTGCCATCCAAACTCAGAGGGGGTGTCGTTTCCACGCCGTTGAAGAAAAACGCAACCCATGGCTCAACTACGGCATCTCGGCTTGCCTATCGTCCATAAACCCCAGCCAGCAGACAAAGTATTAATTATCATCCTTGGAGCTCATCTGCAATCCCTTATTTAAGGAGTGATAAAAAAAGGGCAAAATGGCCTCAACTTTGAAAAGCATGGCAATTAGCGGTGATCTAGTTAAAGCGAGTCCTCTTTGCTGTGTTAATGTAGGTGATTATGGCTCCAAACGGGATGATATAGACTTCGACGAAGTGTTTGAGGAGAGCAGGCGAATTCCGCAGACAGGAGAGACAGATGGGTGCCCTCTCTCTCTTTCTCTCTCTCTCACACCTCACACACACAGTCAGCTAACACACTGGAAGTCTACTTGATGTCTCTTTGTGTCTAGAGCTGTTAATACTAAGAAAATATGGACAAAGCTCATTGTTACGATTATGCTTTTTATACCCAGAATTATTCATACAATCGGTAAATGTAGGATTCAAGTCCTTTTAATTTGAGTTTCTTCTGCCTTGAAGTGACATTGAAATTTTCAAGTGTCCCAGTTAAAGTCCTGACCTGAATCTGATTGATTTTGGAGCAAAATAGAAAGGAGGCGTTCCAAACTCAATAAGCTGGAGTCAACAAAAATACATCATCAAAAATATTCTATTCAATTCAAAAGATTTCCTGTAGCAGTCTGTATTACAACAAATTTGGAGGAGCTTCTGACTAAAGACCCTCTGTTCTATGACAGTCATGAAACGGATGGTCAGAGTTGTTTACATTTTTATGATTTTATGTAAAAAAAAAATGTACAAATATCAGTGGAAGGATACAGAAAGCTGGTTGGCAGTTTTCATAAGTGGTTGACTAACGTAATCCCAACAAAGGTTTTTCTATTGTTATTGACAAGATACATTTGCACAACATTTTTTTCAAATACAAAGTAAATAAAAATACATTCTTTTATTTCCAAGTGTTACTTGTAAATATCACTTTATTTTTGATATTGTTTTATCAAGGGGCGTTAATACTAAGTATCGGTATCAAAAAATAAATATCTTGGTTGATTGAAAATACTCTCAGATCATAAAGAAAACGATGCACAGCTGAAACTATACGTTCACATACACCTAATAAAAAGATATGCATCAGGTGTGCCGTGGTGGTGCAAGGGGATAAGGCACAACCCACGTACAGTGGCTGTCACCGGTTCGACTCCCGACCGTGCCTCACTTACCGCATGTCTTCCCCCTCTCCTGTCTGCCTACTGTCAAATGGAGGCCACTAGAGCCGATAAAAACCATAAAAACAATATACAAAAAAAAAAAGATATCCATCTTTTCATTGTTGTTAAATCAAAGCAAACTTCTCTTGTGTTCGGAATTACCAAATTTATTTCTATTTGCTAAACGCCATCATTTAAGAGAAATCTCACAGATTCATTTACTCGTATTTTAGAAATGAAAAGTTTACAAACCTTTTCAGATCATTGGGGTTTTACGATAACCACACGAAAAATAAAAGTCTTTCAGCCACTTTGACTGTAAACTTGGTCATTGTCCATTAGATGTTGCTTCAATATTTTCACATCATTTTATGTCCTCATCATGGCATCTATGTAATGAAGTGCCCCAGTTCCTCCTGCTGCAAAACAGCCCCGCGACATGATGCTGCCACTACCGTACTCCACAGTTCAGGTGGTGTTCCCGCTCTGTCCTCAGAATGTAACGATGGTCACTAAGTACTAAATATTAATATAGTATTTCTATATTACTGGAGTCAAACAGTGAAGACTCAAGGAAAACTCTGGCTATGGCCAAGAAGCGGCTTGGCTCTCAACTCGGCAGGAAATGCTGAACATGTCTGTAAATAGGGGAAGGGCAGAGAATCAGATGTACTTATACTGACAAAGTAGGCCAGATGTTTGTATCATGTGGGAGGAATGAGGACATCAGAAGTTTGCTTGTTTGTTTGCTTGTAAAGCTTTTAGCCAAGATGAGAAAATCTGTATCTTGTGTTCATAATCAGATTTAATACGTCTAATTTTTTTTTCTTAATAATTAAATCACTGATTAGTATGTTAATAGGAGGCTAATTTTCAACTTCAATCCTAATGATTAAATACACATTACAGTTTGAAAAGATTAAATCAAGCAGGAGTTCTTCAAATGCAGACTTCTAGAGCTCACTCTGAAATAAAGATCCTCTTCTTCTGCTGCAGTCAAGAAACATAAGTTAGTTACTAATCAGCACTGGTGACACAAAAATAAAACAACTATTTTTTCTATCAAGAGCTTCCCACCCCATTAATCACCTCCTAGTCATTTGTCTGCTCTTTTTCCAGAGCCTCCATTAACAGAGGGAAGGACGTACCTTTGGAAGGCTCTGTACGTTTAGGTAGATCCAAAGTGTCGTAGTTTTTGTCATTTTCACCATTCTTTCTGCCTGCGTGGGAGGAATAAGGAGAGAAGAAGATGTTACCAGCAGAAATGTGAATTTCTAAGGATGATGTAACAAACAAGAGACCAAACACGGGTTTGGAGGGTTGATATCTGTGTTAATGGACCAGTTGGACCCAAAATGGATTTTTCTATGACGGGCGGACTTCTGAAAGACATAACAATATGGGGATGGGTTTGTAAGTTGGAAAAAGTCCAAATTATACTAAACATAAATGGGCTGCAACTGATGGGAACACATTCACCTACTTGGAAACAAGAGCGTTTGCATTTACACAAGAAGCAGATAGATGGGAACGAACAGCATTCATGACCATGAACCAAAAAAAACCTAAAGAAACAGCAAAACCACTTATAAAGACAGTTATAAATCTGACGTAGAAGCAACATCCACAAACAAATACAATTAAAAACAACAAATCTTTGTTCTTGATCTAATCTGTCTACTTATCCAAGAATTTAGCACCAAATTACAGATGTTGAAATTAACCCTGTCAGACATTTTAATCAAGTCTGAACCCTGGTTTACATTTACATATGAATTTTTATGGGATTTTTTTACCAACATGGTGTAGTGCGTATTTGTAAACTGGAATGAAATTCATGGGTTTTGAAATATTTCTACATACAATTTCTTACTTTGTACAATTACATAAAGCAGATTCTAAATTGAGTAGAATTCATTGTTTTAATAAGCACAAACCAAACCTGCACATCCAGCAAATAAGCTAAATATATTGTAATGTGGGCATAATTCCAACCACAAGATGGCAACAAAGCGGCTCTGGTCCATTGTAGCTCTGGTTGTACAGTAAGGGTCATCTCACTGAGGGAAGCTGAACATCCACCCAGACTGAAGTCGTTCAAAGCCACCAACAAATTTCTAACTTCTCTAGTTCATCTTCAGAGCATAATGCTGCCAACACCATGCAACACAACAGGAACGGATGGATACAGGAAAGTTTGTCATCAACAAAATGCAGGAAAGTTAACTTGGGAATGACTATTTTCTTAAAGCTGTGTAGTTTCACTTTAATCTTTTAGGACTCATGTATTTTGTGGGTAAGGTTGCTCACAAAACCCCACATATCACATCAAATCAGATGGCAACAGCAGCACAGAGGAAGCTACCATCAACGTTAGCGATAAAAAAAAAAAAGAAAGATAAATCTCAAATTAATTTGTCCTCAATACACATATAGGAAAGATGAACAGATAAGAAGAGTTCCTCCGAACCGGACTGGACATGCGGCTGAAATAGAGCGATGCAAAGTTAGACTGACGCAGAAGGAACAGTAGCTGCTAGACGCGCCAACGGCTAACATTTGAGCATTACTTAAGATAACAGGTAGACTGAAGAAGAGAAGAAGAAGACATAGCAAATGACATTGTTGACAAGAACAGTCTAAACAGCTCAGTTGTGTGGAGATATGAAGTTCAACAACAACAAAAAAGCAGTGTGCACATTATGTCAAGCACATGCTTATTTCTATTTCATAGCTTTGTCTTAGAAAAGCAATATTTAAAGTGAGCTATACAAAGGAAGTACTTTGGGAATTTATATTCCAGTGTCAATTTTATTTATTTGACATCATTAAAAGATCATCTCCATTTTTGTTCTGTTCTCCAGTAACGCTTGAAGATTTTAGTTTAAATGAATCCTCTGTTGATCTTTCAGAGGCTGCAGAGAGCAGCTGCATAATGTTCAATCGTCACGCTTTGAAATCTATTCATCTTTAATACAGACTCTAAAAAAGGCCATTTGCTGAAATAACAAAACAGCAGTAATTATGCAAAAACTGTACAAAAATATAAGCATTTTGCATTTAACAAAAATCTTCCTTGTCTGTTAAGATACCCACAACTCCTCAAGAGACAGTTTTAGCTTCATCTGGTTCAAATTCTGTAAAAATAAATAAATAAAAATAAATAATAATAATGACCAGCAGGTCAGCCCTGCACTGTATGAACATTAAGTCCAGCAGAAAGAGCTGAACTTTTCACATACTGAAAACATACTCACATACTCACAGATGTTAGAAGTTGTTTTGAATTATTACTTTAAATGCATCCATTGCTACAAATTAAGTGTATGCTAATGAAATGCTATGTTATTGCATCTTAGACAATAAACTTTTTTAAATTAAATTTCTTTAATAGCTAAACTAAAGGAGAAACACTTTAGAGAGCATTTCCTAAACCTTTTTTTAAGAAATACAAATCAGATACTTCAACTACGAAGTTTAAAACATCACAAAAAAAACCTAAATAAAACGTTTGACTCTGAGCTGGAGTTGTTCGCTATGGCAAGGAAATACACATGGAATGAATACTATAATTTTCTGAAATCCTTGGAAGTTTCTCAGGGTCTTCTGGAGGACAACCAAAACTATTTCTAACTCCACTCTACAGCCAGGGGGGAGGGAGAGGAAGGAGAGGATGAGGGATGAAGATGATGATGATGAGGAGAGCTGAGAGGGAGGAGAGAATGGGAGGGGAGGGCACTCACCTTGATTAAACCATTCCTCTATAGTTATCCAAGGAAGCAGCAGCAATGCCAAAAAACACAAAGCAGGGAGAAGAGAATAGGCATGGTGAAAAAAAAGACCTGCGTGTTTGCGTGTGTGTGTTTCAAGGAGGTGCAGTGTTACACGTCAACACAAAAATAAGTCATTATTTCCTGAAGGTGAATCAGTGAAGGCCATAACAGATGGTTAAGAAAGGGTGTGTTTCTGTGTGTGCAGGGGGATTGTAACGAGAACGGTGTAATACAGAGAATTTGGTGACGATACACTAATAGGCAAAAAAACAGATCACACTATGAGGCTGTGAGAGAAGGTAGAAAGTCAAAGAGGGAATATGTTTAAAAGTGGCATCGGATGTCAGAGTGTGAATAAGTGTTTTATCAGAACGGCTGAGTGGGAAGAGCAGGAGTAAGAGCCTGGAAACGTCAACGACTGGGTTTGAGCTGATCACACATCTGGATTTCAATCTCTATGTGACACTGCGGTTCGATCTAGTCTACATTCAACTCAGCTCTACAGAAACTAATGTGTGTTAGCGCTGTTCTCAGAGAACATGTTAACAATTATTTCTCCCTAGTAACTGTCTGTTGTTGAAGTCCTGATGTTCTTTTTCCAAATATATTCCTGATGATATAATTTCTTATCTTCTTCTGGCAACTGAAAATAAAATGTGACCTAGCAAACTGACAGCAGGACTTTATATTTACTGAACATAATCTGACAAAAACCATCGTCAAAAACAAGGACGACATCGCAATTCATTGCGGTTGTTCGCTATGGCACGTTTAGACTATTTTTTTATTTTTTACAAAATAAGGAAAAAACACTATGTTTGAGTTTCCTTAAATGTAATAATATACGTAATGTGAATAATAACGTCTGTCTTATTACAATTGTTTTTTCAGCATTAGCTGAAATTTCGAAGTGTATCTCATATTAATTGGAGGAGTGAAGCCCGCTTACATCAGTGGACTGTACAAGAAATTTCCAAAGTTGCCATAGAAACAAAGGTAACGCTTTTCAAAATAAAGGACCCGTTTTTTTTCTTTGATTTGCTTGCAGAAACGTATGCTGGATTTTGGGATTTTTACACAGGACTTACCTCAAATACTCCTAACGGGCCAGAAGGGTCATGTCTGCTCTAAATACTCAGTGTATTTATAGATAAATGATTTCAGCATAAATCTGTACACATGCAAAGTTGGAGTGAGCTTGATGTCTGAACAGATGGTCAGAGTTTAAGGTCACTGTTAGGTTGCCACTTTTCATCAGCTGGTTCATTTCAGATATCATTGTTTGACAGGAGGATAACAGTTTCGTCTTCCAGGCAGATTGATGATTCCTCTCTTTCCCTTCCCGTCTTCTCACCTTTGGCCTTCTTTCCCCCGAAGCAGCCAGCGTCATCCTTCTTTTTCCTTTGTGGCCCCGCAGATCCGGGGCCTGCAGGGCCGACGGGTCCTGGAATCTCTCGGCGCCAGGCACCTCTTTGTGCACGTGATAGGAGAGGTTCCTCATGATGCAAACGCAGTTTTCCACAGACTGTGGAGAGACGAGAGACAGCCGTGGCATCAACTGCACCTGCTGCGGCGCGCGCGGTGGAAGCCGGGTCGTGTCCTCACCTTGTTGTCCATGTCTTTCTTCCCCACGGCGGACTGCAGCGCGTGCAGCAGAGCATCCACCAGGCCTTCGCATTCCCTCAGTCTGCGCCGAGCCTCTGCCCCATCTGAGCTCACGTTTCTGCAGGACAAAGGAAGCACAAAGAGTTCACGTTGGCGCGCGTAATGGAAAAATGGAACTTTTTAAACTAATCACCCTGAACACACAATGACACAAACACGGTGGTGGCAGCATCAAGCTGTGGGGATGCTTTGCTTCAACAGAGACTGGAAAGCTGCTCAAGCTGATTGGTTTGGAGCTGAATGCAGGGAACCGCTGAAAGAAAACTATTTACAAAAACTAAATATGGTTCGGAAAACCATATTCTATGTATGACTGGATTCCTAAATTTATGATTAATTGATTGTAAGTTTATTGTGAAGAAGAAGGAAGAAATAGACAATAAGCTTAAACACCCTGATTTAGACTAGAGGTTAAAAAATAGGTCAGATCAGATCAGAGACTTACACAACAAAAACATAGAGGAAGAGTTACAATGGTAAAAAGAATATTCATGTGCAAGAATGACCCAGTCAAAGTTCAGCCTTAAATTCAGTTAGGAATCTGAGGATGAGAATGAATATTTACAAATCTCACTAAGCTAAAGCTGTTTATTGAGCAACAGAGAAGATTCAAAGGCATATATTTTGATTAAATTAGTTGTATTGATGTTAAAATTTTTAACTCTTTTTCACATGCAAAGGTTCCAGCTGGATCGTTGGTACCTGAACGTTCCTGGTACGTCTAAATCTGGCTCACAAGCGACATCCACAAACAACAACCCGTTTCTCTTGACCAACTTGTGGTTAATTTTTGCTTAAAAAAACATATAATCTGAGACTGTAAAAGACTGTTGTTGTATTCAAGTTGTGCTAGAAGGAGTTAGCCTATCAGAATGAGTTATTCAAGTCTAAAATAGCGTCTCAATGCTAAACTGGCTGCATCAAGTAAAGACATCCCCAAGGCTCATGTTAGCATTCACAGTCAGCATTCGTAACGTACATTTTTTCAAAGAAGCTACATGAATGATCAGGGTTTCTGATCTTTCACTTCGCACCAATTTGATGGTTGAATAATCTAAACAGTTTAAAAAACAATAAATATCTTTGTCGAGTTTATGCGTCAATTCCATAATTTAGCAACAAAAAATGTTTATACTCAATTAAAAATTTTAATTAAGTCCCAAACATTATGAAGAAAAAGAGTTAAATTATTAATATAAAATTATTTTCTCCCCCTTGGCTTTAGTAAGCTAAACTGGCTTACTTGATGCAGCCAGTTTAGCAGCTGGTTCAGCAGCAGCAGAGCTGGAGGAGTCTTAGTGTGGCTGTCTGACTGGCTGTGAAAGGCAAGGCTCTAAAGAGGGTTAAGGGATAGACAGGGCTCCCCGCTCCTCACCAGGGACTTCATTTATGATGGCTTCCAACCCACGTAATCCCATTAGCTGACCCTCAGTCACTTCTGTGGAGGCTGGCAGCCTTGCAGAGGTAAGCAGAAGTTGTTGTTTTTTCTTTCACGCTTTTATTGCTGCATCAACATCCAACACGGCTGCAAATTAGGTTGGGTCCAAGCGCATTTACAGTAAATAACTGCTTTTTGTTTTATCAGTAAATGTACAGGTTTTTTTATTCTTATGTAAATATAAGATGATTTTAAAGAACAAACAAATATATCTGTTTATGTTCACCAATGAATTAACAAATGAGATGACAGCCTATCAGCCATTTTTTAAACGTGCAATTTGGAAAGTAAAGCTGCTCTTCAGTGGAGACCTGGCCGGTGGTGCGGTCATAGATCTAAACTCGTCCGTCAAAAACAAAATAACAACAACAACAACAACAACAACAACAACAACACAAAAGGCTAACCACCTCCTCTGTAAACACATCCAAAGCAACGTCTGCCTCTGATTTATTTGACAGGGGTGAGATTGGGGGGATTGCTGGCACAAACGAGAGTTTTATTGGCAGCTGTTTTATTTTCAGGAGCCTTTTGGGGGAGAGGGCCAGACGTGGGAGGTGTGTGGATGTGCATCTGTTGGTGAAGACGGTCAGGGCGGTCGGGGAGGCGGTGGAGGAGGCTGCTGCTGCTGCTGCTGTTGAAATATTTAGTCCTTCAGATGGTTTATGACCTTTAAGTTTTTGATGAATATTGATCCGGAGCCGTCCTGGCATTTTACCATCTGTCAGAGTTTGCAACTTCATAAGAAGACTGGGAAAGCGATGAGGCCCAGTTCACTCTATTCAGAGTGACTCAGGCCCGCTCCGCGAGAACTTTGCATCAACTGCTGCCGTGACATTCACTGGCTCGTTGCTGCATGACTCCTGGAAGTAGTGTTCGGTTACTGTGGCAACTGTAAGAGGAACATTCAAGTGGAGCTGTAGATTTTAAGTTTAGTTGACATTTTGGAGGCTTGTAGTTGACAACGGTCTGATTTTGTTTTGAGCTACCAAAATAATAACCAACAATTTTCTCTTTTTTTTGTCCCTCTAACATCCATTCATCCATTTTCTTTACACCCTTGTCCCTTGGTGGGGTCGGAGGCGGGGTCACCCTGGACAGGTCGCCAGTCTGTCGCAGATAGACAGACTGGCCCTCTAACATTTATTGTTAAAATGTATCCATAAGTTAATTGGATGAATGAACTCCACCATTTAACCACAAGGTGTTTCTACAACGTGTTGGTTTAATAGTTCGCACAGCTGTGAAATCACTGCAGGGTTTTGACTTTTTAAAGATTTAAAAGTTTATATTCCCTTCTAGGTCTTATTTGTACAGGATATCCATCAAATTAAAGGTGGGGGAAAAGATATATAGTGTGAATATTTTTAGGTGTTAAAAACCTGGAATTTGTAACGAGGGTGTATACAGGCTCCCCACATTAATATTTCACTATGCTGCCTTTAAGTTGTATGATAGTTCACAAATCAGTTGTAGAGTTTTTTGTAATTTTTTTTTGGTAGGCCTTTGCAATGTCACAAGATTTACTTGCATTCAGCATTATAATTTTTCACCAAGATTTAGTATTATTGTTTGTACTCAAGATTAGAGCGACTGGGGAAAAAAAATTACTTGATTAGGGCCACTGAAAATTCTGACTAGTGTCAGAATTGTGACTTTATTTTCAGTTGCCCTAATTTTTTTTCATATGTTTTCTTAAATCTAAGCATATTGTATATACACATATATATGCATTTTTTTTGTATAAATCTTTTCAAAAAATTACATTCAGGTATAAAAGATCATTTTGGCAGCATTTCCATGTAAAAAACTGATGAAGATTTTGGGCTTTTCTGCATTGTGGCTCTAGTTCTGCCAGTCAATCCTTCAATAAATTAATTGGACTTTTTCACTGGCAAAAAAAAGAGCAGAAACTAGACATACAACCTGTCACAGAAAGCAACTCTCAATTTTCATGCGACTTTCTCGTATTTTGAGGGACTCTGAGAGCAAGTAGGTGTGGACTCAGAAAACCTGCAAGGACACTTTCAGGCCTTTCTAACACTTGATCTTGATGTGTCTACGGTGTCTGAGCCCTTTCAGAAAAAGCGTGGGTGTGAAGGTCACGCAGAGCGGCTTGGTCATCAGAGGACAATAGAGCAGCTGGGAGGAACGGGCTGCAGCAGGACTGATGGAGATGGATGGAGACGCGGCTGCCCTCTGCTATCGGCCGGCAAGGTTAACAGCAGCATTGCGGGACCATATGCTCGCCCTCGGGTTAGGCTTTTACCACGCCGATCCCAACTTGGATTTAACTTATTGATTTTGCTTCTTATCTTGTTATTGGTCGGGTAGTTCTCACAACGGCCGGATAAATAAAGGGCAAAAAGCGAGAAAGTAAAGCCGAGGTGGTTGTCAGATCTGAAGTGCCAGAAGCGCATTTTATTGTCAGGTTTCATCACGTCGCTGTCAATGCAAGGATCTATTCAGAGATTACAGAGGATGGATCGGCTGTGCTATTTTTGAACTTTAAATTGAACATTTTGTTAAACTTTTGCGTATTGCAATCTGTACAGCTACATCAGTCTGATGGGTCCTTAAAAGTCAATTTTATAACTTTTTCATTTCAACTAAGTTATTGGCCTAATAAAGGTATCATAATAAACACTGACATGATCAATAATAGCTTCCAAACCAAACTGTTCCTAGGCCTGTCACAATAAGCAATAATTTAATTAATTACATGATAAATTAAATAAATTATCATAAGCTCAATAATTTCCATTTGGATGATTTATTGTTTTTCTCTTTTTTCTCTCTTTCCACACCAAAAACTGGGTGATAAAAAGTCTTGAGTCTGGTTAATTTGTCTCAACTATCTTATTTTTTTAATCTGCCAATAGTTTTATTGGCAGATTTTATGACTCATTTTATTTGTTGTCTGTTTTTATTGTAGATATTTAAAATGTCTTTCATTTCCAGTGTTAAAATGCTCATTAGAATTTAAAAGTTTATTTCTATCTTTGAGAATGTGTTCCTATTATTACGCCATTACTGTTACATTACTTGAAAATCGTCTCAAAATGGCAACAATATCATTTATTGCAATAACATCTGGAGCAATTTATAATACAGGAAAAATTATTTGTGACAGGCCGAACTTACTGTTCCTATGACTTAAAATCCTTTTTTATTGTTGTTTGGAGAGAATTGTGCAGTTGTTCCTGCACCCTGTTTATAAGCTGGCTGAAAGAGGGACAATGTAGTCTCTACAATTGGTTACAAAACCAGAGAAATTCAGATGTTTGGAGATATTTCTGGCAGTCATGGTGTAGGAACTAAAAGAAGACCATAATAAGGGTTTAAAATAGTGGTTTAAAAATAAATTTAGAAAGTGATACAATCAACTGCAGACTGGAACTAATAACCCTGCTAAAATCAGCCAATAGTACTTGTGCTCCAAATGTGAAGTGAACCCATGGTATGCTGGAGGTTTGGCTTGCAAATAGTTAAAATCTGTGAATACTTAAGTGTGTCTGGAAACGCCCCTTTTAATAGTTCACTCACCAAATGAGTGAGTTCACTCACTAAAAGAGTGAACTATTAATACGCATTAATAGGCACAGTGGAAAACATTTTAGCGATACCATGGAAGTTAATGTCTTCCTTTTTCATACTCTTTGTTTTTTACTTTTTCCTCATCAACACACCTCTTCCTACATCCTGTGTGCATTTGGGTCAGATTGTTTATTCCATATTTTTCTTTAGACTCCTACAACTGTATAAATACGTTTGATTTCCTGAAATGTGATTAGCTAAAATGAAGTGATGAGTAAATCATTTGTGTATGAAACGTGTATTTATTTTAAACAGAGAACCTTCAACACTCACCTGAGTTTTGTCACTCCGTATGTGTGAGTGTATGTACCGAAATAAAATCAATATGTTGTCATTATTACTTTAATAATAAGTAGGTCATTGTTTTAGCTGCAGCAATATGTAATATTCTTGTGTAAATATCTGTATGTTTAATATCATATAGTCTCCATCTTCTTCTCGTCTATAACTGCACCTACAGATCTCCACGATACACAAAAGCAAATATTTGCATTTCAAAAGAAATGGAAAAGGTAATTTAGTGATTTTTTTTTTTTGTGATTTATAGTCTGAGCTTTTGTTTTAAACAAAAGAGTTGGGAAATTATCTTTCCCTTTATAGAAACTGAAAACCTTTCTAAGCCAGAGACCATGCCTCTCCTGGACTCCACAGTAAAATCTGTCATCTCTGGCTGACAAAACATTTCAGATTCAGAACCACCTTACTACCAGTCACAACAAACCGCAGAAACATCCCCCGTGTTTTCTGTTTCGGTGACTACACTGTTGGCGTTGTTTACACAGGCAGGCCCTTATTGACGGAATAATAATAATAATAATAATAATAATAAAAATAAACTATTCCTGGCTTCGCCGAGGAGTAAGTGGGTCTCCGCCGGCGTCGGTAAACAGATTCTCCCTGGCATCAGCACTTCTCCCCCGTGGACAAACCCTGCGTCTAGGCAACTGTGGGGCTTAACTACAGTTGCTATGGAGACGGATCTTCCTCAGCAGGACCGCCGTCTTGGGTCAAAAGGAGTGGAGGGGCCAATGGTTAGATTTGGTGATATGTGACAAAAATAAGCCAAGTACAAATCAAGAGTGCTAAAATGTTTGCAGCCTGAACTCACAAGAGGAGGGGATACGACAGATATATAAAACCGTGAAATAAAGCGGCAGGAAGTGACAACAGAGCGCCCTCTGAGGCCCTGATGTCAAATGCTACGACTTCTCACTGACTTCTCGCAGCTAGATCAAAAAACTTTCCCTCGTTCCCTTCTGGTTTGCCGGTGTTGATATTCAGAGCAGAGGGTTCAGGAAGTAAAAAGAAAGTTTTCCACACTCGCTTAAGGCAGCCAGAGCGGCACGATGTGTGTAACTGGTGCTGTGTATAACTGGTGCTGCCTCTCTCAGCGATGCTGTTCTGGACATCGACCAGAATAGAAAGACGAGCCGTGTGGACTGCAGTCTAGACAGGCCTGGCTGGCCCAGGCAGGGTGGAGATAGCTCAGCCGGACATGAGCCACGGTAACACACACACACACACACACACGCACACACACATGTACACAGGCGCAGTTACATGTTACTACCGTCTGTCACTCTGAGAGGAAGCCAGAAACACAGCCGGGGAAGGTAGAAGGATGGAAAAATGGAAGCTGTTCAGATGGAAACACGAGGAATATGAGACGAGAGAAATTACATCTAAAAGTTGGGAAATATTTTATTTGGATCAACATAACTTTTAGTTTGAAATAAATAAACATAAACACGTATAAAAATGACATCCTCGCGACTGAGCAATCGAGTGGCTTTTCACTATAAAAACTGAATAAATAAAAATGTAGATCATAAATGAGATACCCAAATTTTATATTTTATAGTTTTTTTAATCATGATGGCACTTTTTTTTAAATGAACATTATTTAATCACCTCTTCATATACAACAGTACGCTCAAAAGCAGAAAATTTTACCAAGTTTTTTGTCTAGTTTCTAGTACAAACACTTGAAGTAAGACAAAAAACTAACTTACAAGTAACATTTCTGCAAGAAATTTGTGCTTTTTTAAATAAATAATTCCTTGATGTTGATGAAAATGCACTAGCTCCACTGCCAGGTAATTTAACTTTTAACTAATAGTTTTTTATCAACATTAAACTAAAACAAGCTCCTATATCTTGATTAGTAGTTACCTAAGATATTTGCATTGGACCAAAAATACTTGTTAAGATTTTGTGTTTTTAAAATGTTCACACTATAAGCTACATATCTGGAAACATCTTCTTCTTAGAAAACAGTTTTGTATTTACATTGCCCTGTAGAATTACAAGACTCATAACTTCAGTACAAAAGTAATAAAAGTGCATATGCTATATTACTACTTACTGGAGTCCTTATACAGTGTTTTATCTGTTATTTAAATTTTGCCTGCTCTTATTGCCTTATTTCATTGTCTTTTTCCAGACCACAGTTCCAAAGGAAAAAAAAAATAGTTGTTCATCTTTTCTGCCTGATTTGATAATGAGTAAATAAAAAGAAAATTGCAAATTTGCAATACTGTTTTCAAAGTATGCAAATTACATACTTTGGGGTTACAAGCAAGTGCAAGAGTCTGAAATACCTGATAATTATTGCCACAAGGTCTAATTTCAGCTTTTTAGTATTTTACATAAAACTTATGGGGATGTTTTTATTTATAAGCCGTTTATGTAATTATTACCAGCTGCCAACGTGCCATCACATGCTTAAAGGTTTGTTTGAACTTGTTACGGTAATGCTGGCATTAGTAAAAATAGAAGTTTCATGAAAAAGGCTCAAAAGGCCTTTGGTTTCAGATTAACAGAAAAAAAAAATCCTGCCCATTCCATTACAGAAGAATGATGCTTTCATAGTAGTAATGAGTTCTCTAGACGCTTCAAGGAAAGAAGACGACGTCCTCCTCAACATTTCCAATTTGAAGCAGAGTAACCTAAGTGATGAAGAAAACACTGTCGACATCAGCTGAAACGTATTACAGAGTAAAAGTGATCAGAGCATTGAGAAGGTACAAGTGTCTGTCGGCTCCCTTGTGATCAGCTGTTGAAGCAAAGCTTGTTGTGAAGGAGTCATGGGAGCAGCTGCTTCAGCTGAACAGTCCTACCCTGATTAGTTCAAAGGATCCTGGAAATATTAGGTTTAGGTTTCAGGTGTTTAGTGTTAACATCACAGTAACTTGGCGGAATTTAATTTGGCTCCCGGTGAAAGAGCTCGCAAACTCAATAGTAAGATTGAAAGTGCAGTCCATCCTATGAAGAGGCTGTCGGAATGACTTTGTCGTCGTTAAAATGAGGGAAAGCCGTCAAACCCGTGTAGTTTGAGTTTGACCACCTTTTGTAGCGATGCCTACGTGTTTAATTTTGAAGTGAGAAGGGAAGTAGATCTGGAGTTACCCTACTGAAGTGACACAGTCCGCAATGTAGAAAACACAAAAAGCAGCTTTTTCAAAACTTTTTTGCCATTAGCACCCTATCAGACTAAAACAAGCATAAAAAGCAATAAAATAACTAGTCAAATCTTTGCTGATTACTAATTCCTTAAAACACTGTGATTTGTTAAAACTTTAATGTTGCTTTCCCAAAAATATTGCTAAAATCTCTTCTACATACCTCCTGAACAGCATACTACAACTAAATACTATAACCAAAAGTTATTAATACTCTTGGAATATGTCAATTATACTAAAACTTTTCTTCTGAGTGGAAGTAAGATAAATGTTTTAGAGGGATTAAGCCAGAGTTCCAAGTAAAGATTAGGGTAATGGCTAGGAGGCCATCCAATCCGAAGATAAATCTTTAAAAATAAGAGTGGAAACATGGAAAAAGCTGGTCAGACATTTTAAAAAGTGGCTTTTTGCAGTCAAGATCTATTGATTATTCAGAAGGGCAAAATGTCTCATTTGTGGTGAATACAATTTTTAAATCTCTACTGCATTAATAATTTTGACTTAACTGTACATAAATAAATACACCTGAAAGCAGGTGACTGATATATCCACCAATCAAGATGTGAACAAGCATGACGTTTCTGTGACAACTGATATATCACCACAACATTAGCCAGAGGTAATTTCACAAGACTGTGGGAGTAAATCTTCTTCCTCTTATCCCAAAGTTATTAAGGTACAATTATATAATTTTTTTTTCAAGAAATGACTCCTTAGGTAAGGAAGCTGAATCATAAATGTAACAGTGGACATATTTTGAGAATATATGTTTAGGCACAAAGATGGAAACAAGCAAATCAGAGCAGTGTAATTCAGCCTACTGCCTACAGCTTTATTCAGTAGTTATGATTTCATCACCCAACTGCTGCAGATTGTTTGATCATTTTTAAACAACACTCAAGCTGTAAAATCAGACACTTATTTATGTAAGTGTCTGATTGTTTGAGATTAACTACGGTGGTCCAGAAGGGTCAACAAAATGCAAAAGTGCAAAAACAAAAGTCATAACAACAACAAAAGCCCCAAAAGAAGTAATGTTTAACCAGCAGTAAGCTAAAGCTAAAGCTAACCCAGAATTTAGGCTGAAACAGAAGTAAATCGAAAACAATAGAAGTAATGCTAAACCAGAAGTAGGCTAATGCTAAAGCAAAATTTTGTCAAAAACTGAAGTAATGCCAAAAGAACATTTTGCTAAAACAGAATTATTCTAAAATGGAATTCAGGTTAAAACTAAATTTATGCTCAACTTAGTAGAATAACTTCTGCTTTAGCATAACCTCTGTTATGGCTTTTCACTGTTGTGTTTTAGCTTTTGCATTTCATTGACCCTTCTGGAACCCTGTACCCATCAGATTGCCGTGTGGTTGCAGTAAACACAAAAACAGAAAGATTAGAGGTGAACTACTTCCCACAAAACAAGAAACTGTAAAACCTCTTCAGAAGTGATGGCATGTTGCACGAGGACAAACGAAGGTCAGAGGTTCGCCACGAGATGCAGATGGGTTTAATGTTTTGTCAGAGACAAACGTCGCCCAGTGATCCCAGTACAGACAACCTAGCATTCCTTACATACAAACACCCAGAGGAACCCTGCATCTGCTGAGCCGTAAATCAATAAAGCACCTATGGAGCTCATACCGGACCCTGACCCGCAGGCCACTAACAGTTTAATATACACCACACCTGTCTCACTTTGCAACTGGCATCTTAGTCACAACCAACATGAAGGGGCTTTGCTTTATTTTTTTCCCTTCCACTGTGTATATTAAAGTAATCCTCAGTTAAATCCAGGACAGTCACTTAAATGTGTGCACATACTGGAAACTATGAAAATGTAACTTGAATAAATGGACCATCTGGCTCCTCATTTGTGCCTGCTGTCTCTCTGCATCTTTTCTTCTCCTAAAAACTGGTTTGGTCCAGAAGCTTTTAATCTGTGTGAGCTTTTAAAACATA
This sequence comes from Poecilia picta, assembly GCA_033032245.1. Taxonomy (NCBI): domain Eukaryota; kingdom Metazoa; phylum Chordata; class Actinopteri; order Cyprinodontiformes; family Poeciliidae; genus Poecilia; species Poecilia picta. The sequence continues at coordinate 6,968,695 of CM065361.1, forward strand.
TTACTGGCTTTGTTTTTTTTTGTTTTTTTTAAAACCAAGACAAGCCAACACTGTATTTTTCTAAATTATCATTTCAAAATAAATTGGGAACATTCCCTGGAAGCCTTTTTAGATCTAATTTGTTTTTTTTTTTTTTGTATGAAGTGGGAGACAGTAGGAGCGGGACTACAGCTAATTATCTTTCGTCCATCCAACATGAGCCAAATGCTGGTCCAAAACCAAAATATATAAAGTTTTCAATCAATCCTGAAACCGACAGAGCAGCTCCACATTTAAATAAATGAGATTCCGCAAACTAATTTAGAAACGAAAAACCTGGGTTTTTTTTAAACTAATATTTAAATACTTCCATTATTACTCAAAAAATTTTTTTTACCTTTTGCATAAAAATCGGTTATTTGCTCCCTCATCCACAGTGCCCTGCAAAAGTCTTGAACTTTTCCACATTTGGTGAATTTACAACTGAGAGCTTCTAAGTATGTTATGTGACAGTGCAACATCAATTGAGGACATAATTGTACAGTGTGAGGGGAAGGAGAGATGGGATGAAATATTTCAGATGTAAACATCTGAGCAGCGCAGCTCACCACTGTGTTCAGGCCACTTTACTCTGAAATCGCTAAATGAAATCCAGGGCAAAGCCACTCTATTAATAAACAGAAAACATCTGTCTGCACTCTAATCTCAGCATAAATCCAGCTGTTCTGTAAAGGCTCAGAGGTTTAATAGAGAATAACTATTGGTCTTTGTGCTTTACTGTTCATTTCTTTTTTCTTTTACAGAAAAGTAGCAATAACACAACACTTAAAGAGCGATAAAAAGCCCTAGTTACAATGCTTGAAGGAAATACGGCAAACACGTGCTCTGCTCAGATGAGACCAAAAGTTGAACTTTTCGGTCTGCATGCGAAACACTACAAGTGGCGGCATCATGCTGTGAGGGACGTTTTCCTCCTGCAGGGAAAAGGAAACCAGGTTGATAGGAGGAGGGATGATAAATATGGTCAAATCCTGGAGGAAAACCTGTTACAATTGAGATTGAGGTCAATGTTTCTCTTTAAATCTGGGGTTGGACAATGTGGTTGAAAAATGAATCATGACATGAGGGTTTCAGTCAATATTGATAATTACTGATTAGGTTTTTGTTTTAAATATCTGGCGACGTGACCTTTCCTGTTTTATCCACCATTTCCATTCAAGCTGTTGCATTCATTTTTCCCTTGTTCTCCACATTGTTTTTTTTTTTTATAAGCAGTTTTGAGGCACTGTGGAAAACATGAGACTGCTGCTGCACAAGTTACGCAACACATTGTTGCTAGGCAACCAAAGAGCGAGTGTGTTAGTTGACGCCACCCACCGTGAGAGGTTGAATGACTAAAGTTTTTCCTCTGCCTACATCCCCCAGAATGCATCAGAGTTCATTGAAATGACTGAAAGGTCTATCTATTGGTATTGATTACATTATATCTATTGCAACATATATTGCTATTGATTTATTGTCCAGTCTATGTATATATATATACACAGTCCAGTCACATTAATGTGACCATCTGTCAAAAGCCAGAATAACCACCTTTCGCAGAGCGAACTGCTACGAGACGTGCAGGAAGAGAGTCACTTAGGTCCCTGAAGGTCTTCTCTGGGATGTTGAGCCATGCCGACTCTAATGCCGTGGCCAGCTGCGCTAGATTACGCGGTTGAGGATCCATGGCGCGAACAACTCGATCGAGATGGTCCCACAGATGCTCGATTGGGTTTAAGTCAGGTGAGTTTGCTGGCCAGGGGAGGACGGTAAACTCATCCTGGTGCTCTTCGAACCACGCACGTACACTGGCAGCTGTATGGCACCTCGCATTGTCCTGCTGGAAGATGCCATCATCCTGAGGAAAAACAATGCGCATGTAGGGGTGGACATGGTCCGCAAGGACAGATGCGTACTTGTATTGATCCATCGTGCCTTCCACAATAATCAGTGAACCCAGAGAATGCCAGGAAAACATTCCCCAGACCATAATGCTCCCGCCTCCAGCTTGGACCGTTCCTGCAATGGTTGCAGGGTGGTTCCTTTCAGAGGTTTCACGCCTTATACGCCAACGTCCATCTGTCCGATGGAGCATAAAACGCGATTCATCTGAAAACGCTACCTGTCGCCACTCAGTGGACGTCCAGCTGCTGTACTGGCGTGCAAATTCTAGCCTTCGTCGTCGATGAACACCAGTCAGCATAGGTGCACGAACCAGGCGTCTGCTTCGGAGGCCCAGACGCAGCAATGTTCGCTGAATAGTGGTTTGGGAGACACTTGTGGTAGCCCCTTGGTTCATTTTAGTGGTCAGTTGCTCAACGGTAGCCCGTCTATCTGCCCGAACGCATCTCCGCAACCGTCGTTCGCCTCTGTCATCTATGGCCCGTGGTGCACCACATTTGCCACGTCGTTGATTTTGGACAGTCCCATTTTGCCATGCACGGTACACTTTTACCACGGCGGCACGCGAACAGTTCACAAACTCAGCCGTTTCGGAAATGCTTCCACCCTTGGCCCGAAAGCCAATGATCATGCCCTTTTGGACGTCGGATAAATCGCTTCGTTTCTGCATTACGCCAACGATTGAAATGTTTTCCGAAGCCCACACACACCCTTTATATACGCTCAACTGCACTGTGCTGCCACCTGCCTTCTGTGATTGGTTATTTAACTCTGAAGTGGAAAGTACGTGGTGGTCACATTAATGTGACTGGACTGTGTATATATATATATATATATATATATATATATATATGTGTGTGTGTGTGTGTGTGTGTGTGTGTGTGTGTGTGTAGACAGAGAGAGAGGGAAAGAGAGAGAGTTTTATTTTATGTTGAAATCCTAATAAAATAAATTAAGTTGGCAAAGTCACATGAATACCGTTGTAAAGGACTGATTCGGGAACTTGTGCTGTGAGTAGGTGACCTGTGAATGTGTGCTATACACCAGACTGAGACGATCCATCCTGTTGTGTAGAACCGAGTTTGGTGCGGACCCTACCTGAGGCAGCCGGACGTGTTCTTGAAGACGGTGGTCCACTCCGCGTCTCGGGGCTTGGAGTCTTCGTTGGGTTCATGCTCCCATCCCGAGTGGGGGATTATGACCTCGTTGGTCATGGTCTGCAGCCCGTGGTTGATAATCACCATCTTCAGGGGCTCGTAGGACGACAGATTCCAAAGGGTACCTGAGGGGGGTGGCAGAGAGGAGAAACAATACAGACATTATGTAAGAGCAAAGAGCTCAATTAGAAAAAGTATGATTCTGAGAAAAAGGAAGAAGCCACTGAAAATATGTTTAATGGCATTTGACAAAAGGTCACGTTAGGGAGGATTAAGGTAGAAAAAAAATGGGGAAAATGATCTGAATGAAAAGTGCAAAAAGAGATAAAGAATGAGAAAAGAGATGCCAGGCATCCAGAAAGGAGGAGAGGAGAGAATCGTCGACAGAAAATGAAAGTGATGCAACGTAGTGAAAGCTTAGTAGCAGACAAAGACAAGTCGAGCAGACTTCCCGACTAAAATCAAAAACACATTTAGTTCTGTCTTAAGCCACCCACAAACTGGACTCACCAGAATGTCACATATTTTATATATATCAGTGACGTGCGGTCAGGGGAGGCAGGTGAGGCAGAGCCTCACCTGTCATCATGGAAAAATAATATATAATATAAAACTAATAATACAAAACCATTTTCACCCTGTGGTTTTGTACTATAAAGTATCTATTTTTTACTTAGCTTAACCAATTCTGATTACCTTTTCTTCAAAATCGCTGGATTTTCGCATTTTCCCATTCAAATGCTCAGAAGCAAAGCCGGAGAGGCAGCAGCAGCTCAGCCTCTCCTGCGATTAGCAGCTCTGCACCCGCTGCCATTATATGACAGCATGTTCGTCCTGTCTGTACGCCGGCAATAAAATGGCTTAAAAACATTTAATATATGGACTTATTTTCCATAATTTCGCTTATGTATATAATGTACAGTGTTTTTGTTACTAACTGTGTGTGTGTGTGTCGTGTTTTGTGTGCGGAGGAGCAATCAGAAACGGCAGAGAACAGACTCGAGGGGAGGCAGGCAGTTCTCTGCCTCATTGCAGGGGGCGCTCATGATCCCAGATATTGTGACTGCACAACTGCAGAGTAAGACACAGCGAGCTAGCCATGGAGCTAGCCACACAGTAAATGAGTAAAGTAAATTTGTTTTCTTCTCTCTTCGGACGTCAACATGAAAGACTACATTTCTACACTTTAACAGTTTTTTAAAGTGGATTTTCAATTGAAGCGGGAGATGATAACTAAAGGAAGAGCAACACGGAGCTGAAAGTTTTACTTAGTAGAAAAGACATGCAGAGGATAGACTTGACTTTGGATGAACGGATATTTTTGTGCAGAATTAGCGGTGCATGGATTTCATTGATACGTAAAGGTAAGACAGCAATAAGATTTTTTTGTTTCGTTTTTTAATTAAATGTGCGTTTTGTGGGCTACAGTTTATATTTAAATAATTCAGTAAAGTAGAAGCGGTAGCTAATCTGCCACAGCAATTATTTATTAATAAAACACTAAGCCTAAAACATTCTACAACAACAAACTAAATGTTCTGTTCTGTGTCCAAAATTCTTGAATGTTTTTTTGGTGTTAAATCCTAAAACATGAAGTGGCATTGTTGTCAGTTGCTATGGCAACGAGTCTGTGTAGTGTGGCGAATACAGATCATTTTGCTGTGGATCATAGCACGAAATTAATACCTACATTTTTAAGTTTCACTGAGTTAACGAGGCTATAGATGACATGTAAAAGATTAGTCTTTTTGCTCCCCAGCGTTGTTTGCATGCGCGAAATTTCCTTAAGTCCAATAACATGGATGTTGTCTAAGTCATCAGTCAGTGCCTCACCAGCAATGAACCTCACCGCACGTCACTGATATATATATATATATATAAAAGAAAATCACTGGGTGAACATTTCACTGAAGACATGTTCACACTCACACCGTTTTTTGTTTTTTTTTTTACTTTAACAGAGCTGGTATACGTTAGCCAGCTTCACTACCTCGAGCACTACTGTAACCATTTGTTTTGTAGATGCTGCGTCCGTCCAGATTATTCTCACCCTATGAAATCGGCACAGAGAGATTTTACGCATCAGTCACCTTCCAAACAACACAAACGGAGAAGCAGTGGCTGCACATCTAATCACAGAAAAATAACCTCCAGCCTATTTTACAGGAAATAAAAACAGCAAAACAAAACAAACAAAAGAGGGGTGAACAAAAAAAAACCACAGAGACGTGCAGGAAACTAGATAGAGTTTGCTTTCCACCAGAGAAGCAGGAAAATAAAGCTGAGTGAGAGAAGAAATATTTGCAAGTCGCAGAGACAAAATGTTCTGTTCCCCGAGGTTCTAACACGCGCTGCAGTGATGGGACCTCTAGTTTGGAAAACAGTAACGTATATTAAATTCACACAAAGATATGGATTATGATTGGAAACAGGTGGGTACAGAGGAGTTGGAAGGTCAAAAATATTCTGCTAAATCTTACAAGAGTGAACAGAGTTTATAAGCACTGCTGGGTAATGTCACTGTAACGCCCGATGCTGTCAAATTAGTTACAGTGGGAAGAAATGAGCTTTTCTCAGCATCAGTGAAGTGTTTAAGCAGAGATGGAAGAAGCTTTTTAAAAGAGAATGGCATTTTCTACTTCATATTGAGATGGTCAGGCTGCGACATGGAGAGAGAGAGCTAAACTTCAGCAGGTAACAGGAAAACTATGTTTCAAAGCAGAGCAGCTCTGTTTGGATGTTCAGTCTGTCCATCTATATTCTAATAATCTGGATATGAAAATATCTGCAGGTCAAAAAAATCAGGTGTTCAAAACAGGCCACATATCAAAGTTTTATATGAATGTTTTATACAATATTCAAAAGCTTTTTATGTCATTGATTCCATTGTTTGTTTGTTTTTTGTGCCATCAAATTCAGTCAATACTTTGACCTATAGTCATCACCGAAAAGTTAGAATATCAGTTCTGATGAGACTCGTTTGTCAGATCAAAAGTCCCTTTTGAAAATATCCTAAAAGCTGGCATTAAACATACTTTACATTAAGCCAACACTTCTATATCAATATGTTTCTGATCTAAATAATCTGTTATGTCATGTTTTCATCAACTATATGTGAGAAATCATTATAATTAGCAGAAATTAAGGCTTTCAAATGTCCACCTGTAGAGTTTATCAACATAAGGTGTTTCTGAAATAAATGGACCTTTCAATAATACTCAAATATATGCAGTGGCTCTGTATGTTGCAAATGAGATTTAGTGACAAAACATATGACAGTACTGGCATTTAATCAATCTCTATCGTGGCCTTCATTGTATTACTTTAAAATGTGGGTTGCAAACCTAAAGTATAAGGTTTCTACATATTAAAAAAAAACAAATAATGTGTCAGAAACTAAGGTATATTCTATTGTTTATAGGTAAAAAAACACAGTGCTTGCCTGTCTCCCTCTCTTTGCCCCCAAGCCTCATGCTTCAGAGAAATAACAGCTCGGAGCTCAAGTATTAAGATTAAACATAGATTCATACGCTTGTGCACATGCACATACAGCCGTGCTCAATGTGTGTGTGAACACACGTCCACAGACGCCCGCGGTGTGTGGTTGTGTTGTGCAGTTGAAAAGCGGACCATTAGCAGAGCTCTGAAGCTGTCGTACATTCTGGCAAGGCTCTTTAATAAAGTTCCTGTACATTTTCCAGACGGTCAGTATTTCCTCTGTGCTCAGACACACGCAATGAAAAAAAAAAGAAGAAGCTGGACTAAAAATAACTCAGCGTAGTTGAGAGACTGTTTTATTTGCTAAAAGGTTTGTTGAGTGAATGAATGGATACAAATAGACAAGTTAGGATAAATACACGTTTTTCTGTTGTTTTTTGCGTCTTTACTCCAACTTTGTCATCAAGCTAAAGAACATATCTGTCCAAAAATAGACATATTCAACAAAAACCTTGTTATTTTTTGAGAAAACAACATATTAGCAAATGAATGAAGCAATTTCAGTAACCCTCGGGAATAAAAACTTAAATTACTGCCTGATGGACTGTATCCAGGGGCAAATTATTCCCAAAGCACAACACAACCAAAACTAAAGTAATTACATTGCTGAATAATTGTGTGCTTTGTTCATAGTAAATTTAATACCTCTATAATTCAATATCAATTTATTTTTTTACAACACTTTACACTTTCGTGGTATGTTTAACTTGAGCATATTGATATGCTTTCATCAGCATAATTAAAGATTTATTTGGATGTAAAAACACCAGAAATGTGTTCATTTGTTGAATCTTTTAAAAGCAGATATCTGTCCTGAATCATCAGCTGTAGAAATTATATTTTGATGACAAAATAAGATTTTATTCAAATTATTTGCAGGAGCTAAGTTTTAAAACCATAAAACGTCTTCCAACACTCATATAAAGTGGTAGAACAAAAACCATTTTTACTCTAACAAACCATTTAAAAACATGCCTGACTGTTTCTGCTAAACTAATGCATTTGTTAGTCCCAGATGTTTTGCTTCAGTAATAATTCTACACAGATCCAATCAGTAAGACTGGTGCTAGACAGAAAGTACCACTGGGCCGCTGGGTCCCAATTACTCAACCTTGACTTTTTTGCTTTTTTTTTTCCCAATCATGAAGCTTCACATCACATATGTAATTAATAGAGTGATAGGTTTTCTAATCTTCCTGTAATACGTTCTCTCTTCCTTCCAATGTCATGCAGTTGCCACCCAAAGTGGAAAAGAAACACAAAAAATGCTCCACAAATCTGGAAAAAAACTTCCAGAAAGCTGCAAAGTAGCTGAAACACAGAGTTCTTTTAAAACAAAATTAAAATCCCACCATTTTCTAGTTGCCTTTGAACCATAATAAATGATACACTAACCAACAAATGTGATATGTGTCATTGATTTTGATTATGGGAATTGATAAAAATGTAATTCTTGTTCTCAAACTGCATGGTGCCATTGTGACATTTTTGTTTTTGTGTTATGCTGTGAAGCACTTGCTGAACTGCCTTGTTGGTGAAATCTGCTGTACAGAAAAAAATATTGAAACTTGATTGATACCACATGAGAGAACTGCAGAACTCATATTGTCTAATTTCTCCAGATGTACAAAAAGTCTGCGCTAACCTGGATGTTGTCCCATCAGTGTAATTGTATTATTAAGTGCAGACAAAGATGATGTTGAAGTACGTTTACCTAAGGCCCCGCATCTTCTAATGGCTTTTACAAACAAGGCACAGACCTATTAATGTGATGAGGACAATAATATTGGGTTTTTTAGTCCAGCTAAAGTGTATTTACTTCCATCAACAGAGAACTAGACATTTAGAAAGCGTAAAGTAAGATTTAGAATATTTGCTTCAACTCTTTTGTATTTTCTGACTGAATGAGCATAGACAACGTTGTGAAAGGTTCTCCAAGAACAACAAAGAGTCTAGTTTTGCTTGGTCACAATAATCACTGAATAATCTGAAGCATACACTGTGGAAAAATGTTTTGGGTAGCAATTCCCAATAAATTCAGGTTCCTACAACTCAAAAGCTACTTGCTGATTAATATGAGCAAGTAGTTTCATGGTATAGTTTCATGGTCAAGAAACTATACATTTAAAAAAACGATGAGAACCTATAAAATAAACTTCATATATTTCAAAGGAAAATACCTCAGTATACCATAGAAACTAACTAAAGTGTATGAAAAACTACATTTCTGCCTATCCCAAAACTTTCTCCTACAACTGCAGTTGACTACTTCGCATAGTCATTGTCCTTTTTCATATACCAACAGGAGGAGATCCAAATGCTATATTTCTATATTACCTAGACACACTGAACTGCTAACTGTGCAGCTGTACACATGGCTGAGTAAGCACCAGTCCAGAAACTGACTCATAGAGCCAGACAGCTTCACTTCAGCTTCTAATGTTAATTTAAACATTCCAGATGGAGGCTTAGAGCTGTGAGGCACACCGGCACCACACTAGACTGCTGTCTGTGCATCACTTTTATTCCTTAATGACAGAAAAACTATTGTGCATGATATAGTGAGGCTATACAGATCACACAGCTTGCGTTATGAGCTCACTTTAGCTTGTGCTTTTTAAAGGTGCAGATGAGTATTAAAAAAAGTATTTGTCTCTGCCAGAATAAACTCAAAGGATTCTGAGCCAAGACGATCTATAGCGATTTATAACGGATATTGAAGGTCTGAAGATCCTCAAAGTCTTTAATGGCATAAAGGAACCTTATTCTTTTTTATTTACCATCTGGATCTCACAGAACTCTCCAAGATCCAAAGAAAGACGCTTGATGCACCATTTTCCAAAGACAGTCAGGTGAATCAACCAGGTCAAGTTGCTTTGGCTTTTAAGAAACTCATGACTCATGACATTACAACACCCTGGTCAATCAAAGTGATTGATAAAGGCAAACTCCCAGTATCTTGGTATGCTGCAGCCATAAGTTTTATGACATGTTGAAAAAAATTATACCTCCAAATCAATGTCACATATAAATGTTGATTTTAACATTTCTCAAAAGTATGTCAGTCTAATATTTAAGGATTGCCACTTCTCCATTAATGCATTACCTTATGATAATATACCAAGGTGCATTTGGATCTGCTTGCTGTTCAAAAGTAACTTTTTGATAGAGTCTAACTTTCATTTGATGAATCAAGTACTTGGTATAATTAAGAACTTGTACTTACTCCTCCCTCCCCACAACCGCCAACACTGTTAACACATTCAAGGCATCTAAAGATGAAATGAGCATGAAGTGTTCCTTTATGCTGATGATTCACTGGTGTTCATGTTCAATCCTCAAACTTCTTCATAAATGTGTTGTCTATCTGTCCTTTTATTATCTTAAATAATCCCGCAATGCAAGCTTATAAGATAGCTGAATTTTATGAGGATAATAATATAATAGGATGGGACATGTAAGAGAGTGAAACAGCTAAAATGACACCTTTGTATAATGAATCAATCCAAACTGAAATCCAGGTGATCCTTTCTTGTATTCACTGTAACATTCAGTCTGTTGCAGCATACTGTATATTTGGAATAGCTGAGGTTTTAAAACGGAATTGTAGAAACATTACATATTATAATACAATATATTTAATTTTATGAAGACATTTTTGCCATTTATGAACTTGCAAAAGGTGACAATAGTACTTAATGCTTCTGTCGCACAAAAGTCTGACAACCAATAGACAAAATAGGGAAAGATGAATTCAATGACCATGAAAAGAGAATAATATTGAACTGATCACACAATGGTAAAAGTCTCATACTGTATGAAATTTTACAGCTTAGAAAAATAGACTAGTTTTAACAGATATTTTCAAGATTCTGTGGTGTATGCTGAGGTGACCTATACCAGAATTTTGAGGCAGACACAGTGAAAGCATGGTTACCCCCACATTTTAATCTAGATTTCATCATATCCAAGAAAAAGCATCATGTACACAAAAGCTCCCTTAAAGGTTAAAAAACAAAACAAAACATCAGATGAAGACATCCCAAGTGACACCATGAAATCCCACTAAATGCATCTTCTATTTTATTATTCTTATTCAATGATATGGTATTTGACAAGTTTATGCTGGTATCTACCTAATTAAAAGGAAATATAAAAATCCGGGCAAGAATGTAAACAATCAAACATTCATATGAGCTGTGTGAGCGCTGGTATTGTGACAAATAGCAGAACATTCACGTCTGCCTGCCAGGCTGACAGCTTGATTACATTGTGTCATTAGCATCAGATTGTGACAGGCAGTGTACTCAGTGTGCAGTCAAAACAGAGTGAGCACAGCACCAAGATGATCTTTTTACACCATCATCCTGGTCACAAACTGCGCAGAAAAAATCTAGTCCATATTTCCGGCGCGGCGACATGCTCCATGCTTTCAGCGCATGAGCGATAAACAGCACGCCAGTAATCCGCAAGATACATCTTCATCATCTTCGCCGTTTGTTAATTTATTCCACCCTACGATGAAATTAACTGCATGATGGTTTATTTAACTCAGTTTCAGAGTGGTCCTGTCTCAACAGTACGACGGCATCTGTTTCAACTACACGCATCGGACGGATTTTTTTTAATTTGTCGATCTTTAAATCGACAAATTCAACGATTTCAACAGCACGGACGCGGATAAAGCAATTTGTAGAAACAAAAGAAAGCGAGAAGTGAAAAGGTACCAAGAACCTTTTTCTGCCAGAGGTGACGCATGAAGCGACACGCGGCCTCGCCAATTCTTTCCATCCTGGCTGGTTGGCTGTCACCTCCAGTGTTCTGGCTGAAATACTGCCCAGTCTGCTGGAATCAGTCACCTCTACGTTGATCACATAAGCCTAAGGGGAGGGAAAGACATGTCTTTGCCGTGCTGGCGATCCATCAAGTCCGACAGGCATACAGCCCACTGACAGAGCGTTATTCAGGATGACAGAGCGCCGTGGAAGTGACGATCTCCATCCAGCGTCCTGTCGCTGTTTCAGGCCAGTGACTCTGGACCAGGTTTAGTCAGTTTGCTGTCCTCTGTCAGATTGTGAGAGACAGACGCCTGAGGGAAGTCCTGCTGTCTTCCAGGCACGGCTGAACCAAGGCAGAAACACCCGACCAAGCACCTGGTACAAGCGCACAACTTTGTAAATGTGTCTAATAGCTCATCTTAAAAAATACAGGATGAAAACTGTAGAGAATTCTGAGAATGGCATCGTGTCTGAAAAATTCAGAGCTGCTGAATGATAGATAAAAGTGTTCAAACTGGTGTTGCACTTGAATAAATCATGACACCAACTGGGGTTTGGAAAAAGTGACCAAAAAAAACTAACAAAAAAGTAATTGACCTCTCAATGCTGATCTTACATAAGCGTTGTTTTTTTTATATTTTTTGTAAAATAGAGTCGGGATCTACAGTTTAAAAGACTTCACAAGCAACTTTGATAACCAAGTCAGACCACTTTCAAGGTCTGGAAGTGCTGTTCCTTTCTGATTTATTAATGCTGTTTATCTGTTGAGGAAACTTCTCAGGGGTAAACAGTCAAACCGGGTCGCACCGGTTTCCTTTCAAAACTAATTGAAAAACAACAAAGTCTTACTGGAAGTATGAAAACGGTGGTGTTGTGATTTCCAATTAAAAGGCCAAAATTCATCAAAGAAAGTCCGTTTGTCTTCAGAGTCTCAGTTCTTGCCTTGTTTTTCCCTTTTACGTCCCGCCCTGGCTGTTTGTCTCTGATTGGACAGGCTGGAAGGACGGCGAGTGGGACTGGGAACAGGACTGGAGCTGTAGCGGGGGCTAATTAAATTTTCCAGGCACCACTGGCAGACATGTTGCTCTTCAAGCAGAGCTATTAACTTAGTTCTGCCCATTACGGTTCTCCTCCTCTCCTTCTGCTCTTCACCCCTCCTGCCATCCATCAACGTCGCAGTGGCAATGAGAGCAGGGAGATGCAGTTTAGCAAAGGGGATGCAAAGTGCATAAAAACCGAACAAAGATGGAGATTTAAATACACGAACTCACGCTATTGACTATGTACATACTCTCATACACACTTGTGCATAAATATGTATAAAGAGATTAATGAGAATAAAAAAAGTCATTAAAATGTGACTGGAAGGATCACACAGAAACTGAAGTCTAGTGTGTCTCATGGATCACTACGAGGAATGTCAGCCGCTGCCCCCCTCAAAAACTGTCTTCTAGTGATATCTCGATCAGATCCCCGATACCAGTTGAGTGGCCTAATTAAAGTAGTTTATGCTTTAATATTTATTATTTTCTTATAATTCAATCTATTTTTGAAGTGCACCATTCCCTCCTGGATCCAAACACCCACTCAGCGTGATGCTGCCACTCCTGTACTTCATGGTTGAGGCAATATTTCCACTTTCTTTCAACAAATGGAACGATGGCCAGCTATACAGTTTTAATTGCATCAGTCTCCAATAAAATCCCCCCCCCAAAAAATAAAAATCTAAAATGTATCTATAATTGAATGAATTTTCAAAATGTAATCTGGCTTTTTAGGTCAAACCTTCCTCCTTTCTGAGTGGCATTTCAGCTCATGTTGGTTCAGGGTTATTTTCACTACAGATGACGAGACTCTTTGCAGATTCTGCCACCAGGCTCACAAGGTTTTAGATATTGCTCTAGAGTTGATTTGAAAGTTTCACACAAAAACAGTGCGATTAAGAATAAACACACATTCAGTGTTATATATTTATGACACAAAAAAAAGTCATCCAGGAAATCACAAATAGTCAAAATCACAGGAATTGAATGTGGCTTCACTAAAGAATATCTTAATTAGCTCTCCTGTGACAATTTGACAAACTTATTACTGTGAAAGAGTTTTAGTGTTCATCACAGTTCTAATAAAGGTGTATCAAGTTAGCAACAAGGTGATGAACAAGGGGAAGCTGAATCGTTATTTGATTACAATTGTCTTTTTCTATTTTAATTAAAAGAATAGCTGAAATTAAATTCCAATCAATTTGTTTTATTAGTTTTATTCATTTAGTTTAAGATAAGTTGACATTAAACAACCTGAAGAGGGCAATCAGGTCCAACTAGGACGTCATCTATCTTCAGTTTTTGATTTCTCATGTCAAATTTCCTTGTTTGTAGTCTCATATGAGCAATAAAATCTGTGGAAAACGCAGCACCAATCTGCCTCATGATCTCACTTTTCGCAAAGAAATCTGCTTGAGGCCACAAACAGCCCAGAGGCTGCTGAAACAGGAAAACACAATTACTCTGAAAAGTAAAACGTTCTAAAAATATAAATGACTTGTCTGCATGTCTCGTGTGTGTGTGTGTGTGGATGTGTGTGTTGGAAAATGAAACCACTAGGTTCCTTCCACGTCACCCATTTCCACTAGGAGAAAACAGAGCTCTCTGAGCTGTTTTTGCACAGGGTTGCGCATACTTCCACGACAAAACCCTTAAACCTATGAACTAAGAAAGGGAGCCCCGTATTTAAAAAAAAAAAAACAACAACAACAAAAAAACAAAAACCTTGAATTATATTTAATTGCAGAAAAGCACTGCCAATTCCAGACAAGTGGCTGGGGACGCAATCTGAGCCTGCATTGTGAGGAGCTGGTTTCCTGTGGGGCAATGGCCACCTAAAGCAGGATAAAGAGTAAACCAGCAAGAGAACGAAAATCACCGTCTGTAGATAATGAATGAAGGAGAGGGGAAGGAAAAAAATAAAACAGAGACTGAGCGTGGGAGGGCTGAATAATGAGTAAGAGAGGGGGAGAAAAGCCTCCTTCCCTTTCGTCCTCCTTGTCTTGTGGTGAAGGGTTATTTTTAGCTTCAATAGGGAGCAACACGGTGCTGTAAAGGCAATCATTTCTGCAGCAGCACCGCCATCGCTCACTGCTACATCTCTGTCAAAACAAAGGAGACTCACTTATGCAAACACTTAGGCATGCATGGCCACAACAGTTTGTAAAGCGCTGGGATTATAAAGACTGGCGTCAGCGTAAATAATAGCCTGTATGTTTGTAGTTTTGGGTGACAGTCGCACAGATATTCGCATTATAACGCCGAGCCAGAGCTGTTGTCAGTGCTGGAAACTTAACGTGACGACAACGTTCCTCCCCCTGAAGAGCATAAAAAGCAAATCCATTCCCCTTCTTAAATTTCAGCATGCACTCAGTGTTTTCACTTGGCACCTACTTCACAAGGTCTGGGTATCTCACTTTAAAGTGTCTCATTTTTCACACGAGTGCACCGGGAAAAAAAAAAAAAGTAAGAAAAGAAAAATCTCTTCTCATCTCTTCTCAGATGCCACAGTATGTGAGCGTGTCAGGTTAAATCAGCTGGAATAAACTGAGCACCACCAACCACCACACACACACACACACACACACACACACGTATTTCCCAGCTGATTTCCACCGGAGCATCACTTCTGATTCAATAGCTTCTCCAAGAAGAATTAAAACGTCTTCGGTTATCTGATGCAGATTAGACTTTTCTACGGGGATCAATGACTTTGTGTGACTTTGTTTTTTCCTGACGAGGAGATCTTCTAGCTTCCAGTCCGTCTTTCTGCTTACAGTACAGAACGCTGTGGCTTAAGTAATTAAATATCACCTTATTTGTATACACACACCAGCTCGGTTGGAGCGCCGTGGAGTTTCTGTGATCGAATCCAAGACTCGGAGCTTTCTCGTTACGGTGCAGCTCAGGTCATTTACAGAAATGTATGGGCTCCACGATTAGAAGAAAGAGTCATTTGCAGCTCTGCAGGGCTATATATGGACACTAGCTTTTCTTAGTGACAAACTTTGATTCACATAACTTAGTGCGAAAGAGAGAAGGAAAAAAAAATTCAATCTTGCCTGCAACACAAACCAATCACAGAAAGTAAAAGGTCCAAGCAGATATATAGATGTTAACATTGATGTATTATTGTAACATAACAAATTTGTATCAATAACTTGGAGCACAGTGCAGTGCAGAATATAAAAGATATGGCAGCCTGTTGGAGAGAAATAGACAAGACTGCCAAACTAAAGAACTACTGCGTAGACGTAAGGCTTCAAAGAGTAGACAGGAAGTAAAATATGTAATTTCAGTGCCTGTCGACTACACACTAGTTAATCGTGGGGTTTGTCTTTTCCAAATTTATTAAGACCTCTTTTGACTATTACACCTGGACCCTTTTTGTTTTCACTTTGGACTCTGAAAAAAGGGCCCTGCAGTAACTCCTGCCGCTGGAGCAGAGTCAACAGAGTTCTCGCCAAAAAACCCGAGAGCGAAAGAGAGAGTCTTTAACGTGCAATTAAAAGTTATGATTTTTAGCCTATTGGTTCAGTTGCAGCAATTTCACTTTGTAATGACTATGTGAGCTTCAAATGGCATGGTAATGTGCAGCTTTAGGAAACTGGAGAGAGATTTGCCAGACACAAAGTTCTGAACGCCTGTGAGAGGAGAGAAGAGCAGAGACGGATCCGGTGGGGAATAAAACCCCCTGTTCTTCTTTGTAAACTGATGATCATGCTACAGCGTTTATGCTGTCAACTTGAATTATAATCACCAAGAAGTTGGGGGAAATTTGTGACAGTCACAGATTTTTGATGGATAAAATATGACGGTAGCAATTTCCTCCCCCTCTGAATACAAGTCGTTTAAAACCCAAAAACAAGACTGAAGAATTTACTCTCTCTGCAGCAGTAAGCAGATGCTAATTATTTAAAGAGGCAGTTTGTATTTTCCAGGTACATAGTGCCTTTTTATAGCATAATCAGATAACTGTTACCTTAAGTTATGAAAATGCTTGTTATGACTTGAAAGCAATTGTACATCATAGTTTAATGCCTTGAAATTTTTTGCACAACCGAATGGTTGCCATGGAGATTAAAGGATTTCTCAAACATGCACGAATGAAGCGAGTTCAAGGTATGTTTTGATGAAAAAATAACATTACAGCACGATGTACTGCTCGAAAAGTTTAATTTTTTGGGGAAATGTTCCTCTTACCAGTGATGAGTTCTCGGACCTCCATGTCATTGGTCTTCCTCAGCAAACGGATGAGGGCCGGAATGCCATCACAGTTCTTGATGGCCACCTTGTTTTCATTGTCCTTGCCGTAGGAGATGTTCCGAAGTGCGCCGCAGGCTTTGCGGTGCACTTCGGATTTGGGGTGATCCAAAAGGCTGACCAGAACGGGAATCCCCTTCAGCTGGCGGACGTCCTTCTTAATTTTATCATTCTCGTAGCAGAGGTGCTGCAGGTAGGCGGCAGCGTTGGACTTCACCGGGTCGATGGGGTGACCCAGCATGGCGATGACCTCAGGGAGATCGGGGTCCCGCCAGCGGGGGTCCTTGCGAATGCTGTCGATGGAAGGTGAACGCCGGCCGGCCATTCGGTCCAGACTGGCCATGCTGCCTCTCTCCGGCTGAGCAAGTGGTGCTGAATACATACCGTGGATGTAAGGGTGGCGCTCATCAATCAGCTCTGCCTCTACGGGGTCATCTGGGTACCCTCTGCAAGATAACAAAAGGGAGGACAGTCAAGACATGTTAGATAGAAGAGGTAAATGGAGGGCGACTTGAATTTGTCTGAGAAGAATCAGACAGCCAGGGGACAAGCTAGAAGAAAAGCCAACGGAGGTGAGATTTACCGACTAATGAGGGGAAAAGGTAGAGGAGAGGACAAGGTGATCTGATGTTTGGATCTGTTCTCATCAGGTTTGTCAGCGGGGCTCTGATGGCAGCCCTTTGCAATAAGCAAAATGATTTGGAGCATTCTGCTCCCTACTCCCTGTCAGCAGGCGTAACAAACATGTCAGACTTCAACAAACATCGGGTTGAAGAGAAAGTGACTAGGAGACAGGAAACGATTGCAAACCAACAGAGACAGTGCAACAACAAAAAAAGAAAAAGCTTTGAGGGAAAGACCTGTGAAGTCTTTTCTTTTTTCTTCTTTTTTTTTAAAGGAACCCAGAAAAAAGGATTTGATATTGCTTCCCCCAGGGGGCAGAGAAAAGAGCCAAGCAGTTCCCCCAGGGAGGACTAGGAGCCCCTACAGTGCCTGCAGGGCTCCCTTTGCTCACAGCTACAAATACTAGCATGCAGTCACTGAAATGTTAATGACCAACACTCTGGGATTTCTCTGCTAGCATTACCCTCATTAGCAGTTCTCCTATTAGTGTTGGGGACTTAAACAGTACTGAGCTCTAACTGCTTTTCTGGTGACAGAATTAAGAAGTAAAGTGGTCCACCGAGTGAAGGGGTGGGAGGGGGTCCTTCACTGAGCCGACATTTCCAAAGTCCCTTGGAGTCTGTTCTCCAAGGTCCTCCACTCCAAAGACACTGTCATACATTCTTCATAGGAACATGGGTGTCTGTATTTGTTTGAATCCAGCGACAGGAGTGTTTGTCGGCTTTTTCTTAAAACTCTTGAGAAGTCTTCCCACTTCTGACACCACATACAAAGTCAGGGAATGTTTTAAATGTTTTTTCTCTCAAAAAGGCAGAAGAAGAAAAAAAAACAAGCAGTGCTCTGTCATTAGGAGCAAAACTGAAGTGTTGTGTAGCTACACGCAGCATTTAGCATCCCTCCCCACCGGCCATCCCCCATACTGAGACTTGTTTACCCTCATTACATAATCCAGATGGTCTCCTCTCACCATCGTTCATGGTGGTTGGTGGTGTCCAAAGTCGGTTGCCGACGAGAATTTTCACATGGCGCTCTACGTTTAATGAGCTTTATGCTAATTATGTCGTTTTACAGTTTTCTCTGTGGCATTCAGCGAAAACTGGAAGGGGATCAATATGCCGTCTTGCCTCGACTCTCGTGTATCCCTCTTTCAAAAAGCCACACAGTAACATATTGGATTTTGTGGCATTTACTGTAGTTTGTGCATCTCTCTGCCACGAAAATCAATAAGAGATGAACTCCTTCCTGAACAATGTGTCAAAAATCCTAAATCCCTTTTCTGCTTGATGATAAAGAGATACAGTGCCTTGCAAAAACATTGCAGCATCAACGTTTCAAGTCCAACGTTGGTCACATGTCAACATTTTTGAAAATGTTTTACAGCTACAACTCCAAAACACCTTTTGTTCAAGTTTCACCGTCTCAGCCAGCTTCTATAAACTTAAAATTTCTGGGTGTGCTGGGTGGCGCAGGGGTTAAGCACAACCCATGTATGGAGGCCTTGGTCCTCGACGCAGCTGTCGCAGGTTCAATTCCCGGTCTGGCGACCTTTGCTGCATGTCTTTCCCCATCTCTCATTACCAACCTTCCTGTCAATTAACTATCAAATAAAGACCATGAGAGCTGATAAAACCTTTAAATAAAAAAAACTTACATTTCTGATCATTCTTCACGACAAAATAGCCAAAGCTCAACCAAACTGATGGACGAGAATATGTAAAGATCAGTTTATAACTCCTGTGGCAGACTCTTGTCTAGATTTAGCTCTGGACTTTGACTAGGCCATTCTAACATATCAATATGTTTGATCTAAACTGTTTTATTGTAGCTCTGATTGCATTTTGAAGGCATGTCCCACTAGAACATAGACCTACGCAATAACATGTTCTCAAAGATCAATAACTTTAAGTTCTAATCATCACATAATACTAGACATGTTACATTTCCAAAACAGATAAACAAAACAACAGAAAGAATAAATAAAAGAAATTATAAAGTCCCTGTAAACAAAATTGTCTTTCAAAACAATAACTAGCAGAGACAAAAGCACCAGACTGAAGACTTTTGTCATCCAGTTTTTGGTAGAAAAAAAGAAAAGAAAAGAAAAAAACAAATGATGTAAGTGGAAATCATTGTGCTCTTTTTAAATTATCATGCAATTAATTAATTTATTGCATCAATAGATGCTCACACAAAAGCTGCGGATCTCTGTGGCTCCTCATGAGTCACCATGGATGTTTTGGTTACATCTTTGCTTCATGCTCACCTCGCCTGGATTGCCAGTTTCAGTAGATATGTTGTTGTGCCATACTCCCTTTTCAGATTCCCAGAGCTCCATGAGATGCTTAATGCTTGGGATATTATTTTATAACATATCACTGCTCTAATTTTTCCCACTACTTTGTCTCCTGTGTTTCTTTGTCTTCATGAATATCTGTTCGCTAATTTTCTCTGAAAAACCTCTGGGATTGTCACAGAACATCTGTACCTATGCTGAGAAACACAAAGGAACTCTTAATTACGTAACCTTTAAAGGCCATTGTTGAAGCTAGATTATGTTTAGGAGTATTAGGAGTAAAAGACCCTGAAGGTAAATTCATGCCATGTTTTCTGCTTTCTCAAACTGCTTTGTCTTAGTCCATCTTGTAAAATCTCTTAAACATATCTTGGTTGGTAGGGTTGTGAACATGTCAAGATGTGAATGAGTTCCAGAAATATGAAACATTTTGCAAGGCACTGGAGTTGGATCCAAAAGTTACAGAGACAGAATAGCTTTGGGGGTTGTGGAAAACAACATTTGTGCAAATGCTTTATCTACCTCCACTTCTATGAATAACTACAAACTTTAAAGAAAACAAAGCTAGCTTTAATTTAAGTAGAGCTGGCATTCTGAATGCTAACTTTGGGAAGGTTTTTTTTATTTTTCTTGTTGAATAAGCTTGCGCCCGCAGCGTAGAAGGAGGGGCAAATCAAGATTCTGATTACAGAACATAATTTGGAGAGAGAGCGGCGCTCTGAGGTTTGGGAAAAACACTGAGTGACATGATAGACTGCATGCAAAAAACACGAGAAAATTGCATGTGTGCGTACAGGCGCTGGTGGTTACTAAATGCATCCACGCGTACACTAAGACGTAAACACGCACTCGCTACCCAAGCCATCACCCAGATTTTTTTTTTTGTGCAGCAGAATATTGGACCTGACAAGGCAAAGAGAGGCAGGGATAACCTGCCAAAGGAAGAGCGCAGTTCACAATCTCAGACTCATCGCTGTGAAGCAGACCTGCATACATAAACTGCCACTGCTGTCACTTTTGTATCTCTATTTCTCTCTGGCTTTCTCTCTCATTATGCCCCACACTGTGGTTTTTTTTTTTTATACGGGCTTTGTCACGCAGACACATCGACACACAGATGATATGTACAGTTGTGCGGATCGTGGCTCATTTAGATCCGAGGCCGACGCGGCGGGGCTTTTGGTAAAGCAGGCTGAGTGACGGGAATGTCAGGATTTGCATTTATATTGGCGGCATTGTGCGAACCCGGATGGCTGTATTCAAGGGACGTGAAAGGGCCCCTCTGCAGCCAATACACTCTGCCTGATTACAGCAGATCGGCCTCCTCGTGTTAATCGAGCTGCTTAACGTCCGTCCTGTTTGGGAGCATCCAGACGTTTATTTAGGGGCCCTGCGAGGCCGCATTCATTTTGAGTCTGGATGAAAGAGACAGTTGCACATCCTCGCTGTTCTCTCTTTCACGGTTCTTCATGTTTTCTCGCGACTTTAATCGTCTCCTAGCTCGAGCCGTATGTGACTCTGCTCTTCTGCAGATCCATCAAAGGAGGTAAACTGAAAAGAATTACATACTCTGAAGATGTGTGCACCTCGTGTCTATCCACACACACACACGCTCACACCCCTCTCTACTACATTTATGAGCTTTTCAACGATACTCCTTGGGGAATAAATTGGTCATTCTGAGCTGTGAATGATATTGTGGAGATGAGTTTGCAAGAGAAAACATGAGGAAGTAGAAGAAGAAAAAAACGTCTTGGTTTTTAGATGAGCTTTTCCTCAACATCAAAGTGAAGTCAGTGTTTCCTTTATAATTTAGAGGAAAGGCTTGTGAGAAACCTCAAACATATAGAATGAGATTTAAACTTTAATATAAAGAAAACCTTGAAAAAGGGTCTGGGACTCAGGAGGGGAGGTTAAACCCAGGTTTGTAAGCTGGGGTGAAAGTGTAGACAGGATGGGAATGTCCAACTCTGACCAAGAGTTGAGTGAACTTTGGTTCACAATGTGCAGATGGACCCGTGAACAAAAGCCAAAGACCTTGTGAATATGCTGCCTGAGTCTGGTAAGACAGTGACTCTAGCAACCATAAAACATGTCCTGTGCTAATATGGGCTGAAAGGCCACTCAGTGAGGAGGAAGCCATTGCTAAAAAAAAAAGAAAAAAAAAGAAGAAGCAGCCACGTTGTGATTTGAAAATGCACACAGGGTCAAAGACTTTCATTTTTAGAGATGTGTCCTGTTGTCTGACAAAACTGAAGTGGAATTGTTTGGCCATATTGACCATCGTAACATTTGGAGGAAAAAGTGGGATGCTGGTAAGCCTTCGAACATCAACTGTGATGCATGAGGGCTGGCAAAGAACGTTATGTTGACATATAGAAGAAACATCTAAAAACACCATCCAAGAAGTTAAAGCTTAGGTCTTACAGGACTTACAGCCAAAGTAGTTTCAAAGTGGCTTTTGGACAACAAAGTTGATGTTTTGGTGTGGTCATCATAAAGCCCAGATATCAGTCCTATTGAGAATATGTGGGCAAATCTTCCTCCCATCTGTCGGGAGGAATGGACCAAAACGCCAACAAACTACTGTAAGAAGCTTGTGTCAAGAAACCCAAAACATTTGACCCAAGACAGAGAATTTTAGGCAAGGCTACCAAATTTATTAATGTTTTGAGGACAATAACAAATATACGTATTTTTGTCATTATAGTGGGAATTAGCAGAAGAAAATAATTTTGGTGATTCCGACTGATTAAACTTCAGACAGTGAAGAAGAATGTGTGTTTTTATTTGATGTATGTAAATTTTTGGTTTCAGGAGGCTTGGAAGGAAAAAGGGGTCCGAACGCACATCCATGCCACATTTTTCCGACTTCCCTTCCTCTTCAAAGTTATATACTAATTTGAGTTGGCCTGTCCCACAGAACCTCAATAAAATACAATAAAGTGGCTGTAACATCACAAAGCATGAAAGAGATTTAGGAGTACAAATATTTTTTTAAGACACTGGATGTGAGCAGAGAGGAGGTGGATCAATTGGCCAGGGTCATATCTCTTTTATGGGCCACTCGGAATATAAACATCACTGGATTAGATTAAAACACCCCCACCCTTCTCAATTAAGTGGTGAGCAGCTATGGTCATGGGTGCATGTGTTTATATCCAAGTGTGTGTGTGTGTGTGTGTGTGTGTGTGTGTGTGTGTGTGTGTGTGTGTTGTGTGTGTGTGTGTGACTTCTGGATACAGGTGGGCAGGTTGGAGTGGAGTGGATTGCCCAAGGAGAGATGAGCCATTAGAGATTGGCTTTAAGACGCCCCTGTGGTTTGTCACAGCTCCAAAGCGGCTATTAATCACACTGGCATGAAGACACCCACACTCACAGAGAGGTCCTCATAGACACAAACTCTGTGTCATAAAGGCTGTGTTAGAGTTGGAATGTAGAGGATGCACCACTTGGCCAGACATAAAGGGAATAGAGATGCTCTCCCTCCACTTAGTGCTTATGTCATTATTATTACAGGCTAAATACGATAAAACAGTCAAACAAAAATGTTCTTTTATCAGATTTTCACCACCATCTTCATGCATTTATCATGTTTATTGTGGTTATCGACCAACACAAAGTAGAGCATCCGATCTTGTCCACCAATCTAGTTTACCTCACCAAAGGTCTGAAAATCATCATCAAAATATTGGCCAAAACTGGAATCAGCAGATCAGACTTTTCAAAGATCGGTTGCACCCCATTTACTCCTTTTTATTCTCATATCCAAAAATAATTAATGCCATGATAGAACAAGTAATAAATTTATTTATATCATTGCTTCAGAGGTCACCTAATTGGTAAGTAGCGTCCACTTGTGAGTCATTTAATAAGAATACCTTCATTGGTCCTCCAGGGGGTAAATTGACATTTCAGTAAAGTCCGTCCAAAAGAAAAAAACAAACACAAGTCATGGGTAGACAGGTGCCTAAGGCTGCAGCAACTGGAGGCGCTACCCTCCAATGGCCCAGTATAAATAAAGTTGCTGTGTTTTGATGTTATAGAAGGCATACTTTTCAAACCCAAAGCTGTCCTTGTTAATACACTACATGTGTTGCTAATTAAAACTGTACATGACCCCAAACAAAGCATCTTCCAAATGACATCATGCTGTGGGGTCGCTTTTCTTCAGCTCGTCTGAGTTGACAGAAACTATAGATGGAGCTAAACGAAAGGTAGTTCTGGAGGAAAACCTGCAAAAGTGTTGAGATTCAGGTGGAGATTCAACTTTCAACAGAAGAATGAACCACAAAAGACAGCAGAAAAAAAAGTGTCTCTACAAAATACTGACTAAAGAAGGGCTTGATAAATACATGATTTTTAGTTTGACAGAGACCTCGCTTAATGCCACCATGTCTCTACCTTAGAGAAGAGTTAAGGTCATAAAAACATTCAGCTTTACCATTACCAGCAGATGTTAAATATAAAAGTAAATGAGGCGAGGATCATAAATGCTCCATTATAGCATTATAGGCATGCTGAATGGCACACAGATCAAGCCAGAACATCACTGACAGCTTACTGAGTACTGAGCCTTTTTCCCCTTGCAATCCAAAGTATTTCAGTAAAAATTATCAATGTTGCTTTGACACTTTCCACCAACACTCTGATTTCTGCAGAACAATCCCAAACCAGCTTGAGAGAGGGTGAAGGTAACATTAGAAAGTCCAATCTACACTCCTAGTTCACTGGCAAAAGTGGGACATGCTCCGTTTTAAATGGGTTGTCACAATAACAGACTGGTGTAGCCATTACCTCATTAGGACAGCAAGCAACATATGAATCTACTTGTGGCAGCGTTTAGAGGGCGCCACTGGTCCGAATGCACCACAGAGCAAAGTTAGAATTAACCCTAAAGTCTAAAAGCCAAGCGAACCCCAGCAACAAATCATCATTCCCATCGGCGTGGCAACACACAATGGAGTCCGCTGTGGCGACAAAACAAGCGCATGGCGCCGACACAGAAAGCCGCTTTGGTACTAAATATCACCATTTTTGTCTGTGCATAATTGAAGGCTTGCATGAAATGATAAGCTGTAATTAGAGCGCGTTAAATCTAAGATTCATTACAGCACTTCGGAGACGCTGGTTCCTTCTTGGAAGAATACTAATCACAGCCTCAGAGCTTAAGAGGCTGTGTGCTGTGGGGGGAGCTGATAGTAGCTGCTCTTAGGCTGAAAAAAAAGAAATTGTACTCAGGGAAGGAAATGCAAAGATAAGATTAGAAAATGTATGTTTTATTGTGTTGTTTAAATGAGCTAGATGCATGCTGGTGTTTGGGAATGCATATGAGCGACTGTGTGTCTATGCATGTGGCTGTTAGAGATGTGTTGTGACACATGTAAGGGACGTTACAAATTGCCTGTCACAGCAAGCGTCTCTTGGAGGAGTGACTTGTTTTCTGAAGATGGAATTTTATTGAGTGTGTGTGTGTATTTGACAGAGGACAGTCACTAGTGTGTAATGACAGAGGCTCTGATTAGGCTTCTGCTCTTCTGCATCAATGTGCTAGCCTTTAAATCCAGTGCGTGTGCTCAATTAAAGAAGCCGGAAACCTGCATACCGTTCTGTCCTTCATGGCGACTGAAACAAACACATATGCTCCAGCCTAGCTCTCTTTCTTGCTCTTCAACCCTGTTCTCTTGGAACTGGCGAGAAGCCAAACATTTAACTCTCAGATCAGTGGAAAAGTGCAGAGAGCTTGAAAATATCCATCTGCTACAGATCAGTGATAAAAAAAAAACGTCTTTAACACACTGACTCAGCTTCAATCCCATGGTCCAATTTACTTCAGTCTGGACATTTTTCCCCAGGCTCTCCTACGGTTGACAACAAACTGACTGAGAGCTATTAGCAGACAACAGTTGGTTTTTAGGGTTTATTGTTAGGGGCTGAAAGGTCTTTTCCTCTCCCATAAGGCGAGGAGTTGAACTTATATCCTGAAAGTTTGCTTGAAATCCCGACACACACCCCATCTCCTTCCATCCTCCTCCTGTCTTGTCACATCTCAAGTCATTCCTGCCTCTTAACCTCTGACACAAAAACTGTTACAGGAAAAAGCCAATCCCAGGTAATTTGTTTTTACCAAGCTTCTTTTCTTAGCAAATTGTTCAAGAAGAAGAAGCATGCTTTTGTAGCAGTCTTTCCGATTCAAGTACAAGAGAATGAGACAAGCATTTAGCAAGAGTTTGCTTTTTGTTGCAAAAAACAAACTTTGTTTTGTTTGCGGTGTAGCAGTTTCTTCTTACCTGACCCTGTGCACATCGCGGAGAGGTTCCCTGTGAGTGCGGCCCCGGTTCGTCCCCGGCAGGGTCCGGCGGTTGGCAGTGGAGTAGTCGGGTTCCAGTTCGTATGGCTCCTCTTCTTCGGGCCCCAAGCTGCGACGGTCGTCCTCTAAACCATAAGGTTCGGGTTGGAATCGCTCAGGTTGCGAGCGGTTCAGATCCACTGTGCTGCTGCCCATGGGCACCTGGGGCTGCGCCACATGGCCGTAGTCATCCTTTCTAATTGGCAGAGTGTAGCTGTTCTCTGGACGGTAGCTGTTGGGCATGTAGGGGTAGCGCGGCGGCCGGAAGTTGACGCCACGCGACAGGCTACCGTAGTTGTCCGTCAAATCCGCGTAGCCTTCGTGGAGGCCATAGTGACGGATGTACTGGCTCTCCGGTGTCTCCACGTATGAGTCGTTGTAGGAGTTGTTGTAAGCGCGGGTCAGGGTAGAGGTTGCTTGGGGTGTGATGAAGCGTTCACCTCCGTTCTTCATGTATCGTCGGTCGATGGAATCAGTGTAGCTGCTCAGAGGGGATGAGCCTTCAGGCAGAGGGAGGCCGTCTGGGCCCAGGGGGACCTGCCGAACTGTTCTGGTGGTCACCGTCTTCACCATCTTAGTCACCTGGAGAGGGGGGAAGATGCATAAGTCAGACAGTGATGCAGATTTAAAGCTTGTTGCATAAAAAAAATAATACTGTGGCATTTTCTGGGCAACATCTGAACAAAAAAGACCCAATTAAGTCAGGTGGACGTAAGAGAAAACATCTTTATACATTTTTTTCACTCCTCATAGTACTCCACAACAATGTTACTTTAAAAACACAATTCACCATATTAGCAACAAAACACAGGTGCAACAACTTTTAATGCTTTCATTCTCACTATAAAAACATAAATTTTCTTAAAGCAATATCCAAGCTACTGTGATACAAATTACCAGTACTTTAAAAGATTTCCACTGGGTAACCAGATGGTGACCAGCATTGGTCACTTTCAGCTTGTTCTGATGTGAGCACGTCCCGCTGTACTAACAGCTTACAAGATCAACAACAATCTTCAGTGTGGATGCTGTAACTAAGTAAAGAAGACTCAAAGTTAGCAATCTTCAGGATCAGTGAGGTGACGACGATAGGAAAGAGACATGAGAAACTTAATGGGAAACTTTCATCCACAAGGTGTTATGCCATGTCTGTGGTTTATTTTGGCTAAGAAAGATTTCACTGCTAACAAGAAGACAGAACAGAATACAGCTGGGGTTTTTTGTTTTCCTTTGACCTTTTAACATCTGTATGTTATGAAATCTGCTGAATAAGGAAATATCAACATCCATTTTGAAATCTGTAACTAAAGGTAATGGGCAGCATTCTAAGTACACCCTGAAAAAGCTCCAGAAATGCCAGCGATGCATGCTGCATGCTTTATCTCGAATATTAAATGCTGACAGCAGTTTAAAAGTAAATCAATTCAGTTTTGTTTTGAATTACTAGTAAAATCCAGTTTTCTTCTGTGACACACAAGCAGTGTGTAACCACCTGTGCTTGTACTATAAATATTTAATGACAAATGGTAGCATAATGGTTAGGGGAAAAAACACTATGCTGCTTTTATTTCTTTAATACATACAATATACTGCTAAACACAGCAATTCAGATGAAACATTCAGATCCAAAATATTGCGCACACACAGAATGAGAGCAGACTGAGTCTCTTAGCGCTTGATGTAACAGACATGTGAATGTGCAAATGCTGCTCCACCAGACCCTGCATCCTGTTAGCACCCTAGGGAAAACATTAGCATCCCATCCTGTGGCTGGACGGGGACGGGAGGATGAGACTACCAAACCAGAATGCATCCATTTCTGAGGACCACTCCCTTCTTTTAGCTTCATATCTTTATATCCTCTGCTGTAGGCTGTGTGAATAGCGACGACAGACAGCAAGCACAGCTCTGTCTCCGGGTTCTCCGTTCATACAGAAAACAATTTAGGCGCCCAGTGAGTTCTCCTGTGGCTGATAATTGCCTATTTTGGCCGGGGTTATAAATTCATCTTCAAAATTAATGAGGCTGATGAAAATATATTATCATCTGTGAATGTGCACGATTGGTGGAGTTCATGTTACCCCGGAAAAGGTGTTGGAGAGAGGTTAATTCCTACTTGATAGGAGCGGACCCAAGCTGATTGGCTCAGAAAAAGCAAACAAAAATAGCAATAATAAATAAAGGTCCCTTCCCATCCCACTAATCAAGAGGTTTAATGTTGATCAACAGCCAAGGTAATTGTAAAGTGCTTTCTATACTATCAAATCAAAGATATAATTTCATCTTTAATCAGCAGCGGGGACAGAGAGATGCAAGACGTCAGACATTACCAGGAAAAATAAACCCATGCTACACAGGGCCGGGGTGCCAGGAGCAGAAGCGCAAACCACAGATTGGCTGTTTAACATGGTATCCTCATTAACTTGGCTGAAACAAATAGAAATTTACACTGGCCTCGTTTCTTGATTACACCCTGACTGAGCTACATAACAAAGCCCATTTCAGGAACATCAAGGTTCATTTCCATGTTCCAAGTAATTACAGAGTAGTTTGTTTTCGACGCCAGTCCGACTTGGCTTTGCACAGGTAAAGTTTAGAGCTCATTTGCTGGATTCAGGTCAGTTTTAGAACGGGACAAAAATCACAATGTTAGCTCCATAATTCACCAACCAACTTTGGCTTTTACGGCATTCATCCTGAGCTCTATCTGTAAGTACAGCTGAAACAAGTGATTTTTATACACTGAATAAAAACACACCGGTCTGCCAATCCAGAGGAACTGCCCCCGATGTCCATGCGATATTGCAGAGTCGTGTGAGCCAACACAACCCTACAACATCCAGAGCCTTAAGGAACTCTGGGCGGATCTCATCCACCCCCGGGGCCCTGCCACCGAGTAGTTTTTTGACCACCTTGGCGACTTCGTCCCCAGAGATCGGAGAGCCCAACCCAGGGTCCACAGGCTCAGTTTCTTCAACAGAAGGCATGTTGGTGGGATTGAGGAGGTCTTCGAAGTATTCCGCCCACCGACCCACAACATCCCCAGTCGAGGTCAGCAGCACACCATCCCCACTGTAAACAGTGTTGGTGCTGCACTGCTTCCCCCTCCTGAGACGCCGGATGGTGGACCAGAATCGCCTCGAAGCCGTACGGAAGTCTTTCTCCATGGCCTCTCCAAACTCCTCCCACGCCCGAGTTTTGGCCTCAGCGACCACCCGAGCCGCATGCCGCTTCGCCCGCCGGTACCCATCAGCTGCTTCTGGAGTCCCACAGGCCAAAAAGACCCCATAGGACTCCTTCTTCAACTTGACAGCATCCCTCACCGAAGGTGTCCACCAACGGGTTCGGGGGTTGCCACCACGACAGGCACCAACGACCTTGCGGCCACAGCTCCGATAAGCCGCCTCGGCCATGGAGGCACGGAACATGGTCCACTCAGACTCAATGTTCCCCACCTCCCCCGGAACGTGTTCGAAGTTCTGCCGGAGGTGGGAGTTGAAGCTCCGTCTCACAGGGGACTCCGCCAGACGTTCCCAGCAGACCCTCACTACACGTTTGGGCCTGCCAGGTCTGACCGGCTTCCTCCCCCACC
This sequence comes from Poecilia picta, assembly GCA_033032245.1. Classification (NCBI taxonomy): domain Eukaryota; kingdom Metazoa; phylum Chordata; class Actinopteri; order Cyprinodontiformes; family Poeciliidae; genus Poecilia; species Poecilia picta. The sequence goes on from CM065361.1 coordinate 6,998,215, forward strand.
ACCGGAGCCAACTCACCACCAGGTAGTGGTCAGTGGACAGCTCCGCCCCTTTCTTCACCCGAGAGTCCTAGACATACGGCCGCAGATCCGATGAAACGACGACAAAATCGATCATCGAACTGCGGCCTAGGGTGTCCTGGTGCCAAGTGCACGTATGGACACCCTTATGCTTGAACATGGTGTTCGTGATGGACAGACCGTGACGAGCACAGAAGTCCAACAACAGAACACCACTCGAGTTCAGATCAGGGGGGCCGTTCCTCCCAACCACGCCCCTCCAGGTCTCACTGTCATTGCCCACGTGAGCGTTGAAGTCCCCCAGCAGAACAAGGGAGTCCCCAGGAGGGGCACTCTCCAGTACCCCCTCTAAGGACTCCAAGGAGGGTGGGTAATCTGAACTGTTGTTCGGCCCGTAAGCACAGACAACAGTCAGAACCCGTCCCCCCACCCGTAGGCGGAGGGAGGCTACCCTCTCGTTCACCGGGGTAAACCCCAACGTGCAGGCGCCAAGATGGGGGGCAACAAGTATGCCCACTCCTGCCCGGCGCCTCTCGCCATGGGCAACTCCAGAGTGGAAGTACGTCCAGCCCGTCTCAAGGAGACTGGTTCCGGAACCAGAGCCATGCGTCGAGGTGAGGCCGACTATTTCTAGCCGAAACCTCTCAGCCTCGCACACTAGCTCCGGCTCCTTCCCCACCAGAGAGGTGACGTTCCACGTCCCAAGAGCCAGCTTCTGCAGCCGGGGATCAGACCGCCAGGGTCCCCTCCCTCGGCCACCGCCCGTAACACATTGCACCCGACCCCTTTGGCCCCTCCGACAGGTGGTGAGCCCATTGGAAAGGGAATCCACGTCTCCTCTTCGGGCTGAGCCCGGCCGGGCTCCGTGGTTAAAAGCCCGGCCACCAGGCGCTCGCCATCGTGCCCCACCTCCAGGCCTGGCTCCAGAGTGGGACCCCGGTGACCCGCGTCCGGGCAAGGGAACGCGAGATTCAAAGTTCGTTTCCATCATAAGGGTCTTCAGGCTGCGCTTTGTCTGGTTCCTCACCTAGGACCTGTCTGCCTTGGGTGACCCTACCAGGGGCATAAAGCCCCAGACAGCATAGCTCCCAGGATCATTGGGACACACAAACCCCTCCACCACGATAAGGTGGCAGCCCAAGGAGGAGTTGGGCTGCCACCTTATCGTGGTGGTAATTCTATTTTAAAGGTAAAATAGAATTGCCAAAATTATCTATTTATTAAATGCCTCAATAATGAAAAAGAGAAAATATCTCTCACTTGAGATTGAGATTGTTCTCAAAGATTCTTGCAGATTGCTTTACTTATTGACACCATTTAAACACATGGCTGTACTTGGTGATGGGCGATATGGACTTAAAGTTTTATTACAACACTTTATGGTGCTATTGTAGTAACAATAAAAGGGGCAATAACTATTCATTACTTCTTTAGTAGTTGAGTTCATAGCTCTGACTTTATGACGCAACAATCACAGCCTCCACGAACTGCTCTAGAAAAACATTCCCATTCGTAAGAAGTGATTTGTATGACTAAACTGCACATTCACTGCATTTAATCACATTTTGATTTATTGATAGTAGACCTGTCGCAATAAACAATAAATCAACTAATCGCAGGATAAATTTAAACAATTTCATTCATTTCCATTTGTATGATTCATTGTTTTTCTCTTTTATCTCTTTCTACCAAAAACTGGATGACAAAAGTCTTCAGTCTGGTGCTTCACTTTTAACTAGCCCTCTATTTTTTATGTTTTTAAGCACGAATTTGTTTACAGGGACTTCATAATTAATTGTATTTGTTGTTTTTGATGTCTTCATTATTTATTTTGGATATTTAAAAAGTCTTTGTGTTCCAATACGGAAAAATTAAAAGAAAAGGAGATTGCACGTTTTAACAACTGTCCATTTACCAAAGCAATAAATGCAGTCTGTTTATGTTTACATTGACCTAAGAAGCAGTCATCGTTTATTCTATTTCATTATGGCTGTTAGAGGCTGAGGGGAGGGTTTGATGCTACAGCTTCCCTGCCTCGACATGCCCAGTTGGCATGTACTATTACAGCTTTTTAGGCAATCTGCAAGGGCTGCGAGCAGATCCATCACCCATTTTCAAACACCCTTTGATGTACGCCCAAGTTCACAAGATGTTAAACCATCACGCAAAGGGGAGACGAGGGACCTGGGTTTCAGAGGAACGACTGAGTTCTGCAGGAGTGGGGTAAACACACCTCAAAGGGAATTGCTGAATTGGTAGTGGGAGTGATTATCCACAAATGTAGCAACTCTACTGACATTATGTGGTTTAGAACACAAAAAATATATAAAAAATTCACATCGGTAGGGAAAAAAGTTTGAAACAATCGCAGGCAGTTAGACGCGGTCACTAGTTTGCCAGGCTGATGAAAATAGGCACAAAGACAGAGAACATCCATTTAAAGCAATGTAAGATATTTTATTACCGCTTTTTAACGGGAGAATCCATGTGCATGGAGGCTGGGTAGCCGAGACAGGAGGAGGCAGTAAATCATGTTGCTAAGCAAGCTGTGATGATGAAGCCTACCACTAATTTTCACGCAGGCTAGAGAGCTTCTTACGAAGACGACTCGAACAGAAGCTGCTTGTTGCGTTGTTGAAAGAATAAACAGTTCTGACTTTAAAAGCCAATTATGACATTTACTATTTTGAGCTGAACATTTTAACTCGCCCCCACTTTACCTGCTCAAGTGTTGGCTAGCAAGCCCGTTCAGGGGCAGTAAAATGATTTTATTTGTTTAGGTGGTATACCGCAACTCTCATTAGCTCATATCCAGAGGAGAGGAGAAGGAATACTGCTTTTATTGGTCCAAGTCGAAAATGTCTGCTTCATGGAGCTCTGCCAGCAGGAAAGAGTGTCTGGATGATGGCCAAGGGAAAGTATTTCACACTGGGGCAGCAGGATGAAAGTGGATCTAATTGACTGTTTACATGCGCCCATAGAATCTACTACACATTGCGGGCCAATTGACCGTAAGCTGAATGAGCCGAGAACATAGGGAGAATCTGTAGTTAATCTGCTTTAACAATTTAGACTGTGCATCTCCGCATGAAGAAAACTTGATCATTAAATTTGCAGATGATACTACAGTAGTGGGATTGGTTTAACGGGAATGGTACATCAGTGCAGCAGAAGTGAATCAACCAGCGATAAGAGATTGGACAAGAGGAAAGGGATGATTATCAACTCCCAGTGGTCAAGATCCAAAGCCGCGACTCTCTGCATCACCACCCATGCAGCAGAGAGGGTGGATAAGTGTAAGTTCCTCCAAATCCAGATTTATGATGGCCTCCCTTGATAAAGAAAAAGAAAAAAATGCGGTTATGAAATGATAACTGCCACCAGCATCATTCCATGCCATCCTCCCAAAATCCTTCAAAGCTGTGGGTCAGAGTGTGTTGACGAATTGCATCTCATCATGGTACTCAAGCTGATATATGGCAGTCAGGAGGGGACTGTAGGGAGAAAATATCAGGTTTCATTCTCAGGTCTGTTCACTCTCAGGCCGAACCACTTTTAATCAAAAAAATTCCATACTTCCAGAAATTTTCCGCCCTCAAGTACTAACATCTAAACCGAACTATAACATTAACCGTACCCTGACCTAAAAGCTTTTCATTAATTAGTAAAGTTATACAACAATCCCCCACCTATTCGCAGTTCAGTTTGTGGATTCACCTATTTGTTTTTTTTCCCCTACGGATCGGAACATCATAATTATTTGTGGAAAAATCCTATTTGTGGATTTTTTTCGTACAGCATATCTAAGATATTTTAAAGAAAATACCTAGGCACAATGCTGCTTGACACAGCAGGGTGTCGCTTTGCAAACACTAGTGTTTGCAAAGCGACCAATCCAGGAGTGTTATTTGTTTTCCTTGGCGATGACACCCTGGATCCCCCAAATGCAGGAACAAGAAAGATCAAAGGTCGCAAGCTTCAGCAGCAATAGCCAATACAGTTTCCACTGTTCATTTTAATCCATATTAAGGTATATTTGGTGTGAACTATTATAAGCATTTGTAGAGGGGGAACTCAAGTATTTGTGGATTTCAGCTATCTTTGCTGCTTGTGGTCGCTAAGGCCCATGACTGCAGTGATGTCCCTTTGTATAGTTTACATTTACCCTGTTTAGTCACAAATCTGGAGAGAACCGGTTAAATATTGTACATAGGCCGCAAACCTGGAGAAAACATCAAGTATCTTGACTGAGAATTTTTGGAGGTGTTATTTCAAACTCTGCCGATGAATCTCTGCCACCATATAGTTTATTGTCCTGCAAAGGATAGTGAGGGGAACTGAAAAAGCCATCGGACTTGCTGGGACTCTACCTTCTGTCCAGCATCTGCTTCCAGGATGTAGCTCTGAACAATGTCAGAGGCTTCTCACACCAACTTCAAACTTTTTAAACGTTTGTGATCTTTGTGGGGGAGTTTGCTTGATGGCGGACAAACAATATCTTGTTTTTTTTTTGTACACCATTAGTTAAAAAAACCCACAACTGTACTTGTCAGCTACGACTTACTTTGAATCGACTGCTGAACGCACCCCGTAATCTATTTACAGCAGCTACTGCTTTTCGGTTCACTTCACAGTATTCTGCTTAAAGATTTTTGCTGATAGTTTATCGCAAAAACACATGGTTACTACAGAAGCAACTTTTCTGCTGGTAGATCAAGATGACAAGAGAAGCTTCTGCGTTTCATCTTTCAGCAGTTAGACGTGGGATAACCATCAAGGAACAGAATAGTGTTGGAATTACACAGTACGGTTAGACGTTCGGTTCAAAAGAAACAGACATGCACAGAAATACATCTGTGAGCAGCTGACAAATGATTGGAGAGGTGGAAGAGAAAAGAGGTTAAAAAAAAACAACATGCAGTAGAGACGATGAGAGCGGATGGCACCTAAGAGTTTGGATGCATTTGAAGTTCACCGTCGACATTAATCTGCTTTACTCTGCAAAATAATTTCAAGAAAACACACAACTCCTCCATTCAGTAGGGTGCCAGAGCCTTTAACGTTGTGTCCTTTCTTCCCCTCAGTTTTCAGCAAAGTCTTTGATTAGTGTGATGTTTTGCTGCACGCACTGGTGTGCATTATTCCTAACAAGTTAACCCCCCCACCCTCCATTCAGTGCATAAAACATGTGAGTGTGAGAAAGAGTGTGAATGTGGCCAATCCCCTCGCAGTAAACAGGCTGGAGGGCAACGGGTCCTCCCTTATGAGGGATTAGAGCTGGCTTTTTAATTACAGCTTCACAGTCCCTGGACTAGAAGCTCCACACTGTGCTCTCTCCACTCATCTGATGGCCTACAGGGAATGACTTACTGCAGCGATGTTGCTATCTGCATCCAAAACGCTGCACAGCAAGTTTTTAATCTATGGAGGTATGTCTGAAAAGATAAAGTCCAGACTCATCTAAAGAGGGCATCTGGCACAGTGTCTTTGAGCGGCCTCGACAACTAAAAATGTATTTTTGTTATTTGATAACGAGTCACTGCCAGGAATGTTCTGTGAATACAGATGTCTGCCAGGGTTTAGCACAGCTTTTATGCCGTAGAGAAAAGACAAATACCAAATGTGAGTTTCCTTTTCGACCAACCTTGTGCAAGATCCTTGAGTGAGAATCCTCAAAGGTAGGAGGTTGTGTAAATATGGTAAATTCAATACAAAATGAGACATTTCTTCTTTTTCAGCATGTGTGGACTTAAAACAGCAGAACTCTCTCCTCTTGGCCAACAAGCAGCTTGAATAAAAAAAGATATCTCTTTTGTTGTATGAAAAAGTGAATAAAAGCCTCACACCCTGAATCTAGGTTTCAAACTCATATTCTGAAACAAGAAAGGAGTAGGTCTATATTTAAGATTAATAAATACTGCCCTGGAAAATAATTTAAAATATATATATATAAAGAAGCCATCAGCACTTTTAAGTTGTTGTTGTAAAATGGCAGAATGTCAAAAAACATGAATGATTTCTAAGAACTATGAGAACAAAATCTGCAGCTAACAGTCAGTTAGCATACCGATGCTAAGCATAGCATCTGTTTCAGAGCTTCCAATCCTTAAACTAAACTAAAATGGTGTTTGAAGACTCGACTGCAATGGATAACACTAAAGTTTAAAATCTAAAATAATCAAACGAAGACTGGACAATAAAACACCAAACAGTTATTCTTTAAACACTGTTGGAGTCCCTTGTTTAGTTAATGGAAACACAAATAGGGAGATTTTATGAATGCTTTTTCACAAAACATGTCCAACAGAGATTATTTGTGGAAAAAATCCTCTAAGTATGTTTATAGATTCTTTCAATCAATCTGTGAAAGTCAAGTCTTCATTTTCTCCAAGAATCCTGCTGAAACCTCCCATCTCATTCCTGTGAAACAAAAATCATCTATGTTCTTTTCTTATGAGTCTGATGTATCAGTACAACTTCAGAAAATTATGACTAAAAATAAAATGTTTGACATTAACAAGTCACTTAGTGGGAAACACTCTGAACACCAAGATAAGACAGGCAGTGTGTTAAAGACAGCAGAACAAGAACTTTCTTATCTCATGATTCCTTTACGCAGGATTTTTGATTCACAACGCTATCAGCTTGTTGTTGTCATCAACAGAGACCATGCTAACAGGGAAAGGCATCAGTCTGCAGTTCCTAAAATGATATCTTCCTTCTTATTATGCAATCAGGACTGTTTATTCCTTAGACAGTCATTTAAAGTACTGTTTTATATTGGCAGTACTTGATGCACGTAAAGTATTATGGAGAAGTTTGATGCCACTTAAAACCAATGAAAAGGAAAGGGAGAACCATGCCCCTTCAGAATGAGTAGAGGATAACCGTAACTTGTTCTTTCCCTGAAAAACTCTGAACCAGTTCACCAAAACGACAGGAGAATAACTTTCTACTCAAAACTGAAAGAATTTCTCTTCAGTCTGAGATTCCACAAAATGGCAGGCACAGAATCCTGAGCTGATTTTATTTTTCCAAAATGAAACTTGACAGAAAATCTCCATTCTATGTCTCCAGTGACTATTGCAGAAGTTTACACCCCATAAAGTGTGACTTTTCCAAAAGAAAAAAAAAGACATTTTATCTGAAGTCAATACACCTGGAAACAGACAAATATTATGAGGATGTACCTTTCCGATGCATGAAGAAGCTTGTGTGCTACATTTCACAACACATTTAAAACAGGAACACATTCAGTTAATGAGGGTATAATTTGCTGACACTTGTAGAAGTAGTGTGCAGTCTGTTAACACATTAGTCAGCATGTGGTTACAGATTATGGATGACATCTTGAACTTGTTTTCAACACTTGTGCATTCTCCAATACGTTACTGGAACGCTAAAACACATAGACATCTAATTGAATTTCAATTAATTGTCTGGATTTAACGTTACAATCGTTATTAATAAATTATTCTGCCTTGCCGCCCTAAAGGCGTTTTAGGCTAAGCGGAGCAAAACATGCAGAAGACAGTATTACTGGGGATAGATTATCTCGAGAGGTGGAAGCGGCAAGCTGCGATTTAAAACATGGTCAATTGTGTTAGCTTGAAAAGCCACAGACTGTGCTGTGCACGGCTGCTGTACAGTGTATGGGGCAAACATCAGTGGCATGGTGACGGAAGCTGCAGCAATACGTAAAACCACACTCACCTTCACATTGGTTGACATGTCCTTTCAGGAGAACAACAAAAGACAGTAGAGGGAAAGTCAACAAAGGGGGTTTCTGAGGAGCACACAACTGGGAGAATGATCCAAAAATTGACTGATGATAAGAAGGAGAAATAAACAGAAATAAAGCTGCGAGCATGGGGGGAGGGCCCTGCTTTCGGGAGCAGGATTACGAGATTTAGACTCCCTAATAATGGAAATCTGGGATTGTGAGCAGAGTATGCTGCTGGATGGCATTCATTTTGACACTCTGAATTCATCTGGATCCATAGGCGACAACGACGGCCGCAAATGCTATTAGGCGTCACACCAAGCGGAGAGGGGAGGGAGGCAGCTGCACTTTTTTTTGTGCCACACTCCAAATCTACAAAATGAATTTTGGTCGACTTTCTAGTGCAAATATCCTAGCACACTTGAAATAAGATAAAACAAGTAACTTTTAACCAAGATACAGGATCGTTTTAATTAAATTAAATTAAAGTCCTTAATATTGACGACAACAAAAAAGCTGTTGTTCCAAAGCATATTATTTCTTATAACTTGGGGAAAATGTGTTGTTTTTAGGCCTGTCACGATAAAAAATGTTGCTGGACAATAAATTGCTTTATCGCAGGACTTTATCGCACTAAACAATAATATTATTGCTCTGGCATCATTTTCAAGCAACATATGGTAATGGCATCATAATGCCAGAACACATTCTCAAAGGTCAATGAACTTTAAATGCTTACAAATATTTAACACTGGCACTGGGAGACATTTCAAAAATCCAAAATAAATAAACAAATAAAATGAATTATGAAGTCTATGTAAACAGAACTGTCCTTCAAAATAAGAGCTAACTGAGACCAAATCACCAGGTTCAAGACTTTTATCATTCAGGTTTTAGTAGAAAGTGAAAAGAGGAAAAATAATAAATTATGCAGATGGAAATTATTGAACTCAACTTTAATTGAATTGATTTATTGCTTATTGCAACAGGCCAGCTTGTTATTAGTGAAATAATCTACATAAGGAACAAGTACTTTTTCATCAGTATTAATGAATTATTGACAAGTTCCTATGTCTTGCTGAAAAGTTACTTGTAAGATAGTTTTATCTTATAACTTTAACTTGCAAAGATATTTACAACTAGAAACTAGACCAAAAAGATTTGTAAGATTTTGTGCAGTTTCAGGTTGAAAGTACATAAAAACATTATTCAATCGTCTCATCTTTATCTAATTTCTGTCAAGGTGAAACCCGAGTTACCGCATTACCTTGGTCTCTGTGCGCCGCGTAGTTCCGTCGTCGGAGGTGACCACCGAGACGTGAGACGTGGGGGTGCCGGGGTCCTCCTCTATGGTGACCGTCTCCTCCACCACCTCCTGCGGCTCTTGCATCATAGCCAGGGATGTGGCGTTACTGGGGCTCTGCTCCTGGACAAAGAGGAGGAGGGAGGGATGAATCAAAGCAATCAGGGCTCAACAAGCAGATTTTCCTAATTGCTGTTGCACAGCATGGCGGGAAAACAACTTCTAGGTAATCATCTGTTAGACATACAGCAAGATAAACCTGCATCTGCGCTGCCATAGCAAGAAACCGCATTAAGATGCAGCAGAGGAGAGGCACGTCGTGCGTAAGTCAGCTGAAAGTGAAGCGAATTAAACATAACGCCTCTCGTGATTTGAAATGTAACGCGTTTGCTTTGGGTAGATAGGAAGTGTGGAAGAACATGAAAATTAATATGAAAGAAATAAAAAGGTTTGATTACACTTAAACTGTGAGATAAATAACACATGATCGTGAAGAAGAAATAGAAAAAACAACTTTTGCATAAAATAAAAAACAACTAAACAAACGACTTTACATTTTTAGCTGATACTATACTATTTGCATCCCTGCATTTTTATGGACAATATCAACTCCCAGCAAGACAACATTTCAGATATACATTGGTACCGAGTTCAGGTTTAATAATATGTTCTATTGATTGTGGGGAAATTGGGACTTTGGCTGAAATGGAACTCTACACCTCATCAAATTTTCCCAAAAGAAATTTCCAGAAAATTTCAAGCAAACTGTCAGACGGTTTGAGATAACCCATACAGATTTTCTCAAAACCACTAAAAGTCCACTTAATGTTTCTCCTCTAGTTGGATGAATTCAACAAAATAACCAAAATGGCTTTAGTCAAAGTTTTCTGCAATCACACTGAGCACCTGGATTTCTAAATCCTCACATACATTTGTTGACCTAACAAGCTTCTTGAAGTGTTCATCTAGAATCCAAGCGCACGAAAGAAGGAAAAGGGAAACGGCATTCTCTGTAACGCAGACACAGTGAGTAGCAATCACCTCCCAACCCACCAATCACTGAAACTCTGTGAAAGTTGGAAGGACTATTTTTGATCCACTGGGAGGTCATGGATTTGAAAAAACTGTCTCTACGGGCGACGGATGAAAGTGAGTATTGAGTTCTACATTTTTTACCTGACCTAATAAAAAAAGAAAAAAGCCTTGAGAAAAATATGCTTCCTGCTGCATTTCTAGCTGATAGGAAAAAAAAATAAAAAAAAGAAACAATAACAAGCCAGTGTTTGGACGTGCAACGCCCTGGCGTGGACTGCTGGTGCACAGGAGTGGGACAAAATTACAGCTTTCATGATGGAGAGGGGAAGGAAGGCATTTGAGGCAATCACAGATAACCAAAACAGCACAGAACCAAGAGAGCAAGAGGAAATCACGAGTAACGGGGAAGGCGGAGAGGCAGAGTAGGGAAGTGAGTGGGAACTTTTTCTGATGACCTGGTAAGAGAGGAAACAGGGAGTTTGTGAACTTGTCAACCGTACTGCTGAAGCTGACTTAAAGGAATTGCTTTTTAAAGATGCCTGTCACATTGATGTAATGTGCCCAACTCACTAATTTCAGGGTGCTTTCACACCTGACGGTCCTGGAGACTCAGTTCGATTGGGGACTAAAGTTGCAACAATGGTTACATTTCCAGCTGCTGCTGTTCTCTTTCACACTGCGCTCACTGCCAAATGAACCAAACCCTTTGAGAAACATGTTCCCCTCCTTGCCTGTGGTGGCTTGGCACCAAGAACTACTGAAGGAAGCAACACAAAACATCAGAAGACGACACTGACCAAAACTTCCTTCTTCACAAAATGTAAATAAAAAAGGAGGGCATCAGATTTTAGTGGTTGTAGGATTTCTCTTTTGGTCTGTGGTAAAAGACCACAACCCAATTCTCCCAATAGAGCTAGAGTCTCGTGTTTGTTTAGGATTTATTTTGATAGAAAGCGCCTCGAATTCTGGTGTCAGCATTTCGTGCTTTTGGGACGGTTTCCGGTCCGCTTGCATCCACATATGAAATCAAACTGTGCCACAGTTCACTTCACTTGAACTGAGACGTTGGTGTTTAGGCGGACCAGAGTTCGCGTTTTCAATTGCACGCACTAACCTTTCCAAACACACCAAACCTTACGGACAAATGAACTGCAACTCAATTAACAACCAGAAATCTCATCTGAAATTTTCCTCATTTTACAAGTCCTCTGAAGCAATTAAGACACAAATCTAATCCAATGAGTCTTTTTCAATCAGCTACAAAAAGCTGATGTGACGGACGGGGTGAGATCAAGGAGAAAGTATCACAGTTGTTCCTCCCTTGCGTTTTGTCGAAACTCTTCAGGTGACAGCCTGTCGAGGGAGACTGCCTGTTTTCTTCTCGTCTTTGAAGACACTAGTAAGTGAACAGCTCTTCATTGATTGGGCAGCTTTTTTTCTGGCTTCAAAGCCCCCAAAACGTCCTCATTGATCTCCAGTCTTTCCTGCTCAGTCAAACGTTTGCACGTTTTAGGCTGAGGATTTCTCTGCCTAATCCCTTGGTCCTCTTGCTTCTTCGGCCCAGATGGGAAAAAGACCAGAGCTGACATTTAGGGATAAATATCACCTCATAAAGGGCACGAAAACGGACACTGTGCACCTGTTCCACTTTATCCAGTAACTCAGAGTCAATTAGAAGTCAGTTTAGCCATTAGATGTGGAAAAAAAGGTTCCAATGAGAGTTTTTTTAGTCATTAGAACCAATAATGGAACTAATGACCAACTAGGCTATCTGCTCTACTGAAAGAGAGACGTTTATTTAAGCAGTCAATAGCCAGCTGACGAAAAGATTTTTTTTAAAACAGCTGACCTGAGGCTAAACAGCCTCATTCTACAGGGAGAGACCTACAGAGAGAGAAAAGGTCAGAGCTGATTAGTTCCCTGCAATCAGCATGCCTGTAATGCTCCATTCTAAATGCGAATTACCCTCCTGACCGTGTGCTGGAAACAAAAACAGCCTTATTTGAGGAGTCACAAATTGCAAAATAGAGAGTGCAGTGAAAGAAACACAAGTTAAGCTTGCTTTAGGCACCGAAAGGTTAGGAATATATTCTGTTTTTCTGGACCTATTGGGATTCACTGACATCCAGGCAGCAACAATCTCTCCTTGAAAATGTGCTTTGACAGAAATACGGAAAATAATTACAGCACTTCGATGGTCAGAGTCAAGCGTCATGTCAACTCAACAGAGCAGCTGTTTAATCTGCAGAATGTCCTGGGTGATTCTTGGCAAGCACTGATAATCCACCTCTTTTGGTTGTCACTTCTCAGGAGTCAGGAATATGATTATTGACCATTTGAAGAGATTAATAATGTTTCATTTTTAAACACTCTAGGATTTGGGTCATAGTTCAAGCAAAATTTTAACTTTTTATATGCTAATCAGCTACTTCTAGTTGTGAAAACAAAACTTCATTGTCACAGTTGCACATTATAACAACTTAAGAGCAAAGATCTGTCCGGCTGCACAGCATTCAAAACCATATGGAATAATTTTTCATAAAAGCGTAAACTAAAAAATGCATTTGGACTACTCCAACATGCTGCCACCACGAGCAGCACAAATCTAGAAATACTAGTTATTAGCCAATATTTACTCTGAACATAACCTGATCCTGGTAATAATATTTCAAGGAACTTTAATGTAAATAGGTTGAGGTCAGAGAGTATTTATTTTTAAGTAAGAAAGTAGTTTTTGAGTAGTCCAGTTTTGTTGATAAGTCAGCTAATAAAAAAGAAGAACACTATGTAACAAAATAAAGCTTCCACTAACTTAAATTCATTTGTCTACTAAAAATCAATAAACCATGACAGAGTGACAGCCGAGATAAAAAGACTTGTAAACATTGTGACAATACTGCAACTAGCTAACTGCTAGCCGCTAGCAACCCTAAAACTGACATTCGATTAATCGTTTTCAATCATGGCTCAGAGTTCTTTTTTTTTTTTTTTTAAATGGAGTCCAGATCATCTTTGGTTGATACTTTCCAACAAAATCTGATATATGAAAACTCTTTTAGAAAACACAGAAGATGAGGCTTGCATTCGGTGCTCTGTTTGGCATTTGGACACCCAAAAGTTTAACAAGTATGAAAACCAGGACTTGAATAGTCTCAACTGATTGACACTTGTGAAATTTTAACTTAAAAATTGGTTGTCAGTTTTCCCCAAAATATTGCTAAAACCTATCTTATGAAATGCATACTGTCTACCATCTCATCCTGTGAAGTGAATGAATCGCTACGGTAATTGACTGAAGGATTTATGTTGCTTTGGATAAGGATACTCTGGATAAACTCTTCATATTCAATTACTGGGCTCCTCGTTAATTAATATCATCCCTGTGACATTGAGGGTCATTGTAGGCTCATTGTGCAAACCCAAAGGAGGTGCAATTCAAGCAGGAGCGCAACATTAAAGCAGCAGCATTCTACATTTATTTAAACCATGTAAAATCCACTGGATGGGAAGAGGTGAGGGGATCCTTGGAGGGTTGTTAACTTGCTCGTTTCCCTCCCCCTCAACTCGGTGGGCATTAGGTGGGAGACTGAAGTTAAACGTGACATTACAGGCCTTAAATAAATGATTAACAGGTGTCTGGCCATGGGCTAGCTCGGCTTTTTGCCAGTCACAGGGGAGAACGGGACTGATCGTGAGTCAAGGAGACTCAAGAAAGCAGTCAAGGGCAGGAGAGGTGGAGCACAGTGACTGATTTTGGAGAGAGGAGTGATAAAATGGTATAAAGAACATGGAGGGGGGAATGCGATAATGGAAGGGGAAAAGGCTTAAGCGAATGTTGGAAAAATGGTTTGTATAACCATAAAAAAACGTTAAGGCAAGATGAGCTACTTTTATATCAGCTACACTGTGACTTAAACATTCTCCACTGGTTACTGAAGAATGGCAACTCTTTCCTTCCCATCAAACACAGGATCTATCCCATCAAACACAGGATCTATCCCTATAGATCCTATAGGCCACACTCGTATGAAAATACTTGCTTCTTATGACGTAAAAAATGGGATCATAAATATTTTCAAACACATTCCGTATACAAGTCAATTAGATGGGCAAAAAGTAAAAACAGAGAAATATTCTTAATCTGTTGCATATAACCCAAGGCAGACCATCCTTAACAAGGTGTATATACTCATAGCTCAACATCAGCCGCAGTAATCGATTCCCCCAGAAGATATTGCCCTTGACAAGAAGCTCAGAATAATCTCCTGTGGGGTCCATATAATTACGATAAATCACAGACAGAAATTCAGCCCCTTCAAAGGAGCCAATCTTAACAGTAATGGATTTCCAAGCAGAAAAAAAAGGAAAAGGAGGATAACTAGGAATACAAAGGCAGGAGATTAAGTGATACAGGGGTGTCAATTAGCACCAACCCCATTCATCATCTGTGTTCAATAAGATGGCTGGATGTTGTCTGATAGCAGAGAGAGCAGAGAGAGGGAGATAAAGAGCATCTGGGATGACGAGTCAAAGAAAAACTTTTGTTGAACTTGAGAATGAGCCATGGTTGAATCATTTTAAGTTGTGGTACCTAGCAAAGAAAGTTGGATGTTAATTAAAAGAAGCATATTGATATGTGGAAGTCAAATTTAACCATTTAAAGCACTGTATCATCTCAATACATAAAAAAAACGAATGAAGCTCACCCTAAAACCATGACGTGAAAATTTTAATTTTGTTATATTTTACTGTATTACAGTATTTTTATTATTGACGATGTAAAAAAAACTGGTTTGTTTTGATTATTACTGACAGAATATGCATCAAGATTTTTCCATGCGTCATAATCATCAAGTCAAGTTTGCAATGAAAAATAAGTGGCATTTTAAAAATAAATGTTTTTTTCCATATTTGACCACATGGTGAGACTATGAGCACTAATTGGCTGACCCTCTGTTAAGTCAGTCACTTTACAGGGGATGAATATTTACACAATCATTTATTGAATGTTAAATATTTATATTTTATTGAAATTATTTTCTGGAAAACATTTAAAATTTTGACTTTTTCTTTAACAGGTTAGCGGGTGTACATAAGAGTCTGATTACACTCAGCAGAGCAGCCACTACAACAAAGACGATGAAAGCCTATATTTATAGAGTCACTGTGGCACGCATTCACAATGAGTCTCACGTAGACAATATACTGGTTTGCCAGCAGGTGTAGTACTATAACTACAATCAATGTCAATAATAATGGTGGTATTAATAATGGTAGCAAAGTCAAACTGTGATAAATTGAAAAATAAACCTGTTTATTTAAGGGTTTATATTTACATGTTGGCAACAGCAATTTTTACTTGAATTTAGTTTTATTCTGAAATTAAAATACATTGTTCTGTGTTGGACAAAGCAGTTTAAGATCCTGTACTCATGTCTTAAATATGGAAACATATGCAGCTTCAATTGCACTTAGAGGTGGTCAAAATCATGAAATCTGGTAAAAACACGATTGGAAACTTTTCATGTCCCAAGTTATGGTATGTTCTGTATTTTTCTTTTCTCTACATAAAATGATGTGTCAATCATGATGAAACTGATGATAGCTTGAATTTAAGAAAACTGTGATTTGATGTTTGTGTCTTATAGCCCACCACTAAATTAATCCTTTTTTGTTGTCCATCCTTTATCTTCCACTCAGTTGAGGATTAGGCCACAGGGGCAGAAAATAAGCAGAAAAGCCCAGACTTCCCTCCGTCCAACCACTTGGGACGGCTGTTTGGTGAAATTCAAAAATGTTCCCAGGCCAGTCGAGACACATCGTCCCTCCAGTGTGCTCTAGGTCTTATCCTTGGTCTCCTCCTGGCAGGATGTGCCTGACACACCCCACCAAGGAGTCATCCAGGAAGCATCTTAACCAGACCCTAGTCACCTCAACTGGATCCTCTCAATGGGGAGACTGAGTGTGTCTACTCTGAGCCCCTCCTGGATGACTGAACATTTCACCCTGTCTCTAAAGGAGAGTCCAAACACCCTGCAGAGGACACACATTTTGTCCACTTGCATCCATGATCTTATTCTTTTAGTCACTGCCCGGAGCTTGTGACCACAGATAAAGGTACGAACGTAGATCAACTGGTACATTGAGAGTACAGGCTGCACCAATGTGTCTATTGATTTCCCACTCCATGTTTCCGTCATCCTTGAACAAGACCCTGAAAAACTTGCTACAGAACCTCTTCTCAGACCCAGAGAAAGCAGTCTACCCTCTTAAAAGCTCAAGCATCATCGTCTCGGATTTGGAGGTGTTGACTTTCTTCCCAGCCGCTTCGCTCTTCACTACAAACTATTGCAGTGAAAGCTGGCGGTCATGGTCTGATGAAGCCAATGGAAGCACCATCCATCCATTTTCTTCCGCTTATCCGGGATCGGATCCCTTCTGCAGCTTCAGAAGGGAGGCCCAGACTTCCCTCTCCCCAGCCACTTCTTCCAGCTCCTCCGGGGGAACCTCAAGGCGTTCCCAGGCCAGCCGAGAGACTTGGTCCCTCCAGCGTGTCCTGGGTCTTCCTCGGGGCCTCCTCCCAGTGGGACGTGCCCGGAACACCTCACCAGGGAGGCGTCCAGGAGGCATCCTGACCAGATGCCCGAGCCACCTCAACTGGCTCCTCTCGACGTGGAGGAGCAGCGGCTCTACTTTGAGTCCCTCCCGGATGACCAACCTTCTCACCCTGTCTCTAAGGGAGAGCCCGGCCACCCTGCGGAGGAAACCCATTTCGGCCGCTTGTATCCGTGATCTCGTTCTTTCGGTCATGACCCAAAGCTCATGACCATAGATGAGGGTGGGAATGTAGATCGACCGGTAAATCGAGAGCTTCGCCTTTTGACTCAGCTCTCTCTTCACCACGACGGACCGGTACAGCGCCCGCTTCACGGCAGACACCGCCCCAATCCGCCTGTCGATCTCCCGCTCCCTTCTTCCCTCATTCGTGAACAAGATCCCCAGATACTTAAACTCCTCCACTTGAGGCAGGACGACCCCCCTTACCCGGAGAAGGCACTCTACCCTTTTCCGGCTCAAGACCATGGCCTCGGATTTGGAGGCACTGAGCCTCATCCCGGCCGCTTCACACTCGGCCGCGAACCGTTTCAGCGAGAGCCGCAGATCACGATCTGATGAAGCCATCAGGACCACATCATCCGCAAAAAGCAGAGATGCGATCCTAAGGCCACCAAAACGAATCCCCTCAACACCTCGGCTGCGCCTAGAAATTCTGTCCATGAAAGTAATGAACAGAATCGGTGACAAAGGGCAGCCTTGGCGGAGTCCAACTCTCACCGGAAACGAGCCCGACTTACTGCCGGCAATGTGGACCAGACTCTGACACCGGTCATACAGGGACCTGACAGCCCGTATCAAAGGGCCCGGTACCCCATACTCCCGGAGAACCTCCCACAAGGCCCCCCGAGGGACACGGTCGAACGCCTTCTCCAAGTCCACAAAACACATGTAGACTGGTTGGGCGAACTCCCATGCACCCTCCAGGACCCTGCTGATGGAAGCACATCATGTGTAAAAAGCAGTGACCCGATCCTGAGGACAGCAAAACGAATTTCCTCAACACCTAGAAATTCTGTCCTTAATCATTTTCTTTTATTTTCTAAAATCAAATCCAAGGTGCATACTTATGTGAAAAGACCTTGACATAGTTTTCTCCAGCAGATTTATTTCATATCTAACAATTACAGAAAAGGGATAAAATTACTTTTTCATTTTGCCATTTTAAATAGAAGACCATGGTGTGCTTTGTTTAAGCCTTGATCCAAAAATATCATGTTAGGCGTATGAATAAACCAGATTTGTCATTTGGTGAGGAAAACTGCCATTTCTGAGACCTGAATAAATGTGTAAATCAGGATTCAAACTTGCCTTTAGAATATATCTGAGTTTTAAAAGCAGACCAATGAGACATGAAAATAATCTCTTTCATCAGAACCTTAAATTAGAAAAACTGACAATGTATCATTAATTATTTCTGATAAAAGAATAACTTAATAGGTGTAAAAATCAGCAGGTAAGAGAATATCACAACAATATTAAGGCTGCACAAAGAAAAACTACTTTGAAAACTACATATAAACATTATCCTTAAGTTCTAAATTGAATGAGACATATTGATTCCAGGAAAATCAATCATCTGCAGAGTATAGTTCCTATGAAGAGGAAACCATGTTTCCAATTGCAAGCTACAGCAGACGTTTCCCACTCACTCCCACACGAGAGCAAAAATTAGATCTGTACGTCTCAGTCGGATCGCAGCAGGAGGGAGGCTCGGGTTCTTCGCTTTCAGATGGTACACTCTGTCAGATCACCACCTGGTCAACCATTCTGGTGTGATCAGAGTCACCTTCCTTCCTAATGCACACACATGCAACACGCTCAGGCTCAGTCTGACCCTGCGCTAAGACTAACAGGATTTCACTCCGGAGCCACGCCAGCAATCATTACATGGCTCTTACACAATTAATCCTCAAGCAAAGATCGCCTAGCAAACCTCGGGTCGTCCAATTTCCCATCAGCCCCTTCTGCTTCAACCACCTGCCCTACTAGCAGCTCTCCATGGCAGAGGATAATGTGATAAAGTTCTAGCAAGAATGAAAGAGACAGAGGGAGAGCGTGAGAAGGCAGTGCACTGGGGTGAAAAAGCAAAAGCGAACTGTGGCCGCGTGATCCAAGCACTCGAAACAAAGAAGGTTTGTGGGATGGAGCAGGAGTGGAGAGAAAGCCAAGAAAGTGGGTAGGGGAAACTAGCAAGGGTGATGATACGTGGCAGACACCCAATACAGCGCGCTCTCTAAGGGTGAAAGAGGAGAAGGGGGCGGAATGCAGTTACATCCATGGTCAATGACAGGTCCAATGTCAGTTACAGCTGGAGCAGAGGCCCCTAATACCTGGAGTAGTTCCAGGTTCAGCTGACACAGTGTTTAGGTGTGCAGTGATGATCTTTGTGTATTTATGCTTTGGCTTTCGGTCATTTTGAGCCTTCACCACTTCTACCTTTTTAGATTTGTTCTTCAAATACAAAATTTGGCAAAGCACCCTTTTCTCACCTGCGTCATTTTGTACCCTGCGGGGGGACGTTTTGTGCTAAATATGACAGCTGAAGACTGAAGGTCATTTTCTATTTTCAGCTCAGTTTTCTCTAAGGAAAGATGGATTTGTTGATCCTAGAAATATTTACAACCATTAGTAACTCTGGCAGGATCAGAGTTTCTTACCATATTTCAGAAGATTTTATGATCATGAAGTAGAACCAACACGGGACAAAGTGGAAAGAGTATGAGGGCATGAGTTGTTGTAGACATAAAGTAAGCCCTTGTGTTTTTAAGTGCATATTTCAATTACACAACAGCAAACTGAAAAAAACCAAAGAGGGAGGATGACGTCCTGGTGATACAACTAAGAATGATGGGAAGCTTAATCTCTCCCCTGATGACTGATCCTCGGCCAAATCCGGGCCTCAGTTTTCACCTCTTTCTCGTTTGGTCTCTTAGTTTCAGACGTTTGCTTTATTTCCCTCTCCCCACGTCTGATTCTTCCTCCTCTTCCCTGAAATCCCCCTCCCATCTCCCCTGACCCATGCATCACCCTCTGCTGATGTGCCCTTTTGTTCCTTTGTACCAGCACTTAGACGGGACAAAACTTAGCCAGGCCTTGACAGACTCAGACGCGATTGCTTCCCGACAGGGCATCGCGAACGGCATTTCCCCACTCGGAGTGGGCTATCTAGTGACAGACTGAAGCACCCATGGAACCCATGGCAACATTAAACACTACCTTAATCCCTAGAAAGACTAATATTCCCATGCAAATTGGCCAGGAGATGTTTTGAAACCTTGGATAATTTCTAACATATGCCTTCAATTACGCGCCATACCCACAAGCAATCTTGCACACACGCAGTCACATACCACATGTGTTTTCCTCGTATTTTATGGCCAGGAGTCAGTTTGGGGATTCAAAGATCCAGAGAGTCACTTTAACATGCAGCAGTCACCAAATTGGAGCAAGGGCTGCAGAAATAAGTTGTGCAGTTATTTAGTAAGTGGTCAAGGAGACAAAGAGAAGAAGGCGGATAATGAAGGAAAACAAAGGAGGAGGAATCACTGGAGCTCATCGAGCAAACTAAATCAATGAGCGGCGGAGAGGGGTCAGCGCCCGCAGTCGAGGCTTGGTTGTTTGGACAGCAGGTGCGGCCATGAGGAGCAGGTCAGAGAAGAATTCATCTGGCAAGAATGAAGACCAGCAGCAGCCTGGAGCGTTCGACGGGTGGTGGGCGGAGTGTGGGGTTACGGGTGGGTTTGTTGCGATGATGTAGAACCCATGGTGTAGTTCCCACAGGGCAGCTTGTTTGCAGCGCCCCTCCTCTTAGCCTCTGGATCCCTGTCAGCATGATTTTGTCAGAAGACTGGTGACTGGAGGGGGTTGAGAGAGACGGGGTGAGGGCCGAGGGGGCGGGTGACGGGCCGAAGCGTGAGGAGGCGGCAGTGAGACGAGGTCTGCCAGAAGCTCAGTTCACATGAGGTCCACAGGAGACAGAGAGAACTGGAAAGGGGACATATGCTTCACTTCCTGTCAGGCTACAAATGCAATGCTCATTGTCCCCTCGACAGCCTTTTTGCAAAAACTGTGAGTGCAGCCCCAGGGTGTCCCGTTTAGTGAATATTTACCCTCCCTTTTCACCAATACAGGCTTACTTTCTGGGTCTCTTGTGTTAAAAGCAGTCAAGCTTATCACGGATTTTATAGGCATGGCACATATTTTTTCTATTTAAGCTGCTGTGTTGGGCTGTGGTTGTGGAGTCCATGGACTTCTTTACAGAAACTTTACGGGTAGCAGAGAAAGTGTTAAATTTGTTGATCACTAAAACAAATTTAAACATAAAATACTTTGCTTCAAATCTGTATAAGCACATCCTGTACCTTTACAAGCAACAGGTGCAACAGAAATGTTACGGTGAATTCACCTTAATGCATCTGGAACACACTTTGCTCTGCTGAAGGAGTTCTGTGACCCTAAAGCTCAAAACCCGTCAGAGGACCCTAGAGTTAGGAGGGGAAAAAGCTCAGATAATACCCAGAAGAACTAACACAGTCCATCACATTAACTGCGACTGCTTTTCAAACATGCCATTGGTCAGATGAGATTAAAGCTTCTCCCAGGATATTTTTACAGCCTTGTGCCAACCATCTGGTAAAAAATTAGGATCATTTTGTGAGCAACAGCTCGGAGTCACAGCTACCGACTGCAAGAACCCTGCCTTTTGGAGAAATCCCAGCTGATTTACAGCTAACCTTCAACGGGTCAAGTGATAAGGTGAGGCTGGATGTATGTGTGTCTTATAAAGGAACCATTGTGCAGCTTGGTAAATCTATCAGGGGGCCTGAGCTATAGCCCAGTGACTTTTATTTATTATTTCTCTCCGTCAGATAAAAGAAATGTGATATTTCATCTGTTTTGCTCAGCTCTGCTCTATAGGCTTTATGGAGTGCAAAGTAGGTAAAAATGCTGGTGTGAGAAAGCAATTTGTAGAATGGACTTCTTCTAAGCCAAAGGGCAGCACATTTTACAACAGATGAGAAAAATATTATTAGACCTAAAGGAACCCAGGACAATTCATTTGTATTTTACTATACACTGAAGTTCCCAACTTAGAGAAAAATAAAAGAATATTTATTAATTAATTATTTGTAGATATAGTAACTAATTCAGTGGCTCAGGTTTGTGCAGTCAGTTGAGGTGGGCGTTGTCTGTGAACATTTTCTAAACTTTTTCAAAACCTGCCACAGATTTTCAACAAGATCCGGGTCAGGTCAATGACTAGGCCAATCAAATATACAAGAAGTTTTGATGTGAACCATTTTTCTGTCACTCTGGCTGGATGTTTAGTGGCTTTCTTCCATTGTAAGGAGTACCTATGGCAAGTAGTTATAGGGAGCCTCCAACATGTTTTCTTATCTAGTCTGGTAAAAGCCAGCCACTGGTTCTACGTTTTCTTCGTGCTGAGGGTCTGGACCCTTGGCTATTGAGAAATGATTCCTTGCTGGAGGCATGGACTCTGTTGAACTTTTAAATGATTGGATCTGATTTTACCCAATTGCTATCGTTTGGCTATGGAAATTGCCAGAAATTGCTTGTGCTGTAAACAACCCCGTAGGGAGTAAGGCCACGACATCTTCACCAGCTAATAAAATATTTTAAACATGACTTTAAGTGCTCATTATGGAAGTGGGGCCAGCACAAACCGAATGGCTTTGTTCACTTTCTCCTCTGTCATTTCCAAACTATAACCCTATAATTCTAAAGCAGAGCAGAAAATCAACATCAACGTTTCCAACTCCTTCTGTTCCCTAATCGGTCTGGTTGAAATTCAGCTCTTCAACAGCTTGCTATGAATTTTCAAGGTTTTTTTTGCTGATAATCTACTTATTGCTGTTCTTCTCTAAAAGTCAGATTTGTGGAGTTTGTGATTAATAATTATCCAGTCAGGTGATTCTCCCATTAGAGTTGTTGATCTCTGCATCTCCTCCAGATTTACCATTGACCTCTTGGCTGCATCTCTTATTAATGCTCTCCTTGTCTGGCCTTTGGATGGATGGCCGTGTCTTGTTGGTTGCAATATGCTCTTTCTATTTTGAGTGTTTAGTGATGTGTTCAAAGCTTGGGATACTTTTTAAAACCTAATTTAGCTTTAGACTGCCTGCAGTGGTCCTGGGACTTTGAGACACTTAGCTAACTTCTTGAGCCATCAAAGAGTAGAAACATTTATATTGTGAAGAAACTACACATAAATGGACTCTATTTAAAAATTTGATGATTTTTGAAGCTTTCTAGCTGAAACTAATTTTAGTTAATGGGTGGCATAGAATCGGCCTGTCACAAGATTTTACATTTTTCTTTTGGGAAAATAAACGTTTTTTGAAAATTCTGACTTTCCACTTTAGAGTTATGATCTATTTCATCTTGGTTTGTCACAAAAATGTTTCCAAAAAAACACATTGAAGTTTGAGGTTGTAAAGTAAAACAGTTGTTGAAGGGGTATGAATACTTTTGCAAGGTTCTCCTGTTCACATACAAGAACAGAAGGTAAAATATATCTATTTAAATTAATTAAAATATAACAAAGCCTATTGGATTATGTAATGGTTTTGTTGTTATATTTGGGCTGCAGTCTCACTGTCACAGCATTCTATATTTATTAAAAATGACACTATAAACCACATTTGTGCTACACATCCCTAGTCTATTTCAAAGCAGAAGGTTTTTTGTTTTTTCCTGAATGATAATGACAGCAGGCTGTAAAGATCAACTGCGTCCCTCAGAGTATGAGCAGTATGGAGCCAGAGCTCACCGTGAAACGATCGCACATCTGATATCTACGGGTCAACCAGAGTACATAGACACGATGCCCTCCTCATCACTCTGGAACAAAATCAGAGCTCCCTCTCATCTCGCCGAGTGGAAATCTACTCAAAGAGCATTTTTTATGACAAGGCTCCGAACGGCAAAAAACTCAGACGGAGACAACGACACGGCAACAGTTCCGTCTCCACTAAAAACACACACATACACACACACGCATACACACACACCAAAAGACGGCTAAACTGAGCTATAGTAAAGTCTATATCGGTTTGTGAAAAATGACATTCATGAGATGCAGTTTTTCATTCAGAATTTGACAGAGCTGGGGGAAAGAAAGTCATTAAAAAGATTAAAAAGCCACAGAACTGGTTTCTGAGTGTTTGGGGTGTTTGAAGGTACATGAGCTTGAGCGAGCAAAAGCGTCTTTTAAGCTAACTTTCAAAGCTACAACTAGGCGATGAATATTTAAAGCCAGGCAGACATCTAAAACGATGTTTTGGTAGTGGGCCTTTTTTTCCCCCCTGCATGCAAAATCAGCCGATAGTACATCCTCAGAAAGAGGATGTTATGAAGGGAACGTTAAAACTGGCATCTTTGAAGCTAAGGGGGAATTCACTACGATTGTGGCTTTCACCGCTACAATCTACTGGATACACAGCAATGTTTCGGGAGGAGAGGGAGACGTTTTCAAAATTGCTCTGGAGAACATGCAACATGAAGACAGCGTAAAGACTGTCGGTCTCATCCGAAAACTGAGGAGGTGGCTGCGTTGCTTCAAAGGAAGGATGGGTAATTTGGGGGTTTATTTTATACTAAAAAGTTGGGTTTGAGGGGTAACTTTTAATATCTCTAACAGAGTCCCTCCAAAACTCTGAGGAGCTCCTAAAAGTGCTGGATATGAAAAAAAGTTCCCCTTTTTAAAAAAAAAAAAAAAAACGCTTCGCCAATTTTTCTTTCGGTGTCATGCACTATTCATGTTCTGGGTCTGTGTTGTGAGGCTCTGCAGGTGCAGAGGGGGAAAAAGAGGGGAATGGGATGGAGGGATGCAGATGAAATATGGATTATCTCCTCTCAGTGTCTGGCTAAGCCCCACTTCGCTGGCATCGCTGATTTTTTTTTTTTTTTTACTATAGTTCCCCTCCCACAAAGCTAACCAGCTGCAGGCCTATAGCATCTGGCTGCTAAAGCACCCCCCACCCAGCCTTTAATCAACCAAACACACACACTAACATCTTTATCTATCTTCTCCCCTTGATGCAATAAACCCCCATCCCCCTCCACCACTCTTCTGTATTATCTGCCATCATTCTGGGGATGTTTTTCTTTTTCCCGTGCAACAGGAAATGCTGACTTCTGAAGATTTAGATATCCCGTAAACAGGATCTTCACCCGAAAACAGCTATCAGTTGGAAGAGGAGTGATGACTGGCCACAGGCTTCAAACTGTTCTAATAAGCGCTAGGTCAGGGTGCTTTGGATGAAAGACATCATCCAACCCTTGAAAAAACGACTCCCAACAGGAAGGAAATTTCATTCCAGCCCTTTAAAGTCCACTGGGACATCAGTGGGAGCTGCTTCTGATGCTAAACCCAGCTAAACCCTTAAAAAAAAAAAAAAAAAATCACAAGCTGCGGTTTCAACGAGGCTGTTTATGTCGTTTTAGCTCTGATTTAGAAGTCTTGTTTGTTTACTTGGACTTATAGATCTCAAGTTTCTGCCACTATTATGTTTAGGGTCTGAACTAAAAAAGCTCATCAGCAAATGGTATGCTTCTAAAGTAATACGAGGCTCACTAGTTAATCAGGTGCAAAGCTTCTCCTTTACGCTTGATTGTGGAAAAGTGTATTGTAAAATAAGGTTCGTTTCACAAATATTTTTAATTTTTTACATAAACAAAAGTTGGGATACATCCTTCATATAGAGACACAGGACAAAAAAACATCAATACACAAATTCACTCACTCAAGAAGGGCAATTAGGAAAAAATCCACATTTACACACAAAAAAATTTGTTGGCACGACAACTATTAGCTCTGTACGCTAAAGTGTTAGACTTTACTTTTACTATTAAATAAATAGAGAGCCTATCAACACCTATTGGTTAAAAAAAAGTAAAGTCTACTATAGCTAACTGAACGCAACATTACCTTTTATCTATACCATTCAAACTCCCAAAGACTCATCCTCTCCAAGCGTTCAACTATAGATTAGCACCAAAACTAGCTTAACCTGTATCTCATTTTAAGTGGGAACATGGATCATCTAAATGCAATAAGAAAAAGAACAGCCGTCATTAGCCACCGACTTCCTGGAACCTGAGGCTCGTATGGAGGCGCTATGGCTACGCAGAGCCATAGCGCCTCCATGTCTGCTGCTCTGATTATCAAAAACACTGAGGAGGTTGTGCGTTTCTGTCTCCGTCAGACAGAGGATGTCCGGTGTGTACCAGTCATCTGATTACCCTCAATTCTGATACTAAATCAGTTTAGTCTCATCTCCCTGTCTTAATTAGGTAAAATAAAGGTACTTTCCAGCTCCGCGATGGGGCAGGACTTTTAGCAAGCTCGATGACATCTGAAACGAGTCTATATTAGGATATTTGAATTAGCATATTTGCTTTCTAAATGGCACTGGAATTTGAGAAGCAGTACAAGAAAATCAATAATTTGTGCCAACTTCCCACTAATGAAAGCAAAGTGAGGTCAAACCATTTCCTTGACCCCTTGAGTACTTGTTTATCTAATTGTAATGGGAAGAGGCATGTTGCTGGCACTGCGCTGGAAGACGGGGGCAGCTGGGCATAGTAATCACAGACAGGAAATAGGGGTGCTTGTCACCTTCCTGCTGTCTGTCCACTGAGGAATCCATCCCCGAGGCTGCCACTGCTACTGAACTGATGCTGTAGGATTACATCAGTGCTTAATCACCGAATGACTCAAGAAACACAACACGTCACCAGACACTTATTTCAGATGTGGTCCGTCAGGCTTGGGTGATGACTTGATCAAGGTTTGACACAAATTTACAATTTTATGTTGTACTGTTTGAACAACTTAAAAAAATCTGAGAAAATTGAATTTAGTTAAATTAATTAGTCACCTGACTTGTGTGTTTTGCATCTACAAAACAGTTGTTAGACACAGTGGTTCTTAACCTGGGTTGTGAGTCGGTCTCAGGGGTTCGGCGGAGCCTCTGCCGCCAAGGTAAAGACACACCTGTGTAAAGTCTTGATGAAGCCCCGCTTTGCCATCACTTGCTGCAGAGGATCACCTTACATTGCATAGCCAATCAGTGCTGAGGAGGAGCCCTCATTGAAGGAGCTCCACTCTCAGCATGGATTTGAACTTGTGTCTTTAGTTACTTCAGCAAAGCTCATAGTTTTTACCAAATTCTATAGTCTAAATCTGCTCTTTAGTCGCATCTTTTTGGGGTTGGTACTGCCTACTGTGGCGTGGGGGTGGTTACACAGCTAATATAATTACATTACTAAATCAGAATACCGCAAAATCCTTATTTATGATTAATTTTTCATTCTCTTAAGAATGTAGGAGCTAATTAAATGATGTAAACAGGACCTTAAAGTGGTTCCAGTTTCTCTCGATGGCCAACCTGTTGAAACTGTGGCAAATTTTAAATACCTTGGGTCGTTCCTGGACAGTCAGCTCAACTTTGCTGAAAACACTGACTATATTTTGAAGAACTGTTCTCAGAAACTACCTTTTAAGAAGACTTGGTGATCTTGAATGTCTTGAATTTTGGGGGCAAAAAAATCATATTTTATTTATCACTAAAGAAGGGTTCAGTGAATGTGCATATAAAACTGGTGGGTTCGGTACCTCAAAAAATGTTAAGAACCACTGGTCTAAAACCTTTCATTGTGCTGTTCAAAAGAAAGCTTAGTAAGCTACTAACGGCATGTAAGGCATCTGATCGGTTTCTTGAGTCAGATTGATTAACGAGCTGTGTTACAAGTGTCACTTGTTAAAGACAGGAAGACTAAACATTGGTGATATAGATTGGTGGACAGCTTAAAAACTACTAAGTTTTGTTGGTGTAAAAAAGAAATCTCTGACTAAGTGTAGAGCAGCACAATACGCAAAACTGTAAATCACTGCAATCTAAATTTTTTTATATTTCAAAACACCAATCACAAAGAACTATTTGGATGCAATAGTGCATTGTATTTTATACTGTTAAATAAAATTACTTTACACTCTGTGTTTGAAATTGACTTTTTCTCTTACAAATGCATGTTTTGCAAACACTGTGCATTATATGAAACTAACAAGCAGTTTTAGGTGAGTTCTACTAATATTTTTGGATTTATAAGAATATAAACAATCATGTATTTGTAGTTATAGTAGATTTTTTGGGTGAAAACATCCCTCAGTTCATACCTGCTAACATATTCATGTTCTGCAAATTGCATTAGTAAAATAAATTTTTTAAAGTAGATAGGGAACCAAACCTGTGTCCATCCAGCCCAGGGGCCCGCACCCTTGTATATCCGGCCCTGGTGATCATACTTACTGGCCCAAGACTAGAGTGGATCTGGCTAAAAATAGACCCTAAACAGTTCAGTGCAGTGACTTTGTGTACATCCTACGCCCCAGTGGGATTTCTCTGCCAAACACTTCGGCCCTCCTCTAAGAAAGCCATGTTTAATGAGCATCCTCTGGGCTCCCAACCTATCCTGGGGGGGGTTGAGCACGACCTCGCTGTCTGGGAGGTTACCGCAGCTGCTACCTCTGCACCAGCTGGCGGGAGCTGCTCAGAGGTGTGTGTGTAAACGTCTGGAAGCAACTAGAAGCCAGTCCTCCGGCTCGCACAGACAGGACTGGGGTCCACTCAAGGTGCCTGTGAGCTCTGTCTGGAGGCTTTAAATAGAACGGTGAGAGTGAGGCGAGTGAGGCGAGTCCAGCCACGCCGACGGTTGTGGAGAGGTTTCTTCTCACAGCGGCAGATTGTTGCCGTGAAACGTATATTTAAGCGTAAGGAGAAACACTCACTGCCGCCTTGGGAAATTCACAAAAGGGTCTAACAAAGCCAGAGTCACGAAATATACATTCAAGGATTGTTAGAAGCTCCTTGAAGCAGCTCCCAGACGCAGACTTCCATAGGCTGCTTTGTAAAATTGTGACACAGTGGAATAATTGGCAGAGAAAGACAAGAGTTTTAACTGTTATTAGAAGAAAACTTTTATAAGCTGTGGTCGCAAAGGATAGGCCGCCTGCTCAATGTTTAATAAAGGTCTAAATATATTGTTTCAAACATTCATTCTCTGTAATGCAGCATATTTTCTCAGTAGCAGTCAAACAGTAAGTCTACTGGAACATAGCTGGGCACTGAGGCACAGCACAACAAAGTTACACACACACACACATGCACGCGACAAACACAAAACTTTTATTTTTGAGTTTAGGGGAAAAAAAGAATACTGGACAGTGACGGTCTTCTCCAGTAATCCTCCATGACAAAGAGCTGTATGAAGAGAGAGAAAAAAGCAGGCACACAATCGAAAGCAAATCTTTCATTGGGAGAACGTAACCACAGAGCTTTCTTTTTGTTTTCTGTCAGCTTTTACATTGTGAGAAAAAGAGGCAGATATGCAAGTTTTTTTTTTCCTTTTTCTTTTTCCCAAAAGGTCTTCGTCAGCTTTTCACACAAGATTGCAGAGGTTACAAAAGCACTGCGTAGGAAACAGAATGGGAGAGCTGGACCAACACCAACAGCATTACCCATAATACTTGCTAATATTCAGTCCCTTTTGTGGCCGCAGCATTGTCCTCCTCCTTCCTGCCTCAGCATGAATGTGGGCCTTCGTACACGGAGGTGGTCTGCCGCCCGGTGCAGAGCATACACAAAACCCCTCACGCCGCTGGTCTACAGGTGCTAACAATACGGCAGCGTGTGACGAGCATGACAGATGGCAGATTTGGAAAAGTATTCGTACTCGTTTGAACTCAAACAACAGGAAACGTCAATGTATTTTTACTATGATTTCATGTGAAAGATTTAGAAGCAAAAGAATTATTTAGGTCTGGACTTTGACTGGGCCATTCTAAGATGCTGTGGTATCTCTGGCTGAATACTTTGGATCATCGTGTTAAACCGAGAACCTATTTAACTCCATACATCAACGATCAGCCCAGTTTATTTATATGGCATATTTATAACAACCTCAGCTGACCAAAATGCTTCACAACAAACAATATGACAGGCAGATAAATTATAAAACAGAAAATAAAATAAAGCTTAGTAAAATAGGACAATTATAAAATTGGCAGAAAGCACACAAAATAATAATAATATGAATAAAAACGAAAACAATGCTGAATTTCAGCTGCAACAATTTTCCTCCCCCCTTTACCTTTTCTCTTTAGGTCTGGACTTTCTCGATGTCCTTTTTTTTTTGCTAAACTGCAAAACAAGACTTCGAGACTTCTACCAACTTTGGCATAAAGGCCAAATTTGACAAAGGCTTACTTTTGCCTGTCACAATATGCAATGAATAAATTTATTGCATGATAAATTTAAACAAACTCAATCATTTCCATTTCTTTTTTACCATTATATGACCTGGAAATGGTCTCAAAACAACATTATTGTTTCTCGCAATAGCTTCTGAAACAATTTATCGTCCAGCAAAAATTGTTACTGTGACAGGCCTAGGGACAGCAAGTGGTTATGTCTGCAACCCTTCCAGAGAAACCATGGGCCTCCTGTCTAGTTCTGTGACTAACACTACCCTTGTCTAGCTTGTCACTATAGGTGGATGGTGAAGCTTTGGTGCAGTTTGCAGATAAATGTACTATTTACTATTTCAGAAATTAGTATTACAGCATCTGGCTTTTTCTGGTGCAGAAACATGAGGCACATCTCAGACCAATGACATAAAAGTCAGATAAAATGCAACATGACCATTCAGATTCTTTGAAAACTGTTGGATATGGATCTGAATTAGAACCACATAGCACAGATGGCATGGATCAGATATTTTGGAGGTGGGAACATCGGAATAGTTCTGCTCAGACTGTTGTGGAAAAGTCAGATATAGGTCGCCTATCAACAAAAAAGAAGAATTTGTGTTTGATTTGATGGATGTGGGTCGCATTTACTTGTTGTGTGAATGTAGTCCAAGCGCCTCTCCAAGTTGAGCATCTGAAGGCAGCAGCCAGTACAGATATGGCCTACCACACATTCAGAAAAGACAACAGACTTTGTGCAATAAGAAAACAAACACTAAATCTTATTTTCAGCCCCTTGTAGCACGCGTAGATGTGTTTTCCCCCTCAATCACAGCAGATTCTTATCCCACCACTAAAATGTTGCGATCAACAGATCAACTGCTTGCTGGAATGCCCCAGTCATGGTGAATATTTCATATGAACTCCATTGTTGTCTGCCCCAGTGGGGCCTCAGCAAATGGCCAACGAGAGAGGCAGGGGGGCGAACATGGGGCTGGAATCTGCAGACCAAAACCCATTAGTCTGAGGGCCTCAAGAAAAAGCCAGGCAATATCTCAAAATGGTGAAAACATCTTTTTTTTTTTTGTCCACAGCTAAATCGGTGAACAAAGTCTAAACACAGAGGATATCTGAGGACCTCAGCTAAACCTGTGGAATGTATGAAACAGGGAACAGCCTGTTTCAGATTATCACCGAGGGATGCAGGGAGAAACATCACGCAACACACTTCCATCTTCTTCTACAGCCTGTTCAAAAATAAAATAAAAAAATAAGTTGATGAAAAATGCATGTTGCTTTGCCAGCAGACCCACCACCACCTCCCCCCACCCCCACTCCTCTCCACACCCTTCAAGCTTCAAAAATAACAGCAGGGACTATATCTTCTGGATCCGATGCCCACACAAATAACATCTCACAGCGGGTGTGACGCTGTGTCATCCAAACTGTGGATTCTCACTTGTACAACTGAAGATGTGTCTGTCTGTCCGTCTGTCTGAGGGGAAAACAAAAACTGCTATTTTCACCCAAAAAGGGGGAGGAGGGGGGGAATTACAATATAAACTGTCAACTCACAAAGTCAGACAAACTAAATGAAACTGAATCAACTAAAAATGTGTAACTTGAAACTGATGATTAATGTGGTTCATTCTTATTCAAATCACTTTTTGCTAGCTGGGCACAGTGCCATCAGTCAGTCTGGGAAGCAGACGGCTGTGAATCACCAGAAGCCGTTTAGCAAGTCGGCACCGGACCTCCATGAACAATAGTTGAGCTACTGGGCTGCTTCATTGATCACAGGAATAAAGCTATTGGATCTCACACTACACTGCCTGACTTTACGACATGGACGCTGTGGATCTCCGGTGATGACCATGTGAGTTTCAGGACACACTGGTTTTACGTCGCGGAGGAAAAGAAAAAGACCACGTAGAGAGAAGGCTGAAAAATCAAAAAGGCTGTGAGGTTCGTAGCATGCTGCAGAGCTCTGAGGAATTTCAAACCCCATATGGTGACAAGGTGCTCGCATCTGCGCCTGACAGGGGGTTCGATTTCAACGCCAAGGGTTTCATCACTTCTTCCAAAACTTAAAAAGATTAAGGGACAGAAAAAGACCATCAGTGTGGAACTGTTTGGTTTAGAGATTCACTAACTAGAGGTTTCTGATTTCAGTAACCTACCAATGTTCACTTTAGCCAATTCTGATTACTTTAAGTATAAGCTTTAAAAATATTGCTTTCTTGCCTTTTTGTGGGCTGCACAGTGGCACAAGTTCGCAGCACTGTTACCTTGTGACGAGAAGGTGTTGGGTTTGAATCCCATCCTGGGGTCTTTCTATATGGAATTTGTATTCTCCTGGTTCTCTCTGGGTACTCCAACTTCCTCCTACAGTCCAAAAACTTTACTGTTAGGTTAACGGGACTCTAACTTCATCTTAGGTCTGAGTGCGTGTGTAGTTACTTGTCTTTGTGTTGTTCCCTAGCCCAATGACTGTTGGCAACAGACATTTGGCCAGATATAGACTATGGACGGATAGTCTTTCCTTCATTTCAAATTCTGTGCTTATGGATCATATTCTTGACCAAATGGACACATTCTCCAGCTACTCAAAATGTTTCCACCTGATTTCTAGCTGCCGAGTTCCTAAAGCTCCTGGAGAATGGCTGGAAGATTGTGTAATGGCAAGAAAGGAGTTGAAAGAATGTGAATTTATTATCTGTGTTGTCATTGCAATTTTCAGCAATACTAATGTTATATATATATCCTGCAGCTCTGATCTCAAGCTTATATTCCTTGTAGAGAATACAGATGTTTACCCTAAGTTTGACATTTCTAAAAGGTTCTCAATGTTTCCAAATCCAAAATATTCAAAGACTGAGCCTCAGAAGGATAAAACACAGCAACATTGCTATCATACATTTAGCCTGTTTCCTGCTCCAAGTTAATTCACTCAAGGTCAAATCAAAGGCAGGAACAAACTGAAGGCCTGTTGTGGCAGGTCAGCTTCTTCTTTTACCCACAAAAGTCAGGGGAAAAAAACGCAAGAATCCAAAATAACAAAGAAAGAAAATGACCTGAAACCACCTATTGCTCTCTGTTGTAGCAGTCAGAGCAAACAGCCAATGCGCATCCAATAACAATGTTTTCTTACAGACTGTGTTGCAGTGAAGCAGAAGTTGTTGGTCAAAAACCTAATGTTATTGACCATTTTTGTGGAAAATTTGTGAAAAAACTCACAATTATGAATCAGTGCAAAAAAAATGTTGGGACCTGTTCATTTTGTGGTAATCTCATAATGGCACAAAAAAAAAAAAAAAAAAAAAAAAGGAGCGACTGTATAAATTAACTGATTAGAAACGGACTGGATTTTTGACAACATTGGGGAAGGTAGAAAGACACAGATGGAAGGGGGCTTGTCACATGGATCATGACTCAGCTGAGAAAACTGTTCTGGTTTACCAAATTACCTCCACAGACTGGTGGGAATATCCCCATGATTCATCTCTGGAACCTTTCAATGGACAGTGGCATTCTCACTTTAGTTCACAACTCCAGGAACAAGGATGGAGCTCACATTATGCAAATCTTTGAGGTATTACAGGAAAGCCTCTCCATGTCCGACATTGAAGAATGACCTTTCACCTGTGTGAGTGCTCAGCCATATCCAAGTGAATTACCGGCACCGGTTGAGCTGCTTTCCTGGAGTTCAGTGACGGCGTCAACAGAACAAAGCCCTCTATTGGCGTTTTCTCAGGAGTGAGATTTAAAAGGATTCCCTGCTCATTCACTCTGAATGACTGTAGGCTGCCACAGTCTGAGAAATTAGCATCTGCACTTGTATGACTCACTGGTTGTCATATTTCATCAAATTTGTTACTATTCAAGCACAATTCCAGCATAGTGACACCCACAAACAGATATTACCATAACATCATCATCACTGCTGGATCCCGGTTTCACAGCAAACAGTCTGAGAGGCTTGGAAAAGAGATATTGTGTCTTTGGGGGCCACAACCTCCTGTGTGGCGATTGTTTCCGTCGTATCGTCACGGCATCTCGGTTTGTCGGAGACGGGGATATTAAAAGAGGGAGAGAGAACGCAGCGCTGACTGATTGGAACTCCAGCAGCTCTATTAGCAAGGCACGTTCCAGAGGCATGCAACAATTAAGGCAGCTCCGCCTGCCTGGAACGACAGAAAGATCCACGAGCAGCCAAACAGTCATCAGTCAGCACAGCCGAGTTGTAACCACAAGCCAAGAGCAAGAAAAATCGCAGTGGAAACAAACCGCAAGTTTCAGTAAGGTATTGAAGACTGTTCCACAACTGGCTTCTGGTGGATCTGACCCAAAAATATTGATCTGAATCCACTGAGAGGGATGGCTGCACTCCAGCAATTTAGGGTGTGTTCTCACCTTGTAGTACGGTAGACTCGATTGGGGCCCAAAATTGCAACATTTATAACATTTTCAGCTTGTGCCGTTTGCTTTCACTAACCAAAAAACCTGTTTGCAACTTGGCCATGGTGGCGCTGCACCAAGGTTTACTGAAAGAAATGAATTGAAAACATCTGATGCAAATATCAAGCGCAACTTCCTTCTTCACAAATTATAAGCAAAAATAGAGTCATATTTTAGTGGTTGTAGGATTTGTCTTCTGTCTTTAATTAAACACCACAAGCCAATTCTCATTTTAGAGTGTTTGTTTTGGTTGTGTTTATCCAGAATGCTCTGCACTGTAGTCCACTTCCTGCTTTTGCAGTGGTGTGGTCCACTTGGTATTCATATATTCATTTGAACCACACCAGATTTCCCTTCGACCAAATCGAGACCAAGGTTTTTGGGCGGTCTAGAGTTCACTTCTTTGATTCACATCAGAATTCATCAGAGTTGGGCGTTCACACATCTATAAACAAACTGGACTTTCTAGGCAAACAAACTAGAGAGTTTGATCCATTATAGCAGAGAAATCAGGATTGGTGTGAATGCACCCTTAGACTTACTTGTGACAACAACAGCTGATCTAGCAGCCATATCCAGCTTTTGAAGGTAAAATTAGATCTAGAACTTCATGATTTTCTCATAAT
The DNA here is from genome assembly GCA_033032245.1 of Poecilia picta. Lineage (NCBI taxonomy): Eukaryota > Metazoa > Chordata > Actinopteri > Cyprinodontiformes > Poeciliidae > Poecilia > Poecilia picta. Next base: position 7,033,266 of record CM065361.1, read on the forward strand.
AAAGCTATTATTCAACAAACCTGCTACTCTACAGTCTTTTTAAGCTTCAGTATACTCCAGTCGGACAAAAATGGGTGAAGTCAAAGTCCTGATAAAAGCCTCTTGTGCAAAATTTCTCCTGGCCTAACCATCCTCCAATGAGAGAAAAAGAGGAGTTTCAGTACTACAGAAGAGGGGGTGACCCACTTCACTAACTCGTTGCACAATACTGCAGTGCTGCTGCTCGCAAAGTTCACAAACGCTTCCAAATATATACAGGATTTTCTACGTAGCAGCAGCCCCTGTAACAGCATTCACTGCATGCAAACTGAGTCACTAGTTGCAAATATGAAAATAAGGCGAGTTTTAAGCACCATCCTGCAGATATCAGCTTCTCCCTGGAGAGGTGATGTCTGCAGCAGGAAGTCGCTCCAGGCTCTGCAGCCTGAAAGCCTTCAAAACCTGCTGAAGTCTGACTTCTAAATAAACTTCTTTGTGATCATGTGCAGTGAAGTGGCATTCAGATATCCACAATTTGAAGGAGCGCAGGCATTCTGAAAATAAGAAGGATTCAAAGCAAGAAGAAGAGTTTGGCCTAGAGGAGAAGCTAATAAGGCTTGTTGGAGGGGAACAAAACAAAAGGCCTGCTTTGCCACAGAGAACAGCAGCAGCGGCGGCAGCGGCGGCAGCGGCGGCGCGGCGGCGGCGGCGGCAGCAGCTTGTGGCGTTGGAGAGGCATCATGCCAGCCCCACCGCCTGCAAACCTCTGATTTTACAGAATGGGTCAAGGGAACTGTCATTTCAGGTTGGCCTCTGTGCACGTTCCCAGTGTGATTTCCACACCACAGCATGGCATGGCAGGAGGACACAATAACCTTCCCTTTGAAAGCAGTATCAAAGATTTGGTAGCCAACACACAGAGCTGATTCAGTGACCCCATTCCAGAAAGGTTGGTTGGAAAAATGGAAGACATTTCCATGTGATTTATCTTATTTTTCTATTTCAGCCCATTTTTTACGCATAATCATGTCAACATTGTTATTATCATTATTATTATTTATTTTACAAATAGGAGAAGCTGATTAGCATTTCTAAAGATCAGATGACACCTGAAAATGAACCTAAATCCCAGAGGAGTTAGAAATGCAGAGAAGGACCAAACAGCAGAGAGAAAAGGACGAAGTTCAAACTATCTTCCATCGATCATAACGGGCAAGAATCATGTTCTCAACTCCAATGCCTTTCAGCCCGTTTCTAACCATTCAAGTAGACGTTAAAGAGGAGCGGCAAAAGCAAATGAGATTATGAGACTGTCATAGAGCAACAGTGAGAGGTCTCTTTGGACTGACTGCTACTGAAGATCATTCCTGCAACACAGCATCACCGTCTAAGACTAAGAGAATACTTGGATGGCCGAATTTCCCTTTGAAATAATAAAAAAAAAGAATATTGAATCGAGTTCAATTAATTTGATTTTTTTATAAACAGCTACTTGAATTTGGTACATCAGTATTGCTATGGAAATGCAAAAATAAAAAATAATAATTTAAAAAAACGGATTAAGTCCCAAGGCTTTAGGAAAATTGTTTTTTGCATTTTATGTCACAACCATCCAAGAGCCAGTGTATTTTTGGTATTTTTTGTGATAAACCAACATGGTGAAGGAAAACTATGTTATTGTTGTTTTTTAATAATCTGATGAGTGAGGAAAACTTTTATGTTCCACGTTCGTTCTCACAACAGCGCATTAGAGCCATTATAGTGAGAACAAAAACAGAGTAAATTCACACCAAAACATCTTTTAAATTTTCTAGAAAAAACTTAGAAACTTCCATTTGAGAAGCAAAAAAATGTCAGAAAAATTATAGTAGAACAACAATACAGCCATCCCTTAATTATGGAAGAGTTGCCAGAAGAAAACTATGCTTAAAGAAAACCAGAAGAAGGAAATTCTTGGGGAAAAAACCTTGAAGAATGATTTAAATCAAAGCATATCCATGTGTTAGAACGGCCTGATTAAAGTTCAGACCCAAATCCAACTGGGAATGGGAATCGGTGGCAAATACAGTGCATCCAGTCCAAATGATCTTTAGCTGATTTGTTAAATAAAAAATAAAAAAATCAGGCAAAAATTTCTGCCTCTTGATACCAAAGTGGTTCAACAAAGTACTGAGTTGAGAGGGTTAAATAAAGCTACACACTTTTATGAAACCAAATCTCGTAAACCATCCATCATTTCTCTCCTGATTAAAATTACATCTTTCCTCTAGTTGGTTTATTGCATAAAATCGCAATAAATCTAAAATTCATTTAAAAAAAAAGGAGTTTGGGAACAGAAAATTAGCAATAAAATAAAATTAGCATTCAGCTTGGCAGTAAAGCTTTTGCATTAACTTGTTAATGTGCAGGGAAGCTTTTCGAATCTGTTTGATAATCTAGTTTCTCTGTTGACACCTGAGAGCTAAAATGGGCTGATTTTGGAATTTGGACAAGCAGGTCTCTGACTTGCCAGCAGTGACACACACGTTTTAATACATTTTAATTACAGCTTCTCCCCCAAACCGCTACGTGACCCTTCACTTCTTTGTGAGGATCTGAGATCTCGGTGGGCAATTACCACAGGCAGTAAAGCACTCATCTCGCACAATGCTTTCATCACCATTAGCAGTAAAAGATTTTAACAAGGCCGTGTCAAAGTCACAACACGAGCAACGTGACAACACAGCGGGTCAGGGGAAGGGTTTGCGCTCAGATGGAGGGTCCATCGTGACTTGTGGATCGCCAATAAGTAACGACTGAGCGCTGCACAACGAGGGACATCGATCAGCGTTCCTCTGACCGGTCACCGACAGTCGCAATTAGCCACAGCGTTTCAGGGCTGAGGAGAAGCGGTATGTGGAAAACAGCGGAGGTGAGTTAAAGCTGGGAGCTGGAATGCTTCAGTTCTAAAGTGCTCCCATCTGACAACGCGAGTCTGGAATGTAGCCGCTCGTGACCCCAAAACCACCCACCTCCGCCCTCCCCAACTGAAACCTTCACCCACCTCCTTCACCGCTGCATGCTCCGTTGAAGCCGGAAAAACATAGACTGCAGCTGGACGCGGAGTCACGTTCAAAAGAGGCTGAGCAAAAAACAGGCAGAGGATGGTTTTGATTGGATTAGGCCTTTCTTAACTGTACCAGAATATGATGGAAAGAATTCAGGAACCCAAGGAGGTCTGTGTCAACAGGCTTTATTTGCTTAACTCCCGAGACTTTGTCGGGTTTATGGCACATTTTTCGACACATCCCAAGTTTGGGGAGGTACAACAAGAACAAATGAAGAAAAAAAAAAAAACAAAGGAAAAACACTGCACACCAATGACATTATTAAACTGAGCCCCCCTCCTTTAATCTCTAAAGAACCTGGGAAAGCGGCTTGGTAACCAACAGCAACCTAAAAGAGCCACAGGGAAATAAATACCTGTTGGAGTGTTACGGTGAGGTCCAGTCTTGTTCAGTTACGAAAACATGGAGTGTGACGGACCTGGGTATGATTCAGAAACAACACATTTCAAGTTTATATCTCCACAAGTGTCTTTTTTTCAGTCTACAAAGACATGCTGACAGAACTCCAGAGGCTAAAGGGGATTTTTTTTTCTTTTGCCGCCGTCTTTTTTGACATATACACCATAAAAATGATGGGAAACAATGAGCTTTGGTAATTCAATAGCTAACAGAGTTTCACTATCTGACAATATCAGGTTAAAAGTTCATCAAAAAGGCAAAAGTGTAATTAAAGCCTCTACGTATCCAATATATCCCCTAGAATGAACTCTAGTATGGCAAAAATAAACGCAACTATTGCCATCTCTTTGATGGGTTTGCATACCCTTGGGTGTGACTTCCACTAATCAAGCAAGGAATCTTTACAGCAGAAATGAAGAGTTATTACAACTGAAATGTAAATTAATTCTTCTACAACCTGTTATTCCCGTCTTTCCACCATCTCCTTTTCAAAGAAAAAAAAAAGAAGACTACACCAACACCATGTTCTATTACTAAACTAAAAGCTTGCTTGGCTGGAGCACCAGGATGCTGACAGCTCTTAAAGCAGACGCTACGGGGCCGAGGTTGTACGCAGTCCAATCCAGCACAACGAGTGCTAAGCCCGGCACCTTCCGTGGATGGCTGGCACCTGTTCCTCTGTATCCGCAGACCTGGCTGGCACAGACCAGTGTGGCAGCGCACTCCACTTCACAGCCCCGTTGCTCATTTTAAACAAGTTCCAAACGAGGGAGTTTTGCGATGGTATTTTTGTGGAGCCCCGGCACCGAACAGCAGAGGTTTGTTAGACAGCTCAATAAAGCCTCATGGAATGCGAAAAGAGGGGCATCACTTCGCTGTTCACTCCTCTGGGAGTGCGCTCAGCACATATCTGGAGACTACGAGGCGATGTGGGACACAATGACGAGCCCGCATCTTTAATGGCATATGACAGTTAGAGAACAGTCTAAGTGCTTCATTTGTAAAAAGAAAAAAAAATGGTATAAGCTGTCATAATGGAGCGACTGTAGAGCTGGAAATACCAGAAACTTGTTAACGCTTTTTGTGAGGTTCTTTTTCTGGTTTGGCTGAACTCCTGCCACAGGTCAGCACGATGTTTGTTTGTCGGCAGAGTTTTGGCTGGAGTTGAGGCCGCTATTCGGAGGGGGGGGCAGCAAAGGCTGATCAGCTTACAGTGGTTTGGACTTTCCCTCCATCCTTCTCAACCATTCGCTTCCAGCTGAACTCAGACGGTTACAGCAGGGTCTGTGTGTTGTGAGCTAAAGAGCAGCATTCTAATGAAGAGCTGGTGCCTCGTCAGTGCAACTGAAGAACCCGTGGGTCAGTAACGGACAGATCTCACTTCAGACACCCAACAGGCATTTCGAATGAACTCTGAGTGAGCGTGACATACAGCCAAATGCACCCTGGTATCTCATATTCTGGTTCTCATGAGATCCGGCTAAAAATAGAATGGAAACAATTCAAATTTCCTCACTAGATGGAGCTGCTGGTGAAAATTATAGCAACAAAACAAATATGGGGTAAAAAATGAGTTGATTTCAGTTAAAATCGCTAATGTAGCTTTTCAAATTAAGAGCAACAAGTACAGATATCAAACTACTGGCAGCAAGTTACTGGTAAAGTGGTAGATATTATTATTAACTTTAAACTAGGCAATTGAAACCTCACATCTATGTTTGAGATTCTAATTTTGAACTAAGACAGGAAGTAGGTCTTCATTTGCCTTGGCATTTTTAGAAATCTCTACTATATTTTAGTCATCCGTGAAGCAGCAGTTTGGGTACGCTGTAAAAGATTTTACCTATTAGCTGCTAGCAACTTTAAAGTTAGCAACCTCTGTGTACAAATTCAACAGATTGCTTCAGTTTTGATGATGTCTTGTACATATAAATGATGTGAATTATCCTGACTTGGATCATTTCATAATTTTGAAATTTATGAAACATTTATTTTGATAAATTGAATAATTTTCAAGTCTTTGCTTGTGTCATTTTAAGATGGTCGCAATGACAAAAGACACAATCCAGTCCTGGTCAAACCTGGACTGGAACCAGTTAAGGAACCGGTTGTGAATCGTGAAAAAAAAAAGGGTTTCTTCATTTTTACAAAAATATTGCATGATTCCTACATCATGTATCATTTTACCTGGTTAGATGGATTTATCAGCTCATCATAGTTTAAAATCTTTGACTCGCATGAAAACCGTTTTAGATTTATCCCTGAAATTAAACGCAAAAAGCCCACATTCAAAATTGCAAATTCAAAGACTTTGTTCTGCAGTAAGATGACAGTATCATGTTATCTAGCATGTTTTTGTGGAATATTGTCTCTGCTGCCCAGAAATTGAGCTGACTGGAAAAGACAAGATAGCAGAAAAACTACAACGTAGTAACCCAATACATGTCTGATCTTTTAGTGTCTGTCAAATTAGCAAATAAGTCATACAATGGGCTCTGATGCAGATACGATGTTGCTAACAACTTTACTTGTACTTAATGGTCACTAGCTTTAAGGGAAATGCTCAACACAAATTCTATATTGTGAACAACAAGATGCTTGTTGTTTTGAAAAGCCAACGAGATGCTTGTTGTTTTGAAAAGCCTGTGATCAAGCTACATTAAATTGATGTGGATAATCAAATAGTCCATAAAGGGAGGGATTTATTGCTGCTTGTTGTCAACAACAACAAGCATCGGAATTGCAATGTAGACATCATTATAGAATAACGGGTGATGTATGGAAGTTGCATTTGAATGCTCCTCCGGTTTGGATGGAATCCCTGCGGAAGAGCTCCTGGAGGGAATCAATAATCCCAAAAGGCATTCTGAGACAGATGGTACAATGATGGAGGATCAATGGTTCCTCTGCTCTCCTGCCTGCTTCCAGCCAAGTAACAGGATGTGGGCTAATCCCTCAAAAGAGGGTTCTAGACTAAACATAGAAGAGAAGGTTGAACCACACCCGCTCCATGTAGGACCAATAAGGTGCAGATGTTGTTAGATGGGGTTTGACGAGAACGGGAGAAGTAGAGAAGGGTTTGTTCTTGCATTTCAGGTTGAGGAAAACTTTATGAACCCTCCAATTCCCCCCATCAGGGCCCCTCAAAAGGGTTCTCAGCTTCAGAACATAAAGGGTGGAGCCTTTATGAATCCTGTGCAAGTAAAGGAAGGAAAGCCCTGGTTCTTTTGAAAAGAAAAAGAATCCATCCGCTCTCTTGCTGAAGATCCTGAATAGCAGCTGCATTCCTAATGAGTAGCACAGGATGAAACAGAAAGGGGAAGATGGATCCTTCGCTCTTTATAGCTTCAACTCAATTAACTGATGGTCTACATCCTAGTGTTTTTGTGTATAAACCTGAATGTTTGTTTTATGTCATAACTCTGGTGTGATAATCACAAAATATCATCGCTGCACCAATTACTACGTCAAAGCGGGCTTGAACAAGGCTTTCTTTCCAGAGAGATCCTGATGAGTTCTGCTTCCCCAGTTTTCTGCTCCTCCTCCATCACAGTGACAGAGGCATCCCTCGCTTTCTCCAGGCCAAGTGGCTTTCTTATCTACCCGATCGAAAACACGGCTGCCATTGCTGGCTTCCAGTATCAGAAATAGGAAGCTGTTTGTTGGACATAGTTAGGGGGATTGTGAATCCCGTTCCCTCATAAACAACGCTGCAGTGTATGTAGCCCACAGACAAAACAGATTAAATAAGCTAAAGATCCGAACTTGGTTCCTTTTTGGGCTCCAGGTTTTGTGTGTGTGTGTGTGTGTGTGTGTATGAGTTTGTTGTTGTGAGGATTGTCTGACAACTTATCTGCATATTCCTGTAAAGGATTTGCCATACTTGCCAAGGATGAAGTGCAAAAAAAATTGCTCTTAAGTGATGTCATTAATAATGGAGAGGGAAAACAGTTGTGGACGAAGTATAAATGTGTCAAATCTCGATAGCATTTGCAACCTACAAGCAAATCTTAGCAGGTAAAGCCAAAGCAGCCACTCAGGAAAGATAATAAGCTCCCATCTCATTAATGCACCTCTTCTTCTCCCCAGCACTGTTTCCAAAGGTAGCAGTGTGAAGGTATCCATCTCCTGCAGCCCAAGCTCCAGCCTTCCAATTTACTGCCACTCACCTATTTTCTAATTCCATCAGCGTGATGATGAAAGCTGAGAGGGCATTACGCTTCTTGCCAGAGGTTGGACAGTGAGGGAGGGAGTGCAGGGCTGCATCGGTCACACTGTCAGCTAGCCAAATGGGTTACGATGGACAGAATGAGAGCCAAGGCAGAAGGGATGATGTAGCTCTGTGCTTCCAGCCGCTAAGAGGCAAAGACCTTTGCTCCTCCGGCAAACATAACTCTGAAGTAACATCCCAAAACCTCAGGGCGTGTTCATTTGATCACAACAAAGCATACAGAGTCACACTTATGAGGTTGTCCATCATGCGCATGTGGACTCCAGGTCAAATTTATTCACAACCCTGACTGATTTAGGCTTAAAGAGGTCTAGAAGTATTAACATTTTGGAGCAGGACAGTCAGGGTCTTGACTTGAATTTGATAGAGAATCTGTACAGAGAGCTAAAGATGAGGGTGATAACAAAAAGGCCTTCCAGCTTCAAGGAGTTGGTGTAAGATCTAATTCAAAATTGTTGCCGTTATTTAGTACAGTTAAATAACGGCAAAAGTAGTCTTTAGTCTTTATGTAACATGGAAGTACGCGACCAGACCTTTCAATATTACAATCCCAAAACACTTCTCATCAAAGACTGTGCTACAAACCACTACTAGCTAGTAATATGACCCCCAGACATAAAAGTAATTGCTTTAGGCTTGATTCAGTTAAATTCCAACTCAATTAAATGATTCTAAAGGGAAATCAAATGCTGTTGTAACTCAAATCACCCAAGTACATTGAAAATATCTTTGTAGATGGTGATACTGTGTGCAGGAATGGACTCTGGTAGTGGTTAGTCTTTCAACAAATCTGAAGAGGATTCTGACTAAAGATATTTTTACAGCCTCGTAACTGTCATGACATGTTAGCAGATTAATATATAAAGATGATATTTCACAGTAACGTGTCCTATATGACACCATCAGTTGTTGGCTAGCACTGCTAATCCACCTCATAAGCTTTTGCTGTACCTCTCTAAAGCTCTGACTGGCCGTAAGGTTTGAACAATAGGAAGAATTTTCTAAATTTCTAAGCCTGGGTACTCAGCAGAGAAAGAGAATGTGCAAACAATTTAGAAGAACTGTACGGCACCTGGCTACAAATTAACCTCCAACACATCTAGCTCTTCCTATAAGTGCTAAATGTAAGAGTTGACTGAGTCATTTCCAAAGGGATTTGATCATCTCTAGTCCATGTCAGTTCTAGTCGCTATAAAACATTAGGATTTGGATCTACACCGTATTAGTCGGTTGGATCAAAGTTAAAGTTTCCAAAAACTGGGGAAAGTCTTAAATTCTGATGTACCACAAAATCCAACCTGAACCGGATATTTCTACACTGAACTTGAGTTTTCAAAATCACAGTTTAAGGTTTATAAAACGTTTTACACTATTTTTGAAATATTTTTTCACTTTTATTGCTCCTTCTCTGTATTAGCACTCCCTTAGTTTGAGACAACCAGGGCTAGTCAATCTTGGGGTACATACTCCCCGGTGTCAGACGGGTGACAACAACTTATTTACAACAGTTATTAGTGAAAAATCAAACAACTGGAATTCTAAGTTTGCCCAAAAGTAATTCCAAAATCTTGTAAATCCCTTATTGTACATCATGCTGCTGATGTATGGGCATTGATGGCAGGTGGTCCTCCTGAGAATCTACGTAGATGGTGTCAGCTTGCTCCTAGTAAATTAAGTAAATAAACATCAAAAGCAGTAGGTGGTGTGCTTGAAGGGCGTGGTGGGAGATACTGTGACACATCAAGCCACGGTATGTGAAATATGGGAAGCATAAAAAGGCTGTATGATGGGGAACCATGCCATCTGGTAAAACCAGTCACCGGGCCTTGCAGCACCATATGATCAAAATATTCTTGCCTTCAAAACACCACAGCAACCACAGCTCCTGCAGACCCCCATCACCTACCCAGCCCCCAGTGCAATAATGGACTCTCTGCCGCTATTGAGCCCCTCATTCGTTTCCGGTCATTGGCATCATTCTTGTGTGACCTCCCAATCCCAGAACGGCAGCACTCCTCATGCTCTACATGTCTTCAAATATTGATTTGTGCATCGTCTTCTTCAGTCACACAAGGGGCCCTAGGAAAGGAATGGAAAAAGACAGGCGGGGACCTTTGAGCTGTCATGCAAAAACACCCCCGCAGAAAAAAGCGTGTGACAGCTTTTTAATTCCGGTAAGAAATCAAAAAGCGTCTGAGAGACGGGGTAGAACGCTCAGTGTCTGCATCTAAAACTCTCTGCTTGCTGTCAGGAATCTGGCAATACCCCGCCGCCTGTAGACAAGACCTCCTTTGGTCTTTGGCTGAATCACAGATGAATTATTTTGTTATTCAGACGGGTCCTTCTCGCTTGCAGAGAGAAAGTAAAGTCAGGTTTTGCAAAGGCCTTGGCAAGATGACGACTTCTGGATTATTCATAATGTTTTCCTCCCCCCACCATCTCTTCGCGACAAATCTGTTCTTCTATTTTTTATGAACTTGAGCCTCTGCAGCTGAATTCAAAGGATCCGGGGCCCTACCCTACCGGCACAGCTCTCAAATAAAGGCCACTTTATTTTTAACTCAGCCTGGTGCTGGCTCCCCCACTTATTGTGGGCTATCCAGTAATCTTCAGCAGGCTAAAACTAATTTACTGTAAGCTCCGCAGCAGCATTAAGACAAGGTCGAGGCAGAGCGGTATTTGTCTCATTTCCCTTGCTGTCAATATTCCTCTGATGATAACAACTGATTTAGAGGCTGGAAATCTTGAGGGGGCAGTGCAGCGCATCACCGCGGGACCAACCAGAAGGAATCCAAATGAGCTCAGCTCTAGTTCCATGAAGGGGAACGACACCCAAAACAACATTGTGGATGTTGAGTTTGACGCATCTTGGGGCATTTATAGGGTTTTGCAGACATATTAAAGCCCCCTGAATTCTTGAAACTGTAAACATCAACGTGTTTTATTGGGAATTTGGGGTGATGGATCACAGTAAAGAAGTGCATAGCTGTATGATGGAAGGAAAATCATACATATCTTCTTACACAAAAATAATTTTGGGAAGTAACTGAATTAGTACATAGAGTCAATCAGCGTGTAGTCGAATTCCAGTATAATTGTTATTGGACTCCACAAATCTGTTCCTTCATGGAAAAGTGGCCAGAAGAAACGAAAGACAGCCGTACGAAGTCCAGATGTTCCACAAGCCATGTAGGAGACACAGGAAGTATCACAGATTCACATCACCCTGAACACATCCTCCACAACGGGAATATCCAAGTGGCACATTTAACCAACACCAAAAATACTTCTGTAGTTTTTTTGTTGATTCAATAAAAGAATCAACAAATATTCACTTGATTACATTTGAAATTCCTTGCAATTTAGGAGTACAGCAGACTCGCTCCTGTGCATTAGTATTTGTGAATTCACGGTCCTTTATGTGGATCTTGATTCCAAATGATTTGGACCTTCATGGATCTTTTCAGAGCACATATCTAAAATACTGATAAGAAAAGGAAACAACTGAAACAACTTGATTACTACTATTACAACTACTATTGACTGAGGTCTGCAAAGCAGCAAATCCAGGAGTGCCATTTATTGTCCTTGGTGTGAGTTGGCTATACCCAAAAGAATGGAGATTGATAAAATTAGCTTCTATAGTAACGCAGAAACTGTTTCCACTGTGAGAAATTATGGATATGATGGCATTTTTGGTGGTTTGAAATAGGCAGCTATAATTGTCTCTGGAGAGTGTTTCAAGGATTTACAAATGTGAGCTACTTGCAGCTGGTTTGTGGGTGGGATTCTGTATGCATCACAGCTGTAGCCCTCCAATCTATAACCGAAAGAGACTGAAATTATTTGTTATATTTTTTATTGTTGTGGAGCTCAGAAATGCTTAAAAACAGGTATAATTTTTTTTAAATTGCAATGCTGATCATTCAATCTGACAGTTTCACTGGCTAAAAATATTTAGTCTCCAGATGCTGCTGGAGACATGTTGACTCTGGAGATGATACCTACACTTTTCAAACTCATATTCATAAAAAAATATACATTTTTCAATTCACAATAATGCAGTAGTTTCCACATGTTGTTCAAGTCCACAAAGACTACAACACGTAGAATTTTGTGTCTGTAATGTGAAAAAGAGAAAAGGTACAAGGAGTATTGAGGCCTTTCCAAGAGACTGAACAGCAGCTCTGGTCCAGCTGAAGAATGTACATTGGAGTTGAAAAGGTCACACCTCAAAGCTGCTCTGGGCCAGAAGCATGAATACAATCCGAGTCTTTGGGAGTGGAGGGTCACGGAAAACAGCCGGACCCGACCTGTTCCAGGACGCAGATGAAGAGAACGCAGTCTCTGCTTACTGACATGCTTCTGGTCTCATTCATATGATCTGAGCCTGTGTCCCAACACAGCCCACCTTTTCCCACACCTTCAGTTCATTCTGCACACACTCGAGTCCGGCCTTGAAACTTATCAAAATGCCCTGGAGGCAAAAAAGAACAAAGAGTTCGCAAGTGAGAAAAGATCAACTTATCCTCCGGCCATCAGGTAACACTCAACCACAGAAGCATCTGTTAAAGAGTCATTATCAGCGCAATGTGGCAAGCTGACAGAATGTTTTTATCTGTCAAACAGGAGCTCGGCATCTCCACCCCTCTCACCCCGCATGACAAGTTGACCTTATTCAATCATAGTTTCTCTCCCTCTCTCCATTTCTTCTTCTTTCTTTCTTTCTTTTTTTTTTTTTTTACTTCAGAGTCGACTTCGCTGAGCGCTGCCAAGCTTGGCGGCAAAAGTGAAGAGTGAGATGGTGTAGGCAGCCTTGTGGATGCTCTTCAAACAGAGGAAACTGCTTCCAGTGATGTATGCACATCATGCCCTGGTACGCACACACCACCCACACACACAGACATGGTAACAAACTCACTGTGGCAAGAAGAAGAAGAAAAAAAATAGTACATTCCTGTGGTATCTGTGCAAGTGAGAGACAAAAAGAGTTCTCACACGTTTGGTACAACAGTCTATGAGCAATAAATCCCAAGCTGGGCTCATTCAGAGCCTTGCAGAAACTATTTTTCACAGCATGCCCCCATCCTTCCATAGGAGCCAATGACACATTTGAGCTTTTGAAGGTGTCAAGGCACCCATAACTCACAGTAATCTCACACACACACACACTGCTACTAAACATGTAAGGGGGGGACTATTTATAAAATTATCCAAGCAAACAGTTTATTATAAAAGGACCAGCACACATGTATGTATATTATGAATGCATGCTAAGTCGCTGAATATGTGCCCAAGCATTGCACTATGAATGCTGCTGCTACCCCTGTAAGACCTCCACAAATCTCATTATCTCTCAGCTGTGGTGGCTGAGGAGGGGGAAACGCATAAAAAAATAAATAATAATGGGAACTTGGAGACTGGAGGATAAAAACGAGAGCAGCCCGTGTACAGTCTAAACAATTAGAAGGAAAACAATTAGGCTGGAGGTACAATGAGAGCGGCAGACACAGCAACACTAACCTGTTTTACTTCAGCGGGCATGGTCCAAAATCCCCCGTTCGGGTTTTTCTTTTTAAAGGTGTCTTTCAATGAAAAGATATAAAATAAAAACCTCCAGGGAAACAAGCGTGAGAAATACGTCCTCCTCTCGAAAAAGTTCTCCTCTCCCTCCTCTCTTCTCTTCTCCGACTCGTCACGTTTTCCTTGTTTATTTACGCTGAGTTTTCCCTCTGTGAGCGCAGAGGCAGCAGCTCAGACGCAGGCAGCCATCCTCTGCTCAGCTGCGTGAAGCCGCCCGCTGTTAGCTGCACAGGCACAGGAAGTGAGGAGGTGCGCTTTCAAAAATAAAAGTACGACGCGGGCTTACGACCGAGAACTTTGCGAATGTGATGCGCCTAACCTAGAACAGGAGGCATAAATAAACCATCAGCGTAGTACGAGAATGCATATGGGTTTTTTGGGGGGGGTTGCGGGGGGTTTCAAATTATTGGGCTATGTAAAACTACACAAAAACTTCAGTAGTGCTTTTGACATTTTGTGCCTCAAGCGTCTGGATATTTTGGAAAGGGAAAAACCAAAGACATGGTTTGACTCATGTCTTTTGTAAAAAAAATAAATAAAGGGGATCACCTAGTGAAAGCTAAAAAAAATCAAATATGGAAAGCAAATTATGATTTTGAAACAAAATCCTTGGGTCTGAGTTGAAATAAACCCACATAAATTATGCTAATGAAATGGTTTATAGCAAAACTTCTCAAAGTAATGGATTCTTTGAGGACAAGAATCACTTACTATTTTGCATAATTCAAAATATTTTCCACATGTTTTCTTAATTACTGTGTTAGGGACCAGAAAAAAATACTTAAAAACATTAATGTTTTAATGTTTTGTTTATTTTACTGCAACAAAAAAAAAAAAAAAATATATATATATATATAATAATTCAAAACTCAGTGTCAAGCCACCCTTTTTTCAATTAAAACAATGCAAATGTTGTAGTCACTAATCTGACGTGAGCTTTTAAATTAACTTTACCTTTATAGAAATATACTAAAATGGATTTTTAATTGATTTATAATACTCAAATATAGTTTATAAGTATAAAACTAGTACAGATAGATTTTATAAATAAGCGAAATTGCAAGCATATACCAATGAAGGTCTGTTACAGATCAGAGCGCCAAAATCTGCAAAAATAGTTGGGGTACTATAACACTAGAAACATACATCTTACGAGAACGCTCTATATAATATGTGTGATATTTAATTCCTAAATATTGGTGCATTGCATGAATTTACCCTATGCATTTTTGCTTTAATAAACATTTTTGCTGCGTCTTTCAGGCAACACGCAAAGCGTCATCTGCGTCTTTCAACTAAATACTTTTATTTTGAAAGAAAAATCTCCTTGCTCTCCAGTGTAATTCGTGTGTGGCAGGTCAGACAGAGCTGAGGAAGAACAGGGATTTCTCATTTGACAGAGATGTTTTATTCATGTGTGAATTGATGAGACACCAAAGGTGGCATATAAGAGCCTTTCCTTTTCCAACAAAAACGGGCTGGAGCTGGACCCAGACACAACCGGAAAAGTTGGGCATGAAAGGAAGAAACACCTCTTCTGAGGTTGGGAGAACAGAGAACTCCCAGAGAATGGGAATGTAGCGGCACTCTCCGATTGGGTAAATGTCTTTCCTCTCTATCTCTGGCATCAAGTAGGGTGGGACCAGCTCCCTCTCTGCTCTCCAGTTGCCTCTGTCTGTCAGACCGCCAACCCCTCCCCCTTGTTGGCACAGACGGAGAGAGAGGAGAAAAAATGAAGAGGGGGGGGGGAGGAAGGCGCTGGGGCTCACACACAAAACAAAAGTTGCCCCTATTGAATCGAAGGCATCCCACGAGCTACTCTGCAAATTTTTACACCCTCCACACACACACACACAGCTCCTTTTCTCAACACCTCTTTGAGACGCTCTTCTCGCTGCACTTGATATAAGGGAGGGCTCGGATGTACGTGAAAGAATTCACATTCAAATAACTGCGCCTGTGACCGAGACCGAGCAGGAATGTTAATCTAATAATGCAGATGGAAGCTTAACTAAAGACAACTCTGAGGGGACGGTTGAAAAGACAGGAGAGCGAGCAAAAAGGATGACTGGTCTAAGACGAAAACAGAGAAAATGGCAAACAGAGGAGGGGGGGGAACGGCTGAGGTTTCACATTCCACGAGCTTGGCAGCACTGTTTTAGGTCCCAGGATGTTACTGCTTCATTTCTTCCTAATGAAAGCCCCAGCTCACCATGCACCATTACATTTAGATCGCTTTGCTTTCAACAGCAGCAACAGGAATTCGACCAAGGGTACAGCAGAGGGGCATTTTAGCAAAGCAACCCTAGCTGAAGTCCTTTCTTTTATGCGATTTGCAGTATCACTTTCCATTTGCGCCACTTAAACACAGAGTGATTTTCATAACTCTGTTTAAAAATCCATTAAGTGCCCAGGGCAATACTGGTGAGAACAGATGCAAGGAGCGGCGTTGCTCTGTGTACTTTAGAAATGCCCATCTCCTTTTCTAAATGTTGGGTTTTGCAGTCTATTATTTTTCCACACTGGGTTCTTTGTCGACTTCTTTGAACTACATGGCTGGTAGATGCTTGTACTACAAATATATTTTACTGTGTTTTTAGTGGTGTTGGTTGGCTTTCTAAGCCATTTGTTGTGACCTGAAGACTAGCTCTTATATCGACAGGACAGGACAGACCATTTACGGCTATAGTTCCTTTGACCTTTCCTGTGGCATCCTTCCTTCCTTCCTTTCTTCCTTCCTTTTTGAGGCTTTTACTTTTACAATACAAGTCTAATCTTTGACTCTTCAGAACCTTTTTCCTGAGTTGTGAGGGAAGTCTCTGTGTCTTTGTTGTATTGCCCATCTGAAAGCTCCTCTACGCTGCATCACGTGCACACCAAGGTTATGTTGCATTTTGCTATGAGGCAGAACTAACTCAATGTCTTTTGAAGGTGACTGATGCTACCATGTAATTAATTTAGGGTTTGAAACCAATGATAACACACATAGTTTTTGGTGGAGTGATATTTAACTATTAAATCCCTGCTACATTCCAAAAAGCAGAGATATGGCCCTCAAATTACAAGCAGAAAAGTCAATGGGTCAACAGAGTCACCAGGATTCATCATCTGGAAACTCAAATTACATGAAAGAACGTTTCAAAAGAACGTTTCAAAGTTGCTGACTGATTGTTCTGCGATCAGTCAGCAGAAAGATGTGATTGTGATCCACATGGCCTCCAACAAATGAATCTAAAACATCCTTAATAGCTTATGGAGGACTCTTAAGAGCTAAAATTTATTTCTCTTGATATCAACGTGTTTTACATTGTTGTAATTCTTTTGATGATCTCTGTTCTCTTAGAGCACAGGCTTAAATCAAAGGCTTGTTTGGCCTCATCTTTCCTCCAGGACATTTTGTCAACACAGCTTGAATTTTCACTATATGAAGTGGCGGGCAGAGAGAAGACACTGAAAGCATACACACCATGTTAAGTCACATGAATCCTCAGCTCTTTATGTAAAGAACGGGGTGAGAAACCCATCATGTTACATCATGTAACTTTATGTTCGATTCCTTTTCTTCTTACAGGCAACATACGAATGTGCATCCTTATGAATATCCTTGCAAACTATTCATAAGCCCAGTATTTTTTCACATTTTCTCATGTATGCAATATGTTTCCTTTGTTGCTTTGCTTATACATTTTGAGTTTGGATAGAAGGTCAACCTCTCTGCCAGTCTCAAGTCTTTAAAAAAGAACACCTTATACTGTCGTCACTCAGTGTCTGCAAGACATTGATTGGCCACTGCCTCTCTAACTGTGTTTGTTTATCAGTCAGGTGAAGTAGCTCGGTTGATAGATATTACAGGTGTTGAGCCAAAGTCGTTCTACTCAGCATAATCTGTCTGAGCTGCTTCAGGAGCACACATTCAGCAGGAAGAGTAGCACATATTCACCCTAAAGGACTTTGTGTTGTTTTTGTAGACGTAAGCATAAGTAAGTGCTATGACTTACAACCCCTGTACTGCTAGCACTGTCCTGTTGCCAGACGGTAAGAGTAACAGAAAGAATAAATGTATACAACTAGATGGAAGAGAGGAAGAAGTCTGACATGATAAGGATGAAGATGAATTGGTTAAGGAAGGGCCAAAGAACTCAGCTGAGGATGAAAGCTCCCCAAAGCTGAGTAAGACCAATCAATCAGAAAACAGTCCTCACCCAAATGTACTCTAAGCTTTCAATCCCAGCATTTCCAGAAACTTCTGCGCAGCAGCATATAGCACAGAAAAGTACCTACTCTACCTGAGATAACTGATGGGGCCCATTCAGCCACCATCCAGACGGCCCACATCCCCCCTACGCTTTAGAAAAGCCTGCCATTGTTATGATCTGTGTTTTCTGTATAGTCATCTTGGGGTTTTCTGTGTTTAGTCCCGTTTCCCTGAGTCTGTTGTCCTGTCAGCCCTTGATTGTTCCCAGGTGTGTCTCGTTCCCTTGATTACCCTGTGTGTATTTAAGTCCACCTGTCTCTTGTCAGATCCTCATATACATCTTGTCTTAAGTACATATGTTGAAGCTCTAAATTTGAACTGTGAAGTCCTGGTTTGCCTAGCTCGTTTCAGTTATCAGTTGCTACCGGTATTAGCTGTTTGCTAACTCTCTGCCGTGCTGCCTGTTGTGGACTGTTCTCGAGCTTTTATCATTAAATTCATCATCATCTTCATCACTACCTGGATCTTTGCGTTCATTCTCACCACCACCACCAACCAAACCCCCTGACAGCCATACCACAGGAATCTGACACATGCAGGGCTTAGCATGTTGGCTATAAAGTTGCGTAAAGTTTGAGCTCATTTGACCGAAGCAACGTTCTTCCCACATGTTAGCCGTGATCCCTAAATGGTTTATGGCAATCAGGATTTTTTTTTTATGGGTCTTATCCAACAATGGGTTTCTACTTGGCAGACTTTCAAACAGGTCACAGTTTTTTCAAAGTTCTGACTTTTCTCTCATTGTTTTTCTCTTCATTCCAATTTTCCCTTTGAATTATGATTTTAATCTCAGATTTTGGATTTTTGTCCTCAGAAATCTGACTTTAAGGCAGACGGACACCTGGGAGCAACGAGCTTCAGTGGCTGAGATGCGAGTTTGTGCAGGAGGAGAGCTTACTTTCTGGAAGAACATGTCAGATTGAAGTAATTTATTTTGTATATGGTCAATTAAACTCAGAATTCGGAGAAAAATGGCAGACTTTTTTTTTCTTCTTTTTCTTTATTTTCGGTGGCCCTAATCCTCTTCCATACCTTCCATTTAATCTATTTCATGTTTGTTTGCCACAGGAAATCCCTTAATATACATTGGAGTTTGTGGCTGGAATGTGACAGAGCGAGATACAAAAAAGCTCAAAAATATTTTCAAAGGCACTAATTGGATTTTAGTGCACTAAATTGAGCTGAAAAGAATGCTTAAATACACCGAGTGACTGAAATAGATCGGTCTTACAGTTTCCGTTATTTAATCTGTTCCAGGAATTAGCAAAAAAGCAGGAACAGGAAGGAAAAAAACATTAAAAACGTTATTTGAGTCTTGCCTAGTAACAGAAGTAGTAAAACAGAAAAGGGTGTATGAATTTTGCTGGAGCTGGAACGAAAGCCTTTGCAGTCTGCTGTACTGCTGTACGCTGTCGAGATGTATGGTGTGAAACAGATGGTAGAAAGGTTAATGTTCAGCAACAAGGCGCGAGCTGACAGCCAGACACCTCCAGTGAAGCTACATCTGTTAACATCACGTTTTCCGCTTCTGTTAATGACAGCAGATGTGCAGAGGGATGGAGGAAAAGAAGTTTGAGAGGAAAAAGGATGTGCAGTGGACAAAAAAAAAAAAAACAAAAGCAGATTGTGCTGGCTACCACGTAAAACAACGTGGATATTGTAATCGGTCTCGACATCGTAGTTTAATTCCAAATAACTTTCACTGCCGAGAAGGCACCGCATATTCTGGCTGTTGAGGTCTAACCATGAGGTTAAAACAATATCCGACCAAATACAAAGAAGGGTTCTGAAAAGGAAAGACGATGACAACGGTGGCCTTTGCTGCTCCATCTTCTCCGAAACAATCACTGCACTGTGTTCAGGTCACAAGACTAGAATTATTTACAACTGCAAGAGGCAGATTATCTGCTTTGACTGACTGCTTCTTATTCTAACAATGACACAGTCAGAGAGAAAGTAAGAAAGAAAGCCCTTATCTAATGACTTCTACCATCATGTTTTATTTTCCACTCGAAAAAGAACTGGCTCGTCAGCATGGCAGAGGATTGCGGTCCCATCTATTAGAGGCTTTTGTCTTCCGAAAAGGCAATTTTAGCTTAATTTCAGGGGATAAAACTCTATTTAAACGCCATCACTTCACATCAGTGGCGGCTCTGTTTTCAGTTTTAATGTTGCAAAAATATATTCGCACATCAAGATTTGTCGTACACCCATAACAAGATTAGATTTTTTCTCCCCCCCCTTGCGTAACAAGGATAAGCAGTGAGGCACAAACGCACACAATGGGAGCTTATCTGACATTATGGCACACACGTAATTTATTTTAGACACCTCTCGCTGTTATGGAGTCTCTATAATCTTGATGGATTACCGCTCAAGGGTATGTTAAAATTATGCAAGTTAAACATTTGTTTTATGCCCTAAAGACCATGTTTCTGCAAGACTTTTGGAGTAATTCCTCTTTCCGACTCAGCCTAAATCAAACTTTTCTAATGCTTCATTGCTCGTAATCAGCAGCTGTGCTATGAATTTAAAACTCCTGCTTCTAATTTGTGTATTTATACCTGTTGTGTCTTTTCACATTTAGTCGCAGTAAAAGCACTAACTTTAACACGTCCGAGCACCTCTGCTAGATGGCTGTCCTGTGTTTAGCTGCTGTCATCATGTTCTCATCAACTGTGATCACATTCCCTGGATCCCCACAACATACCACCACTGCCATATGTTTGTTGTTTCCCTCACATTGTTTGTGTCAAACTGCAAACAGAACTTCCCATGGCTTCGTTTCAACAGTAGCTTCCTCACTGCCCCTATTCCACAGGAATCGGTTTTGAGCACCACTGAAGGCTGTCCTGTCGAGATTCAACGGGCAATGGATTGTTTCATGGGTCTCGGAGTAAAGTGTGCCGAACACAATTTCACTTTTTGATTGTAAAAAACTGTAAAAAAGGAAAATTACATACATGGTTAATGGACCAACATCTACCACCAAAACCACCAATAAATAGGTTAAATTTGGTATGCAGTGGTTTAGGGGCAACAGATGTTTGATAAAGCTGAAATTCACGAGCACTTGAGACCGCCTCTACAAACACCTATACCTGCCTGTAACTGCCAAAATGATCTCAATGTGCATTAACACTCACAGTGGAAACCATCTTAAGCACTTCCACAAAAGCTAACATCCACAGTCTTCCTCATCTCCAGTCTTTGCCGTCCTGGATCGACTGCTTTGCAAACACCAGTCAACAGCATGTCGATTAGCATCATGCCCCGGGTATTTCAGCTTCCCTATGTTTTCTTCCAAATCTTTTATAAATGCTCAATGAAAAAAGACCCTGGAATAGGCAAATTTTTTGCCAATACTTAACCATGAATAGGTGGTTGTCCAGTGTATTTGGTCTTAAACTTGTACAGTTTTTAGAAAAGCTGTGTATATGTTGTTTTGTTTTTTTAGAAGTTTGAGCTGAGATTTCAAAGCCTTAGTGGCAGATATTAAACTAAACTGAAAATGTTGAGACCAATCTCATCATTTTCACTACATGAGCTATTCACCAGGGTCACTTCCCGCAAGTACTGTACAAGTCAAAGACTTTTTACATGCATCAATCCTTGTTTAATTGCCACTTAAAACACATTATAACCACTTAACATCAAAAATAAAATTCCATTTCTTTCCATTCATCAGTATGGCACAAATGCCATATCACTTCAATATCACAGTTAAAGAAGTATAAAATTAGTTATTGATGTTGATTTAAATAAAGCTCTCCTTTAGCTTCAGATTATGTATTTTCACAAGTTTCTAACTGAGTTTAGACCATTCTAATAGAAGGTTGTTTTGCTTGATATATGAATTGACCAAATCTGTATGGACTACAGAGGAAACACAGCTTCTATAGCTAACTCTGGCATATTATGTGACGTGCATTATCTCATTTGAACAACAATTATCTGTGTGTAAATCAGGATTTTGCATTGATGCAAGTCATTTCTACTCATCCAATGTGTAGATGATCAGTCACTACTAGACGATTAACTCAGTGGGTTAAGGTTTATGATTGTAATGTAGAAAATATGCAAAAGTTTATGGGGTATGAATATGTCTGCAGGGTGCTGTAGGTCCTTGTCTCTTCTGCAAAGATCTTATCTGAAGCTGTTTTTTTAAGCACATTGCTCTTTCAAAATGTGCTAGTCTATAAAGAAGACCCTACAACCTGCCTCGGCTTAAGCCCAGCTGTGTGATTTTAAGATTGCATGTACGTGCAATACCTTTGGTATTTGTACCTTTGGTGTTACATAAAACACCAAAGGTCAGTTAATTCCAGGCTCTGCGATGCACAGCCTTTTAATGAGCTGTCGAGATGCGTCTCGGCCTAATGCAAGTACGGACCTCAACGTGGTCACTCACCCCCACCCCCTCCAAGTGTCCGAAGCCAAGAGGTGCTTTGGTCTCTGCGTCTCCAATGTGAAAGCAAACAACAGACCCCTGCTTCTGCATAAACACTTCTGCTGCTAAAAGCATGCAAGCTGATGATATCTTTACTGCACGCGGGCGGTGATGTGATAATTTACAAAAAGCAGCGAATCCCAAAAGGATCCTTTCTGTTACCAATAAAAAGAGTCAAGAATGCGAGCTAATTCTGCTCAGAAATGATCGAGCAGAGAGTCAAGGTTGCCTCTGCTGAGGGTCTAGTGGGGATTTTTGTTTTCCATTAGTAGGTTTACCTGCCTGTTGGAAGTTCCTTAAATGAAGAATCTGGCCTCAGGCGTCCAAACAAACATCCGTCCGTATTATCTAATTAGAACTGCTCCCTGGATTACATGATTGCTGGAGTTTACCAGAAACTTGGATTTAAGGTGGTATTTGCTCCAAGATTAACTCTAGCAAAGTGAACACTGGGGTAAAATGAAAAACGCTTGTTTTTCATACATGCCTTGTTTGCTTTCTCAGAATAAGGTATTACTGCTCAGTAGGTGCAAGTTTACCCGTGAAAATAAGAGCCAAAACAAGCCTGACTGACGCTTCTGTTTCTCATTCTGTTCACCGTTTACAGGCTTGTAATTCACGCAGTAAAAATGTCACACAGGTATGTTAAACTCATGGGGCTAATTAATACAGTGCTTTGAAGAACACCTCTAGCCCAACGATAAAAATGTGAAGCTGTTTTTAATTGACTTCGTTTTCTGCATTCAGACTTGTTTAGAGATCCTGCCGGACACTGAAAAGGGTCAGGTCACATTCCTCAGATGGCACTTGTGGGGTCTTGTGAGGGAGAAGGAGGTTATTTTTAACAGATGTGCTATAGTTTAAACCCAAACTATCAGGGCCATCCTTTAAAAACATTAGCAATCTTCCTTTTTGTTTAAGTTCTAGCTTGAGGCAATGCCCTGGGCCAGTTAAACACAGCTGATTGTCTAGTTTGGTGCAGAAAGAGATTCTTGTAAAGGAAAAACATGCAGCTACTGGATACTGTTGCTAGTGTTTTTAAAGATTATAATAGGTTTAAGCAGTTGTGACATAAACCAGCATTAGGACAAGACCTGATTTGATGGAGGAAGGTTTGGGCTTCTTTAGAGGATTATAAACAACAAAGTGATACTTCCGTCTTTTTGTTTTTGCTTGGCCTAGACTGGTTTCCTACTAACCATAGCTTTAGGTACTGAAAAACAAAATACAAAAAGAATCGACCAGTTTTGCCTCCAGTGTAGGGCATAGGCTTGGCCAAGTTGGCTAAATTTTTGCAGTTACTTTTTCTGGATTCTTTTTTTCCTCAAGTCTAAAAATGCCCTGGCCAAGGAGGTACTGTCACTACAAATTACACCATGTACAAGTGAGCTTTTAAGAACCACCAATTTATTGAGCTGTGGGAAGAAACTAGTCCACCAACAAATTGATAGGCAAACCACTTTACAATAAAGCTTCGTTTTTCTCAGGTGAATCCATCTTTGCAGACTAACACAAGTCTTTCATTGTTCATTGCTGCTTCCTAAGCGTTGCGGTAGGTTTGAACTATGGTGTGAAATAATTGGACACAATCAAGAGCAATAAGCAGCCTATTTTACTGTAAGAAACTGTTGGTGTGACTTCCGCAGGCTGCTTTATAACAAGGGGAATATGTTGTTGGAGGGATATGGGAACAGTGAGCGACGCAACAATAAACAAAGGGGGCGCTTTCTTAACAATGTGATTAGGGGGGTTTAGGAGGCAAGAAAGTTGTTGATGGAGAAGACAGGAGACGACTGAGGGAGAGGGAGGAGGTCAGCTAAAAACTAAAGCTCATTGTTAGGCAGGTGATTTACGAGGGTACAGCAGCTCCCAGGCCCTGGCATTGGAAGGACAGATCTTCTGTCGCTATAGCACCCGCAGCCTTTTGTATCCATTGTTCCTAGACAGGACTTTGCGGTGGGAGGGGAGTTGTTGTATGGATGGAAGTGGGTGGAGGGATGGAGGGAGGCTGGAGCGATTGCTGGTTGCCATTGTAGAGCCAAAGCTTGTACATCTTCAGCACAGATCAAGGGGCTGCACTGTTCCCACTCTGTAAAGCTCAGAATCTTTGAAAACTCCTCATAACATTCGACCGAGGGCACGATGCGTCTCTACCAGCAGCCCATTATACAGACCCTCAGAGACCAAGGCATCTACATTTTATGACACCCGTGAAGCGACAAATTATCCCCACGTTTCTTTTCCATGAATCTCAAGATGGTATCTTTGTATGTGCTGGGCAGCAGCCACAGGCGGATAGATAAGCAGTCCAGCGTGTGGAATGAGGTCACCTTCTCATCTAGCGCCAAACAGACACCATTTTCTGAGTGCTGCCTGCTTTTGTCCAAACACGGTCACCAGTCAACACTTGACCTTTCATAGCCTTGATCACAATGCTCCTTCTGGCTAAAATCAATTACTACGGGCAGAGTCATATTAAGCAACAAAAGGGCGCGATCTCTGTGTGTGAGTGATCACATGTTGGGGGGCGTCCATGGATTGAGATTCTAAGGCTATTGTTCCATGTCACTGAGTCTACACAAGTAATTTCATCAGACACGCTAATGGACTCTCTGACAGCATTGTCCTGACGATCCTTCTTGAATGGTGAAGAATAAACAGTAATATTCCTCCTCGATGGGTATTCATAAAGTGTTGAGTCAAGGTGAATGAGGATCGGCCCTGCTAGAAACTGGAGCAGAAATCCATCACAATCTTTGGTACAGAGAAATTGTCGACACCTCTTTATTCCCGGATAAAATAAACTTATTCTGAAACCCAAAGTCAGCATCAGATGGCAACACATCATCAGATGGCACACAACATTTTTCTAATTTTTAAAACATTTATCGCTCTCCTTTCCCATTGGAATTATACAGTAGTTTGTGTTGACCTGCTGCTTAATCCCTCCAAAATACCCTGTATAAATACTGTTGAAAGACATAAATGCTATACATCCCGGCTCACTCTGTGACAATGTCAGACCATCACAATATAATCTTTTGTATCATTAGAGTGCTGTGTAGTACTAAGATTCAACAGAAACTAACCAGAATAGAGGAGAATGAAAAGAAAAAATGTCCTGTGTTCAATTCAGTATGTAACAATATGCTGAAAGCCTCCATCCAACATGAGCTAAAGCTAATTGGGCTCATGTTTATTTGCTGCACACTCAGCCGCCTGTGTTAATGAGCTGATAATAATGATAAAGGCAGATAAAAGTGTTCGCTGCCCAGCAATGTTTAGGCCTCGTCCTTTCAGAGCTCAGTGCCCTGTAGAGAAGTGCTATCTAGATCAGTGCCTTATCATGCTCATTAGTTGTCTACTTTCATCTCATTTTACTAATCAGACTTACTCCAGCCTTTTCCTCCATGACCCCAGCTTTAAGTAATGTCAGACCTCATTGAGTCTGGCACTGGGGTTGTGAATCTAAACCCTCAGTTAGCGATCCACGGTCGGCTTTAATCCATCATTCCGCCTCAGGATTGTGTGAGAGTGTGTGGTGAAAGCTGAGCGAGGAGAAGGCAGAGATGAAGGGAACAACCTGATGCATTTTTTATCCCCTCGTGCGTACGTCGAGTAGAACGGGTTCTCACGGGTTCTCCTAGACACCCGCCGCCCACCTGCCTTGCAACCAAATTGGTTTCGAATTAGTTTCATTTCTGATCGAGACATTTCAGACGGAAGCAAGACGAGTTTCATCAGTGATGCCAATTACATAAGTTGGCGTCCTAATTTACAAGTGGCGAGGGTCAAGAGATATTTGTCAGTATACCAAGTCTGTCATGTTATGTTATGTTGCAGGGAATCCCAACATTCAAAGATGGCCGACATGGAAAATGATGATAAACTAATCAGGGGTGGTGGAAGGCTTCTTCCTGGTCTTGGGTTTGGTCTTGATCTGAAAATAACTGACTTTGATTCCATGCCTTGATTTGACATCTTTATTGCTCTCATTGTTTGTTTTTTTCTTTATCATACAACCATTATAAAATGTAAGCTGATGATTCAGCTGAGAGATTACGTTTTGTGTGGCTGCATTTAATAACTTGAATATTAGCGCAATATGACATTTATGACAGTGTGCTAAGAAGCAATTTTGCTTGTGTAATCGTTTTTCCATTATATTGAGCATTTTGTGGTGTACAATCAAAAAACAATGTCATAAAATATTTGTTGAACTATAAACATTTAACCTTGGTGTTGGAAGGTCTTGGCCTCTGTCCCAGCAGAACTGGCCTCGACTCCAGGCCCTGACACCAAGTAGCCACAATGTCCCAGTAAGATCCTAACAAGTTCTAAACATACTTTACTTCTTACTTAAAATTAATCAATTTGTGTTCATATTTCATCAACTAAACATTCTGAACAAGGTTCATTGCTTCAACATGAACTAGTTCTTGTTCACTTATTATATTTTGTTTAAAATATAGAGAGAAATTATTTATGGAGGTCACAATACCACTTATGAATTTGAAAACTGATGACATCATTACCAAGCATTAGAAACCTACCTTATTATGTATTTTTGCTTGCTGAACATAGAACCATTGTGTACCTTTCTTTGCATTTAATCATTCACACATTCACCTCTTAATGGTAGTAAGATGCATTGTAGCCACAACTGCCCTGGGGCAGACTGAAAGGAGGGTACAAGCCCTGGTTCCACTCATAAACGTTTTCAGCTGTCAGAAAAAAAGACGACATCCACTACAGAGCACCATCAGGCAGCTTCTGAGACCGGTGGGTGAGAGGAGATAAGACGGGAGGGCGAAGATTGGGGAGGTGAAGGGAGACAAAATGAGAGGTTGAATCTCATCAGCTCCCTTTTTAAAGATGAGTCACCACAGAGGAGATTATTGCACAACATCCAGGACAAGCGGGTTCAGACAATGGGAACAAGTGTCCCAAATCACCGGGAAATTAAACAGAGATTACAGAATCCCTGCAATCATGAAAAAGTGATGACCACGAGCAAACGGAGAGAGGAGATGAGCTTGCTCAGATGGAAGAAGGGAGGAGGTGCGACGAATGAGCACAAAACGCTGGTTTGAACGAGTCAAATGGAGCCGCGGGAGGCACTGGAGGGCTTGGGGGGAAGCGTTGGCCACCATGTCGGTGTCGTTTACCTGCATCACCACTTGCTGCCATGCCAGTGGCTGACTGATGGCGGGGTTAGGTGGCAGAGTGGCCCGTTCGAGCTGCAGGGTGACGTTGCGGCGCTCCTCCTCTAGGGCTCGGGTTAGTTGCTCAAAACGCTCCTCCTGCTCCTTCACCGAGGCCAGGATGCTGGCGGCAGAGCGCACGTCATAGTCCTCCATGGGTAGAGTTGACGGAAGCTTCCATTACAGGCAGAGGGGGAAGAGAAAGAGGGAAGAAGGGAGGGAGGAGTACCAGGTCATTACAAAACACCCAGACCCAGCCAGCTGGATGAGTGGCATGAGGTTGAACATCACAACGTCAAATGTGAGAGTTAATCACAAACCAGGAGAAGCCGATGATGATTCAGGATTTAGCAAAGCGTCTTCTGAACAAAATTCTAGCATGATGGAGAAATATGGTTGACTGGAAGACTAAAGGTACACCAGCCTTGTTTAGTTCACTTTCATTGAACTCTAGTTAATTTGTCTAGAAGGTCTGGTTCCTTTGGGGACGTGTGAATACGCAATTGAACTATGAATGCAGATAAAAAATGTGAACTCTGGTTTGCCTGAAAACCTATATTTCTGCTTGGCAGAAGTGAACTCTGGTGCGGTTCGAATGCATATGTGAATGCCAAGCGAACAAGAGACCGCTCCATTCTGGTAAAATAAAACCAAAACTAACGCTCATGTCTAGGGTTAGCAAGAGAAACAGCTTGTGGTGTTTGAGCAAAGACAAAAGAGAAATCCTGCAACTGCTAAAATCTGACACTACTCCATTTTAGTCTACATTTTGTGAACGAGGAAGTTGGCTCAGTGTCTTCCTCAGAGGTTTCTGTGACATTTCTTTCAGTAGTTCTTGGAGCAGCACCACCAAGAACTATGCGATGCGTAATGGAAGCGAACTGCACCAGCTGAAATGTAATAAATGTTGCAATTTTGGTCCCCAATCGAACCGACTCTACTTGACTTTCAGATGCAAAAACACCCTAAAGATCTGGGGTCATAAGTCATGGTGCCCTTTCTCCCCAAATTTATTCGGCTACTTTAATGCCAAAGCTTTGAGGGCACATGATTAAATCCTTTTTCTACATGAAGAACTGCATGGAAGCCTCAACTCGAGGCCGGCAAGGCAAAGTCATTAATGAGGATGCACAGCTGGGTGCTGATATTGTGCATCAGAAGCTTTAGCCCATCACGTCATTAAGACACTCTTACTCCTGATGAAATTCAGACAGCAAAATGAAATGAAACGGCACATTACACACTCAGGAAAAGCAAGTATTCATGTTTTTTGGGCTGCAAAGAGGGGTGAAAGGAATGATGTCACAGCTCCAGATGATCAATAACAGCCAGCGTGGAGGAGCGGCGCTCTCATTGGTTACAGTCATGCACGCAGCCATTACGCTTTCCGACACGCAAGCACAGTTACAGGCCAAACGTCCAACATATGCAAGATTCCCGCAGCCATCATTTACAATCTCACACACACACACACACACACACACACACACACACACACACACACACACACACACACACACACACACACACAAACTGATATCCATTACTGATGGAGGCATGATATCAGGAGGCTGACAGCACGGCAACAAAGCAGGCTGGAAATACAAATCCACAACAGTATGGACCAAGGAGATAAGCAGTTAGAAAACAGTCGGTCACCTCAGTTTTAATGGAGCACAGTGATGAACCAAAACCAAGAATGGAGAGCTGGTAGGAGGGGGGAGAGGAAAGAAGAGAGAAAAGAGAAAAGGCAAGACATTTAAAAAATATCTGAAATGAAAATAATCAGACAGCATGTCTTCAACTGTCTTCTCTTTCATGTAGTTGCAAGTTGACATGAAAAGAACAAGTGACCCATTATCTGAGCAAAGAGAAGTTAAAAGATTTAAAGTTAAACAAATTAGACAAATTGGGTAAATGTGTAAAGTTTATAATTTTATAATACATGAAGTCACTTCAAAAAAGTTTACAAAAATCCAATATATAATAATAATATAATAAGGGTTACTGAAGGGTTTTAAGATTAATGCTTAACTTTTAGACGGCATTACATCAAGAACTAATTTGTTTTATTCCTCGATTCTTACAAAAGCCTCCTCAGTGCTATTTTAAGAAAAATTATTTTAATTCTTCAGCAGGGCATATTGATGAACAGATACAAAATATTTGTTATTATACCAGATTATAGTTCAAAGCTAGTTTCCATCTGCTTATTGATGCCAAGATACACACATATGACACTAGCTGCATGACAAAGTGCCCCTGAAAATTATGTACCCACAGAATTAAGTACAATAATAATTGCCTGACTCATTCATTTATATTTATGTATATATATATATATATATATATATATCAGTGATTTTATAACAATTATGAAACCTAAAGGTTAGATACGTTTTTTGTCAAGGATTATGCTAATGCTATGAAACATATTTAGCAACTTTTCACACACCTTTAAGAAATGTCTATATCTTTGTATCTTTAAGGTTTTCACTGCTGCTAGTGATCAACAAAAGGTTCTCGATCCTTTTGTTAAAACCAAATTCTTGAATAAAAGCCACTGTGTCCCAGTTACTTAGAAGATCAACAAACTTAAAATGATGAAATAAACCCTCACTTATCACCCAGCTCCATCTTCACCTCGGTCTTTATCGCATAAATATTACAGCAGATGGGATGTTTAGAATTAAACACAACATGAACACTGGAACCTCTTCTGTCCTTGTTTTGTTGTTTGTTTATTTTTTTTTTTAAAAAAAAGAACAATTTTACAAGAAGCACTCAAAAGGTGCAGCGTAAAAATCTCACGAAGTAAAGACGACATTATGTGACGAGGCACATCGTATCAAAGCCAGACAAAGACAGTGGATGGATGGCTCGGCTCAGCTGGGAGCGTCAACACAGGCAGAGCAGTTTGAATTTTAAACAGGCCGGACTGTGGAAACGGGGTCCACGACGTGTCCGCCTAAGACTGTGTGCACATGAAAAGTAGTCATTCTTTACTATGGGACCTGCTGAGCACAAAGCCCTTATTCCCTTTGAAGCGCACAATCCCCTTTGATGTTTGTTGCATGCTTATCATTTATTTATCCATTCTGCCTCTTCCATTCGGAGTGTTGTGTGCCAAGGAGACTGTGCTCCGAAAGTTAAACTCAAACATCCGTCTGAATGTAAAAGATGGCTGCTTTTTTTTCTGGTCAATCTCACCAAACATTCCAGGTCGGTGTGTGTTTGCAGCAGCCAGCCGGTATCTCGGCTCTGTAAGGGGAGCGTATAAGAATAGCCTGCTTGTCTGTATTGTAAGTCGTCCGATACTTGAGATAAGTGACATCAGTGGAGTTTCCAGAAGCGAGGCTGATTGGACATACTCAAACACGGGCTCTAATGATTCACACCCCTCCGGGCTGGAGGGGTGACAGCGCCATTGCTTCCTGAGTCATTGGGGGGAATAATATGGCAAGCATGTCAGCTACGCCCCACAGCTTATCATTATACACCACCTCCTGGCCCTGCTTAAAATAGCCTGGAATGCAAGAGGAGGGGTATCTGAAGATTTCCCCTCCGCCCACGCGGTTCTTTATATTTTATTTTTATTTTTAAAAGCCTCGACTCAACAGATGTTTGCTGAGAGCCTTGGTCAAAGGGGATAAAAACAAAGCCAAGGCTGTCTGCATGTTTAGCCCCCTTCTCGGTTACACATGCTCCAGTTAGTACTGACTTCAAGTGATGGAGAAGAAATAAAAATAAAAATCAGAGCTAACCTACCAAACCAAAACTATCCTAAAGAATAAGAATTTCCAAAGAGGGAAAGTGAAAATGGTTTATTAATTCCACAGTAACACATGGGTTGGATTTCAGCACCTCATGGCATAAGCATCTCTAATTAAAAAGGGGAGGAGGGCGGGAATCATAATTCTTGTGTGGAGCTTCACTTCTGTTGCAAGTCTGTTTTTTTTTTCAGTCTTGCATAAATGCTCAGCTCCAAAAATAGCTTAACAGTAAAAAAAATAGAGAGAGAAATAAAAAAGCAACCACAAGAAACTGGAAAAGAGTTTGGTGAAAAATCTAGATATAAATCCTTTTTTTGTGTTCATCTGTGTTCTATGAGAAATCTCCAAAAGAGATGGCTTTATGCCACCATGAACCTCTTTGTGGAAAATGTAGTTTTATGAGAAAGTGCAGGTAAAGGTTATGTTTTGATGAAAAGAATGTGGATTTTATTTGTGTGGGCAGGTTGAAATGAAAGGACTGTTTGCTTATGTTAAACATCTGCACAGTGTTCACACCTCTTGAAATTTTAAACATGCAAGCATTTTGGATTTTTCATTATAGTTTTATTTCAAGTTTTTGAAATAAAACTTGACATTTTTGGGGGGCAGTTCAGTTAGTTTTAATTAGCTTTGAGTGCGTTTGCTAGTTTTTATGGGTTAAATAAGCCTCAGTTTTAGATTAGTTTCCATTAGCAATAGCAGTAGTTTTAGTTCTGTCACACTTTGCTTAATTTTTACTCGCAGGATTCAAAAAGGTCAAATTGTTGTATTGTGATTATGTATGCATCAATTCAATTATTGTTTTACAACCAAATGACTCTGGTGTTTTCTCCCAACGTTTGCTGTCGCCATTTTGTGGAGTAGCCAAAGTGCTGCCAGGAGTTTGAGTGCCATGATTTGCTGACAGTTGACATGAACTGCTTTGTGTGGAGGAAAAAAAATCTATTTCATATCAATTCAAAAGGGTAATAAGTAGACCAACACACACAAAAATAAAAGTTATTTTTCTCTAACTCCAGTGTAAAAACACAATATTGTTCCAAATAGTAATAGCTTTTCCCCATTAATGACCGTGTTTATTTATTTCGGCAATGACAATGTTCTCAGTTTCAGTTTTCATTATTTTGTTAGCTTTAGTTTACTGTAATAACCTTGCTTACATCACAACTGAATGTGACAGGCCAACAAACTAGTGCATTATAGTGATGTGAAAGCAGGAAAATGACTTTCTAACTTTCTTACAATTTTACAAGAGTTTGAAAAGCGTTGCTTGCATTTCTAATGATTCCCTGAAACCAGCCACCTTCAGAAATCACTTTGTCTACCAACCCCAATTTTCTAGCTCGCTATAAATAAAGCCAATAAAGTCCAAAACCTCCCTGAACAGGTAAATTAGTCATCAACTTTCCCCAAACTGCAAATTCCCAGAATCATGAACTCATCATCTCTGTCCTCTCTAGCTGGCCTGAAATCTGGCCTGACGAACCTGGAGTCACGTTCTCATTATTTGTGTTCATGTTAAATAAATCAAATTATTGTATTCCCTGTCTCCGGAGTATTTCCACATGTGGGTTAGAAAACTCGACACCGACATGACAGGATAATGACGCGGCATGGTTTTTAATGACATCTCGTGAAAGATCTTATTCCTGTGTGATTTTAATTGCTTTTCTTATTGAATAGAAACTATGCACTTGCAAAATGTGTTAATTTTCCGACATTATCGGAAAATTGACAAAGTTTTGCACACATTTGTAATGGAAATGCAGCTACCGGCCGCCGGGTAAGACGACCTAGTTCTTCTTAGGATAACTACCTGATGTGACTAGTCTCACCACCTCTCAGGAAAAGATCATCCTTGCTTCATACTGAATCCAACAGGTTCTATAGCTCATGATTTTCATAACTGGAGAAAATAGAAATTCAGGTGCTGTTTAAGGTCCACATTTTATTTAATCCTTTTTCATTGAACCGTCTCATTGATTTCAACATGAGGAATATGTGTAAATGCATCAAAAGATGCGTATAAATGCAAATTAATGTCTTTGTTTTTCGTAAAAGGCAGACATCAGTTATTAAATACATATAGGTCAATAGGAAGCTGTTTCTGAGGTTTTTCTCTTCTGTTTTAAATTTTAACACTGCTAATAAATTCAAACGCTTTACAGTAGGAAGAGATAAGTGGGTCAGGACTCAGGGAAGTGTATGTGTAATTTAGAGAAAATGGCAGTTTGCAAGTGGAGACAAATAAATGAAGCCACAAGGAAGCCACTGTGTGCACAGTAAAAGCAATGAAACCACATCAGTCAGTATTTTAGCTACTGCTCATGCCATCTGTCTAAAACGAACTTCCAAGGCAGAGTTGTGCAAAAAAAGGAAAAAATGAACAAGTGTCTCTGCAGCACAGAATAAATCTGAATTGCAATTAAGTTTCTCAAGTTGCAGCTAACTACAGGTGACAGACTTCAAACGTTCAATTACGCAGCCGAGTCTGTCTTTAGATATCCCGGACCAGAACAAATGCCCTCTGCCACTCTGCTCTATAAGACACTGTAATCTGTGAAAAGAAGAGAAAAAAAATCAGTTTCCCTCACCTGATTCAGAAGTGTGAATTATTAAAATTAGAGCGCACTCCCTAGAGGAAATTAAACTTTTAATGTATTGTGGGGGGGGGGGGGGGAGGAATTCTACGAGGTGCTTCAGCATTAAGGAACAGCTCTCCCACGAAGAGATAAAGACAGAGAAGTCTAGAGCTGGCAAGACAAAGAAATTTAAGAACAGTGGAGAAGAAATAGAAGAAGAAGAAAAAGGAAATGTAATTACCTCAGTGATGAACTGAACAATGTGATTAAAGAAGGCATGAGGAGAGAAAAGCGGGCTGTACCTTTGATGCGAGTCCCCTCAGACCACAGGCAGGCTGAGGACAGCTGGAGCTCTGCTGGAGTCGAGAAGTTTGTTCAGTCTGCCGCGGGAGATCTGCAGATTAAAAACAACAAAGAAAACATGGTAAAATCTTTTCCGCCAGCCCACTGACAGCGTATACTTAACATAAGGCTCTTGTGTAACGTAGAGACAAATACTAGGAAGATTCACTGCTAGTTCACGCTCTTAATCATGAGACACTGTCAAGATTGTTCAGCAATACTTGAATGAATACAGCAGCTCTTGGTTTTAAGTCCCACCATATTTTTCTTTACACATGCATTTATTTACATGTGTATTTACATGTGTCTACTGGGTTCCTATGCAGTTCCACGGTGCTGTTTCATAATTGTATATTGGTTGGAAACGGGCTAGGACAAAGTCAAAAAAGTCTTTTATTCCATGTTGGCCACGTTTTAAAATACTGAGCAATTAAAATCAGACCAGTAGGAATGTTTCAGACATTTTATTGCTGAGAAACATGTTCAGTTTGGCACTTCTCCTTTCTCTTTTTGCTGTTTTCTTACTGCGGGTGAAATCTCCAGTTAGCTCGATAACAGTAATCAATAAACAAAGTAGAACTACTGGCAGGAGAAGAGAGACCAGAAGGATGGTTGTTCTGGGAAAATGTGAGAAAACTGTTGCTACAAACATTTCTCACTTAGATGGAAACAACTAGGTGGATGTTTGAACTTTAGATCCCTGATTGAAATGTTGGGAACTAAAAATTGTTTAAATATGCGAAAGTGGAAGTTGGCATGGAAAATGAACTGTTGAAGGTCTTGAAAACCATGTCCCGTTATTTGTTATATGCTTTACTGAAAGTTGACAGTAGCTGCGCTTCCATTCACCGTATAGTTGGGCAAATTGAAATTACAAAAATAAACTTGCCTAATGGAAACATACCCATTTCAGAAAAATGACGTTTTTTGGTAAAAGGTTTTTGAGTCGGGGTGAAAACGTTTTTTTTGACTCCATAAAAATTGGTTAACTTTGCAAATCTGCAATGTAAACACATTTTTTGCAATTCGTGACTCATGCGATCAACAACTGCATGTTACTACTGGAAAACACAAAGACGACAACAGGACGTGGTAGGATGATGATGGAGCAGCATGTTCTTTAATTCTTGTGTGAATTAACTTATGATGTGTGATTTTAAATGCATTTCTCATTTAATGGAAACGCCGCAATTGCAAAATTGAGTTTCTTTAATTTGTTTTTTTGGTTGTTGTTAGGTTTTTTTTTGTTTTGTTTTGTTTTTTTACAAAGTTTCTTGCACTTTTGTGGTGGAAATGCAGCGACTGATGCAGGTTTGTAGAGTTTGCATGAAGTACTATGAAACTCAGAGGCTGGACTCATTCTAATATGGCAGACATCCACTTTGGTTCTGGTGAGCTTTTACTCCAACTGCCTACTGAGCTACACCTGCTGCTCATAACCTCACCAACAAACCCTGCATTAAATAATGAGTCATCCTTTCAACTCCACTTCACTTGCACCTCGACTAGAATTTAATCATTTTTGTGTCATTTCAGCTAATGGATGTCTTTTTGACTCGGCGCATGGCCTGCAGCCACTGCAACATTCAGTGATGAGTCGGAAAATGAAAAGGAAAAAAAGCAAATCCGAATGTACTGATCAGGCTTTTTTACACATCTTTGTGGGGGGCGACGATAAATGTGTGTGTGTGTTGTGTGTGTGTGTGTGTTGTGTGTGTGTGTGTGTGTGTGTGTGTGTGTGTGTGTGTGGGCCGTGGGGGGTAAGTGGGTTGTTTTCAAAGTGGGGGCACCAGAGAGTGCTAGCAGGGGGCCTCAGAGCTGGAGAAGATTGGCTTCCAGTCAAATTCATCAAGCTGCTTTGATTCTCAAGCTAGTTTAGCATAGCAAGAGCCAAATAGACAATTTTCTGACAAGTAAAACACCAAAGGAACCATCCAGCTTTGGAGGACATTGCTGGAAAAAAAACCCCTACAAACTTAAAATTAAAGGTATGAGGCAGTATTTATGATAAACAAATATAGACTAAATAGTGAATAATTAATCATTCCTCAGACTGCAAAATTTGGGAACCCTTGCTGTAGGTGACTGGTATCAGCTAATGAGAAACTTCATTTTTGAGAAAATAAACTTATTTGCCACCTTTTTCACAAGTCCGCAACACGGGAATCATCACCACGACGCTGATGTCAGAAATAGTTTTTAATCATTTATCCTTTTATACAAATAGTCTCCAGATAGGAACATCCCGAAAAGACAAGACAATAGCAATTAGTTCCTCACTGAATCAAAGAGCCGGAAGGTTCCCAGGCAGATATCTTATTGTTACTAAGGAGGCAACACTTACTCGATACACAAAGCAAACCAATTTGTCGGCCTGACCTTCACGTTCACACTGAAACACTTGAGAAATACAAACATCACAAAACACAGGGAAAAGATAAAGACCCTCACTCGGCATTGCAGGGCAAATTATGTTTGATGAATCATGCCAGGGTATGAATCACTCTGTCATCCAATCAAACCTGTCCACAGGCTCTACTCCTTTTGATGGCTGAGGAAACACAAGGCCTGCCAGCTGAACCGCTGGACTGACCGCCCACATGAAGATGTGAGTGATGATGGCTTCAGACTCTCCCGTTCCCACTCTCCCTTGCAGCTCGGCGCTTGTTCATGCTTTCATTTTAATGGGACAAAACAGCTTCTTAAAATTTGCTTCACAGCTCAAGAATTGCTTCAAGCTGAGATGACGATCGAGTTCATCGACAACGTCTTACAACATTTGATGATGCGAGTAGAAGCGCACTGCGTAGTTTGTTAGTTTCTCAGCGGTAATACACCCACTTTGGATTCCCTTTTGCCTTTAGAAGTGTCTTGATTCTTGCAACAAGGATGATAAAAAGACTAATTTGCTGATTGCTTGAGTTTGTGATGCACTGATGAAAGGACAGTGCATCACATTGTATGCCATAATGGGTACTCCATGGTCATCATGGTCAGCAATGACATTCAGGTGGGCTGTGGGGTTCAAGTGCTGCTGATAGGTCCAAATGGGTCAATTGTACTGCTTTTGTTTTTAGACCACTATTTAATTAAGCAGTGTAGCTTATCCCATGGTTTTATTCCAGCTCTACTTTTTTGCTTGTTGTAACCGCAGAGTGAGTTAAAAGTAAATTATCTGGGATGTGTCATTGGTAGGATCCCATCATTATCATCATCATCATGAGCGAAGCAAGGCAGAACCTTGTATATATTTCTTCAACAGGTTAAACTATCTACTCCTCTATTTACACTATAGTAAGTGCATTACTATTGTGCATTTTAATGCACAATATTAATATTAATTAAATATTGTGCACAATGTACAATATTTGGTTTTCTCCGTGCTTCATGTATTGCAGGCTTATTAAAAGCACCACAGAAGCCTGAGCCTGATCTGACCATCAAACTCTAGCAGTCGGTGTGATGGTTTGCTGCTGAAACCAATTTTGCTTCACATTTAAATGGTTAGAAGTTTCAAGCTTACCTTGAAACTTCTTGTGATGAGTCGTTATTAGAGTTAATGCCAACTTGTTATAATTTCGGTCCAGTATGCCTTTTTCCCACTGGATATGTTGTCTTTTTTTAAGGCATTTCTTATAGACTGGAGTGACGTCATGTGAAAATCCAAGTAGATCTGCAGTTTCTGAACCACTCAGACTGACATGAGCAACCAAAGAGTCAGAGTATTATCCACGTGTTGATGCTTTAATTTCAGAAAGTTGTCTTCCCCACATCCAGTGGCAGCCATGTGGCTGATTTGCTATTAGTATGATAAGTTTAATAAACTGGCCAGTGAACATGAGTACAGTAGGTAATAAATAGGCACCTGGTGGCTTAGAGGTACAGCAGGTATGTGACACAGTGTTTATTATTCCCCTTGCTCCACATTCGTCACTGTAAGACATTTGACAAAGGAGAAAAATCTTATTTTAAACTGCAGAAGCTTTGGCTGGAAATCTAAAAGATGAACTACTTCACAGAAGTTTCACAAGAACATACTGCCTTTGTAAAATATACATTTCTGAATAATGAACCTGAAGAATATTTTGCTATCCTTGACCAGAAGCCTATCGTGATGAAAGGGATAAAAGAGGGAGAGAGGATAGGCTGCATTAGCCATTGCTTGACTGTATCTGTGATTTGGATATTTTCTTTTCTCCATGGATTTTTTTTTTTTTTTTTTTGTGTTCCCTTAAAGCCCAGATAGGCTGTGAGCAGCTCGGGTTTCTGCTGCAAACATCAAAGACGAAGCTAAACCCGGCGCTCTACGCGTTATCTGTCTCTCTCTCCATCTCTGTGGATTCCTGCCGAGGCCTCGCATGACTCCTGAACGGAGATTATATTGACCCGTCATTGCAGCCCACAGTATTATTCTGATTAGTTCCTGCTTAATTTCTATTTAAAGTGACGCTGTGGTTTTGTAATCGTCAGGTCAGCAAGCACAACAAAAGCCGGCCTGGGAATGAGAAGATTGATGGTCAGCGATGATAAATGAATAAATGATGCGTCTGCTGCCCCGCTTAGCGCTGCTTAACCTCCCGCCTGATCCCGTGGCGCTGCCCGGAGGTTAATAGTGGGAAATGGTGATTACTTGGGCAGCAGGGAGGGGTTTCATGTGGCTAAAGAGGTGTTGGGGAAAGGCCAGTTGTTACACGCTTTGCTTAAATACTGGAGGTCGAGATGAAATGAAGACTTGTAAATGAGGTGGAAAAGTTGGCAACAAGGCTCCGTTTCAGCTTTCTGTGTTCAACAAAGTACTTTAATGGTAAACGAGGACACAAAAAATAAATGCCTCAAATGGACAAAGGTAGTCCAAAAACTCGACTGCAATCAGAATTATTTACACCGGCCTCTGGAAAACACCGGCACTCGCCACCGCAGCTGCTAAATCCGTCTCTGTAGTGTGACAGTGCGAAGCAGAACCCTCATGCAGTATTTGTGCTCCGTAGCAGCACCTGATACACCACCTGCTGTGTGCTTCGCAGACAATTGCATAATTTATCCCACTTCAACTCCACACTGTTAGAGGAGGACCCCAGTGAAATTCTGTGATTAATAATGAATGCCGAGCGAGGCTACGCTAGCGAGCTGACGAACTGACTGAGTGTCTGGGGAACGCTGCACTGATCAAGGCCTGTCTTGGCCGTCAGAGCCTCTTTGTATTCACAGTAAGAGAGAGAGAGAAAAAATGCCATCATTCATACGGGTTTCTGACAGTTAGAATGAGCAAGATAGCTTGTTGTCAAAAGCTAATCGTTAGCATATTTTAGGGTCAGAAAGAACGCATGAGAGTTTGAGATTAAAATAAATTACAAACTGCATTCCCATCATTTTTCAAAGCAGATAACTTTAAAGTCCACTCATCTAGCCACCTCCCTTCAAAACTGAAAAAGATTTTTATAAATGGATGATGATGTGGCATCTAGAACCACAAAGGGAAATTTCCCATTGATGTGATCAAAGGGTCCTGAATCTTGGATCTTTGTTTACAGGGAAGTAACAACACATTTCTCCAACCGCAGATACATGTAAGAAATTACTTTATCATGTTTTGTTTGTTTGTTAGAATTTTTTGCTTTTCAAACAACAAAACTTGTCCCAGGAAGTCATTATCCACCATGCCAAATTAAATGCAAACTTGTATTTTCACTGAGAACTTTTAAATACCTCTGTGGGGTGGGTGTTTATTAGGTCTTCATTCTCTCTTCAGATTTCCTCCTCAAGCACATAGAAATATTTGCTAATGAAAGCACACATAGGTGACTGTGAGCTTCGTGGAAAGAAAGTCAATAATTAGCTAACTCATTTTAGCTAACATGCTAATCAGTTAGTAAAACAAAAAACTCTTAAACAATATATATATATATTAGTAGACTACATTAATATTCTAAAATTTTACAAGAAGAATGTGGTACATTTGAAGACGTGTTATTCAGCTCGGTTTCTATGTGATGTTATTGACTACAATCAGAAACCCTATGGAGGTATTTTTGTTCTTTCTAGATTTTTTATGTTTAAAATGTGATAAAAGCTTTTATTTACCTCACTGGACAGAGTCACGTGGTGATAGCACTTCACTAAACCAACACATTTGATTCAAGTACACACTTATCAATAGATAAAAACATTGGACGGAATGACCGACTCATTTTCTCAGTGAATCATGTTCTCCATTTATAAAACAAAACCTGTACTTTCCTGCAGCAGGTGTGGGACACGGCGCACCGACAGAATCCCCTGACGTCTCTGTGTTTCTATGTAATTGTTCACCAGAAAGCGTAGCTAAGGCCCGTTGTGCTGATGTTCCTCATGTCTGCAGTGCGGATTGAGAATTCCAAAAAAAACCAATTCATTTTTTGTCCGTCTTCGTAAAACAGGCCCATCTTTATCATCGTCATCATCATCGGATGGGGTACACGAGTCTTTAGGAATGCTCAAACATCACAGGGAGTGTAGGGATGGAACAGGTAGCAACCCTATTCGCTTTGAGAGCAGGAAGAAATTGTTCTACCTCATCAGAACTCTGAGCCTCTGGAGATGTTAATGAAAAGCAAGTGATTGAAAAAAAGCTCTGGCACGGAGAGAAAGGCTCCCTGCCAAGAGGGAGTGAGCTCCCCGAGAAGTTTGAAGGGTAGATGGAGCGAAGGAGGAGAAATTGATTGGCTTGTTTGTATTTTGGACCGTGCACGCTATTAGGCTCTCTCATGCACTTCGGGGAGCGACTTTCAAAGGTAAATTTGTTACCGATTCATTACAGGGGAAACTCAAATCCACCAGCTGCAGCGTCTGATGTGTCTGCTGTAACAAAGTCAGAACCGGGAGGAGAGTGATGGGGGATCATCCAGCTTTTGGGTTTTATCCGTCTATAATATCTGACCTTGGTACTCCAGAGGATAGCAGACGCTCTGCAGAACAGAGGAGAGCATTGTTTTGTTTTCTCTCAGATTAATCTCATCACAGTTCACAGGAATTTGTTTGACAAGTCAAATGGAACTACATCAATTAAAAACTTATGAAACATGACTGACCTTAACCTGCTTCAAACAAATAAGATAAATAAAAATAGATTCATGAAAAAGGGAGACATGTAGAGGTTATGGGCATAAGCAACAGTCTGAATTATGCAATCTGCTGTTTTATCTGTTACAACTCAGAGTTCAAATACAAATCAACTAGTTACAAGGTTTCCAGTCTCCAGCTGATGGCGAGGATCTTACTTCCTGGTTATCCGTTTGTGTAATTTTGTTCAATATAAATAAGGCAGACTATGTCCATGCAAAAATTCTCCTTAATGAAATAAATGGAACTGTTTCAACCAACACTGAGTAAGAACCTGTTTAGGTTAGAGAAGAGGCTACATTCATTTAGAACTATGTAAGGATTTGCTCAGACTTTGCTGATTGTCTTCCATGAAATACGAAATGGTAAAATGTTGAAATGATGCATAATGATGTTTATGTCACTAAGTTGTGTTCATGACCTTCACCTTAGAGAATATGTTTGGTAGTTTGAGCTGCAATAAACTGTTTAAACAGCCTATGCTAATGCTAGATATATTCAGTTACTCTTAGACAAATTGGCCCTTAAGTCAACAAGTAAAATTACTTGGACAACGTTAACCATATATCGAGTATGAAAATTTACTAGTTAATCACTAAAAGCTTTATTTGACATGATAAGTACTTTTTTCAAATCTGGTTAGTTTTAATTCGTTTTGCCTGTTGATCACTGTAGGCACCCAGCCTTCTGCCTGGGTGAAGATCATGACACCACAGGTATATGACATGAAAGGTCAGGGGTCAGGAGAGGACTAGAGCATCAATGCTTCTTGACCATGAGTGACTGGAAATGAGGAGACAGATTCGGCAATTTGGTCGCTCCATTAGTCTGCTGTTGTGAAGAAAGAAATTATGGAAAAAGTAAAGTTTTGATTCAACATTCTAACCAAGTTCCTACATGACAACTGAAAGAAAAAGATCTGGGTACAAAATTGCCTTTCTTCTCAGGGTGGTTGTATGTAGCCTATGAGACACACTGTCAGGGGTGACAGCTGATTTTTTAAATTTTTTTATTTCCAAGGTAAATCCTGCTGAAGAGAGACTCTGGGTTAAGACCCAGAACTTTCTGGAAGGACCATATGTATATCTTCTTTTCTGTATTCTCTGGGAGAATGTCTGGATTTCCCTAATGGACCCGTTACCCTGGTGATCAGGGGGAAAAAAGGAACAAAGAAAGATGGGAAGGATGGATGGATATTTGACTTATACAACTCTGGCCTGGATTGGTCCATATTTGATTGGGGTCTAGGTTTATTTTCCTTTTTTCTGCAGGATATTCTAAAAAAACAAAACAAAAAAACGGTAATTAGCAACATGCTACATTGTTATTAACATGTCAAACTCCAAGACAACTGTCGTTTAGTTCTGTGTTGTTTGCCATCTAAAATAAATATTTCCAAATTTGCAATTTTTCTCATTTAACCTAAGAAGTAAGTTAAATTAATTTATTTAACCTTGATAAAATAAACATCAAGGTTTCTGAAAATTATCAGCAGCTCAAATCAAAAACAAACAAAAATTTATTTAAAGTTACAAAGACCTTGAATGATAACCAAGTGGCAAAACAGAGAATCTCCCCTTTCAGAACCATGAATGAAAACAGTTGGGTGATAATTGATTACAGCACAGTGATCAGGTTGACATCAAGTTGTTAAAAAAGACAGTAATCTACGTCTATTTATTCATGTAATCACAATTCACAACCAAAGTAATCTAAAACAATGGGGTTCAAGTTTTTTTAATGCAAAAACTTCAATAGAGAATAAAAAAAAATAAAGCTTCGACTTAAAAATCTGTATATTCGACTTCGAATACACAGATTTGCTAAAGTGATGCACACCATTCTGGTTAGTAACCATGAATTAAAGGTGACTGCGATGCCTCTCATGCCGTCCGGCTTTATTGTATTTCTTTTGCAATGAGCCACAGCTCATTACACAAAAATAAACACTTTGTTTATGCCGATTACGATGTAATTAAGAAGGACATTTTGTTAGCGCTAGCAAGCAGATAAAAACTCAGAGGGGGGGAGGAGAGGAGGAACAGATGATTAACTGTCGACAATCCCAAAGTCTAATTGCAGTTAAGTGGTGAAAAACAACACCATGGCACAGCCATTCATGCCAAATTGAAAGTGAACAAGATATGTCGGTGTGAGGGTGTGTGTGCCTTG
This sequence comes from Poecilia picta, assembly GCA_033032245.1. Lineage (NCBI taxonomy): Eukaryota > Metazoa > Chordata > Actinopteri > Cyprinodontiformes > Poeciliidae > Poecilia > Poecilia picta. Next base: position 7,076,441 of record CM065361.1, read on the forward strand.
GTGTGCCGGCTGGATGTGAAGGTCACTAGAAGCAGCAACTCTCCTCACAGAGAGAGATTTCATTATTAGAAGAAAAATGTTCAAAATTCTGGCATCCACACTTACAGTAATAAAACCACAGAAACTTACAGCATGAAAAGCGCGCCTGCCAAGAGACTGAATGTGATTTATGAGAAACAAAAATTACATAAATGTGAAGCAGGAAGGAAATAATTCTTAGTTTTCAAATTTGATTATTCTGGAAATACAAATCTGAATAGCGCATCATGCATTTCTATTTGCTCTGTTACTTTGTTACCATCAAATAAATAAATAAGCAGAGCAGTGGTGTCCAGAAATTGTATCTTGTAATGATTTGTAATTATTCAATGTTGCACACTGTGGTTGATGTCTGCAGCTTCCCCAGGAAGGAGAGAAGAGACTGTTCCTCTTGCCGTTTGATCGGCATCACGTGACAAACCCTGATCTGAGCTGACAAACAACTGATCATTAAAGAGAGCTGAGGATCCAGAAGCAAAGAGAAGTCAATAATGGGAAGACGGAGAGAAGGCAGCCCTAATTCCAGCTGCTGACATCCTGAGGCTTCAATGGGAAAGACCTGAGACGCTCTGTTGAGAAACTGACTGAAATTCATCCTAAATTTTTATGGTTACCAACAAATACGAGGAAAGACGTGAAGTAATGTGGGGGGCATTCAGCTGAAAAAAAAATCAGCTGAATGTCTGTCAGCAAGATTGATCAAAATATATTCTTCTGTTATCTGGTATTACAGTGAGACTTATCAGTTGTAAGGAAAAAAACCCCAAAAAACACTCATTTCAAGAATTCATTCAAAGAAGTGGCCGAAGCCCCGAAGCACAAGTCTACCTTGTTCAGAAAAGTTTCCAAGTGTCACACTATGTGAAGGAATGAGGATGATTAAAGGTATTGGAGGAAACAAAGCTCCTTACTGGTAAACATAGACAGCTGGAAAATACCAAAATAAAAAGTCTATAGGACCAAAGCTCCCAGAGGAGGATTTAGGAATCTTTAGACCATTTTCTCTCCTCATTTCAAACAATGTCCTCTTAATCTACACAAAGCCTGGAAGAATCTCACAGCACCACGTGAGTGATTAAGCAGCGCTTCCACTGCAGGAATAGGATAGCAGTCGGCTCGATGTTTAGCTGCAATTAATATCTCAGACAGTGGAAGAGAGCTAAAGCTCCACAGAAAGAAAAACAGACGAGTAATCTGTATAAATGTTTGAAATGGTTTCCTAATGTCGGGGAAGTGCATTTCAGGATACATCTCAGATTAATTCCTGTTGTGACCAAACCTGTGACTGAACCTGTAGCTACCCAGTAACTTGTTAATATCTTACAGGTTCCCTATAGCTGTAAGATAAAGGGATGCAAACAATTAATGGTTTATTAGATTAAAATGAGTTCCAATCAATCAATTAATAACGCCAGCTTAAACCTTCTTTTAGTGTTGTAGTTTGGCTGCCATCCAGAAGAGGCCACTGCTGGTCGTCTTTAGGCTGAGACGGTTGACACAGAAATAAAGATGGCGGGCCATACCGGAAGGGAAAGAGTCCGGTGTGGGATGACAAATACACTTTATGGAGAAGTGAGGTGATTTAGTTTAGCAATATAAACTCAATAAAAGCTCCTTAAATTGTTTTGAAATATAAACATTTGGCGAGTTCCTTAAATTATCACTTTAACGCTGAACTGCATGAAGTGAAATGCTATGAAGGCGAGGATGTGACAGGAAACCACAACTTTGTTATTCACTCAATATTTAACAGCTGACAACATAATAGTAAAATATGTTTTTTAAATTCTGCATATTATGAAAAATTAGACCTCACGGATATAAGAGAAAACTGATATTTAAGAAAATTGACACTTAATTAGTCATTAGATCAAGATCAATCAACTTTAGATTAACTTAATTGATAACTTCCATTCCTAGACAACCTAAATGTACCCAACAGTAAATTATCTATTGGTTTTTACTTCACAGGCGTTGCTGTATTTTGTAGGTACCCCATTACTAAATTACCGTCACATTCAAGCTGTAAAGTATCCACAGACAAACGTAATCCACAAGTACATGATTTGCTACCAAAATAGTTTCTTTACCTCCATCAAACAATGTAGTAATCTGTTTAAAATGCACATATATATGCTTCTCCAAGAGCTTTTCTTAATTTCTTTCTGCTGTTTTTTGGGACCATTTTTCTTCCCACACACATTTTTCAAGCAGACACACAATTAGAAATCTATAATAGCTATTCTCCTCACTGTAGCAGCTAATGACAGACAAGGAAACGTGAATGATTACCTAGAGAACAGAGTGAAGCATTTAGCAGTTAAAGAGCCAATTATTTCCTCAAGGAACCAGAGAAAGTCAAAAGAGAGCGAGCGTACGCGTCAACATTAAACCGTAACCTGCTTCCTGCTTTAGCATGGAAGCTAACGGTTCACTGACTGACGAAGGTAAACGCTGACATGTCATGGAGTAAACCAGAAGATATACAGTAACTCCAGGGCTCAACAGAAGCAGTTCGGGTTTTCATTTAAAGCTTTCACAAAGAAAGAATCAGTTAGGATTAAGCTAAGCCTGACAGAAGTGTCATCATGTAAAGGACTCTTGTTCCTCTGAACCTCCTCCTCCTTGGGTCCATGCACCTCTGATGTAGCCATCCCCCCCTCTGCTTGGACATCTTCCTTCCCTTCTCTTCTGGAGATGTTGACGCCATCAGTAAGCACACCTTCACCTCATCTGCTTCTCATCATTTCAAACTTCATGAAGTACCCTGACCTACTATGCTGATGGAAGAAAACATTGGGTTCTGAAAACAAATGATCGTTTCTGATGCTTACATGTTTTACTGTCCGTAGCTAAAATGTGCTATTGGACCACAGCTGTCTTTTGATGCCGGAGTAAAAAAATCGATCGGGCGTCATAACGAACGGCTTTAATGATGCGGCTGCTGTCTTCTCGGCTTAATGCGATCGTTTGTTAAGCGGCCCGGGTGACACCAGGAGAGTGGCGCTCTGATGAGCCGGCCTGAGCCCTGCTGCAGCGAGCGTGCTTGGCCACTGATAACAGTGCCCAGAGCTCCAAAGGAGAGAATCCCATTACAAATAGCTGCATTAGGTCTGTCAGATTGTGCAGCTGAGGCGGTACATCTCCATTGACCCCGCACTGCCACGGCGCCCCGGTGGGGTCAGAGCGCTGCCCCCCTTCTTGGATAAAATGGACCTCAGCACTTTTAAAGAGAAGGGGGGAGGACGGGTACACTCAGGAGGCATGGACGGGAATACAAACACAAGCAGACACACACAAGGTAAATACTTTTACTATATTGAGTCATGCTGTGAGATGCAATTTTGAAGACACACAAATTAATACACGAGCAAACCAATGTTGTTAAACACTCAGCGAGGCTCCAAATACATTTAAGAAATCGTTCAGGTGAAGTGAGGTGATGTTCTGTTGCATATCATGTTTCTGCTCTTGGTGTGCTCATATATCAATCCAGATCGTTCGATCCAGTCAAGCAATAAACATTAGATTTTGTCAAACGTCATCAAAATCACCAAGCAAATAAACATCAAATGTTACACTTTCTACTGATCAAAGGCAACTGGAAACAGGTTAGTTTTTAGCCTTTATTTAAAGCTAACTTTTTATAATTTTTTTATTTATTTTTTACATATTTGTTGAAACTGTCACTTTGTCACGAAGGTATAATAAACAGATAATCTGAAAAAAATAAAAATAAAATCAAACTCCTGCCTTTTCCAGTGCCAACTAGAAACAACCAATCAGAGCCAGGAGGCGGGTCTTTGTGCTGTCAATCAACCTGACATGAATGGCAAAGATGGTTCAAAGTAAACATTTAATCTAAATTTGCAAAGATGTTGAATAACAAAAATGATTTTGTCTGAACGTCCATTAAGATACCAAACATCATGACTGAAGATCAAACATTAGGAGAGCTACAGCCCTATGGAAGACCAAGCAACAACGTTCATTCATGATTTTTGATGGAAACCTGACCAGAGTTAATCTTGTGCAATATGCTTCAAATTAGTTAATTTTTTAAAACTATTTAATTACATTTTTTACAAAATCTACATCACATGAAAGTTTCATGAAAAAGCATGAAGGAGTCTCTCAAGCAGCTCGAGTTAAAAATCACAAATTCGACATGCCTAAAGGTTTATCAATACTTATTGACCAAAAGAAAGGTGGCAAAATTATCTCAACAAACCAAATATTTCAAATTGTGTTCATACTGAATTAAAACCCTGCTAACATCTGTTTTTACATGCTTAAAGTCAATTTAAGCTGCAAACGTTTGCTACTGGCTCACAAACCTGCTTTTTCTGCACTCTGCACTCTCCATTACAAATACAACTCCCAAACAAATCCAATCTAAAGCTCCTTTAAGAACCGACAGGACTCAGGTCCAAGTCAATATCTCACATCTAGGTCCTGTTGTTCTCTGTACCTTTCAATCTGCGACTCATAATATTCCATCACTGTCAAACAAGACGTCAAGAAAGTCTCTGCATGAGCAGAGATGTAAAAAGGAGAAATTATAGAAAGAAAAAAGTAATAATAATTTGACTGCGAGGAAAGTCATGTGCATGTGGTGAAGACAGCAGGTGACTGAGAATTGGTCCGGCCGCCTCGGTACATTCGGCCAAGAGGATGGAGCAAAATGAAAGATAAGGATTTCATCACAAGATCTATCTCATCTAACGCATGCCGTCAAAGTGTGTGCATCGACAAGCAGAGAGATGTGCCGTGAATGATGTCTGCATGGGAGGTGAGCCAAAAAAAAAGAAACAAGTTTATGCTTTCTAAAAAGAACTGAGCTGAAGCTCACTGTAAATACAGAACCAGAACCTTTGGGAATAACAACGATGCTCCTCGGACCGACGAATCAAAGTTTGGCCACTTGTTGAATCCAGAATAAGCCGGAGACGGTCCATGAAGATGTTTGCGGATGATGCCGAGGGTCTTTGTTTGAGACATTTGGGGATTATACGTGGGTGCTGCTAATTATTCACTCAACCAGTAATTGTTACTGTAAATTTGTTCAAATTAACTCTGTGAAAACAGAAGGAAAGCATACTGCTTGATTTCAGTGAGTATACGGGATTTTTTTCTGCACCGAATACTTTCAGACTATTTACTCAACCCAAAGCAGCGACGTTCTATTATTTTCTTTCCCTGCGTAATGTTGTTTCTGCAGGATAAGTCGGTGTTTGCTGATTGCAAATTGCACCATCTCAAATATTTTTGTCATGAGCATCCTGAAGAAGAAGACATAGAAAAGCTGCGCTTTTGGAAAAATGTGTTCATGAATACATCTCGCAAAAAAATTTAATAAATAAAAAATTAAGATTCCATCCATTGGTGTATTTCTTTCTTTGACAAATGTACACTGACAATAAATATGCAGATAGATAATCAAGTTTGGATTCCCACAGCACGATTTTACAAAAATGTTGCTTTGTTGGTATTTGGGTTGATGGAATGACAGGAGAGAGGAATCGAGCTGATCTGGTGAAATTGGTACATTTCACCCATATGAGCAACTTTTGGCAGCTTTCAGGGGCAGCTAATGTGCAGCTATTATGCATCTTAACACAACTATGCTGATGACACATAAATCTAAGAATAATCTAAAAAAAAAATTTCTAGCAATTTTTTTTGACTTTGGAAGCTCAGACATGTCATTGTTTAGTCAGAATTTCTGAGTTTTGTGGTGGAAATTAACTCCTGTTTTTTTTTTCTTTCCTATCTACAATGTCTCAATGTAGTAAAGGGAAAAAAATAACCTGACTTATAAGCAGGAATTAGTCTAAAAAGCAGGAATTAGTCTAAAAAGCCCAACTGCAGCTAAAACAAAATGATTCCACATGTTTGCAACACCGTCGTTTCTTCCACCTGCAGAATGAGAACGATGTTAACCTACAAGAGCTGCGGGGAGAGGAGGAGGAGGAGGAAATGAGGCGCTGCATAAGTGGTATTGATTGAACTGGTCCTTGTCCAACCTCATTTATAAACAAGGCTAACCTGCCACATGTTTATGGCGGACCGGTCACCCTGACAGTAAGCGATGCTGGTGTGAATCCCAGTGACACCAGTGAAATGCACTTAAACGAGGTCAGCACAAAACAGCAGTAAACAGAACAAAAAAAACTTGTAACATTGATTCCTAACGTCTTATGGATGCTGGGATGTCTAATACATTTATGTTATGCATCTTAATGTGAAGAAATTAAAGGGATTTTGGTATGTATCAAGTCCTTTATCTTCATTTATAGTCCAGCATGCATTTTGATTTTGAGTCGCATGAATTCTGAACAGTGCATGTATGTTAGGATCAAGTATGTGGAAAAATTCAAATGTTCTGCTGCATCGTAGGGGAAAGTTTTTTAATTTGAACTGTAATATCTGTTATTTTAGTTATTTTTTTTCCGTACATGAAGATCAACTGCCCAGGATGAGTGATCAAGTTTACTTAAGTTACTAACCCAATTAATCAGTCAGAAAGGCATCTCATCTCCAGGTTGATATACTTGCAAAATGTAAGGTATGAGTAAATAAAGTAATTATTGGGTTACATCACGGTTTCAGTAGCTCTGTGGTGTACATGACATCTAATTTAGACGTGTTAAAAAAATAAAATAAATTCACTGCGCTCTGGCTTAGCTGGAAATCAAACTGTATAAGTTGCCGTCTTGAATAAATAGGATTTTCACTGCAGTAACATTGAGGTGCTTCGTTGGCAAGAAAACACAGCACAGAATCATAAAGACTCCATTAAGCTCATTTTCATCCTTACCTGTGTTTTCACACACACAACGTACAGATTGATTAGAAAAGTGAATCCTCTTTGTGCTGCAAATGTCAGTGAAACGGTGCCACCAGACTCAAGATAACGTGACATTCAATTCTCAAAGAGCAGATGGATCCGATCGCAGCAGCTGAATCATATGTGCGATGACAGAGATAGAGTTCAAAGACAGATTTTTAAAAATGGATACGGGCTTTGATCTCTGTATTGAATTCAGCCTAATTAGAACAAAGATAGATATGCATCACGTTATCCAAAAACAGGCACTAAACAAGCTCAGAAATGTGCGATTAAACTTCTTTGCATCACTAAAAAGGGCAGGGGGAGCAAATTCAGCATCACAAGTCATCAGTTGCGCACAGATGCCCAGCAGGGCAACACGGGAGTCAAAGCAGCATTTTTTTTGGGGGGGGGGGAAGGGCAATTAAATTCAAGGGAAACAAAGCAAACAAGAACATGAACAAATGATCCGTGTTGAGTGTTCTTATCAGAGCCGGAGCCCACAGCCAGAACGGTTTGCTGCGGAGAGGCTCTTCAGCTGATGTGAAAAGCTGCAGCTGTGAGGTTTCGCGAAAACAAGACGCAAATTAGGCTCCCATCTTCGGTGGAAAGAAGCGTCTGTTTGCTCAGACAGCAGGCCTCATTCTGAGCGCTTTGATCAAAGGACTGACAGTTAAAACTGTAACAGTCTTGTCAGGCTGAGCAAATCCCAAATGTGAGCCGATATAAACAAAGAACTCCTAATTAGCGTTAAGATTACAGAGGGTACGCCGAGCGACGGAGGTTGCGCTCTTCTTCTCCTTCGACGTCTCGGCATCAGTCATGCAGGGATATATCTGGCAGTCACAAGTCTGAGTTATGCAGGCTCTTGTTTTCCACAATTGGGAATCTTATTTTGGCGGGTGGGGGTCCTCCGGGGGCACAGCGGCGTGATGGATGACTTCAGTGAATCAGATTAAACCCATTGATGTGCAGCCTGGTTCACATAGGTCTGCTCACTGTGGCAGTGCTCAGGGGACGTCATGGAGGATGGGCTCCCATGGGATGGTTATTAAAGTTATACTGTAATACTACTGACAGAATGTCTTGAAAATTTGTTTTCACTATTGAATAATACCAGGAGCCCATATGAAGGTCTTCCAGCTCCTTTATAGACAGGAGCTTGTTTTATTTGTTGCCACAGTGTCCAGGTATTTATCTGTATAAGATCTGGAATCGTTAAAATGTGGTGCCTTGTAGTGGGATTTTTAGACAAAGTCGTGGATGGTATTTCATGCAAACATTTGTTTAATTTGTAAAGTTCTAAAGTTCTTTCTCGACCTTTGAGAAAAGTTTTTCTCTCCGAGATCAGATAACGTGACTAGAGTCACAAGGGCGCCCTCCAGAGGCGAGTGCAACATCTCAAAATGTAGAGTTTCTCTTAATAAAACTGCCTTCTCTTTTACTAATGAGTACACCGGGATAAAATTAAATTATAATTAAATTATAGCATGTTCTAGTCGTAAAATGTTTTCACATTTGGCAAAAAAGTCTGGCTGAATAAAGCAGCTTATTGGTGAAGGCGAAGAAATTGTCTGTTGGCTTATACGTATTTGTTTTGCTTGGTTTTAGTGAGATCAGAATAATGAATTATTCGCCAAATAATTGTAATTTTTATTCTGGTTTTTCATGATCTGTTAGATTTGCTAATTTATTATGGCAACCTGTCCAAGAAGTGGAAATGGAAATTAATTTGTTATTTTATTTGCTACCAAGTGTCTCTCCTTTTAAAAGGTTAATGAAATGTCTGTGTGAAAATAAATGGACATTATAAGCAATACAGTCTTGACTCTCTTATGAATAAATATGCTTGATCTTCACCATTTCATCTGTACCCTCTGTGTTGATGTGATGCTGGTAGCTGAACCTCCGTCCCAGTCTCAAGTCTTTCACAAAAATCCATCTTTCCATCTCTGACCAGCTTCTACTGAATAAATCCTCCCCACAACATGATGCTACCCCCTCATGTTTCTCTATGGTGAAACATGGTGGCGTCCTGACACCAATATGAGCGTGAAGTACTCGTACACCTAAAAGCAACCCGATACCCCGGATGGAAATTACTTTTGAGCTGGATTTTCCTCCTGGGCCGGGCTGCACTGAAACTCAAAGACTGGATCACGCTCCATGTCAGATGGTGGTAATATAAGTTATTTTCTGATCTTCCAAAAAAAACAACAACAAAAAACACAGAAGGATAAGGAGGAAAGAAAAATGACATGGCAGGAAAGGATGAAAATGTTCTTAGTTTGGAGATATTTCAAGGTAAACATGAAGGACACAAAGGTATTATTATTATTATTATTATTATTATTATTTCTACATATGATAAATTTTAAATGAAAGCTACAGTGTACGAATGTCATGTTGTGGTTTTATCTTGTTAATACAGTCTGAGGGACTGTAGAGCTGTTAAAAAGAATCACCCTGAAAATAAATGATTTTCTAAATTTTATACATCACGAAAAAACAAATATTTTGTGATTTATAAGTACAAATCTATTAATAACTCTGTATGAGTACTTGGGAGAATAAAGTACCAAAACTGTAGTGCTGAAGCTGGAAAAACTACAACAAAAATAATAATAATTTGGACACTCGTAGTTGAAATGTAAATTTTCCTGTTCCGTTTGTACATATTAAACGACTGGAATGTTGTTTTATAATCTAATTCTAAGCCTCTCCAAAACCTTCTCCCCAACTGTGTTCCTTGGTCTTTGTGATGTGAGTCACAAATATTCATAAAAAATATGCAAATAACTTTTTTATATTGAGATTAAGGTGAAATGACAAGACGACTGGAGACGATGCAGTGAATACAAATCCACATCACACTTTCTGGCTTGAAACACGTCAAAGTTATGAAACATTTTGAGGTATGAAAACTTTTACAAGGCACTTCTGGTGTCTACTTAGCACAATGACACTAGACTTTCTGGATAACAACACATTTCTTCATGTCATATTGACAACTTTAAATTCAGAACAGGATTAGTGTCTAACAAATTGGCTTTTCATATTATCTCCATTACTTCCCTCCCTCAGTCACACAAAAACCTTTTGCCCATTTTCCTTGGATAATGACATTTGCCCCAAATTCAAGGATTACACATATTTCTTCTAACTACTTATCAAATAGTTCCGATAAAGGAACAAATGCAGCACAAGACATTAAAAAATATACAGCCTTCACTTCCTGTTCAGAACAGAAGGGAGAGCAGAGCGGGCCAAACGTAAACAGACAACAAGTACATGAACTCACATCTAAAGGACATTTTACAAACTTGGATACACATTTATGAATTTAACAAGCAGATTTTTGGATGGAAGCAGCTGAGAAGACTCCACACAGAACTGGTCCAAGCTGGGCTTTGAGAACCTTTTTTTGCGAGAGGCAACGATGCTAATAACATCTGTGCCACCATGCAGTCATGAATCACGGCATCTTCATAATATTTAACAAAGATTTTCATTGGCAAACAAGAAAAGATGACTAACAGAATTCATACTTAGCATTTCATACTGTGTCAACTAATTTCTATGTTGATTTTGTGAGAAATTCCTTGGTCAGGGTGTGAAAAATGTGAATATAGTTTAAACTACTGAGGAAGTAAACGCCAGTCGAGTTTTCAAACTGGGTCTGAAAGTAACATCACAAAGTGCAGCAGACAAAGTACGCGGCACTATGTGTAAGTATTCAACGGTGTGTAAATCTTTTATCTCACAGGCAGCAGAGCTCGGAGTGCAAAAATAAGTTGCAACCTTGGCAGCCTCACATATAGCTCTGCCTTTGTTTGAGTCCTTTGAGTGCCTGGTGGAACCTAGGCTGCTGATGAAGTGTTTGCATCAATCCCCTTCAGTCTTGGCCCATCTGGATCCAGGCTACGCCGTGGCAGCGATTCCTCCCTTCGTGTCCCCTTTGGCTCGGCAAATCACCCCCAGCCAAATACTGACAAATTTTCGAAGAGGCCAGCGCATCCGTCTGCTCCGACAGCGACTTTGGCAGGTCACCAGTAACCCACTTAGATCTTTCTGTTGCTAGAAATCTCCTCGTTGGAAAACCGCTGACAGTTTTAGGTAAATTCTGAGGACTGGCCTCTTTGCTCGACTCACATCTCTGACTCTCTTTGTTTAAGGTTATGCATTGGCGCTGCGTGAATAAACTTCAAAGACTGCACATTTTTTGCAAGACCATGAATATTGAATTAAATCATAATCATTCACTCAATTTCAGCTTTGATCAGCAGTGATGATCACCTCCTCTGAAATAATTGTCCTTCTCGAATGATTTGTACATATTACTTCACCCGATGTTATCCATCAGAAACAATTCAGTCATTCTAATGTTTTGGCTTCTCATTGTTGTAGCCGTTCATGTAGCTGATGTGTGTAGAAGATGATGCATGAAACAAATGCAGTTCTAGGTTTATTTAGTACATCAACCCACAAAAATAGGAAAAGTGACAAATGTCTCACGTTTACATAGCTAAAAATGGGTTTGGGGCGAAGAAGCCATAACCTTGTTTGCTAAATTTTTGTAGAATAATAATAAAAAAGGGCTACCTTCTAAACCCACTTTGCCCTTTATTAAGGAGGTCTGGTGCTTCTATTCAATGGTCGGTTGGCGACAGAGGAACCAAGGTCACCATGTTAGGATTCGGGTTAGTGTGAGCGATCTTTCCTATAGAGGATCTTCGGGGGAGAATTCTGACAGGTTGGCGCACCGGTGGCTGATTCCAGTGATTGCCTGGAAGGCCTTTTTAAGAAGCAGTGGAGCAGCCAGTCAACGCTCGATGGTCCCACTCGTTGGTCAGAGCCTAACCAGAGTTCATGTCAAAGCTATTGTTTGAGACTTCATGTAACACTGTGTCTTTCCCCAGGAAACGCTGAGCTGCCTAAATCAAGCCTGAATTCTGAGATCTGCCAGGATCGAACCTCACCGCCTGCCGCTCTCCTCCCCTCTCCATCTCTGATCCTTGGAACGCTCCCGGATCCAAGCCCTTCCCTCCCTGCAACCACCATCCGAAACAACAGTAAGCGGTCCCCCCCTCTGAACCCATCCAGATCTCTCCTCTCCGGTCCCTACTAACCTCTCCCTTCTCTGAACAGAACCAGAGCTGACCTGCCTTCAGATCTTCCGGAGCACTATCTAACCGTGCTTTGAAACTTATTAAAACTCTCATTGAACAGTGATTCCGAGTATTGTCGTGTGAACTTGCATGTGGGTCAAGAAACTGAAATCCAACATGACAGAACCATCGAGCCAAGTCGACCCAGCAAGTTCTCACACAAGACCCGCTCTAAGCTCAGCTGAACTCCTAGCCCGTCACGACGCCATGCTGCGTACTCTATTGGATCAGCAAAATTTCCAGGGGCAGATAATGAATCAATTGAGGACGTCAGTCTCAGAACTGACAGATAGACTGGAACAAAATCCTCCGCCTCCTAATACAGCCGGTGCAGCAGCCGCTGCCGTCGCTCCTCCACCCAGTGCGGGGTCTCCAATGCAGTCAACCCCAGCTGGGACGCACCGGGGTCGTGAGGTTTCACTTCCGACACCGGATCACTATTCTGGAGAGATTGGAAAGTGTGGAGGATTCATCATGCAATGCTCCATCGTATTTTGCAGAGCTCCAGACTCTTTTCCAGATGACACTGCTAAAATAGCGTACATGATCGGGTTATTGAAAGGAAAAGCCCTGCGATGGGCAGAAGCTAAATATAACCTGGCATCTCTTTCTCAAACGCCATTTGTAACCTTTCTAAGTGAGTTAAAACAAACATTCGGCTATGCAGAGTCTAGCTCAGAAATCACGCATCAGCTTTGGAACTTGAAACAAGGATCCCGTTCTGCAGCTGAATTCGCAATAGATTTTCGCACCCTTGCAGCTACGTCTGGGTGGAATGACGAAGCTCTAAAAGGGGCTTTCATCCAGGGTCTAAATGAGAATCTGAAGGATGAACTGGTCTACAGGGACGAACCGCCCAATTTGGAGGCTTTAATATCCTTGGCTATTAAGATTGATAACAGACTTCGAGGGAGGTCCCGAGAAAGGAAGGGATCTAAACCTGTGTTTTTTCCGGACAGTTTCGCTTCCGAGGTTGCCATGGAAACCGTACCGAGCGCTCTTCCTCCCGAGGAGCCCATGCAGATTGGCCGCACCAGGATTTCCCCCACAGAAAGGCAACGAAGGCTAGAAGCTCGAGCCTGCTTCTACTGCGGTCTGACTGGCCATTTTGTCGCTGCATGTCCCGCTCGGTTAAAAGGGAGAGCCCACCAGTGAACACGGGAGTCCTGGTGGGTGGATGTTCCAGTTTGATCTCCCGATTCTCTCTTCCTGCCTCGCTTTGCATCAATCAAAGGTCAGTTAACCTCTCGGCACTAATCGATTCAGGATGTGAACAAAACCTGATCGATAAAGAACTGGTTAAGAACCTTAATATACCTACGATTTCCCTCCCCGCTCCAATCCAAGTTTCCGCCCTGGATGGAGGAGTTCTGCATGCAATTTCATATCAAACTAAACCAGTCGAACTTCTGGTTTCAGGCAATCACCGAGAGTTTCTCACTTTCTATGTGTTTCCCTCACCACAGAGCCCTTTGGTGCTGGGTATTCCCTGGTTGAGACAACATAATCCTCACCTTAACTGGTATGAGGGAAGAGTGGAGTCATGGAGCCGAACCTGCCACGCAACCTGCCTGCTGTCGGCCTTGACGAATCCAAAACTGGACACCACCCAGGAGGACGAAGATGACGCCCAGGATCTGTCCAAAGTGCCCCCCGAATATCATGATTTGAAAATGGTGTTTAAAAAAAATAAAGCGCTTTCACTTCCCCCCCACCGCCCCTACGACTGCGCTATTGATCTTCTTCCGGGCGCTCCGCTGCCCTCCAGTCGGTTGTATAACATCTCTAAACCGGAGAGGGAGAGTATGCTAAAATATATCAATGAGTCACGGGCTGCAGGCATCATCCGCCCCTCTACGTCTCCGTTAGGGGCGGGATTTTTTTTTTGTATCCAAGAAAGACGGCTCACTCAGACCATGCATTGATTACAAGTGCCTTAATCAGATCACAGTTAAAAATAAGTATCCTCTTCCCCTCCTCACGTCAGCTTTTGAACCGGTTCAGGGCGCCACAGTGTTCACTAAACTGGATTTACGAAATGCTTACCATCTTGTGCGCATCCGCGAAGGGGACGAATGGAAAACAGCGTTCAAAACCCCGTTGGGCCATTTTGAATATCTAGTCATGCCATTTGGTCTGACAAACGCTCCAGCGGTTTTTCAATCCCTCATCAATGACGTGCTGCGTGATTTTCTGGATCAGTTTGTGTTCGTTTACCTGGATGACATTTTGATCTTCTCTAAGAACATAACTGAACACAAACAGCATGTCAGATTGGTCCTACAACGTCTTCTTGAAAATAGTTTGTACGTTAAGGCAGAAAAGTGCGAATTTCATGTGCCTTCCATCTCGTTCCTGGGGTTCATCTTGGAGAGCGGGCAGGTGAAGCCGGATCCGGAGAGGATTCGTGCAGTTCTGGATTGGCCGACTCCCTCCTCCCGGAAACAGTTGCAACGTTTTTTAGGGTTTGCTAACTTTTATCGGAGGTTTATCCGGAACTACAGTCAAACTGCAGCCCCCATGACAAGCCTCACATCCACCAAGATCCAGTTTACCTGGACTCCTGAAGCAGAAGCAGCTTTCTCGGCTCTGAAGGAGAAGTTTGCTAGCGCTCCTGTTCTGATCCAGCCGGATCCCTCTCAGCAGTTCACGTTGGAGGTGGATGCTTCTGACTCGGGGGTTGGAGCGGTCTTGTCTCAGGTCTCGCTCTCTGATCACAAACTGCATCCATGCGCCTTTTTTTCTCGCCGGCTGTCGCCTTCAGAGAGAAACTATGACGTAGGGGATCGGGAATTGTTAGCTATTAAAATGGCTTTTGAGGAGTGGCGCCATTGGCTGGAGGGGGCTGAGCTCCCGATCGTGGTGTGGACAGATCATAAAAACTTGTCCTACCTGCAGACGGCCAAGAGGTTGAACCCTCGGCAATCCAGATGGTCTCTTTTCTTTTCGAGATTCAACTTTCTTATTTCTTACAGACCCGGCTCGAAGAATGTGAAACCTGATGCCCTCTCTCGACAATTCTCCTCTGATGAGGGTGACCCTGTTGTGGACACCATAGTGCCGCGGTCATGTATTATGGGGGCGGTTTCCTGGGACATCTCCGACCTGGTCCTCAGAGCTCAGCAGTCCGATCCTGATCCGGGTACCGGTCCTTCGGGCCGCACTTATGTTCCCTTTTCTGTTCGTTCCCGGTTAATTCAATGGGCCCACGCTTCTCGTTTTTCTGGCCATCCCGGCACGGGCATCGTCATAATATTTAACCAAAGATTTCATTGGCAAACAGAAAAGATGACTAACAGAATTATACTTAGATTTCATACTGTGTCAATAATTTCTATCGTTGATTTTTGTGAGAAATTCCTTGGTCAGGGTAGTTGAAAAAATCGTGCAATAATAGTTCCTAAACCCATCGACTGAGGATGTGTATGTGTGTGTCCGTCGAGTTTTAAACTGGGTTGAAAGTAACATCACAAAGTGCAGCCGACAAAGTACGCGGGCACTAGTGCTGATGGGGTCACAATGTTGTAAGTAATTCACGGTGTGTAAATCTTTTTTCTCACAGGCTAGCAGATCGCTCGGATGAGTGCAAAATCAAGTTGCAAGCCTCTGGCAGACTCACATAGTAGCTCTGCTTTGTTTGAGTTCACTTTGAGTTGCCTGGCGGTTGGACCCTTAGGCTTGTCTGCTCGCAAGTCAATGTTTGCATCATTCACCCACTTACACGTGTTGGCCCCATCTGGATCCAGGCTACGCGCCCGTGGCAGCGATTCTCCTTCGTGTCCCCTTTGGCTCGGCAAATCACCCCAGCCAATACTGACTTAATTTTCGAAGAGGCCAGCGCATCGTCTGCTCCCGGACAGCGACTTATGGCAGGTCACCAGTACCCACTTAGATCTTTCTGTTGCTAGCCACACTTATTCCTCCGTTGGAAAATCCTCACCGGCCTGAAGTTTTAGGTAAATTTGAGGATGGCTCTTTGCTCGACTCCACATCTTGACTCTTCTTTGTTTAAGGTTATGCGATTGGCGCTGAGTGGATTAAATTCAAAGACTGCCTTTTTTGCGAGACCATGATATTGAATTAAATCATAATCTTCATCAATTTCAGCTTTGATCAGCATGGTGAGTGTATGATCACCTCTCTGAAATAATTGTCCTTACTCGGAATGAATTTGTACATATTACTTCACCGAATGTTATCCCTCAGAAACATTCAGTCTTCTAATGTTTTTGGCTTCTCATTGTTGTGCCCGTTACATGTAGCTGATGTGTGTAGAAGTTGAAGCATGAATCAAATGCAGTTCTAGGTTTTATTTAGTACTTCAACCCACAAAATAGGGAAAAGTGGACAAATGTCTCAGTTTACATAGCTAAAAATGGGGTTTGGGGCGAAGAAGCCATAAACCTTGTTTGCTAAATTTTTGTTAGAATAATAATAAAAAAGGGCTACCTTCTAAACCCCCTTTGCCTTTATTAAGGATGTCTGGTGTTCTATTCTCAATGGTCTGTTGGCGACAGTGGAACCAGGTTCACCCATGTTAGGATTATAAGGGTTAGTGTGTAGCGATCTTTCCTATAGAGATCTTGGGGGGGAATTCTGACAGGTTGGGGCACCGGTATGGCTGATTCCAGAGATTGCCTGGAAGGACCTTTTAAGAAGCCAGTGGGAGCAAGCCAGGTCAACGCCTTCGATGGTCCCACTGTTGGGTCAGAGCCGAACCAGAGTTATGTCAAAGCTATTGTGTTTGAGACTTCATGTAACACTGTGTCTTTCCCCAGAAACGTTGAGCTGCCTAAATCAAGCCTGAATTCTGAGATCTGCCAGGATCGAACTCACCGCCTGCCTCGCTCTCCTCCCCTCTCATCTCTGATCTTGGAACGCTCCCGGATCAGCCCTTCCCTCCTTCACCACCATCCGAAACAACGGTAAGCCGGTCCCCCCTCTGAAACCCATCCAGATCTCTCTCTCCGGTCTCCTAACTAACCTCTCCTTCTCTGAACAGAACCAGTGCTGACTGACCGTCAGATCTCCGGAGAGCATATCTAACCGTGCTTTGAAACTTATTAAAACTCTCATTGAACAGAGATTACGAGTATTGTGTTTTAACTTGCATGGGGTCAAGAAAACTGAAATCCAACATGACAGAACCAACGAGCCAAGTCGACCCCAGCAAGTTCTCCCACAAGACCCGCACTAAGCTCAGGCTGAATCCTAGCGTTCACGACGGCATGCTGCGTACTTATTGGATCAGCAAAATTTCCGCAGGGGCAGTTAATGAATCAATTGAGGACGTCAGTCTCAGAACTGACAGATAGACTGGAACAAAATCCTCCGCCTCCTAATACAGCCGGTGCAGCAGCCGCTGCCGTCGCTCCTCCACCCAGTGCGGGGTCTCCAATGCAGTCAACCCCAGCTGGGACGCACCGGGGTCGTGAGGTTTCACTTCCGACACCGGATCACTATTCTGGAGAGATTGGAAAGTGTGGAGGATTCATCATGCAATGCTCCATCGTATTTTGCAGAGCTCCAGACTCTTTTCCAGATGACACTGCTAAAATAGCGTACATGATCGGGTTATTGAAAGGAAAAGCCCTGCGATGGGCAGAAGCTAAATATAACCTGGCATCTCTTTCTCAAACGCCATTTGTAACCTTTCTAAGTGAGTTAAAACAAACATTCGGCTATGCAGAGTCTAGCTCAGAAATCACGCATCAGCTTTGGAACTTGAAACAAGGATCCCGTTCTGCAGCTGAATTCGCAATAGATTTTCGCACCCTTGCAGCTACGTCTGGGTGGAATGACGAAGCTCTAAAAGGGGCTTTCATCCAGGGTCTAAATGAGAATCTGAAGGATGAACTGGTCTACAGGGACGAACCGCCCAATTTGGAGGCTTTAATATCCTTGGCTATTAAGATTGATAACAGACTTCGAGGGAGGTCCCGAGAAAGGAAGGGATCTAAACCTGTGTTTTTTCCGGACAGTTTCGCTTCCGAGGTTGCCATGGAAACCGTACCGAGCGCTCTTCCTCCCGAGGAGCCCATGCAGATTGGCCGCACCAGGATTTCCCCCACAGAAAGGCAACGAAGGCTAGAAGCTCGAGCCTGCTTCTACTGCGGTCTGACTGGCCATTTTGTCGCTGCATGTCCCGCTCGGTTAAAAGGGAGAGCCCACCAGTGAACACGGGAGTCCTGGTGGGTGGATGTTCCAGTTTGATCTCCCGATTCTCTCTTCCTGCCTCGCTTTGCATCAATCAAAGGTCAGTTAAACCTCTCGGCACTAATCGATTCAGGATGTGAACAAAACCTGATCGATAAAGAACTGGTTAAGAACCTTAATATACCTACGATTTCCCTCCCCGCTCCAATCCAAGTTTCCGCCCTGGATGGAGGAGTTCTGCATGCAATTTCATATCAAACTAAACCTGTCGAACTTCTGGTTTCAGGCAATCACCGAGAGTTTCTCACTTTCTATGTGTTTCCCTCACCACAGAGCCCTTTGGTGCTGGGTATTCCCTGGTTGAGACAACATAATCCTCACCTTAACTGGTATGAGGGAAGAGTGGAGTCATGGAGCCGAACCTGCCACGCAACCTGCCTGCTGTCGGCCTTGACGAATCCAAAACTGGACACCACCCAGGAGGACGAAGATGACGCCCAGGATCTGTCCAAAGTGCCCCCCGAATATCATGATTTGAAAATGGTGTTTAAAAAAAATAAAGCGCTTTCACTTCCCCCCACCGCCCCTACGACTGCGCTATTGATCTTCTTCCGGGCGCTCCGCTGCCCTCCAGTCGGTTGTATAACATCTCTAAACCGGAGAGGGAGAGTATGCTAAAATATATCAATGAGTCACGGGCTGCAGGCATCATCCGCCCCTCTACGTCTCCGTTAGGGGCGGGATTTTTTTTTGTATCCAAGAAAGACGGCTCACTCAGACCATGCATTGATTACAAGTGCCTTAATCAGATCACAGTTAAAAATAAGTATCCTCTTCCCCTCCTCACGTCAGCTTTTGAACCGGTTCAGGGCGCCACAGTGTTCACTAAACTGGATTTACGAAATGCTTACCATCTTGTGCGCATCCGCGAAGGGGACGAATGGAAAACAGCGTTCAAAACCCCGTTGGGCCATTTTGAATATCTAGTCATGCCATTTGGTCTGACAAACGCTCCAGCGGTTTTTCAATCCCTCATCAATGACGTGCTGCGTGATTTTCTGGATCAGTTTGTGTTCGTTTACCTGGATGACATTTTGATCTTCTCTAAGAACATAACTGAACACAAACAGCATGTCAGATTGGTCCTACAACGTCTTCTTGAAAATAGTTTGTACGTTAAGGCAGAAAAGTGCGAATTTCATGTGCCTTCCATCTCGTTCCTGGGGTTCATCTTGGAGAGCGGGCAGGTGAAGCCGGATCCGGAGAGGATTCGTGCAGTTCTGGATTGGCCGACTCCCTCCTCCCGGAAACAGTTGCAACGTTTTTTAGGGTTTGCTAACTTTTATCGGAGGTTTATCCGGAACTACAGTCAAACTGCAGCCCCCATGACAAGCCTCACATCCACCAAGATCCAGTTTACCTGGACTCCTGAAGCAGAAGCAGCTTTCTCGGCTCTGAAGGAGAAGTTTGCTAGCGCTCCTGTTCTGATCCAGCCGGATCCCTCTCAGCAGTTCACGTTGGAGGTGGATGCTTCTGACTCGGGGGTTGGAGCGGTCTTGTCTCAGGTCTCGCTCTCTGATCACAAACTGCATCCATGCGCCTTTTTTTCTCGCCGGCTGTCGCCTTCAGAGAGAA
The DNA here is from genome assembly GCA_033032245.1 of Poecilia picta. NCBI lineage: Eukaryota > Metazoa > Chordata > Actinopteri > Cyprinodontiformes > Poeciliidae > Poecilia > Poecilia picta. The sequence continues at coordinate 7,096,271 of CM065361.1, forward strand.
ACTATGACGTAGGGGATCGGGAATTGTTAGCTATTAAAATGGCTTTTGAGGAGTGGCGCCATTGGCTGGAGGGGGCTGAGCTCCCGATCGTGGTGTGGACAGATCATAAAAACTTGTCCTACCTGCAGACGGCCAAGAGGTTGAACCCTCGGCAATCCAGATGGTCTCTTTTCTTTTCGAGATTCAACTTTCTTATTTCTTACAGACCCGGCTCGAAGAATGTGAAACCTGATGCCCTCTCTCGACAATTCTCCTCTGATGAGGGTGACCCTGTTGTGGACACCATAGTGCCGCGGTCATGTATTATGGGGGCGGTTTCCTGGGACATCTCCGACCTGGTCCTCAGAGCTCAGCAGTCCGATCCTGATCCGGGTACCGGTCCTTCGGGCCGCACTTATGTTCCCTTTTCTGTTCGTTCCCGGTTAATTCAATGGGCCCACGCTTCTCGTTTTTCTGGCCATCCCGGCACCAGTCGAACCACAGCATTAATCAGACGCTCCTTCTGGTGGCCATCCCTTAACAAGGATGTTAAGGATTATGTGTTGGCCTGTCCTACCTGTGCTAAAAACAAGTCTCACCATCAACCTCCCAGTGGTCTCTTGCAGCCCTTACCTGTTCCAGGACGTCCTTGGTCGCACATCGCCCTCGATTTTGTTACCGGTCTGCCTCCTTCTAAGGGGTTCACAGTCATACTTACCATTGTTGATCGGTTCTCCAAAGCCTGTCATCTGGTGCCCCTTAGGAAATTGCCCACTGCCATGGAAACTGCTCTGTTGCTGGTTAAACACGTTTTTAGGCTTCATGGGATTCCTACAGAAATCTTGTCTGACCGGGGTCCCCAGTTCATCTCCAAGGTATGGAAAGGTTTTTGTGGTGCGCTTGGGGCAAAAGTGTCTTTGTCTTCTGGTTTTCACCCTCAGACTAATGGGCAGACCGAGCGTATGAATCAGGAGATGGAATCTACACTTCGTTGTATGTGCTCCTCCAACCCCTCATCATGGTCCTCCCATCTGCCCTGGGTGGAGTATGCCCATAACGGCCACGTTTCCTCTGCTTCTGGTCTGTCTCCGTTTGAGTGTTCACTGGGTTATCAGCCTCCTCTTCTCCCTTCAGACGAACCTCAGAATGCCGTCACTTCAGTTCAACACCATATCCGGAAGTGTCAGCGCATCTGGAAGGAGGCTGCTGCAGCTTTAAATCGGACCGCTGCCCAGAACCGCCGTTTTGCCGATAGAAAAAGGAAACCAGCCCCTGTTTATAGCCCAGGTCAGAAGGTGTGGCTTTCGGCTAGGGACATTCCCCTCAAAGCCGCTCCAAAGAAACTGTCTCCAAAGTTTTTGGGTCCTTTTGAGATCCAGGCCGTTGTGAACCCCTCTGCGGTTAGACTCAAGCTCCCATCTTCTCTCAGGGTCCATCCAGTTTTTCATGTTTCTATGCTCAAGCCTGTGAAGTCTTCCCCACTTTGCCCCCCTATTAGTCCTCCCCCTTCTGCCCGTCACATCGATGGGGGCCCAGCCTACACTATTAATAAAATACTGGATGTCCGTCGACGGGGCAGGGGTTTCCAGTACCTTGTGGATTGGAAGGGTTACGGCCCTGAGGAGCGCTCCTGGGTTCCTAGGTCATTTATTTTAGATGAGTCTGTTCTTAGAAGATTTCACGCCTCCAGGGATTCGGGGTCGTCCAGACCGCCAAGTGGCGGTCATTGAGGGAGGGGTACTGTTAGGATTCGGGTTAGTGTGAGCGATCTTTCCTATAGAGGATCTTCGGGGGAGAATTCTGACAGGTTGGCGCACCGGTGGCTGATTCCAGTGATTGCCTGGAAGGCCTTTTTAAGAAGCAGTGGAGCAGCCAGTCAACGCTCGATGGTCCCACTCGTTGGTCAGAGCCTAACCAGAGTTCATGTCAAAGCTATTGTTTGAGACTTCATGTAACACTGTGTCTTTCCCCAGGAAACGCTGAGCTGCCTAAATCAAGCCTGAATTCTGAGATCTGCCAGGATCGAACCTCACCGCCTGCCGCTCTCCTCCCCTCTCCATCTCTGATCCTTGGAACGCTCCCGGATCCAAGCCCTTCCCTCCCTGCAACCACCATCCGAAACAACAGTAAGCGGTCCCCCCCTCTGAACCCATCCAGATCTCTCCTCTCCGGTCCCTACTAACCTCTCCCTTCTCTGAACAGAACCAGAGCTGACCTGCCTTCAGATCTTCCGGAGCACTATCTAACCGTGCTTTGAAACTTATTAAAACTCTCATTGAACAGTGATTCCGAGTATTGTCGTGTGAACTTGCATGTGGGTCAAGAAACTGAAATCCAACATGACACACCAGTCCATCACAGAGACACACAGAACAGACAACAGGTACATGAACTCACATTTTAGGGACATTTTACAAACTTGGATATCACATTTATGAACCTAACAAGCAGATTTTTGGATGGAAGCAGCTGAGAAGACTCCACACAGAACTGGTCCAAGCTGGGCTTTGAGAACCTTTTGTTGCAAGAGGCAACGATGCTAATAACATCTGTGCCACCGTGCAGTCATGAATCACGGCATCTTCATAACAAAGATTTTCATTGGCAAACAAGAAAAGATGACTAACAGAATTCATACTTAGCATTTAATACTGTGTCAACTAGTTTCTATGTTGATTTTGTGAGAAATTCCTTGGTCAGGATGTGAAAAATGTGAATATAGCTTAAACTACTGAGGAAGTAAAAGGTTAACAAGAACATCTCAAGTAAACAAACTTGCTCACCTGTTAGAACTAAAATGCTGAAATTCAACCAAACGCAAGATTATTATATTGTAATGTCTGAGTAGACCATTAGTCCAAAACAATGGTCTGAGAAGAATCCTAATGTCTTATGAACCAAGAAATTGGGTCACCAGCTTTAACTCGTTCTGTTTACAACTACACCGCCTCTGTCCCAACAGCATAACTCAGTTTTTATGGTTTACATCACACAGTGATGCCGTCATGTAACTAGATTACACTTGGATGTTGCACCTCAGACTCGCGGCTCTCATTGACGATGCCAGCTGCAACAACCCCGGCAGGTGTGTGTATAGATAAACAATGAAAATAAAAAAGCAGTTTAACGACGCTCAAGAATGACAGATGCTTTTCTCAAACACATTCAGGTCCTGCAATTTTCCTGATGCAAACAAACACCATTACCAGAGAACATGGCGATGCACAGTGTCGGATTGTGTTTGCAACATATGGAGCGCAGCATGCAAACTCACATGGGGAGTCAAGAGATTAATCAGTTCTAAATGGGAAGCTCACGCTGAACACGGAGAAAGGTCATTTCCAGACTGTACGTACATTGTGTTAATGTACAAAGCTGGGAGATGGTGCTGATTCATCAGAGAACGAAATTCAACATTACAATGTGAACCTAACTGCATAGATTTCTTTTTACCATTTCAAAATCAACAGGAACTTCATTACATTTTTATAAAAAAAATCGGCCAGTAATGGTCAGGCAGTAAGAAATGATTTTTTAGTAACTTGGTTGCCCACAGCTTATGGCTAAGAGCAGCATTATGAGCAGAAGATGCTTCTAAACCATAGTGCATGGCTGCTTAACATCTCCTTATTGTTCTGCATTGAAAGCTGCTTCATAAAACCCTACATATAGCCATCTAGCTGCTAAATGGAGAAGAAAATTGTGCCACTGAATAAGCTATAAAAGAATATTGTGTTGTGTTGGATTGTTTAATGGACGTGGTTCGGCTGCTGTGGGGTAATGGAAGGATTATACAATCATACGAGAGCGAGTGAGCGCAGAGCCAAGGAGAATTCAGATCAGTTTATGGATGTTACGGTGAATATGATGATGTGTGGCAATGAAAAGAGCTGTCAAAAAAAAAAAAAGAACTTCAGAGGAATAAATATGCAGAAATTGTAACTGCACTTTGAATTTATGTGTATTGAAATTCAGCCAGGTGAAACAAGCTCCATTAGCGAGGAGTGGTGGATAATAACGCTCATATACTTCATTGCATTGGCAAAAAAATAGTTTCTATGCAAAATATGAGTACCAAGAAGTAAGACTCACATGAGTAGCTTCATTTTGGACAGGTTTCAGTTTTCTCACATTGCTTGTTGACTTAATGGACAAACCTATTGAGCAAGGACCCGGGTGAGACGGCACCAAAGCCTGGATCAATTGCTGCCGTTTGTTCTGCCGATAATTTGCTAATCTCCTAATTGAAGCATTGACATACTCTATTGGACATACTCTTGTTGGTGACTTTATTAGCAACTCCTTACTAGTACCAGTAACATCTGCCTTCAGAAATGCCCCAGTTCCTATTGGATTCAACAAAATGTTGGAAACGTCCCTCAGAGATTTTGGTCTACAAGTATATCAATTCTATAGCATCACAAAGTTGCTGACACCATCGTCAATGACGTAAATCTTCTGTTCACATCTCAGTGGTGCTCAGTTGGGTTGGCATTAATGACTGTGGAGACAACCAGTGAGAGAGGAGCTGATTTTTTGACAAGTTGTATTACTCTGGTAGACGTAGCCATCAGACAACTGTAATAATTTTGATGGTTCAATGGTTCCAAGTGTCCCAAGAAAATATCCCTACGCCACTGTACTGCCACCAAAAGCTCGAATCATTAGTAAGAGAGGAACTTTTGGAAACGTTTGTCTTCACCAAATTCCACCTGCTCTCTGAACGTTGCAGTGAAAATTGAGAATCAAGGAACCACACAATACTTTTCCAATCAGTTACTGTTGAGGTTTCTGATCTTAGACGACAGTAGAATCAGAATAATATTAGGCCTGGGACTGGACAAACTTCTTAAAGGTGAAGTGCATATGAAGCTGAAAAAGTTAGGCTTCATCTCTACCATATATTATGCATTCTAACTATGAAACAGCAAATCTATAATTTATAGCACTTTCTACATTTCTCTGGGTTATAATTACTGTGGTATTTTCTGTGCAGAAAAAAATAAAGAAAATAACAGCCTCAGACCAAAAGCTGCAAGAGTTTTCTGAGACACGTACTTTGCAAAAATATGTGCTATATTAACTTTGTTCTCTACCAACTTTTTTTTAAACTAAAGGAAGTTACACTCCTGGGCAGGAAAGTGGCTCGCTTCCCAGCTGGACTGTTTGTACCTGCGGAGATGTGCAACTTAGCAACAGAGACATCATCACAAACACTGTCACTGCGGCAGCGTTTACCGGCACCCATGGCTGGAAGTGCTCATTTACAGGGAGGGAAGCAGTTTAATGAAACATTATTGATTTCCCCTCCTGCATCCCTGGAGATGAGCGAAAGTAACACCAACACTTCCAAACTTCATCTGCCTCCTCTGCTAACGGTCAGCCAGCTCGGTCGCAGCGCTGGGTCTGTGGGGACGGCCGACCAAGAGGAGGATCTGTATGAGCGCTTATATCATTAGTGGTGTTCAAGTGGAGTAGACATGGAGGACGATGAATGCAACGGAGAGGACAGAGGGAGCCGTCAGCACCGGCCTGCCTCTGCTTCCTGCATGCGGATAAAGGCAACCTGTTGCTGAAATTTACTGTAATTTCATTGCAAAAACACTCATTTTTACCAATAAATTTTCACTCTTGTTGTAGTGCAGACATCTTAGTTCACCTGATGTAAGACAAAACTAATTCACAAGTAACTTTCCAGCAAGCTGTGGCCGATTGTTTTGAGTGAGTGATTTTGCAATATTGATGAAAATGTGCTAGTTCCATTTGCAGATTATTTTTACAAATAATGTGGGTGAAATATCTTGTTACCATCTGCCCTGGAACTAGCACTTTTTCATCAATATTAAAGAATTATGTCCTTCAGGCAAACTACTTGTAACTTAGTTTTGTCTTGGGTCGAGTGTACCAAGATATTTGCTCAAAAAACCTGGTAAGATTTTATGTTTTTGCAGTGTTTACACTTTGTTCCACTACAAAGCAGCAATCTGAGCTTGACCACTTGTAGAAAAGTGCTGTAATACTACCCTAATAAAAACAATCATGGTGATACCATAATCACTTTTAAGCACAAAAAATGCATATCGTCACCATCCTGACATAATGGCCCAAGACAATTTTTGCTAAATGTAATTTTCTTTTGTTTTTTTCTGCTAAAATCATTTTTTATCTAGAGAAGACCAAAAAAAAAGAAAAAAAGACAACATTGCATCGTGGTACTTCTCAGTGGAGCAATGCACACTTTAGAATCCAGTTATAAACTGCTGGCCTTTGGGGCTCAGCAACGTGAACAATCACCCTGATAAAAGCACAAAGAGAATCTGTTGTTTTGGCACTAAGAATCTGTTACAATGTGAAAAACGTGAGCAATGTGAGAATTCCCTTCTCACCCTCCGTCGGTGGTCTCTCTCATCTTCTGAGCTCGGGTGCTCTACCAGAGGCCTGGGAGCTTGAGGGTTCTCCTCCAGTATCTTGGCTGTGCCTAGTACATTTCTGGACTGAGATGTCTGCTGTTGTTCCTGGGATCTGTTTTAGCCACTGCTCCAGTTTGGGGGTGACTGCCCCAAGGGCCCCGATGACAACAGGCACCACTGTGGTCTTCACCTTCCAGGCCTTTTCCAGTTCCTCCCTGAGGCCCTGGTATTTCTCCAGTTTCTCATGCTCCTTTTTCCTGATGTTGTAGTCACTTGGTATAGCTACATCCACCACAACGGCTTTCCTCTGTTCTTTACCAACCGGACACCACAATGTCCGGTTGGTTCGCCATTACCATCTTGTCTGTCTGGATCTGGAAGTCCCACAGGATCTTAGCTCGGTCATTCTCCACCACCTTTGGGTGTTTCCCACTTTGATCTCGGGGCTTCCAGTCCATATTCTGCACAGATGTTCCTGTACACTATGCCCGCCACCTGGTTATGTCGTTCCATGTACGCTTTCCCTGCCAGCATCTTGCACCCTGCTGTTTATGTGCTGGACTGTCTCAGGGGCCTCCTTGCACAACCTACACCTTGGGTTGTCCGGTGTGGTAGATCTGAGCCTCTATTGCTCTGGTGTTTAGGGCCTGTTCCTGTGCAGCCAGTCCTGGTTCTACCACAGAAGTTAATATCTACAGTCTTCCTTACTGCAGCTCTTGGAGGTGCAGCCAACTATTTTTGTCAGTCTGTTTGCTGAAAATAATATAAAATAAATAACCTATGAGATATATAACCTGACCTGAAAAGTTATATAAGCTGTACTTCTCAAATAACATGTCAGCTTTTTCTTTTTTTTTTTTTTTAGAAAAAAAGCAAAAAGCAGTTTATTTGGCTTGTTGGTACTCGTATGGCACGTCTGACAGAAACGACAGAGATAAATGACAGGGACTGACACCAAGTCATGCTCCACCTCCCCTCCATGTGTGGTCTGTCTGCAGCCAGAGGTCCTGCTGTGGGCACATTCTGGGAATCAGCGAACGGAGAAATCATCACCCATCAGCAACCAGATCAAATCAGCATCCCTCTAAAAAAAAAAAAAAAAACCTTCCCAATGTTACATTTTCTTCCTCTGCATTGTAGGCTCAGAGAAATGAAACAGACAGCTGGAGATGGGAGATAAATTTAGACATCTGTAAACCAGATGCTCCCAGTCTGAGCACCTTGACCCCACTAACTGAATCGATGCAACTACGCTTATGAAACCTCTAATTTGGACCAGCTGGTTCTCAGAGGGGCAATGAGTGTAAAAAAGCATCACCAACAGTAAAAATATGTGCCAAGTGCACTGCGTTGTTTCAGATGTCTAATTTATTACAACAGTTTAATTCGTGTGGTTTATAGTCTGAACCGTGTTAGACCCTGGACACATTTCATTTTTTCCATCTGCTGACTGAACCTGGATGTAGCCGAGCTGAAATTGTTTTCTCTGGTACGGTTCAGCTACTGATTGTTAAGGATTGACAGTTTCTCACGATGTGGGCTTGAGGGTCAAAGACATCCAGCAGTGGGTCTGGAGAAGGATTTGTTGGGGAAGTTGATGCATAAAGTTTCTCTGATGCTTTCAGGGTGAATTCAACACCAGCCCTGTTCAGTCCGCTTTGATCGAACTCTAGTTCGTTTGCCTATAAAGTCCAGTTCCTTTGGGGAGGTGTGAATGTACAACCCTAACTCTGATGCAGAACCAAAAAGAACGACATCCGGTCCACCCTAAAACATAGGTTTAGGTTTGGCTGGCGTGAACTCTGGTGCGGTTCGAATCCGTGTGTGAATGCAAAGCAGACTGGATACCGCTCCAAAGAGAGGAAGTGGATTATAGTGCAGGGTATTCTGGGTAAATGCAACCAAAACAGACATGTTTCTCGGGCTAACAGGAGAAAGGTCTTGTTGTTTTTTGCCCAAGATGAAAGAGGAATCCCACAGCCACAAAAATTTGGTGATACTCCATTTTTGTTTACATTTTGTGAAGAAGGAAGTTGCTCTTATGTCTTCAGAGGTTTTAGTATAATTTTCTTCAGTGGTTCTTGGTGCTGCACCCACACAGGTGAAGAGAGGAACAGGTTTTTCAAAGGGTTGGGTTTCTTTGACAGTGCAGTGTGAAAAACAAACCACACAAGCTGAAAATGTAACAAATGTTGCAATTTTGTTTCCCGATCCAACATTCTACCAGATTATCAGGTCCTTAGAAAGAACTAAGAACTGTTTCCTTAGTTCTTTCCACATATCCAAATCCTTGTTGGTGTTACATGCACACAACTTATAAATTGCTTATAACGTCAGTTCTTGCTGGCTTACAAAATGTATCAGTGTATTCTGTGCTGCAATGGTAACTCTTCTTCTTCCTACATCTTATTTCCCATACCCTCCTCCGTTCTTACACAGCCTTAATGATGGCATCATTCAAACATCCAACGCTGCAGTGCTATATAATGCATCAGTTTTAAAGAAGCATACAGAATAAATACACCACCAAACAAGAATCATTGAGTAAGATTAAATAACCTTTAGTTAGTGATCACACCATGGCTGCAGAGCCAGAGAATCTCTGCTCAATAATTATTTGTACAGCTCGCTAAATCTAATATGAGAGAGCTTCTCGGTGCTGCGAACGCTGCGGTCCAACCACGGCTGTTACTTTTGTTATTGCAGTTCATTGCATTCTGCCTCTGAGAGCAAACGGAGGAAAATAGCATAGAAATAAATGATCATAGTGCTGCTAAAGCTAGAAAGCTTTGTAAGGAAAAGCTGCTCCTGTGTGCAAATTATGTCAAATTAATACGGTGAATTTTTTTAGAGTTCTTTGGAAACCAGTTTATGTACTCCTAAGCACAAAATTCCACTTTTCTGCAGACGACTGTTGGATGTTTGAACATGTCAGCTGCTTTCAAGTCGTCCATCCATTTTCCACACCTTGGAAATTCTTTAAGATTAATAAATCTCACATGAATGTTTTGGAATGTTGAGAGGAAGTCAGAGTATCTGGAGAGAAATTTCATATGCATGGAAAGAAGTTTTTTAAAGTCCACACACACTGAAAAGCCATGGGGTTGATTCAAACCTGGAGGCTCCCGCTGCCAAGCAACAGCGCCACCATGCAGCCGCTTCTATGGAAAATGGTTAGTCTCTTTGGGTGGGTCTTCAATTTTATCCTGTATAAACATAGGATAAAATGTGACTTCTGACTGGAGATACATTGAAAACTATTAGATACACGTACGTCTGATTTAGTACCACAATATGGGAGTGGTACAACCAAAACCAACAATACATTTGTTGGGGTGTGAAAATATTGTAATCGGGCCGTTCAGACTGCTATTAAAAAAGTCAGATATGGACAGAAAAATAAATTAAATAAAAATTCAGATTTGGATTGCATTTACCTGCTGCGTGAGCGTAGCAATTTGAAAGAGGTTTTTCCTGTATAAACATCAGACATTTAGGCTAAGTAGCAACATTCTAATCAGGATTTTGAATTTAATACACAGCTTGTAATCCTTAATTTAAAAATGTCTTAGTTTTTCCAGAAACGTTGCCAAAATGTGTCCTTTTTCTGATTTCTGCAACCAGATTTTCTAAGTATAGTGTTATCTGATCAGCTTCATTGAGCCCTTTGTATAGAGTATTCCACTATAAATTGTAAACTTTACTCCGAGTATGGCTGATTGTAAGGCTTTGTGTGTTAGATATCATCCCACAAGACTTCCTGTGTTCAAGACTCAATCAGATGCATGTCAGGACAAGGTTAACATAAAATGAGCTCTTCATTATATCTGATACGTGGGAGGAGACGTCTCCTGTCAGAGGTTTGAGATTTTTTTGTAGCCGCTCCTCTAATCTTCCATCACCTCCTTCAACCAGCATGTGCTGAGCTCCATGCCAAGGCTGGCGTCCTTGAATGCGTGACTCCAACAGGATGGAAGAGGGGTAAAAAAAAGAAAAGAAAAAGATGGAACAAAGAGGCAGAAACGAGTGGCGGGGGGCGGGAGAGGGAGAGGAGAGAAGGGACGGGCAGAGAAATTATTCAAATCGCTGTTAGATTTGTAGCCTCGAAAAGGATCCTCATTAGCATAACTTCAAAACCTTGGCGCTCCAGTCTTAATAATACACACGCTTTGAGTCTTCCTGTGAACCACCTCCCCGCTCTGTAATATTTCTGTTTTTCTATTTGAGCAGAGGCCACGGGGTGCGGAGTTGTGTGGGAGAGAGAAAAGGAGAGAGAGAAAGAGAGACAATCACCAACTTCCTCCCGCCCGTCTCCCGGGCTGAGGCGGTGGGACATCCCAATCTTTGGTTTGTTTTGAATGTAGCCTTGCTCCTTATCGGCGAGGAAGACGAGGCATCCCAATTAACATTCCGGCGCTGTGGCTTTTGCAGAACTGGAGACTTTGGCTGCCAGCATCCTCATACACTCACATTCCCACAGCATGCAAGTAGCTCATTTAGAAACACATTGCTGTGAATATGTAGGTACATATTTGTAAAAATGTATGTAGAAATGCTAGTATGAAATGATTAGATGCTAATAATTTACCCTCAAGGCCTATTCTTATGAAAAAAGAAAAGAAGAAAACAAGAAAGCAGGACAAAGAACATTAAGAATGACTCAAAAAGTACTTTTGATAACACTTTGAAACCAGTAACACCATTGCATGAAATAATCGTGTATCAGGATGTTCGCTGAGTCGGGCAGAACAACACACATAAGAATAACAGTGTCAGTTAAAAGCACTTAATTGCAACCCACATTGCAGATTTGACATTTACTAAATTGTGGATTTTATCATTTCTTGCAAAAATACCTGACAGACATGTCGGGTATTACACATTTAGAAATAAGGATCCAAGATTTTCACACAATTGTCAAGCTTTTGTTTTCACATTTTGAATTGAGGTAATGAGGAAACAAGATGGAAAAATAATCTCTTACTTACAGCAGCAGACTAGTTCATTATATAATATGAACTAACTAAAGGCTAGACTGGGGGGAATAAAAGACCAAAGAAGATTCTAGAATCTTAAAATAAAACTGGTGTAAAAATAGTCTTGGTGTTTGGAACAAATATCTTCAAAGCCTTTGCTACGTTTGCATTTGATCCATTTCCTGAAAGTGTTGAAGTTAATAAAATAGCATTCACTTTAACTTCTACAGCATGTCTGATTTTTAATCACACAACATTACATGAGCTGCTTTGGCAGATCAATGGTGACTCACTGACTCATTCCTTTGTTTTCCATATAAACAGGCAACTGATCAGTGAGCAATTTTACAATCCATGTTGAAAAAAAACTTAAAGATTCATAAAATAAAATTAGCAAAAAAACACCAACAATGCTTTTCACACTGGACCTGATTTAAGATGCTAGAAGTTTGTTTTTATCTTAATCCTTCTCAGACAACTTGTTTCGAATATAAACCCAGACTTGAAGCAATCACACCAACAAGGAAGTCACCTACTGCATAACTTGTGACAGAAGCCCGCTTCAAAGGTTCTGTCCCTTTAACTACACATGGTAAGTGCTGAATATGCATCAATAGGCATTAGTGGTATGTACATACACGACTTTTGCGTGAAAGCTGCTTGAGTTAATTTGGCTCTGTGGTTTTTCCTCTATCCAGATGCAGATGGTGAAACACAGGAGTTCACTGATGGATCAGATTGAAGCCATCAGAAAACAGACTACCAGCCTCTAGAAATTCCTGCTTCTATCACTCAGTGGGCCTCAACATTACCGCCTTTGATGGAGCGCAGAGCCCTGGTGGAATGCACCTGGAAATCTGTGAGTGTTTGCTCCTGAAATAGTCGAGGAGCAAGACGTCTCTGCTGTAGTCACAACAGGTCAAAACACTACTGAACATAAGGAGGCTACAGTCTCCTATCTGACTGACCGGTCTTGCTTTATCAACTTGTACAGAAGAGACAGCGAGAGGTTCCTGAGAAACAACGCCACCAACTGGCAAAGGACAAGCATGACCAATGACAAGGTAGCAGGATTTCAAGCAGTAATTACTGTACAATGATAGTCTGGACATGACTGGTCTTCATTTACTAAACATTAGAGATGTCGGTCAGCTCAAAGAGTCTGATCACTTTAACTCAAAGGCTAAACAACACACACACACACACACACACACACACAGCAGCTGCTATACCTGTCTGGGTTCAGGACTTCTGATGATACATTTCCACATTTGCTGTACATCAGTACAAGCATTTTCCCAACAGACAAAAATAACAAAATATTCAGTTTGTGTGACATGTTACACAGTTACAGCATCCTGACAAAGATCTGAGTCTGTAGATTTTTGCTCATTTTTTCATTTTGGGTTTGTCTGTATGTCTAGTTAAACCGACTCCAGAAACCGTTGTGGATAAAAAAAAAAGTCTTCAGCTTGATGGAAGTTTCTGCGACTGTTAATGTCAAAATAAAAAAACCACGGACAAGCACAAGACGGCTGAGGGTCAATCAGCATACAGTGCCCCTTCCCCTCCCTCACTGGAGCTGGAAAAGAATAAAGCAATCCCATTAACAAAGAGGCACTTCCAATTTCCCTGCTTTGGAGTTTGAACAGACAAGGCTTTTGGTCAGTGTTCTCGTTCATCAGTTTTGTCATTTTCGTTCTAAAGGGGGAAATGAAAACTGCCATATTAAAGCTGAATTAAGGTCTTTGAAGGGCCGTGGCTGTGATGGAGAATTCATTTAAAGTGAAGGCTGCGTAGTCAAAAAGGTCAAAGACTGGAATAATGAATCTAACGGAGGTTGTGTGGACAGAACACCTTGGAAAAGTATTCATGCTCTTTGAACTCGACTTCTTTCGCCATGTTACAGTTTAAACTAGTTTAAAGACATTTTGTGTGATAGACATGGACAAAGTGTGATGCACATTGCTATTCGTCTTCCTGAACAGAATCATTTGTAGAACTGCAGTAACAGCTGCAGATCCTCCCTCTCTCCGGGGAAGAAAAGCATCCCCACATTATGATGCTGCCACTGCCATGTTTTTACAATATTGGTAGTATGTTCAGGGTGGGCAAAATACAAACTGGGCCTTTTTGTTTTTTAATGGTCAGGCTTGAGCAGTGTAAAACTACTACTTGTGTCTCTCACACACAGCTCCTTCAGACTAGCCAGCAGAAATTAGCGAACACTTGATGGAGATGCGCATCTACTGGGCCTAAAATAAGAAATACGTCTCCATCCGACAGTCCTAAGAATGGCTGTAAATGGCACAATGAGAAACACTGTTGCCACAACATCCTACAATGTCGGAATATTGGAAAGAGCAGGAGCTTCTAAAAGAGACAAAAGCCCAATTTCAAGATGCTTAATTTGAATTTAAATTTATTTTAAGTTATGTTTGGCGTGTACAGCATTTTTATAACAACTGAATGTAACATAGGTAGTTGATTGTGCGATAAAGTGGCACTTTGTGACTGGAATATACACAATACTGCCCCTTTAAGGTGATCCTCACACCTGATTTTATTTCAGGGAATCAAAGTAAAGCGGTGTGAATATGTACGCATTTTGCAGACGAGTACATCTGAAGAAAAAGTTCGGCTTCTTCATTTTCTCCTTAGGATTTGTGTTGCTCTACCGCATACATTTCCAGTTGGTGATTTTCTGCTCTCAGGGAACAACTTGAAACACATAAAATAAACAATTTTTCTCCAATCTGCAGTGCTGGTGGAGGCAAACACACTGAACCCAGGAAGTAAATTTAAACACGAGTTCAACGGCGGTCAGTCCGGAGTGAAGTGGAGGAGCCAAAGACAGCATCAGCCTGCTAAAACTGCTCAACGTTTGTTTCCGACGCACAGAGCAGCAACCAAACCTCCCCCGCCGCTCCGTCGTCGCGTGAGGCCGCGCTCTCGTTCAGCGAGGGGCGAGGCGTGAAGGACGCCCAGCCGTACACACCGTGCAGGAGAACCCTGGATTAGTCACGCTCGCCGAGTCTCTGCCGATGCCGCTCTCCGCTGCAGCACCGCGGCGCATCCAAACGCAGACTCTAAACGCAGCGCAGCAAAGGGCATGATTTGAACTCCCAGCGCTGAACCGCACACAGGGAGCTCTGTGCCAGCGAGCTAATTATGTTTGTGACAAACGCAGCAATCAGCGTGTGTGAAGCACGTGAGAAATGGCTGACAAAAATTCATCTAAAAATTAAGCAGAAATTTTGTATTGCTGCTTCAATTAAAATTTAAACATGTCCAGCCATGTTGCTGCACAGGTTTAAATTACACCAACAACAGTTGCGTGTTTTATTTGCACATGGGAGATTTTACCACACATAGCTGCTTTGTTTTGATGTTTTGTGTTACTTTGTGCTGCTGCAGTATGAAAATCGTCGGTGTAAATATAAGCTTCCCACCAACCTCAGTCATGTCTGGACTCTGCAAACATGAGCTTTTACTCCAACCGGCCTCCAGCTCCACACTTCATGCAATCTTCTAAGGAGCCTGAAAAGCCACGTTTTCCCCTGTTAGGTGCTTCCCTGGGATGAAATGCTGGAAGCGGAACATTACGTGAAAGGTTGGACTCTTTAATGAATTCAATGCGGATGTGAAGACTTTGTCATAGCAACATGTAATTTCCTAAAATGATTGCACGTTCGGCTGAGGACTGGAGCCGAAAGCCCATTTTGTTCTCCGTCTTATCCAATTCACTTTGACAGAGTGAGTGGAAGAAAAAAAAAAGCTCCCCCTCTCTCGGTTTACATTAACTTAATAAAGTTCAGTAATATGTGTTCAATGCATGCAATTATAAAAGGTACCTTTGGGCTTTTTCTGCCACTAAATAAGTAAAAGAAATGAATTATAAACAGTATTTGTTTACTTTCTGAAGAAAACCAATGGCTGTAATAATCACTGGGCCCTCAGGCAGAATGACTTGCATTTCATTTGGGCTTAAAATTCTCTTCATGAAGTAATAATTTTTCAAACACCATATTGTTCAACAAAAAAAAGAGAGAGAAAGGTTTTTATACATCTTAAGTGAGCGACTCTGGTTTCTCTAAAAACCGTTAGGATCATTGCGGCGCGTCTGTAGATATGGCCAAGCTGTCACATGGCAAAGCTGATCTGGTTTAGAAAGTACTGGGACATTCAAAGAAGAAATAAGTCGTTTCCCTCACATTTTAGGGTTTTAAATCAAAAAAATTTTGATACCAGACAAAAAAAACACATAACACACAAAACAATTGCTCCCCTAAAGCTAATAGCTAGTTGGACTATTCTTAACGCTAATAATTGTGATCAAAATAAACTTTTTATGTCACTTTAGAGGAATTTTGGCCTGTAGCATCAACAGGCATGCAGACCTGTTGATGCTCCAGGTCTGCATGTGGCACAGGTACAAAACATGATTCAACAAACTAGGCTGTCATGTTTTCACATAGTCACGTCAGTTCGGACAGAGCTTTCCTGTTGATCTAAATATTAAACAATCATTTAAAATCTGTATTTTGAATTTTTTTTAAAATTCACCTTATGATCTGAAACATTTAATTGTGACCAAAAAAAAAAAGCTACAAAGAGAATAGATCTCGAAGGGAACAACAGTCTACAGTAATCAGATTGGATGGGACGGATTAGGCTTCATATTAGACACCGATGTGGGACCTTTTTATTTTTTACACTTAATTTCATTATAAAAGCCTTTATTCGTGTGGCTGAACAGCAGAGACCACCTGCTGTGTACCTCCGGCCATTACTAATCAGTTTTCACAGGGATGACTTCGGTGCTGCTACAGGGCAGGTGATGTCATCAATGGCTCTCTGCAGGTTTTCTGAACCAGCATGTGGAGGTTCTTCGGACTTCACAAACGTTACGTGCTCCAATTCACAGCAACATGTTTGCATTATTTGCCACTGAAAATGCTTGTTAATTCTTCCTTTGCTCACAATGCAACTTCATTTCCTCCACGTATTTTACACATTTCCCTCACAATTTCTGTCTTTTCCACTTCGTAATTCCACTTTCTAAAGTCATCTTTGCCTGACGTTAAAATTGTTTTAACGCTCCTGAGCATTTAAGTTCAGCACAGACACATTATTCTCCTACTGAGCAAGGTGGCCTCTTTGTTTCCTATTTTCAGTTACATGAAACCCGAGCGAGTTGAAATCCCCCGGCTCAGACCTTGAGGTCAAATTAGTTCTCACACTGTATGCTCACACGGTGACCGTCAACCATAATTGGCCCCTTGTCAGTAGATTAATAGGCATTCTCTTACTATTAAAAGGGTCTTTCCTAAGAGAAGCTTCAGAGAATTAATTAAACAGATGACATTTTGGAGAACTAAAGAGTTAAGAACAAGCCGACCTTGATATTAGAGGGAAGGCTTGCAGACGGATAACAGTTCTCACCACGTAGACGCACTTAACCCCCCACTGCACCACATTTTACTCTGTCACAATTTGAAGCTGATGGCCCTAAAACAGGAATTCTGAGCAGGCAAAAATGTGGTCTCCTATTAAGTGTTACACAGAAAGGTCAAGGCTAGCATATGGAAGAAAAAACTTAAAAATTTTGTTACGATCAAACATCAAAAGTCAAACTATTTTGTAAGTTTATGAGTGGATTCACCTTACACAGGAGAGCATCCGACATGCTAAAGGTCACAGAGAGAGGAGGAAGTAGATAAAAATAAGTGGAGAGGAAATTATAGATTTGTCTCATATGTTATTATTCTCATTAATTTCACATCTTAATTTTTTTAAATGTTGAGCAGCTCTATAGAGACGCTCCATAAATTTTATAGTTATTGATCTTTTTGCACTGACAACAACATCAGTGTGTTCTAAACAGTTGAAGTCAACTCTTTTAATGACAAGTGAGATGATTAAAAAATATATATAGGTGTAAAAAGGAGCTAATAATTTCTACAACCAGCCCAGGAGTTGTTTCATCGAACTAGCCAAATGACAAATGGCTAGTTTGTCATTTAGCGATTAGCTGGATTAATGGTAATCCAGCTAATCGCTAAGATTGAGATGCTGAAGAGGGAAACTTTTAAAACAGCAAAACCTTATTTCAAAGCAACTTCTTTCTCATACACACGGTGCATCATCTCCCCGCTTCTAGTAAATAATGACCACCATCTTTGTGCAGTTAAGAGCTAGAGTGTGTCACACTGCAGTCAGCGGTGCAATTTCGCCTGCATGGATGCAGGTGTTGAGCAGCTCTGTTGCTATCCACTCAAATTCTGCTGGAAAACAATGTTAGTGGGTAATTATTGTTTTTACTTTCCTTCATCTAAAACCTAGAGGAGATTAATCAAAAGCTAAGGAGGATTGCTGAGGACATTTTGATTAAGAAAAAAAAGACTATGGATACATTGGGATCATGCATATATTCAAAGATTAATTCGTAAATGCATGTGTTTCTAGTATTTTGCTGATAAGTTGTTTTGTAGCATAGGTGGCAGATTAGACAGGTTTTGGCAGGTCAAATCAGGGCCAAAGTTGCCAGAAACACTTGGCCATCAGTTGGCAACGTGCTCCAGGCTAAAGCAACCACAAAAAGAAGGATTTTGTAGCTTTCAGGAGACAAAACATGAAGTTTGGGGTGCCAAAACAAACAAAAATGTTGTGCAGACGAGAAGTGCAGTCTGTCGAGATAAGGAAGGAATGAACCAATCATTAATTCAGTACCAATGACCAACCAGTTAAAAGTAGCTTCATATCCGATGCTAGTGCTGCTTCACAACAACCCGTCTGTGCCAATTTTTTATTTTTGCAAGTCTTTAAATCTTGTCAGGTTTTAAAGTGGGTGTCTGATCTGAGGCCAGGATGTAAATTGAGGTGACAGGATGCAGCGCCGCTGATCTACTGCTCCTCCGAGAAAATCCAATACAGAGGCTTCAGTTCTGCTTAACAGAAAGTACCAAACTAAAACGGACACGGTTTGGAGTTTGGAGTTCTTCTCTTGGTGCCAAATCTTGGGAATGATTTGTTTTAACTGTCAGGAATGAGATTAACCCCAGCAGAAAAGGAATAACAAACCCTTGTTAGTCGGAGTTCAGTAAATCAGAGGCTTAAGAGAGACATTGTGTCAAGGGACAGAAAAGGTTTTCCATTATCCCCCCCTACTTTCTATTTGACATTCATAAATAGGTGCAACTTCAGTGTATGACTCCCTGGCAACAAGCATGAGAGTCTGAACTGTTCGTAAGGTAGGAACGACTCTAAATCCCACTTCCCTAAAACAAGAACATCCGTAATTTGGAAAACAGTGAAAGGAAAGGGAACCCAAAGAACCGCTTTAGAAACACAGCGCTCACATTAAGACAAACATGTGGACAGGATGTAACAGAGGAGACCGTCTAACGCACAGCAATCTATTGTTTTAGTCTCACTTACTGTCCGAAGACAGATTACAGTATTACCTGCTGTAATCGATTGAGTTTTCACTCCTGAAAACTGACACATAAACGACAAACCACATTTATTAGCAGCCCTGATAAATAAAAGAAGAATTCTAGGCTTTCGACATCTTAACCAGAGAGGCCAATAGTTATGGAAGGTGCTGTAAATCGCAGCAATAAATCCCCAAAGTCACCCCCCGAAAATATCAAATTTAACATTAGAATGCAATATTTTTTTTATTAAAAGTAGCTTGATAAAAAAAAATTAAAATAAAAACCAGCCCTTTATTCTACGCTTTGTGTCATACAGGGGTCTACTTCTGTTCTCTGATAGACCCTGTTGAAACTATCGGAGGGAATCCAAGTTAATGGGAGAAATCCTTAATTGAACTGTGAAAAGAGATTAGAAAAGACCAGAATTGCATGGGAAGTGTTACGGTCACTGACCTCTCGGGGCTCTCTTTTAGAGAAAGCTCTGTGTTTTCTGTTTCAGTTCTGCCTGATTGTTGCAGGTGAAGTGTATTGGGGCTCGTCAGCCACCCTATAAGAAGCAGCAAGCTGGAGATGCCAGGGCCCCTCCTTTTGTTTGTCCTGGGCTTTGACTTGGGATCCTTGAGAGCTGATTTGTGTGGAATGATCTGAGCTTGCTGTGAGCAACTTTGTGAATGATTGTCCAAGACATGTTCTGTTCAGAGGTGGAAGCTGGTAGGGGTTCTCTGCCATTTTTGTTGTGAACTGTTTTCTCCTGTTTTTTGGTTAGTAAGGGAGTTTAGGTTTTGTATTTTTTTTAGTTCTCATTTAAAAAGGGGTTGTTTTATTTTATAGTTATAAGGGGGTGTTTTGTTTATTATTTTGGCCTTGGAAACCCAGAAGCCTAAAGCTCCCTGTGTTTTTTTTTTTCTCCCCCTCTTGTAGTTTTAGCAGAATTGTAAAATAAATTATATTTTTGTTACCCATCAACTGTTTGGATTACTTTTTGTTTTATGTTAAAACCCAGTGCCAGAATTCACTTTAGGGATTTTAGGGTGGGGTTGTAACAGGAAGGCATAGCCAGACTAGCACGACAGCATTTAAACACACACAAATACATGAATGAAGTATTATATTCTATGATCTGTGACCAAAAGCGAACATCAACTCTTGTGTTTTTTGAATTTAGTTTTTTTAAACAAGCTTTAAAAAGAGCAGTTTATTTAATTGGCCTTTCTTCTCTTTGGTGGTAGCTATTTTTTTTGTTTTTTTTTAAACATCAGTAGTTTTTTTTCTTTAAATGTATCTACATTTCAAAAATGACTCCTAAAGCTTTGGAGTTACAGATCTGTTTATTAACTACCTAAGTAGGTTTTCAGAAATATAGAAAGTTTAGTTTGGGTTTCTCAATTTCCAATTAGATAACTTTTTGGTTTGCTCTGTCAGTGGTTTGCTGAAATGCTAACCAGGCTCACTACTGCTCGCCTTAGATTAATAAAGAATTGATAAATGACAAATGAGGACTATTTTCAGTTCACAACTTAGCAGGAAGAAGCGGTGTTACAAACTAAAGGCAGAAAAAGTGACTTTTTTACAGTTCAGAGTAACAAAACTGTCAATCTTAGTAATTTTTCTTGATGAAATTATTTAATGCAAGTAACTAAATAAACAAAATCCCAACATTTCCTATCTGAAGTTGAAAGTCTCCCACCCGACCCAGAGTCACAGCCATCAGTAACCAGTTTCATACATCCAGAACCCAAGCAGGTCATCAGTCATTCATTCCTGTGAATGTTTTCATTTTTATATGAATAAAGTATGTGCTTTATGCATGCAATGAGAAATGAATATTTTATTTGGTAAAAAGCTATTAAAAGTCTTCTGTTTCAATCTACGTAATTCAAACACATCAGCGGTAGGACGAGAGAAGACGTCTCAGTTTGTCTAATTTCTGACAAACTGAGGATAAACACGAAATCAATTGGAGGAAGAGTGCCGACAATGAAGCCTGTCGATGGATTTAATAACAGAAAAAAAGAGAAAAAAATAGGAAAAAGAAGAGAAAACATTCTGAAACAGAACAGAAATCTAAACCTAAAGAAACCAAAGAGCTTTGATATTTTTAGGTCTGATTGTGACGTGAAAACCAGTTGAGTGCAATCAACAGATTGAATGGCAGCCGAGTGGGGAGAAGACAATGGAGCTGGGGAGACAATAAGAGAGCGGGATAATTACAAATACAAGCAAAGACTAATTAAACAACGCTAAATATCAACAAATACAGAAATTATTCAAATTATTGGACCTAAAAAGAAAAAAACAAAGAATTCAGACAAAAATTAATCCCAAAGGCCGTTGGATCGTGACATTGAGGAAATGTTTCAAAGTGTCTTTACTTTAACTGTGCAGAGTGAATCTGCCAAACATCCGGCCCTGCTGTGCAGACGGGTTGCATTAATCACAGCATTAATCCTGCTGTGGTCAGGACGACGAGCCAGCATGTCAGAGGTTGACTGCATCGACCGCATCCTATCGGATTTATAATTTACAATCAACACTGACTGTCTCGGTGTGCCGCTGCACTGGACAAGATGGCCGCTGCTGCACCTTTGGCTTGCACACAGGGAGTAAAAGAAAAAAAAGAAGTAGACGAGACGGTGACAGACTGACAGAGACGAAGCATGGCCTGCAGATAAGCAGGTGATGGAGCTCTGCCTCTCCCCCTTATCGCTCCGCACTCTGAGCTCCTCAAGTGCCCCGACCATCTCTGCTATTCTTCCGCCTGATTGTTGCACTCTAGAATATTAACTAGATGTAAACTGAATATGTTTGTACACCTTGCATAAAAAAACAAAAAACAACTGATCACTCTAGGCTATTTATATAAAACGCCGATCCTTTCAGGTAATCTCACCACTTATACATAATTTCTACATTAGCAGCTTTTCAGATTTTCCCCACTTGCCACACTGGTGCGTTTACGTTCGTCACAACTCCTACAGTGCCGGCCTATTTGTTCGACGCGTTAAACGCTCAAAACGCTCGATGCTTCGAGTCGCACCGCGACAGGCCCTCAAACCCGACGCACGAAACGCGTTTAGTGAATTCACACCAATAAGTCCAAGTTGTCCAAGTATTTCTACAGCTTTTTCACCAGAATATTACATCAAATATTCATATTTTTCTCATTTTTCATTATTTTTGCCAAGTTTAAACAAAGCAGTAACGCTCAAATGTACTTTGGGATCCTGTTCAACTTTCTCTTCCTCAGTCAGCATCAGGTTCCCTCGGTATAACCCAGCTCTCATCTGGACTGCTACATCTCCATGGCTACCTTTAGTCACGCAAAAACAAGCCTACTTTCAAATGTCCCAAGAGGCGCATTATCAAGAAATCAATGCAGCTCCGAAATCACATCCGGCAGCCTCCTCCAGCAGCAGACTGATTAATATTTCACAGGTTTCAGAGCTCGGGTTGCATCTGATAGAACAGATAGAAGGAGATGGAGCTCAGTAGGCGATCACGTTACACAGTAACCCTGTAGTGTTTAAATCTGGTTGTGTGGGCTTTTGTTTTTCTTGTGTGCCTCTTTTGTTGTCTGAGGAACAGTTTGGGAAGCTCACATTTCACTACGTTCTTTAGAAAACAAAAGCGTTACAAACATCTCCTGATTCTACTGCTGTGGTTGTAATGGGAATCCTTCAATGCACAAACGCTGCGGGTCAGGAGTAGAAAATGGGATGATGGCATCACTGGGTGCAGGTCATCTATCGGCTGCCCTCTCACACACAGGAAACACATCTACAGGCCTGGAAGCAGGAGAAGCAGACTACTAGGTGCTGAGAGTGGATTTTAAAGGGGAGGACGATCAATTAAAAAGCAATTTGCTCTCCCCCTTCATCTCCCCATAGAGTCTCCTCCACGTTCCCGTCTCGCAGCCTCTACTCAGAGCCTCATTCACAGTCTGATGAGCAACTCAAACGCAACCAAGCAGAAAAATCCGATCAGCCCCCGCTGGTCACGGGGAAAAATCTACACCGTATTACAACAGAATCCAGGTTGGTGGAGTGAAACGCTGCAGCAGATCCTGAAACCTGTACATGTAAAATGCAGAGTGCAAGTGGACACTCATCAGGCTTCAACTTCTCAAGCCCCAACAGGTTAGACAACTTGGTGGGTTCGCTGCTGCAACACTAATGGACCGTGTGTTAGAATGTGGGCATCTTTAGGGTGGAGCATTAGATCTATGTTAAATATTAAATATTTCTTTTTGTCACTCTTCAAAATCACTCTTCAAATTCATCATTTTTAGCACATTTTACGCAGCCTTAATATATTTTTTAGTAAACCAAATGTGTCATAAAATCAGCTTTACAGCCAGATTATGGAAGAACGTCACAAGCTGGATTTTAGACCTTAAAATAAAACTGAGCTGAAATGGGAATGCCTTATGGTCTTGATCAAATATATTTGGGTCAATTACTTTTCCACACAGGATCTTGTACAGTAAGTTTGGATTTTTTTAAATCTATTAATAATAAATACTTATTTAAAATCTGTATTTTGTTGACTAGGTGATATTTAAATATGCTTGATGTTCAGAAACACTGAAGTGTGATACATACATTAAAAAATAGAAAACAAGGATGGGGGAAACACTACTTGATGTCACTATAGAATATATTTTCATACTCAAATCATTAATTTAGCCATTAAAAACAACAAAATTGTTGAAAATATACTACATACCTGAAATGTGAACATTTGCAGTGTAATAATGGCTACTTAAAATCCCTGCTGCCACCTTTATTTACTTTGTGTCAGATCAATACCACGAATCCCCACTGAATGAGTAAAGTTAAAAGTCAGCTGACCAGATTTGAATGAAATCAAATCTATTTTAAATTAAGCTTCCTTTTTTCCCTATACGTCTCGTTGCAGAAATGCTCAAACTGCTTCATGTGATTCTTTCCGCCGTAGCGGCTCCTGGTTAATGTACGGCTCAGCTGCAGACGTTTGTATGGAAGATTAATAGATGTTGACGGATGACCTAATGTGGAAGGCATTCAGAAAGCAACCTGGTTTCTTTATCAATGGCAGAGCTGCTCAGAAACACCAGAGAGGGAGAAAACAGGAGGGACTCTGTCCAGACCGGGTCACGGGGTTTAATGACTTAAAGCTCCGCTCATTGTCTAAGCTAAATATACCCATCAGTTCTGATGTAAACCGTTACTAACTAGCTTTGACCAACTTGAAAATATAATCTATAATCTCTTCACCTTTTGCTTTCTAGCCCACAACTAACAGCTTTGGGTTAGTTGGTGTGAAAATACAAGGCTTCATCTGAAAAAGATTAACTCCAGAATACGACACTGCCGACCCCATGTTGCATTATGGGTATTGTGTTCTTCACCTTTTGGGACAGATGCCCAGCCATCTTTCCGTTTAGGAGATTCTAGCCAGGCTTGGATGTTCTCTTTGGAAGAAAATCAGATTTATATATAACTTAACGTACAATATTGTATCTCCACACACACACACACACACACACACACACACACACACACACACACACACACACACACACACACACACACACACACACACACACACACACACACACACACACACACACACACACACACACACGAGCCCAACGAGTCGCCTACAAATCAATAGGCAACTGTTGCCCTGAGGCACATCGACATGCAACAGGAGGAAGCTGTAATCCAACCTACAATCTTCTGATTGCAAGACAGCCATGCTACAAACTGAATCCCAATATTTTTCCTGGATTTGATTTGGTTTTGACAACATACAGTCAGCATGAGTGAGAAGAGCTGCGGTTCCTACACAGAATGGTGTAAATGAGCAAAGAGAGAGAAAATTGTGTTGAAAACATTCTCTACTTGCACAACTGAATTTGTACATCTGGATTGTGAAGCAGTTATCGAAGTCCTGCATCTCCAGCGGAAAGTAAGGCGCTATCTGATGTATTCAGTGAATAACTTACTGACGTCACATGGTTTATCAGAGGTGCAAAAGTTCAGGGCGAAACAAGCAGAATTAAAACATCAAGAACCGTCTTAAGCTTTAGCTACTTTGGTAGTATTTTAGCAGATTTTCCTCTTTGCTTAATGGGGCAGGGGGGAATGAAAAAAAAACTCTTTTCATGTCCAGGATTCAGACTGAGGTGTGAATAAAATTACCCAACATTGCCCACATCCTTGGTACCTTTCATGTAGCAAAAGGATTCTCTGTGCTCTGCAGATCCAATCGTCACATTATGAAAGCTTTTATTCAGATGTGTTATTGTTCAACCTCTTGACCTACTGTCTCCAGAGTAATTTTCAGACACAAATTGTTCATTTACATTTTGTGCTCATATTAATGTCCATCATGAAAGGGGAAAAAAATAACACTAGTTTCTTTTATTTCCTTGTTTCTAAGAGTCCGACTCTGAATGTGAAAATGCAACTCAAAGCACAGTGAGAGTCCAGCCTCTCGTCTCACTCCTAGAATATAGGAGATAAAAACATTTCAGCTGGATGTGGCGTCAAAAGTCTCCTACTAAGGATTATGGATTTCCTGTCTCTCACATAGGAACACACACAGTCTGAAGTTGCAGGTTTGTTCACAAGGAATGTGTCGAGCAGCTGCTGCAAAATGTTTTGAACGGGCAAAAGGTGGTAAAGGAAGCACTGTTTTATTAACTGGATAACAGAAATAATCTATCGCACCAAGGAATCCGTTTCCTGCCATAACCTCTAGTTTGTGGCACTCATAATACTGCTAATAATAATGCATTCACAAAAAAGTATGCATGGGAAACCATGTCTAAATGATGCATAAGATAGTAACATGCAGTAAAGATCTGCTCCTCAATATTTTTGCTAATTTAGTACCGCTTATGTCATTTATGTTTAAGTGAAAAATCCGTTCCCTGGAAGACTTCTTTTGATTTCCATTTTATGTCAGATCAAGATGCATTAAATGTCAGGCAAAGACACCATGACTAAGTACAAGATTATGATTTTCTTTATCAAGGAAAAATAGCTAGACCGATATGGCTGAACACATTTTGTCCATAAAATTATACATGCAGCATCTTGGTCTGAGAGACTGACCATAAAACCTGTCTGAAAAAAAATATTGCATCCTGATCACTGGCATCAAACTGAAAAAGGTTATGAGGTTTTTTTAGGTTTTGGGACGCCAGAGAATCCAAAAAACAACCCCTATTCACAAATGTCAAAAATTTATATAAGTTTATAACTTCGCCCAACCCAGAAAAATCATTCCAAGAGCAACTCAACGACTCAGTCAGGAGGTCACAGAAGAACCAGAACAACATCTAATGGACGACTGATCTGTCAGTGTTCACGACCCGTCAGTGAGGGTCAAAGCAATCATCCACAAAGCAATTCAAAGAGCTTCGCAGAACAGAAAGAAAATAAAATATTTTACATTTTTACTTACAAGTGAACTTAATGCAAACAAACTCTTAAAAGCACTCTAGTAAAGAAGCATACACTAACATGTCAAATTTAAACAGGAAAATTCAAAATTAAATCAGA
Organism: Poecilia picta; assembly: GCA_033032245.1. NCBI lineage: Eukaryota > Metazoa > Chordata > Actinopteri > Cyprinodontiformes > Poeciliidae > Poecilia > Poecilia picta. Next base: position 7,122,628 of record CM065361.1, read on the forward strand.
TTCTTATCTGCAGTGTCTCGCTTTAATATGAAAGAGATGGGGCAAAAAAAAAGGGAGAGTTCCGAGATGAAAACGATAAAAACAACCAATCAAAAAGTTCAGGAAAATATTCTGTGGACTGATGAGGCAAAAGCGGAACTTTATGGAAGGTGTGGGTCCCTTTTCAAAATACAACACCTATAATTAAACACGGTGGTGGTAGCGTGATGATCTGGACCTGATTTGCTGCTTCTGGACCATAAGTGCAGCTCTCTAGATAACGCTTAAGGAGAATATCTGGCCATCAGTTTGTGATCTTAACCTCAAGCACACTTTGTTATAAAGCAGAGAAATTATCCAAAGCACACCAGAAAGTCCACCTCCGACTGGCTTTAAAAAGAAGTAACGAGATGATGGTTTCGCAGTGGCCTAGTCAAAGTCCACACTTAAATCGGCACCATTCTTTCATAGTGATGTGAAAGACCTGTTGCCATTTGTAAACAAAATAGTAAGCGAGAACAACAAAAATATCATTAAGGAGCATACATACTTTTACCTCTGCTTGTTTTTACAGAAGCGCATATACAGGCCGTTCTGATATCGATGCAGCAGTGCACCTGTTTATATATATATATGAGTCTAGAGAGAGGAAGACACCCATGCAGCAGCAGCAGCATATTTGTATTCTGCTCAGAGGTTTCTAAAGCTGAAGCTAGAAGTTTGGGCCAAACTATTATATAAAGGTAAAACCAAACACATCGTACCAAATCATATCAGCTCTGTACTGCAGCAGGTGTGAAAACAGCCACCAGCTGCTCCTGCTCATAAAGTGAAATAGTAATACCTTTTTTTTAACAATATTATTTTTAGTTCTTATTGTTTTTGTGGCAGAGCACAGGGAGTGAGTTGCAGAGGCCAAAAAAAGCTGTGTGAAAGAATAGAAGAACAAGAAAAAACAAAAAACCATCTCAGTGGCTATAAAGGTTTGGTCTGTCAGCAGCCTGTGTAGCATTTCCTTTGTGTCAGCCAATCAGTGGAGCTGTGAAAAGTAGCTGACAAACCTGTTACTGTCACACTTTTCCCAAAAATCGGCGGGTCTACCATGGATAATGAGGCTCATCATCCAGCACACAAACACACACCTAAAAAGTCTTGAAATAAAGTTTTTTTTGTTTGCTCTGAAAAATTGGAAGGAAAAACCTCAGTACTGTTCAAAATATCTGGTGACATAGTAAGCAGAACCATCCACATATAAAAAAACAAAGTTGATCAAACTACAATGAGTTTGTCCCAGAAACAAAGGTATCTCCAAAAGCACCTCTGAGTGACGCTGTGGGCTGGTTGCTATTCCAAATTGATCTTTGGAATCCCTTTAAAATGCCAGGAGATTTTAAATTAAACACCTGTTGGCGTCTGTCTGTAAACTTATAAATTGATCATCTTTGGACATTTCTGAATGATAACGCAGAAATACAAAAAATATTGTTTGGAAGTTTGTTTTGTCCAACTGAATTAGGACTATTTTTGCAGAAATCCATTTTTCTAATTTCGAGAAATCTGATCTTCTGACTTCTAAATTGATTACATTTTTGTGACATTGTCAGTTCATTTCTGTTAATATTTCTCAACCATAAAAATTCCTAGGAGAAAAAAAAAATTCTAACAGAGTGTATTTAAATGTTACAAACTTGGATTTGTAACATTGAATGATAAACACTGATCAGGGTAAGTATGTGTGAATTGAACATCACGTCTTCCTCTCTTTCCTGTCCTGATGGAGTCTCTCCTCCTGCTCATCACTCATTGATTCTCTGGAAACCGATCCAGATGTGAGAACAAGTTTTGACCCTCATGTTGCTCCATAGTTCAGGAAGTTGACCCGATTGAGCAAAACCAATGTGATTTTTGGATTCAGATCATCAAAATGACCCTAAAACAGATGAAAAACCCCAGACAATTTTTTGGGTTGTTGACCTGATTGACAACATCAGGCTAAATAAATGAACAAATGGTTTACCAGATTCAAACCAAACTAATGACTGAAAAATTGGCACCCTTTGGAAATGAATGAGTGAAAACTAAATGTTATCCTTTCAGCAAAATAATTTTGTACAAAGTAAATTGTCAGTGAGGATACCAACAATTGTTCAACTTCTGGTTTTATTAAAAACAATTACATCCAAGCGTTGGATCTCTCTCCCCTCCCACAACATAAAAAGATACTAAAATTCAAGGTTTCATTCCTTTTAAGTTTGGGATTATGCTGCTGCAACAAAAAGATGAATTTAGTGCATTAACTCTGCCACGGCATCTGCCTGAGACCCAGAGAAATGAATGCATCATCATGTCTTCCACTTTGTGCTGTATGTGCTATATGAGCTGCATAAACTCCATCTAATTTCTCGTGCAAGTGGCGCCTGCTACGTACAAGACAGACGCTAATGTTCTAAAACGATGCCTGAGCAGGTGAAGGGTTGGAAAACAAGAAACGAACAAAGACTAAGGACGGGTCGGATATAAAACAAAGATGTAGAGAGGAGAACATCTCGTGGTTTGCAGCCTGAGGTTTTGGCTGACTGTCAGCGATGCTATCAAACAGCCTCGGCTCAGATGTGGCATGGGATTTTCTTCCCTCACCCCCCTTTCCTGACAGCTACACAATGAGTTTGCAAAATACAACCTTGCAGACAGTTAGGAGCTTTAATTTCCTAGACCAGCGCTTGGCACACGCCGAATTCCCAAAACAAATGTAAATTCCATCATCCCGTGAAAATATTCCTCTCGAACAGGGAGCCGCGCTTTATTTGCACACTTGCTGATTGCTGGAAATTTTTTGGAGCGTGACACATGAAAGGCGGTGATTGACAAGCCAGAGATGAAAACAGAATCCCCTTTTCCTGAAGGAGTCAAAGTCGACTAACGAGTGCAGTCAACCAATCGAATACGTCAAGCTGACACGCATCTACGTTGAGCCCTCAGAAGGACGGGCGGAGTCCAAAACCCAAAGTGTGAGCTTGTCATCTACTTCCACATGTTGGAACAGAGATAGAAGCAAAAGACATAGAAACACTCAAAAATGCACCAGATGCTAATCCCAAGCTGTAGGATCATTTAGCTCACATATGGTTTATATGGCAATGAAGGCTAACAACATGATAGCGTAGCTTACTCGGTGGATTTGATGGTGGATGAAGCACCAGTACATTGACAGAAGCTGACATAAGAAAACTGAATCCTGAATTTTGTCTAGATCCTGTTTACAAATACTTTAACAATAACATTTAAAAAACTTATTTCTGAATATTGCAATGACAAAAAAAATGTACATATAAGGACCATTCTTTGATCTGGTTTACCCAGGTGTGCTTTAAGATTTGGTAAACTCTGTGTGACCAGAGCCTGATTAGTTTTAGAACAACATTTCAGATTAGCAAAGGCTTTTCAGCTGAGAAATGAATTTAAATTAATCAACAATGTAAAACAAACCCACCTTATTTTCGTGGTTAGTTGAATTTTTGCCGACATTGCCTCAGAAATATTCTCAGCTTTTGTGCATCGACACTGAGAGCAATACAGGCAACCTAACCTTTGACTGCAGTTGCTCATCTAGTTCAGTCTTTGGTGCGAGACTAACTTCATAATCTTAAAGAAGAGACCTGCAGACTGTTACCTCCGCTCAGAAAACAAAGTGTCTGCGAGGGAAAGCAGATGTTGCAACTTATCAGAATCACCGGCTGATGTCTTAGATGCATTACCGCTTCCTGATTTAAATTACTGAGTCATTATGTTGCCTTTGCTAAAATTATTAACAGCCTGAAAACGTCATAAAGCCATTCAAATCTGGTTTATGGAGGAAAGACAAACGTAAAATGTGCAGGACAGTCGGCTTTAATTATTGGCATTGGACACCTCTCTTCCTAGTGATTGGATCTACCAATCATAGGAGATTACCAAACTTTTTGGAACGGCAAACTATCCAAACTCAACAATGAGAATCTGATGACGTTTCAGGGCTGGGATACTTGTGTAGAAATTTGAATAAAAAAAAAGAAAAGAAAATGAAGGTTGGTAGAAGTGATCTAATCTAAAGCAGAGTCAAGCATTTCATCCGCACCATGGAGATAAGGTGAAGTGGAGACCTAAATAAAGGTGTCAGTGGATGTCTGTGGTGGGCTGGCAGCTAAGCTATGGAGGGCTTCAACTGACAAGAGGCATATCAAGCACAGTACGCGCTGGTTCTATGGATGGATGAAAGGCGCAACGTAGAGGCGGCTGGATACGCACATCATATTACATGCCCCACTTGCTGCCAACCTGCTGTTGTGACAGTCTGCGCTCTTTTCTCAAGAAGAAACCCTGAATGAGTCATTGAATTCCTACAAGCTTGCCGTTCTGTGTCTTGACACTTTATGACTTTCATTGGGCCTAAAACCTGTGAAATGGCGTCACTTCAGGGCCGTAAGAGCAGAGCTGAGATTCAGAAAGGTCGCCGCCGTCACCCGCTCCCGATCAGCTAGAGTTGGCACTCGCAGCTACCGTCAGTGACAGATGTAGACACTGTAGGAATTCAATGAAATGAACAGAGGAATGTGAGCCAGGGTTTCCTCTGGGATCTTCTTTAAACTGCTGTGGCCTTCAAAACGTATCCAACACATTACACACTGCAGGTCAATCTGTCGTTCAAATACAACATACATTAACAATATGGTCATTTCCACATTCAATGTTTTCTTCCTTAGGTAACTTTCTTTTGCCTTTTTTCAGCCTCTACTTTGGACTTCTATCTCTATTTTTTTTTTAGCTTCTCAGCCAAACAGGCAGGAGCCAGGAGGGTTGGTTTTTGAAAATAAAGTGAACTTTAACATCTCAAACTCTGATTATGCTGAATATATATGTACAAATATAGGCTACACACACACACACACACACACACACACACACACACACACACACACACACACACACATATCTCATAAGCTAAGAAATATTGTTGAGATTTTCAATGACAGAATATCACAAAATAGGGCATTATAGTGCTATAGGACGAAAAAAATACGATTTTTCAGTGTTTCACCAAAAAATCTGAAAAGTGTGTGGTACATTAGTGTTCAGCCCTCCCTACTCTGATAGTCCTATACCATTACCTATAAGAAACTGTAGAGCCAAAAGCCACATTCACACAATGGGAAAATGTGACCCAAATTCGATTTGTTTATCAATATGTGACCTATATCCAGCTTTCCCAGCAGTCTGAATGACCAACTAATACAAATATATTTCACAGGCACTGACTACACTCGGTCTATGATGAGAAAGGATGTTAAAAGAAGAAGGAAACAAATTCATGTCATGTCAAAAACAATCACATAAAGGGGAGAGAAAAAAAAATACTAATGTTTCATCATTAATATTTTATATTTGAGAGATAAATACCACCTTATGCGTAAAAGAAACAGAAATAAAGTTGCGTTATGCAGATCAATAACACAAAGTGTCCATCAGGTTCAGCAGGACAGAGAACAAAACGCAAGCTAATTAATTCATAACACAACTCAAATTAATGGGCACTGAAAAGCCGAGTCGGTTATTTTTAAAGTCATCCATGAGCCTCAGAATTATACAGTCAGTAGGGAGACATCAAGATTCTAACAGCAGTGTGTGTGTGTGTCTGAGAGAGAGAGAGAGAGAGAGAGAGAGAGAGAGTTTGATCTGCTGGTCAACAGTGTGTGTGTGTGTGAGAGAGAGAGAGAGAGAGAGAGAGAGAGTTTGATCTGCTGGTCAGAGCCAGGCCCCATTAAAGCTGGACCTTCAGTGTTAATGTGATATTGTTTGGTTTATTTATTGCAGTCCAGTATCTGCCAAGACACAGACTTGCTAGGGCTGATCTCATGCCAGCACTTCCTCTGCTCCATCCATCCCTTTTCTTCTCCGCTGCGTCTGCTTCACCAAAACATCTACATGCGTCTTTCTGCCAAGTCAACCACATCACTGGACAGCAACTACAGCTGGAGAACCACTTGGTTATGATTCGTCAGCCTTTATTCTTTTTAATCAGTGGTTAACGACCTACTATGTGAACTCAGCCAATTTGAAAGATTCTGACTGAGATTAAAAGAGAGAGAGGGGGACAAGTTGGAAGAGTTCAGCATTACTGGGTTTAAACATTGTGTGAAAAATGCTTGGCATCATTAAAAAAAGAACTAAAAATTTATTTTGCCTGGAAACACACATGGCGCTGTTTGGTAACTTGTTGTGTGTTTTCCTCTCTGTGTGGGTCTGCTCCCTCCGTCAGAGTGGGGAGAGATAGAGAGAGCGCAGCTGCCCCCTATGGGTGGAAAGCCAATGCAGAACAGCAGAGAGAGACAGCTTCTGTTTGTTTGTTCTGCATCATGGCTGGAGGAGCCAGAGAGAGATGCTGCTGCTGGACTGTAATTAGTCAGCCAATGTCACCAAACACCTGCAGCCGCAGAGTGGGGGGGGGGGGGGGGGGACAAAAACCAGTGGACTCTCTGTGTTGAAGAACGGATCCTGCCTGCTTGTTTTGAATGCCAAGCGTCTGAGGTGGCCTTACATAATTTCTCATGCCTGTAGAATAATGCTGTGAGGCTCTCAGAGCACCGAGCCGCACGCGGCTCCGGGGAGGTTCTGGCTGTTTGCAGGCCGAGTTCAGTATAGCAAAAACAAAATGTAGTATTTTTCTCACTGCTTTCGCGTGTTGGGCTTAAAAACCGCAAATAACGAGGTAGAAACACAAAACTCTGATGTACTAAAACGGGATCCAGAGACCATGTCCAGATCCAGAGACCATGTCGTTCTACAGCAAGGGAGAAGAGAAGGAAAGAAATAAGCTAATTACCAGAAGCAGATATATAAATTTATTATGTTTGACTAGTTCTGATCCCCTTGATCAGTAGGTACAAAAAATAAAAATTTTAATTTTTTCATACCAGTCAGCATACAAGAACACCCTTCGGTGTAGATGCAGTTACTCAGTTAAGACGACTTAAAATGAACACATTTTGATATTGTGTGTTTGCAACAAACTCAGAGGAAGCACAAAAAATGTTAGATGCTTTTTAAAATGAGACTGAATAAGTCGTCTAAATGTGCTACAAAAATATAAGCTCAATCTCTGTTGTTCAGAAACACAGATTTGGAAATATGAATTTGGAATACTCCTGACATCTCAGAGTTCAGGTAAAGAGCTACACTCTCGGAATAAACGCAGAGACTGAGCTAATCACTGATATAAAATATTGATGACTGCTTAAATGTGACCTATTATGCTTTGATGAACCGGTTGGGATAGATCTGTGTCCTTTACAAATCATGTTCATTACACGCCCTCCCCCAGGTCAACATTTATACACGAATGTGAAAATGGCTGCAAACAGATGCGTAATTGTACAACTGTACATCTCTGAAAAGCAGCAGTGGGGCCTCCAGCATAACAAAACAAGGATGCAACAAATGGTTTCTGGATGGAACCTTAATAACAAAAGACTTGTTTTGTCCAGCAGCCATTGTACAGCACACATAGAGTGAAAACCAGCTGACCCAACATTCTGACCACAAAATAAGAGCTTATTTGACTTTTTTTTTTATAAGTGTTTGGCTGCTTTTAGAACCAGCTGAATTGGAAGTACAAGAATGCAAAATGAGAATTTTGCATAATAGTTCCCGTTTAAACTAAAAAGGCAAAAAAAATAAATTGTAGTTTTTGAAAAATAAGTGAAAACCCTGTTTTACAGGAACTTCTCTCTTATCCCCACAGTGTCACATGTTTCTGCTCTCAATTTATTAATGACTGATGGTAGGAAGTCTGTAAAAAAAGCATTTTGAATCATCATATTTTCCTTATCACTCTCAAAAGGATTAGCTAAAAATCTGTATCAGCAGGTAAAAGCAAACAAAAAAACAAAAGCAAAATCGGACATAGTGATTGATGCGCTGTTAGTATAAATCCTCTCACTTGCAGGTTTTCCTTCAGATCAAACCCAACATCCTGTGAAGTGCACTCCAGCAAAGAACAGACGAGATGGGAAGAATACGTGAAAATTCCTGCTATGAGCAGATTTTCTGTCAAAAGCAAGACAAGTGGATGCTTTCAAAGAAAATACTCCTCAGATGGAAGTGTGCAGCGCTGCTGGTGTCAGTGGATTTGAGGGAAGACAGAGGGCAGCTAGTTAGCTGGTGGATTTTACAACCGGCATTCCAATCAGAATCGCTCTGCATTCATTCAGGACGCTGCCACATAGACATCACTTCATATCATTATACTCTGATGCCAGTGGAGGTGGGAGGAGGAACTCATTTATATGTATTACTTATAGGAGATACTGGTAATTGTAATAAACGGTGCTAACTGATGAGAATAAATCGTTTTAAAAGTCTAATCTAAATGTGCCGTGTATCACCGAGGCATTGTGAGGACGGCTGGATGACTTCCAGCATTACAGCTGCAGAAGTCAGGTAGCGGAGCCCGGGGTCTGACCCAGAGGCTGGCTCCCCGTCAAGCGGAGCCAAACCAGGAGCAGTGGAAAAGCCGAGGAGCTGTGAAGGAAGGAAGGAGAGCATGAACAGAGTTCACTGAGTTTTTTGGGGGTTTTTCAAAGTAGTGAGGTTGCTGGCTGAGAGCAAAGCATCATCTTCCACAGTTGCACCAGTTACAGCAACGACTGCTCCACTATACTGATGATTGGACTGTCAAGAAACATTAAACACGTTGCAGGGATACTCACTGTGGTGCCAAGAGAGGAAAAACACACGGCGCAACCATAATAATGAATCACCGACTCATTCAAACATTGGCTCGTCCGTTTAGTCGCCTACCCACACAACCGGATGAGTCGCTCATTTACTTACTACTGAACTGCTCATTCATAAGATCGCTCCGTCTCGCAGTTGCTTTACGTTTGTTTCAGTTGATCCAGTCCACAGACACGCCATGAAAGATGCGCCAAATATCGGCAGAATACGTCACGGAAAGGCCCACGAAGCTGAAAACACACTGACATGAATGTGTCTGCTATGTTAAGTGCTAGAAGTTAATTTCTTTTGCATCTTTACCTTTTGTTAAATATATCCACTGGTGGGGTGCTGTGGTGGAGCAGGGGCAAAACATGACCTACATATTGAGGCCTTAGTCCTTGTGGCGGTGGTCGCAGGCTCGATTCCCGGCCTGGTGACATTTGCTGCATCTCTTTCCTGTCAAACTACCTTCAAATAAAGGCCACTAGAGCCAGCAAAACCTTAAAAAATAAAAATATCCACTGGTGTAGTTTTCTCTCATGATCACGTGTAATGACAGCAGAACACAGCTGAGTAGTGAAGCGTTTTTTCCCCAACAGAAAATTTTGAAAGAGCCAAAATTTTTAAGATTTGCACCAACTTAAATTCAAAGATACATTTTTAAAAAATCAGATTTACTTATCTTGATAGATTTCCACATCAATTCTGAATGATTATATTTATTAGTATAGTTTGTGACACTCAGATTACCCTCAGGCCATGATGGATGCTGTTGGGAACAATTTGACTAAATTTCCTTAAAAAAAAAATCTTCAATGTTTTGTTGCAATCAAGCAGAAAATGAAAACCACGTTTGAAGAAGAATCTTCCAACATGCAACAAAAGAAAAGTGAGAAACAAATGAAAGTTTAAATAAAATATACAAAACACTTGCTCGCATAAAGAAACAAATGGGCATGTTGGATATTTGTAAAAATCTATACTTAAATATAATTGACTTTAGCTGACTAAACATCCTACATGCCGTCAAGAAATCAGAATTTGAGACAAAATGTCTAAAATTGGACTCAGTAACAAATATCTTGCATTGTTATAAAGGGACATATTTTATGGTACATTACAGCAGCATGACATATAAATACAATTGTTGTAGAAATGAATAACAAGAGTTCCTTTTTAGCAACAGCAACAACTTTTACCTTTTTATATACTTCAGAAAAATCAAGAGAAATGTTTTATGTGTCTGGTTTTTGTCGTGGCAGAACACAGTCAGTGAAACCCTCGTGACCAAACTCGGATATAAAGTCGATTGCAATCAATGAGAGCACTGACAGGTTCTCCATTCACCGATTCTTATCGGGATGCGTAAACAGCCACTGTAAAATAAAGCTTCAAGGTGAACCGTCTGAAGGATCTACTTTCTAGTTTTTATTTTTCCGCAAGGACAATCAGGGAGATGGCTGTAACTGTTTTCACATCAGTGTAATATCCAAACCGGGACAATGGAAATGTACAAACTGGACTTGAGGGAGCTCTTCCACGTAAAAAAAACACAAAACAAAAGAAGAAAGAGTCAAAGCACAAAACAGTGACAGGGATGGCCAACACACACACCCACACAGGATAAGTAAAAAAAAACTTTCTTAAACCGTTTTCAGTGCAGACTGAGTGCAGCAGCAGCAGTTAAAAGGTCATTTGTGGATTCTCATCAGTGCCATCCGAGCGAATTGAAAGCAGCAGAGAGAGACAAGACGTTTTTCTGAACCGCCTTGACCGCGAAGCAGTCCGTTTTAAATCAGTTGGGCATTGCTTAATGTAAGCACATCTCAACTCCCAGCATCTTAAATGCAATAGCTACATTCCACTGCAGTCCCTACTGGCCCGCTATACATTATTTACGTCTTTAAGATTCTCAGAGCTATGCGAGGGCCTTCTCCAAGTTCAATAATGAAAATGTATCCCAGCAGCATACCAGTGGCTAAAAAAACTGTTTAAACAGCCAGTTTAAAGGGGTCATGCTATGAGAACATAGTCCATTTTTCTTTTTTTCCCCCCATTTTATGTCATTGCGACTCCAATAAAATACCAAAACTAAATGACATTTTAATCAAATCCTCATCCAGCTGCTGAACTGAAGCTGCTCAGACATCATGGGCCACATTAAAGCCATTCAGCGCATAGAAGTTCAATCCCATTTTCAACACTTCTTGTTTTAATGAACTTCACACTCGGTCGCAAAAATGACATTTTAATCTGCAATATATTACAACTGTTACACGAACGAGCTCACTCACCGTCGTCACACATCTGCATCGTTACATGAGATTTTTCCGTCTGAACGGTAAACTCCGGTTGCTTCAGTCCGGATCAGATCAGTGTCAGTTTTTCTTTTAAAAGTCCGACATTCGTGACTTTGAAGAATGTTTGGTGGCAGATCAGGCTAATTGTGGTTTGCATTAATATCTGTCAATATAGAATTGTTCAACCATTTTTTAAAATCAAATATTTAAAGAGCATTTGTGTTTAATTAGTAAAACTAATCTGAAGAAAATACTTGTTCAAAAGTGGAAGAAAAATTAACTCAAATCTTGAAATTTGGGTCTGAACTCGGCACAATAAATAAACCTTTCTGGATGATGAATATCATCTATGTTCTGCAAAGTGATTTCTTTTTTGTTTATAGGTCTTCCTGTTACACTTGTAGGCACTTTAAAAGTTTAACACTTTTTCTCTGCACTTCCACATCACTGAGCATATCCGGGGTGGGGGACAGAGGGGCAACGTCCTGCCAGAGGACACTTCAACACACGAGGGTCCTAAGCCTCGACAGCTGACCTTCTCATGGGAGTGTGTGACCACTCCGAGCCTCTTCTTTGCAGTATGCTGCTGCTTGCATTCATGTACATGAAATGTTTCAGTTGGATCACAGAGGATCAAGACGTCGAGCGAAGATTCAAAGAAGAAATTCTGTCCTCATAACTTTAAGCTTTATAGATTAGGTCTAATGAATTTAGTCTAGTTTCTTACTTTGCTGTGTATGTCAGTGCTGTGTGTGTAGACAGTTATTTTTGCTGTGACATCACCGTCTTGGTATTTCTTTTAATAAACATGAAAGGCTGCGCTAGAACCATACAAGTTGAAGAATTATGTAGTGAATCAGTTCAAGAATATGGCATGCTGAGGTGAGTAAAACATGACTAATGGAGACAAAGAATCTGCACTGTGTAAAATTAGACATCCTTTTTTTGGTTTATGCAGGATTTGTTACATTTGAATAAAAAGTTGGCACTTTTGCTACAGTATCAGAGGATTAAAATTAATATTAAATACTTAAAGGTGCATATTTTCATTAACAATGTAAAATCGAACAGTAATAGTTTGAGGGTGTAAGAATATCTGTACCAATTTTAACACCTTTGAGAAACAAATATATTAAACAAATGGAATTCATTTTGTGGCAGATATAGTTGGAAAATGCTTATTTTTGGTTGTCCTGTTTTTGACTTTGTACTCCTCTTATAAAGGAATTGTGTGGTTTGCTTTATATGTACGATATTAGAACAGTCTTAAATGATTGTCCAAGCTGTTAAAAACCAAATTAAATAAGGGGGTAGGACAGAATATTCCTTGCTAGAAGGCTTTTGTTGAGGATTTGCTTGAAATAAATAAAATAAATATTATAAATTTTGCAGAGGAAAAACTGTACATTTCACCATCTCAAATAATGTAGCCACTTGTATTTTGATTTGTTCCGTTTATTTTTTTCACATATAAAAAACGTCCTTCATCTCTTGACCTTATACAGGTCAAGCTCTAGAACATCTTTAGACACCCAAATCAGAACTTAAAAATAATAACTCCTCATAAATCCCCAAACTGATGACCCTCACTTCTGACTATAAAACCCTCCAGATGGCCAATATCCCAAGAAAATCTCCAGCATTAATATTAATGATGGTTGACTGATTTACCGCCTGTCAGCCCATGCTGATCTTACGCAACACCCGAGCAAACTCGCCGTGGGCAACAAACTCTACAGGATGGACAGTGGAAAGTTAGACGCAGCCGGCGCGCGTTTGAACCTGTTGAGTTCCCAGATGTCCTGAGTGGGCGCAGCCGGGATCCGGTTTGTCGGTGCGTTCAGGAGCAGGTGGGGAGAGCAGATTGGGAGACAAGAAGAGTCAACAATAACTCTCATTATGATTCAATAATGGGCGAGTCAAAGCCCTGTGGATCACTTGTTCTGGATCTTATGTTGAACTGTTAACGCACTTGAATTAAGCAAATAACCTGGCAGGCACCTGTTGCACCAGGGTTTAAATCTAAATGGAGAAGCATTTATTAAAGCTTCTCCTTGAGCCAAACGTGAGCAGAATACTTAAAGTGAAAACATCTTCGAGTCTGTGACATTTGGTCTTTTAACGCGGCAAAGCAAACAAAAACATAACAGAGGAGTTAGGAGATATGATGTATATAATATAGCAGTTATAATTTCATTCATTTCAGGTCAATTATAGCAAAGTTTTACTCCATTTGCCTCATCAGTTCTGGTTAGAAGTTCATAGTGGAAGGATGCAAAAGATTCATTTTTTTATCCTTATTTTGTAGATCTGCTTTGTTAGTCTGCAATGTTTGTTTTGTATGTACTGATTGGCAAATTAATAAAAAATAAAGAAGATAAATGTAGAAATTTGAGTTTGCAATATGCTTGGTGCTCATTTTAACGTGTTAAAATTTTTAACGCAATTAATCAAATGCTATTTTAGTTTATGTATTAATTTATTTATTTAGTTTTTAATATACAAAAAGGTTCAGACTCTTTCTGGTGTCCCGTAAATGTGAGACACGAGCGACAACGCCCACGTTCCTAATGCTAACACTAGCATCCACAGTCCACATTCCTAAAGAAATACTTTTTAAAAGAAGTTTCATAAATTAAATGTTTGAAAAGACAAATGAGTACAATAATATTTTATTTCAATCTGGTGGTTGAAGAACCAAAATAACACATTAAAAGCAAAAAATCTACATTTGTTGTTGAGCTCACACACAAAAAAGGGTGGGAGGTTAAAAATATAAAATGTTTTTCATTTTGTCCATATATACTTTGATTAAATGCATTTGTGATTAATTAGAAACAACACTCAATTAAACATTTTAACTGAGTCCAAAACCAGTATGAGAAGCTGAGGCTCTTTTGCTAAACAATTATAAACATTTTTTATGAAAGCATGCAGAATATATTAGTAGGGATTACGTACACACTGAAATAAGAAATCAGCTGGTTTCACAGCTCAATCTGCCAGCCTGTCACCTGTGACCCTGTCGCCGTCTCTGGCTAGAGTCGCTTCACTTTTCGGCACTGTGACGTTTGATCAGATACGCGGTTAAATTCTGGAACCGTGTGTTACAGATAAGGACTGCAGTGAAAATACCCAGCTACTTTCTGCCAAAGCATTTAATCCAAATGATCTCTGCCAAGGATTTCCTATCAGTCCAACACCTGTCAGTTTGGCCCGGGCCCTCGGCCGAGCACTTCCATTAATTATCTGACCTGCACAAGCCAGGAAATGACTTGGGATTCAAAATGTTTCGAAAGAACTCGGGGATAAACAAATAAATCCCTACATTAAAAAGACATCACCCGACTCCATTCTGCAAACAAAGCAGTCTCTGTACATGGTTGCAACAACTTTCAAGAAGATTGAAATCTCTCCTGTGAAAGATACACACGACGGAGAGAACGATGGAAAAGCGAGGGCGGCGGCATGAAATGGGGGAAGCAAGAAAATGAGGAGAACTGAGCTCGTCTCTACTGTAAAGGCGAGAAAATCCTCCGTCTTAAGAAGAAAATCCTTGTGCGGCGAGATTTCATCTCAGCGAGATAGTGAGCAATTTTAAATATGATCAGCTCCTGTGTGCTGGAAGCTCCACAAAGGAGCGATGGCAAAGTCACAGCGACAGACGGGGAAAAGGAGAGAGGGGTGAAGGACGGGGGAGGCAAGGAAGAGACGGGGAAACGGGGACGACGAGGCAGAGATGTCAGAGGTCTGAACATCGTCCTTGCACGAACAATGTTCCTGAAAGACTGCATAAAGATACGCAGATATGTCAGATCAAAAATCTTTCATTTAAATAAAATCTGGATAAAAAGGAAGCTGTAGTAGGGAAGGAAGTATCACAGTTAAACAAGAGTGCATTTAGGGTGATGAGCATCAGCATGTTGGCTGCTTTTCTGGTTGGGGTTTCTCCTTGGCCAGCCTGTCAGTTCAGCTGATTTAAATGCCAGATGGTTTTCCTTGAACTGTGTCGTGGTTTCCTTCGTGTTTCACACCTTATAATCTGGGAGACTCGATTCCATTGGGGACCAAAATTGCAACATTTGTTATATTTTCAGTGGGTGCGGTTCGCTTTCACACTGCACTGTGTCAAACAATACAAACTCTTTGGAAAAACCTGTTGCCCTCCTCGCCTGTGGAGGCGCTGCACCAAGAACTACTGAAGGAAACAACGCAAAAACCCCTGAAGAAGACACCGAGCACAACTTTCTTCTTTAACAAAACTTTACAAAAGAATGGAGTGGTGTTATTTTAGCGGTTGAAGAATTTGTTTTTGGTAAAAGACAGTGGTTGTGTTTTGTTTAGGTTGTGTTTGTCCAGAATCCCCTGCATCTCTGTTTGGATTGCGTTCACATCTCCATAAACAAATCAGACTTTCCAGACAAATGAACTAGAGTTGGATTAAGGTGGATTAAACAGGTTTGGTGTGAATGTACGCTGATGATGCTGGTTCACTAATGTTTTCCAAAAACACTGAGGCCTTCACAGAACACCTGGATTTATACAGAGATTATAACACATACAAATGCATAACATTCACTAAATATGTTCCTTGTTAAACAGCTGAATACAAATGCATGTCATGTTTTCAGAAAAAAAAAGAAATGATGTATTTGTTTCCCTCAGTTTACATCTATTGTTTTTAAGTTGGTTTGCAAAACTAAAATTCCGACAGTTTGTGGTTTAATAGACAAAATGTCATAAAATTCAAGGGACGTGAAAACATTTTGAAGGCATATGTCACTCCTGAAATCTGGTATTTAATGCCTACAGACAGTGCAGTGCACATGTGACATTATACACCAACAGAAACTCACACTGCAGCAGAAAGAAAAAGGATTATATCAGATTATTGTGTTCAAGCCTTTAAAAGAAAAGATTAGAGTCTCATTTTTTACGAAGCTACACCTGAAAAAAAGAAAGAGGTTTTCAATCATGACAAAAACTGATTTGTAACCTTTCGCAGAGGGATAGGAACCTGTCAGATAATGTTCCTCAAGGCCCACTAGTCAGAGTGTTCCCCTCTTTGCACCTGCGGGGAGGATGAACCTTTACAAACTTTACAACTGTCAAAACATTTTTGTTTTCTTGCTAAGCTTCCAGCAGTGGTAAGATACATTGTTTTCTCACACAACGTTTAAAAAGCTTGTATTTCCTGGACAAACACTGGATTAAAATGAAGACTGAAACATGAGGAATCTGAACATTGTGATTACCTCAGATGATTGGTAAGGAGGGTCCTTGAGACCCTCAAACGTGGATCTTAATTTTCCATCCTGAAGATTTTGTTTACTCACACAATTTAAGATCTCCACTTATCGCTGCAGTATGTAACTTATAAAAAATATTAAAATAGTTCAAATTATCATGATGTTATGGCAGTATAATACAGATCTGCCTTCTTTAATTGCTCCAAGTACTAGCTGCAATCAGAAAGACCAATCAAAACCAGAAGGAGGGTCATTCTCGAAGCTCCTCGACCTCCACTTACTCATTGCTAAGCGACAGTTGGTTCACCACAACATGCCACAAATGCTAAGCTAGTTATTCACTAGTTATTCATTTATTTATCCGCCATAATGGCGCTTTCCTGTAACAGTAAGTTGTTTTTCTTACCATTAACACATTTAGCGGTTTACAAGATGTTGATTGGTTGTTTTTGACGGGAATAACTACATTTACATTTCTGTAAATGATAATAGTCAAAGGCAGTAAAGCACTTTGAACTGCCTTGTTACTGAAATGTCCTATACGAAAAAACTTGATTGATTTGCTTGATCAAGCTTGGAGGACACATCCAAAGGTGATCCAGCAGATTCTCAGGTTATTAATTTTTTGGGGGTTGCTGATGCTTGGGCACCGATCCATCCTCTTTAAAAGGTCAGATTTGCTAACCTGTTGCTTCCCCGATCCATTTTTCATTTCCCAGGCCTGGCGTTTTAGGTGGACGCCTATGCTTTGGCAGCTTGCAATTCTACCACACTAAGCTTAAAAGTTCTCCGTTACGTGATCAAAGTTGCACATTTTGAAGTTGTAGCAGGATCCAACAGCCAAAGTCTTACGGTTCCTTTTGGGCTGAACTTTGCCATTAGGAAAGCAGCTAAGTAGCGCCGTCCCGATGGGAGCTATGGCACCGTCGAAAGACTCCAACCCGAATGCAGCTAAATTAAAATTCTAAGCTTGTTTTCAGATACAGCGGATCAAAACAGTGCTCTCCGACACTGCAAAGCTGCTTTTTCACTGTGAAAGGCATAAGATACCAGATGGTGATGTCTTCTGCACTGACATTCTCATCTTTCCCCCCTGCAAAATACTTATCCACCAAAGATAAGAGCATTATGGTGACAATGCACTTTTCTTTCCCTATTCCTTAAATTATGAAGCAAGCATAGCATAAGCCTTTTCTCTGAAATATAACTTGACAGCAGAAGCAGTGAGAAGACTTATCTGATTGATAGTTTTAAAAAAAAAAAAAAAGGCGTCTCTGCAAATGAAAAGTTGAAGTTTTTTTAATCTTTAACATCGGCCTATAAAACTCTTTCGACAAATTCAGACGCTCATCCTTCGAGACTAAATCAAACTGTTTCTGCGTTTGTCAGCATTTCTGTTTCATTCTTTAAGCCTCTAGTCTTGCTAAATTCATCATTGTGGAGTTTAATGTATGGACTGTAATCTCTTTCTCGCCAAGAGTAAAAAACCCAAAATGAGTTTTATCTGATATTACCATAAATATTTATTTTTCCCCAATCAATCACTTGCTATGAAGCAGGAACATCTTAAAAAGAAATCCTAAACTGTTTTAATGCAGTATTTCTAGGGAATTACATGGGAAAAGGAAAAGTTTTCTAATTTGATTGGACATTGCCATTAGTATGCCCAATCAATATGCAATAGGCAAACAGCAAACACACAAAATCTTAAGCATTTCTGGTCTAGTTTCTCACGCAAATATGTTGGTACACTTGAAATAAAAAAGTAAAGTTTCCTCAAGATACAGGAGCTTGTTTTAAGTCAATAAGTCTTCAATACTGATGAAAAAGTACCATTTCCACTGGCAGATTATTGCACTTGTAACATGGAAAAAATGTCTTTTTATAAGTGAAATCATCTCCCTATGAAACAAGCACTTTTTCATCAGTATTAAAGAATTATTGACCTAAAAGAAGCTCATATATCTTGCAGAAAAGTTACTTTTAAGTTAGTTTTGTCTTATTTCAAGTGTACCAAGATATCTGGACAATAAATTAAACCAAAAATACTTATGTTTTTACAGTGCCTCCATACAACAATTTTTTGCAAAAGGTAAGCTAGGTCACGAAACATGGAGTTTTGTCTTCTCCTCTCTGTAAAGTTTTCATTATTGGTAAACCGAAATATGATTGGGTTCGTAGGTAACAGCAACGCTACGTAAACTGTGTCAGCAAATATATCTACAGAACCAAAGTTGTTATAATTGAAAGAATAAAGCACTGCAGTCCTTTTTCCTCTCATCACAAATTTAAGTTTCACACGTGTGTTAAACCCAGAGTTTCCGTGGCAGAAAGTGGCCAGGGCCCATAATCAGAACTGATTACGACCTCCGCTATGAAGTGGGAGGAACCACGAAGCTGACAAGGACGACTTGGAGTTCTTAATGTTCTCGCATATTAAAGCAGAGCCGCTTCCGATTTTAATAATGTTTCTGTCACAACAGAAGAATTAGAATAAATCGCCGCACTTTTGTGAGTCACATCCTACAATACTGGTTTCCTGGGCACTTTGCATTAATTTGCCTTATCAGGCCCAATTTCAGTGGGGTGCAGCAGAATGAAAAAGAATGAGCAAAGTCTGAGCAAAAATACTGGAGTTTAAAAAAAGAAAGAATTGATCTTTTATTTTCCAGTTGTGTTTTTGAACAAAGGAATCTTTTCACTTCTTTTAAAGAGTTTGGAGGTTTTGCACAAAGACAAAATGAGTCAAACTGCAGTAACAACATAGATACACAAGTTGTTATTAAGTTATGTAATAACTTAATAACAACAATGCTTAGATTTAAGTAATTAAATCTAAGCATTTATTCTTAAAACTAAATTCTAATTAAAATAGTATAGCTATTTATATTATGAAAATCTTTCAGTGCCAAGTTTTTCTTAAAAAAATTGAAAGTTGTTTTTTTACAAAAAAAAAAAAAAAAAAAAATCAAACCAATCTCCTTACTTTACTACTTTAGCAATCCACATTTTACTGCAATTACAGCTCTACAGCTCCACCAGAGAGATTATAAATGTTCTGGAAAACAGCCGTTTTGAATTTCTGCTGTAAGTTCTCTAATGGATTTAAAGTCTGGGCTTTGACTAGGCCATCCAAAAGAAAAACATTTAAATATGAAAAGAGTTCAAGGGTTGTGAATGAAATGTGCACCGATTGCCAATCTGTAAAAGGCAAGTAGGGAACAGTGGCTGATTTTCAGACCTGTGCAGAAGTATTTAAGACGGATCGCTAAGATCGGTTTCACAGGTAAGTGTCATTTGATCACCCAAACTTAAGGAAATTGGTGCTGATTTAACTGTGTGAAAACTTTTAAAAGGAATCATACTCCTGCTAAAGCCAACCAGCCATGTGCTTTGGTTGCTTTGTGAGTCTCTCTTTAAACAAGAGATCTTTACTTTCTCATTAATAAATCCTGAAAGAGGTGAGTGGCCCGAAGTGTTGGAACCGAGCCTGAAAAGACGCAGAGGCAGCAGTACACATTTTACTCCTGCCTCAGGCGGAAACGTGCGATAGTGGTGATTACACTTGTAAACCCACGCCACAAACCACAGAGTACTGCTATCTGGCGCACAAATATAAATGGGACTACACGGTTAAACTGCACATGTATGACGCTTCAAAGCCAGTTATAAAATATCAAAAATGCCAGTGGCAGTGCTGAGAAATTATAGATCTGTACTCTGAAAATCAAATGCAGTCAGCAGGACTGAGATGACACAAAAGGAAACGTTTGGAGGTTGGGAAAAATAAAAAAGTGGATCTGTGCAGCAATCGAGTTATTTTACAGTGAACTGACCGGCTGCTGAATGGCCATGTAATCCTCCGCTGAAATCAGGACTCACTTCAGTTGTGGTAAAGCTGAAATTAAGAAC
This sequence comes from Poecilia picta, assembly GCA_033032245.1. NCBI lineage: Eukaryota > Metazoa > Chordata > Actinopteri > Cyprinodontiformes > Poeciliidae > Poecilia > Poecilia picta. Next base: position 7,142,819 of record CM065361.1, read on the forward strand.
CAGAGGAGGTTTGCTCAGTGCCCAAGTGTAAAAATTACACACACACACACACACACACACACACACACACACCTAAAAGACATTCCGTATTAACTTAATGGCTGCACACTGTGAATAAAATAAGAGCCATCCCTCTCAACGTTACCAGGGTTACGGCAGTCCTGACATTTTTATTTTTTTCTTCGTGCACTGCTGTAGTTTCCATTGTGTGCCACTGAAGCTTTACACTGCAACAATTTCTAACAGGAAAAGAATGAATAGAGGTATATTGATGGCTCAGCACTGCAAAATTACAACTTCATATTGACTTTCATGCTCAAGCTTTGCAGCTTTATGTGCAGAGAAGTCTGCATTGCTTTCAGCAAAGTACCTGGATGAAAGAGACAAAAACAAAGAGGAGAGTGTGGTGGAACTGTTGCTCTCCTGTTAACAGGTCTGCAGGCTTTCCCCCAAACTGCAAGGTGAAACACAGGTCATCTGCACTTTTTAATTTTGGCTGAGCATCACACATCGCAGACTATTAATTGCAAATGTGAGGTGACAAGAAATCTCCAGAGAATTCTCAGCTGCAGTGCATCTCAGAAAGAGAGCAGATGACTGCGTCTCAAGGCTCGACGGAAACAGCTGCCCGCTTCCGTGTGAAAGCTGAACTCTGGGGTTTGAACAAGTGGAATGACCTACATGTACCCATGACTCAAACCGTTAGCCAAAGATCAGCAGGATACCTTCATTTTTGTTCATTTACAAATACGGTCGAGTCCAACAGTCTTCATGCAATGAGCAGAAGTTGTTTTCTCAGAGGAAATGACAGCCATCTAAAAAAAAAAAAACTTAAGAAAAATGTAGATGGGGAAACATTCAAGGAAGAAACCTGTATTAGTTACAGTAACATTTATGTCACTATGAGTAGCGATCACGAAAGCACAGGGACTTGCTGGTCACCACTTCACTGTTCACACTTTTGCAGATTAGAACATCTTAGACTTTACTTTGGTTTTTTGGGTAAAAAAAAGTCCCCATCTGTCACCGGACACCAATTTGTACCTTCCTTTGGATTTTTCCCCCCATTAAATTGCTGAAGGGACAAACTGACCTGGTGAGTGAACTTCAGTAGTCACCAGTGTTAAGGAAAACCAAATTAACTATTAAAAACAACCAGGCCCGGGCTTTCCTCTGGTCCCAGGCTCTTTCTCGTATCCGAAGCCGGAGCCGCAGCCGTGTGGCAGAAAACAGAGACGCACGCTACGTGTTGACGTCACAGGAGCTCAGAGTTTAATCCAATCAGTGGACAGTATAACACAAGACAGAAAGTTAAAGGAAACACAGTCACTCATTAGTCACCTGATAGAATAAGACAGATAGAGGAAAAGACGAAGACGTCGAAGACGTCCTCGGAGAAACAGTCAGCCCATGGTGCTAAAAATTGACTATTTCTGGCTTATTTCCTTTGTGTATAAGGTTTTATACTAGTAGGTGTGTTCTATTCAAATAAGGTGCAACACCTCTCGACCAACCAAAAGCTGTCTCTGACCCCTTTCAAACTCGGAAAATCCCTACAGTTCCTTCAGACAAAAACGTGGCTTCTCCTTTTGTTTTAAATAAGTTAAAAGCAGGATGTCTCCGATCCCCCGTTGGGTTATGGCCTTCTCAAATTACTGTGAAACAGCTGGAACTTCCACTGGTGATATCCTGACATAAAAAACCTAATTTGAAACCTTGTATGACAATTTACTCTAGACCAAAAAGTAAAGGTCAATAAGCCAAAATAAGTTTCTAATTCCAAAACTATTATTAGACCATTTTCCATTAAATCAGGTTACATTTTACAACTAGCATATTTTAAATACATTTTCTTAACACCAGGAAGACTCAACATGTTACAGCAGAGCTCCTGTGTTTTATCCCTGTGAGCCTTTAACCTTGGTCTTTTATGGAACATGATGGCCTTGGAAACGCTAATCTGTTCCATACTCACTTCTAACGCTGTTGCAGTAATCGATCACGTAATTAAAATTATGTGGGTATGTTTTTAATAGAAACTTCAGAATCCATTTTATTTATGCTTGTGGATGTTTTTTTTCCCCTGCCATTTTTATTTATCGTGTTTTATTTTGTATATTTAAAATAGCTTCCAGTTCCAATTTCTGTACAAAACTAAAGTTAATTTGTCTTTAAGAAGACAAACTGGCATCGTTAAATTAGTTGAAAATTGTCTCAAAAGGAAAATGTACTTAAATCACACTTAGGTGGATATACATTATAAAATTTTAATCGATTATGGTTATATTTGTACTAATGTTTAACACATTAACACAAATGTGCTCATTAGTTGAGTAGTTTGTCAACTACTAAACCACTTCCCAAAGAGAATTAATAAAGTATATTTTATAATTATCATTTATTGCATTAACTTCTGGGACAAGTTATTATCCAGCATAGCTGTCATAAAGACAGCTAATGGTAAAAATAACTAGGAACTGCTTATATTTGGTGAATTGATTTCCTGTGGCAGAAAATTACCACAAGTTAACATCTGCTGATCATGTTATATTAAATGCTTGTGAACTCTCACCAAAAGAACTTGTTTGGGCTACACACACAAACAAGGTTGGAAGCTGTTTTTGCTGCAGCTGCATCAGAACCAGACTGTCTCCCATGTTTTGGATTCTTACCTTGGTATAAACCTATGTGTTGACTGCCTAGTGGAGCTTTTCATTCAAAACTTCTTCATTATTGATCTTTTTACAAGCTCTCTGTATTGTGCACAATATATGAAGTGACTGAGTGATTTCATCTAACAATGCTTGGTAGTTTTTTTCCCCCACAACACTCCATATGCATTAAAAAAACAAAAACATTGTGCACCCAACTGCCAGCTGTTGAGATTTATTCCAACAAACAGAATTGTTACTTGACTGCATATGAATTTAAAATGTTCTTCCAATGATGTAAGCTGAGCTACAGACAATTGCAAAAAAGAAAAAAACAAAATCAAAATGTCACATCTGCAAAAAGTAAAAAAACACTGATTTCCTTCAGCTTTAAAAGTTTCAAAGCAACTGAATCTTTTCTCTGTCATGAACTGGACAATGCTGATGAGCTCAGTGTGCATGGAATCTGAAGAAGTCTGCATGGAGGTTGGCATGCAAAGGATCCCTTTGCTGGCTTGGGGGGAAAAAACACACACAGGGATCTAAAACACTTGTAGTGGCTAGAAGCAGTTAGCCGTGTGAGATTCATTCAGAGAGATGCAAGGACCGAATTAAAACACGCGCACACAAACACACGCACGGAAACCAGTGTGTCCTCACCAGCTGTTGGAGAGGGAGAGCTTTAAGACGCCATAGGCTGAAACCCAAAAGAGCAGATTATGAGGAAACAGGAAGAAAGTGGTTATAAAGAGGAGTTGGGGGGGGATGCTTTCATTACCAAACTGGAACATGTTAAAAGCCTGGTGACGGCGGTGATTCCATGTCAATCCATCACACAGAACACGGGCCATTGCCTTCAACACAACACACGCAAAAGTTGCTCTCTACGTGCGTCGTGTAGCAAATGGCATCATCAGAAGAGAAAGCACTGCTGTGTTTGCAAAAGAACAGCTCCAAATGTTCATATCATCTCCCAAACAGCTGAATGCAGATTGCGGACCCAGCAGGAGCAGCTACACGGTGCGGCCCTGCGAGGGGACGGTGCCGCATTCGGAAGCCGAGTCAAACTGCACTCCCCTGCTGTCAGACGATTGCAGCAATATCCTTCTGAATCAGTGTTGCTTCTACGTGGGCCGCTCGGCACAGACAGAGAGAGAGAAAAAAAACACACATTAACATCCAGCGTTTTATTGGGTCTGGAGATTATTTGAGGCAATTACAAGATGGAACTATTCTTGCCAAGAACATTTCGAGCAGACACAGCCCTAAGCTTTTCTCCACACAAGCAGTTGGCAGCGCCATAATGTGGGGCAGTTAGCTTAATCTACAACACCCGGTAAACAAACTTTATTCATAGCAAGGCGATAAAAGGAACAAATAGGATAGAGGATTATTATTCTTTTTGATGTTCCTGATCAGATCTCAAGCTGACATTTGAGTTTCTTGGATTTCTTTTTTGGCCGTCTAAGCATCTGTGGGGTGATGGCCAACTAATCAAGGTACTTAAAGGAATGTTTAGCCTTTTTTTGCAAGTCAAACAGTTTAATGGAAATACAGTGGAGTAAATGTTGGCGCTTGATTAGTTGAATGTCACAGGAGCTTGAATTAATACAATCTCCAAAGTTGACCGTGGTATGGCTTTATGGCAGTTTAATATCTTGACTCAGCAAAATCCAGAAAAGGTCAAAAACGCTGAATTAAAGCTGAGAAAAATGTTGTCATTGAGGAAGCACGACAAGAGTAAAAGGAGGTGGGGGAGTGTAATACAGAGTGTTTTGTGGCACTTTAAAGAGTGACCTGGAGAGGAAATCAAGACAGGAAAGATGATCAAAAGCAGCCAGTAAGATACAATATGAAAAAGAAGCAGGTGGGATGATTTGGGGTGAGAGTCCTACACTCCTTTCAGATTATAATTCCACAAACATTACTGATCACCTCGTCTTTTGTCTGATGCGTTTCTCAGATCAGATCAAAACTGTTGCATCATGCGGTGCCTCCGGTCTGTGCGCAGCCATCTTTTGCATCATGCCGCGTTACTCTGGTTCCACAACCCAGTTTTACTCCTTACAGTTCCCAGTGGTTACAGGTTACTGACTAATCTAAACAAAAAGAGAATAGAGTTGGATTTTAGTGGTTTAAGGATTTATCTTTTATCTTTGCCAATTTTCCTGCTAGTGCTAGATCCTCACATTTGTTTGAACAAACTGGACTTTCTAGGCAAACAGATTGAAGGGGACTAAATAAAGGCTGGTGTGAATGCACCCCGAGTGTCCAATCATAATGCCATCCTGTGGACATTTTCTTGGCATGTTTCACTTGGAGGGGACAGTGAGCCAAACTATATACAGTCAACTGAATTAGGATATATCTGGTAAGGCTCATTTACCAGATCAAATGTACCTTTTGAAAACAACAACCTACACATGCTTTTCTTTAAGCCCATATTTGTGTATTCAATTTGTTTTATTGCCCTGCTATAATATTTTAATCTTAAATGTTAATACACACAAAAACCCAGAATATATTGGTCTGCATGTATTTAACATGTTTCACTTAGTGAATTTGACTACTACAACAAATTAACTTTTCAATCATTCCCATTTTTTTTAAATGACTGCTAAGTCATTTCTGACCCAAAGGGAGCTGAAGGACGTTACTGGGGAGACGAATGTCTACGTTTCCCTGTCCACCATTTCAAAGAAATGGTGGACAGGGAGAGCCTGATTAAAACTACCCAGATGTCAGACAACATCTGGGTCTTATCTGTCTCCACTTATTTCCAAGCCCAAATGAGGAACTTCATGTTAAGAATGAGCCTAAAAAAACTGCAACCTGTGACTCATTACGTTTCCAACGACGTTAGAAAAATTCAAGCCCAAAGTCACTTATAATAATCGGACTTGACAGAAACTCAAAATAGTTCTTGATTTTCCAGGAACAAAATGCACAATTTCCCTCCTTCCTCCATTGCTCATGTTTCTGATCAGCTGATAAATGTTGCGTAGAAACGCCAGTCGCTCCCCAAGATGTGCAGAGGAAATGACATTACTAAAGAAAATAGTAACGCACAGTGATTTGGATAAGTAATTGCTGGATTTGGAATAGTAACACCTTAGATGACTCGTTACTGAAAAAGAAGTGGTCAGATAAGACAAAATGACGAGGTAGCACAGATCGTCAGAATACTTGCAGGCTGATTACGTCATAGCTCTGCATGTATTTCTGTGCTGATCCGTCATAGTTTGTGATGTCACCAGCGCTTTGTGGTATAACAGTATATAACTCCTGTTGATAAAATTCTACCTCATTCCAAGTCAATTCGAGGAGAAGAGGATCTGTGTTTAATAAATGGCTCCGATGAATTCAATAAGAGGAGATCTCCAGGTCTTAGTGGACGTCCTTGCAATTCCCGCAATTGAGGAATACTACCGACAAATCCCGGAGGAAGATTGGGAGGATTTGACTTTGGGATATGAGGGCATCAGAGAGAACACCAAATATCTCTTGAAATATCTGACAGACGTCTTTTCAGATGTGGTTTCAGACCTGGTTGAGAACTCGGGGTTCACATATCAGGACTTGAAAGCTGCATTTGAAAATATAGTTTCTCAGGCCTTCGCCCAGGCCATGAGTATTGAGGAGACTATAAAAGATGAGTGCACAGAGGTATTTAACATGCTTTTTTTAAAGCATGTTATATCGATGGTGACATCTCCCTCAGATGACCAGGACCCCACCGAGTGGCTCAAGGTGGGGTTAGAATTCAGTTCTCTGGTGAATCCTGTCATCTGGTTTGTCCAGGAACTGAGAACAATGAGGAAATCACTCGAAAAAGAGCGAAAAGACGCGGTACAACTTTTTGTACAGTTGTTGATGTCTCAAGGAATCAAGAAGTCTAAGACACGATGGTGTCTTAGCTACCTGAGAGAGACGCATGATCACATTGTTGACCAAATCTGGGCTGAAATTGAGGGACGGCGATACGAAATCCAGCAGAAATGGATTCCTGCCCTGAGTAAAAAGGTTTTTAGTGATATCACCAAAACCTGCGGGTCTGCTGGATGGGTGCTGTCCTTCATGGAGAATGAGGTTGTTGACGATGCGATCGTGTTGTGTCTAGAAAGTCACCTACAAAAGTACCAGAAAAAGAGAGGCAGCTTTTTTTCAAGGCTTTTTTCTAGTGCTGTTAATGCTGTGAGATGCTATTTCTCTAAGTTAGGGCCAATAGTGTCTTGCTTCTCTGTGCCTCTGTCAGTAATGGACCCATGATGCTTTTCTGTGCTTCTGTTAATTCTGGACCCAAGACGCCTCCCCGTGCCACATCCAGGTCCCTTAGCCCTCCGCTTGTCCCAGGGCTTCCAGTTTGTGAGCCTTCAGTTGTCGAGCCTGACTCAAACTCAGATAAGCAAAAGGCAATAGTCTGAAGGGCTGACTGGGGTGAAAGTACATCATCTGAGTGATATTTTGTTTCACAATTTATCAAGTTAATATTGATTACTACTTTACTTATGATGTGATCATAATTTTATGTTAATTTGCTTTCTTGTCTTATTTACTATGTCTATAACAAGCAATCCCACCAACATGCCTTCTGTTGAAGAAGCTGAGCCTGTGGACTCTGGGTTGGGCTCTCCAATCTCTGGGGACGAAGTCGCCGAGGTGGTCAAAAAGCACCTCGGTGGCAGGGCCCCGGGGGTGGATGAGATCCGCCCGGAGTTCCTTAAGGCTCTGGATGTTGTAGGGTTGTGTTGGCTCACGCGACGCTGCAATATCGCATGGACATCGGGGGCAGTTCCTCTGGATTGGCAGACCGGGGTGGTGGTCCCCCTATTTAAAAAGGGGGACCGGAGGGTGTGCTCCAATTACAGAGGGGTCACACTCTTAAGCCTCCCTGGAAAGGTCTATTCGGGGGTCCTGGAGAGGAGGGTCCGTCGGATAGTCGAACCTCGGATTCAGGAAGAGCAGTGTGGTTTTCGTCCTGGTCGTGGAACTGGACCAGCTCTACACCCTCAGCAGGGTCCTGGAGGGTGCATGGGAGTTCGCCCAACCAGTCTACATGTGTTTTGTGGACTTGGAGAAGGCGTTCGACCGTGTCCCTCGGGGGGCCTTGTGAGGGGTTCTCCGGGAGTATGGCGTACCGGGCCCTTTGATACGGGCTGTCAGGTCCCTGTATGACCGGTGTCAGAGTCTGGTCCGCATTGCCGGCAGTAAGTCGGGCTCGTTTCCGGTGAGAGTTGGACTCCGCCAAGGGTGCCCTTTGTCACCGATTCTGTTCATTACTTTCATGGACAGAATTTCTAGGCGCAGCTGAGGTGTTGAGGGGATCCGTTTTGGTGGCCTTAGGATCGCATCTCTGCTTTTTGCGGATGATGTGGTCCTGATGGCTTCATCAGATCGTGATCTGCGGCTCTCGCTGAAACGGTTCGCGGCCGAGTGTGAAGCGGCCGGGATGAGGCTCAGTGCCTCCAAATCCGAGGCCATGGTCTTGAGCCGGAAAAGGGTAGAGTGCCTTCTCCGGGTCAGGGGGGTCGTCCTGCCTCAAGTGGAGGAGTTTAAGTATCTGGGGATCTTGTTCACGAATGAGGGAAGAAGGGAGCGGGAGATTGACAGGCGGATTGGGGCGGCGTCTGCCGTGAAGCGGGCGCTGTACCGGTCCGTCGTGGTGAAGAGAGAGCCGAGTCAAAAGGCGAAGCTCTCGATTTACCGGTCGATCTACGTTCCCACCCTCATCTATGGTCATGAGCTTTGGGTCATGACCGAAAGAACGAGATCACGGATACAAGCGGCCGAAATGGGTTTCCTCCGCAGGGTGGCTGGGCTCTCCCTTAGAGACAGGGTGAGAAGGTTGGTCATCCGGGAGGGACTCAAAGTAGAGCCGCTGCTCCTCCACGTCGAGAGGAGCCAGTTGAGGTGGCTCGGGCATCTGGTCAGGATGCCTCCTGGACGCCTCCCTGGCGAGGAGTTCTGGGCTCGTCCCACCGGGAGGAGGCCCCGAGGAAGACCCAAGACACGCTGGAGGGACTACGTCTCTCGGCTGGCCTGGGAACGCCTTGGGGTTCCCCCGGAGGAGCTGGAAGAAGTGGCTGGGGAGAGGGAAGTCTGGGCCTCCCTTCTGAAGCTGCTGCCCCCGCGACCCGATCCCGTATAAGCGGAAGAAAATGGATGGATGGATGGATAACAAGCAATCAGGTAAAAATGTCTGAAAATAGCTTAAGGAATGATATCAAGAAAGACATGCTTAAACTCATCTTTAGATGTTATTTTCACAACTCTTACAGACATATATACCAGCCAATCTGCAAGCTGTCTCAGTGCTTCCTGCTTTCAGTGATGAGACTACAAATACTCCACATGCTTATAGATTGTTAAAAAAAATCTGATATGAAAACCAGCGAGCAAGACTCATAATTAGATAAGCATCATCAAGCATCTCTGCCAGAAATTTCAATTAAAGCAGTCAAACACTGCAAACATACTGCTAGCATGGAGCTAGTGCAGTTCTGTCAACCAATAAGTCAAGTCTCAAAATCCCTCAAGAGAGCCCTCCACATCGCTCTCCACTGCAAAATGCTTTGGGACAAACTGGGCCCCCGGGGGACTTCGACTTCGTCCTTGGAAAAAGGAACACAGAGGAATCACTTCCTGGGATGAGAGTCTGTTCCCCCAACTCCCTTTGGGAAACCTTCTTTCCTGTCCCCACATAGACCTGTCACTCCATCTCCTTCGTCTATCAACTGAGTGATTTAAAAATCTACCGATAGCGGCTCAGAAAGGCAGAGGCAGCTAAACCATCAGCAGAAAGCTATACATGTATAAATAGATAAAACTGCAGAGCAAATTAAAAACTTACAGAGATTGTAGGACAACTACAACTCGGAGGCAGGGGTGAGAAATGGCAACAGAACCAGACAAGCTAATCAGAGGCAAATGAGGAACAGCTGGGGCAGAATGCAGTCAGAGGATAATCAGCTAATGGGGAACAGCTGTGAAGAAGAGGAAACTGAGGAAAGGAGACTTGAGAAACTCCAAAAATATAAAGGGAAAAGGTCAGTAACCCAAAAGAAATAAATACAAATGTACAAAGAAGAAAAAAAGAATAAACCAAGAAACTAAATAAAAAGAAATTAACCTTTATGGCAAGATGTTTCAAACAATAATGAGTGGAAGAGAAGCTGAAGAGAACATGGAAATTTTCAAAAATACATAAATAAGTAGTGTTATTGATAAATAATTAAGAAATACTCATGAAATAAAAAACAAAATAAATAGGGATTTGTTTTTACTTATATATCCTAAATTGTGTGAAATAGGTATTTGATACACCAGAAAAAAGAAACTTAATATTTGGTACAGAAACCATCAACACATCAACTGTTGGCCTTGTGCATGCAGGTCTACAATTTTATCGCTGATGTCCTTACACAGCTCTCTGGTTTTGGGCATTGTGGAGATGCTGGAGTCTGATTGAGTGTGTGGACAGGTGCAGTTAATACAGGTAATGAGTGGAGAACAGGAGGGCTTCTTAAAGAAAATTCTTACTGGTTGATAGATGGTCAAATACTTATTTCACACAATAAAATGGAAATTAATTATTTAAAAATCATACATTGTATTTTTATGGATTTTTGTTTTAGATTCCATCACTCACAGTTGAAGAGTACCTATGATAAAAATTACAGTCATCTACAAGCTTTGCAAGTGGGAAAACCTGAAAAATCAACAGTGTATCAAATACTTGTTCTCCCCACTGTATATATATAATTTTTTAAAATTATTTTGCTTCCTCAAAGGATAGATGAATGCAACTATTTAAGAATGTTGTGGTGAGGGGAGGTAAAATTGTGCCAACCAATGCTGTTACTAAAGCTGCTTTTATCAGCACAATGCTTGTAAAACAGACTGTAGGTTGGATACTCAAACATTTAGGCTGGCTAGCATATTTCAGTTTCCAATGGTATACTGCTTACGTTCATTGTGACAAAAATGTATACTATTTTCAGCAACATTTATATTTATTTTAAAAAAAGGTCAGGTGGTCATCCAATATTTTGACATAATAAAACCACTCTTACCATGTGAAAAACATTTAAGCAGCATTTATTCATTTAATTTTAAAATATCCTCAGCTGAAAGAAACTATTAATCCACTGACCTGGTTTTATGTAATAGCTGGATGTGATTTTGAACTGTGCGACTATGAACACACCTCATGTTTTTTGTCTTTTGATACATATTATTTATACTTAAAAAGGCGTCTCTTTTAAGTTCTAAACAATAATGTTCCCGAAAGTCAGAATTCCAGTTGGGAAAGTTAGTGATCACAGAGCAGACCTGAGTTTAGCATGAAAGATGAAATCGATCCATTCTCCAGTAATGCCTTCTCCCTATCTGTTCATCTCTCCCTCTCTTTATTTCCTCATGTAGAAATCTAAAGCTGTGAAATCACCCATCATTTACCCAGCAGGAACCACATGCACGGGACTAGCACTAATATCGGGCTTGCAATTTTACACAGGCATGGACCCGCACACCTGCATTACACGTATCAATTCGCATCACTTCATAACTGTTGAGGCGCTTGCGGGTTTCCGTGGTGACCTCTGGATGTGAATGCAGCGAAGTCGGCTGAACGAGCAGAAGTAACTCAGGCAGCACCTTGGCACAAACGGAGCACCACCCTGCAGCAGCATCTCAGACGGGGCCTGCTGGAAGTGAGGTTTTGAAGTGGGGCAACTACCAGAATAAGAGGATTACAGTGTTTAAGGCACATAAGATGAAGGGGAGTTTGCACAGATACCATAGCAACAACCAAGGACATGCATTTGAATTTACTCAGCAACACACTTGTCAAAGAAGGGATGGGAGAAAAAAAAAGGGCTAAGGTTGTCTTTGTTTTTTGTTAATCAGCAGTCAAGTTTAACAGGATTATGTGGATTCTAATGCCGACTGAGCTTCAATTATTCTACAAACGACGCGCCAGGAGTCCTTGCAGTAATTACCTACATCCGTGTCTGCAAAAATCTACTGCAGTAGATGTCGGTCAGTGGCTGAGAAAAAAAAACAAAAACCTTCATAACCACTGCAGCGCTGCCCTCTGTGCTTCAAAGCTCTGCAGCAGCAGGAATTGATTTAATCACAATCACAAAAATTGAACAGCACATGAAACACAGAGCTCCGCATACGAGACGTCAATATAAAAACAGAGATCGCTCATGGACTGAAGATTGGCTCCGATTCTATATTACGCTCTTAAAGAACTCAAACCGACAGAGTTCCAGTCACCAGAATCTCTCAGTGCGAGATAGGGACACTTCATTATCGTGGTCTGGGAACTTCTTGCCAAGAACATTTTGCAGTAGGAGGCAGGAAAAGCAGCCGGTGTCCACCGTCGCCCTGTCCCAGCTGGGCAGAGCTCCTGGCTTTCAGAGTCCACAGAGGACCTCTGCAGCGCAAGCCCTGCACATCAAAAACCGTCCCACACATAAAGCCTGGCATTGATGAATGAGCTGGCACCTCCTTCGGCACATTCATGTTGCGACAGTGTCCCTTTATTCCCACTGCCAGCTCTTAGGTATGGGAGAAAAACATCTTCCTGTCTTCATTTGACAGGCCTCTTCATGAGGCCGTCTCACATGACCCCCTGCATAAATTAGGTGCTTGACCACAACACGGAAGGAAGCGTTAATCGTGCGCATTAGATTTTGATATTCAATCATACTGTATTTGATGTGGGCTTTTTAAGGCTTTTTGGCAGGATCTTGGTCTGTCTGAGTTCTTTTGGGGTTTGTTTGTTTCTGTTACTAACTTTCTTATTTTTATTAGGTCAGTGTTTCTCTTCTCTTTTTTTTACTTTAGCTCAGTTTAGTGATTCTAGTTTATGTTTTTGTCTTGTGTCTAGTTATTCTTTCTTACTCTAGTTTAATTATGATTAAGTCTAGTTATTCCTTAATGTTAGATTCATTTCACTGTAGCTCCTGTGGTGTGACTCATGACACCTTCAATTTGGCTCGTGTGGATTTGATTAAGAACTTTTGTCATTTCTGTACAGTAAAACTACTGACCTATAAATCAATAAACAAGTGTGTATAAAGAATATCATCCATTTTTCTGTCCCATATTTGTATGGCATTAAGAGGAGGACCAGTACTTGTGTTTACATAGTAAATGCCATATGGGTGACATTTAGCAGATGAGACTCTGACGTCCCGTTCTCCTGAATGCAGCAAGGAGCTGCGTCAAAAGAAGCTGACAGAAACACTGAAGAGAAGAAGAATTCTGATTGAGACAGCTGCACTTGTATCCATGTATCCGTGCCGGCCCAAAAATGACCACAGCTCTACACAACGGCTGAAATCCTATGAGGCAGTTTCATATGTTTGCATAAAGATCAAGAAGGTCTGACCCCAAATAAAGGATTTCCATTGGAGTCTTGAGGAGACACATCGGGCTTGGTGAGAACAGAGCTGTCCATTTGCATCTGCATCATCCAAAAATAATGACTAAAAACAGGTATAAACTAAGTCTGTGCTGACAGACAGATTCTTTTTTTATATGAAGCACTTTATGCAAAGTTAAACTAAAGCCTGTACACCTGTCATAACCAAAATTCAAATTAAAACAAGGATTTCTTTGAATGCTCTCCTCATAGCTCATTAAACTAAGAAAACAGTCAAAACATTGAGAAATCCTGATCTCATTAATCCCTTAAAGTCGAATTTATTAGGCTATTTGCTATGATTTTCTCACCTAAAGCCTCTGAAATGACTGATGCTCTCTGCCACCTTTCTCGCCCAAATTGCGCCTCCTGTGAATGTCTGGGAAAGATGAACGGCGCAGTAGGAGACAAACATCAATGAAGCAAAGAGAAAGACCTTCAGTTTCTCTAATTAGATTCGACATCCTGAATCCTAACACATTCACACCTAGAGGGAATTTTTTTTTTTTTACAATTTATTCCAGTCAGTAAATGCTTGGCCAGCCTGCATCTCGGAGTCATTACAAAATATGTGATTTAATTGTAAATATTTCTTGCTTTTCGAGGCACAGCACAATATTTTTATCCCATTAACACATTTCATGTCTTCTTTTCATCTTTGCTCATTTAGAAAGCTGAAGTAAACAGGCTGTTGAGATTTCCATCTTTGCTCTACCTGTGGCTTCAGATGAGTCATCCCTGTCAGCATCACATTTCATCTGAGGGATTTCATTATCTTGAAAAGTGCCAATGCAGATGAATGGTTTCACTAATAATGCCGTTTTTGTTTTGCATTTTTATTTAATTCAGCAGGAGACCTTATTGTTTCCCGATGCGACAAGGTCTATTTTGGGAGCACTTCAGTTTCCTCAACTGTTTCGTCGAGTATCAGGGAAGTCAACACAAGGCGGTGACAGCCAATAAATGTGACATAAACTTCTACATATGGAAAAACAATCAACTATAGGGCTCTAGTTTGTTGAAAGTAATAGTTTGTCAATTTTAAAACTTTCCCAGTGTTTCACTTTATTTGGAATCTTGGAACAACTTTAGCTTAACAGCGTTCCGGTTGTAAGTTAGAAAAACACATTGAATTTTCCAAATATGGAGAAGCAGCATTCAGCTTCTATGTTCCATAAGTCTGGAACAAACTTCCAGAAAACAGCAAAACAGCCGAAACACTGAGTTCTTTTAAATCAAGAATAAAAACCCACCTGATTAGAGTTGCCTTTGAAGCATGATAAATGGAACATTGGCCATTATATTCAATCTGTAATGATGATTTTAATGGTTGCAGTCGACAAAATGTAAAGTTTGTTCCTGGTTTCACAAACTGATGACTTTTTTTGTTCTTGGTTTGTGCAATTTGAACTTCCTTCTTGCTGAAATGTGTTAAACTAGATTGATTGATGGATTGATTGATTGATTGATTGATTAACTCATTCATTCATTGATACAAGTAAATAATTATACTTTTTAAATACAATTCCAGCCTCACGTAACAAGTCTAAGTCCAAACTTTACAGGTCAGGCATAAGGTGAGTCTAAAGTCTTGGTTTTCTGACTTAAATCTGACTGAGTCTCAAGCTTGAGCCACTATCATGTAAGTTCAGTTCATTTTCTAGTTTTATTATGGTCCTGTTAACATGTACACTGTAAAAAAAACAACCTCTAATTTACGGAAAAATATTGGCAGCTGTGGTTGCCTTCTGATAACAGATCTTAGTATCTCTAAGCAGACGCTGCCTGCTCTACAAAAGATAGAAGAGATTTTGAAACGAAAGGCAGATTTAACTTCAAAACCTAGAGCATGAAGGAGGTCTTTAAAATCAAGTCGAATAAATCAAGAGGAAGAACAAATGTGGATTCCTTAAAAAATGAGAGAAACACAAACAGCAAATACCTCATGTTACACTTCTTCTTGTTGGGGTTAGAAGGCATAGACCTCTGGAGATTGACTAGAAAATCTCACTGCCTGTGCCACAGAGAAATATAAAATATTCTTCTCTCCCAGTGAATTTCCTCTGTTTTTCTCATCGAAACAATTACCGATTAAACCAGACAAATTGTACGTACCAGCCAGACGCTTTATGCACCCCCCCCCACTCTCCCCGACAGCGAAAAACCATTTGATGATGTGCCAACTTCATTTCACACTTTGAAGCTTCAGTGCAGAAATCCAATAGAAACAAAGCCACAAATTATCAGCAAGTAAGGCAGCAGCCACTTCAAGGTACCGAGGACTTCTTCAACTTTTGAATTAAAAAGAAACCAAAAATTAGGAAACCGAAAGATACAAAAGAGAGTTGTGGCTGGGAATCAGAAGAAACTGTCGGTGGAAGATGATAGGCTTGGTGCAGCGTCCTGTTAAAGACTTGCTCTAGGATCGTTACATCAGCCAACCAGAGGAGGACATAGAATAATGGTAAAGAAGAACAGTGATGCAAAGGAGCATGTCCCAGGCACTGATTAAAGATAACCAGCACAAGACAACATCATTGGTTTTTCTCTGCAATCTTTTTTTGTTTTGTTTTGTTTTGTTTTTTTCAGGCACAATAGGTCATTTACTCATGAAATTACACAATCTGCACAAGTAGCTCAAAATTAATGGGCCTTTTGTTTGACCTTTGAGGCAAAATACCTCAGAGTAAAATGCTGGATCAGGATGACTAACATTGTTTCTGTAGGGAATCTTTATTTCACAATCTAACCTGATGTCACTCAGAAGGCTATGAAGTGATCATAAATAGATTTTTATGAAACATGATGCTAAATGACAATTGTCTGACATTTGATGATTTGGAAAGACCAGGATCAATCAATTAATCAGTCAATTGATCAATTTATAATGGACCCTGTCCTATTCGCTTAAATGCAAAGTTTTCTGTAGAAAAATGAAGAATCTCACTATCCGTTTATGTTTTTTGTTTTTTTGGGCGGGAAGTGAAGTTTCTATTGTCGTTGTACATTTTCATACAGTGAACACAAGCACAATTAAATTGGGGCACAATTCCACAATCAATCAATAAATAACATATACTATCTAAGACATTCAAATGAAATTTTAGCTTGGGAACCTGAAATCCAAATGCCGACTCAGTGCTGAGACCATAGAGTCAGCTAACCAGGTCATTCAAGAAATCAAACCACATTATGTAATTTTATCAGCAACTGAAAATTGCAAGCAAGAATTACATCCCACTGGAAACGCCCGAACATTTAAATCTAGCTGAAGCACAATCATCTTCTTCAAAATATTTGGCCGTGTGAGCAGGAGTGTTTCTTTTCTTTTTTCTTCTTATTTTCTTCTTACTTTTTCTTCTCTTCATATGGTGCATCACTGTGCACCCTGAGCTGATCTGTGCTCCACTGTTTACAGTGCTGTGGGCAGCTCCAGCGATTACAATTAAGCGGCTCTTATCCCTGGACATAATCAAGGCACACCAGAACGTAGCGGGCGGGGCTAATCCGTCAGTGACACAGAGACCCAAAGCTGTGGAGTGGAGCAGGGAGGTAAACTACAGCATATATATGGAGAGCTAACAGTCGACAGACAACTATTTTCTGTTTACCGAAATCTCATTTCTAAGCAAACTAAAGAAAAAATATATCCAATTACAACTCAGTCAAAGAGAATATTCACTCAGCATGTGTTTGCAAATCTTACTGAGTTTTTTTGTTTTTGTTTTTTTATTTAATGGAGTATTAAAGCTTTTTTCAATCCACCAAGGAAAGGGGTGAGGAGGTTGGGCGAGGTTTGGGAATAGTCAGGAGAGGAATTCAATCAGCGCTATCTGTTAATGCAGAGCCCTGACACGAGGGGTGGCGTAGGAAAAGGGGAGTGGATTATCAGCGAGTCAGCATGTTACAAAGCTGAGGCCGCTTGATCCTCTAATAACAACACAGACGGAGGTCCCAACAACTGGGCAGGGGGAATGATGCTGAGAAAATCTGATTTAAAACCAATTTTGAAACAAGCGTCACTATGTGTGTGTGTGACAGTAAGGGGACTGTCTGCTCTGACCCTGCAATTTAAGGACACAACCACTCAAAGCAAAAAAAATAAAAAATTTTAAAAATTAATCCCGCTGAGAATATGACTCACAATAGCAGCATCTGAGCATAGCCTAATAGTAACGCCACTGGTACGTGTTGGAAGGAGGAACTCTCATGCAGTTCTGAGGTTAATATTTCACTTTCAATTTGTGGATTTTTGAAAACATTTATCTGATAACAACAACAACAAAAAAAATCTGCACGAATATTCCACCTGCTTCAGTTCCCCTGTTGGTGCCTGGATCCAACTCAGCCAAAAATCCTGACGTATTGACGATGTCAGTGCAGTTTTTAAAGGGTCTGAACTCCACTGGAATTACATGAAACAAATAAAAATGGAATAAATGGACGAGTCAAACGTAGAGTGGATTTTTGAAAATATACATGGCGATGAACACATTAATCAACACCAGTAAATGATACATCTCAGAGAATATTCAATATACAGAACATTCACTGAACTCCGAATCAGAACTGCACAGCATTCTGGGAGATGTAGGCAGAGGAAAAGCTTTGGCTCCTCAACCTCGCAGCTAGCTAGGCAAGTCGGGTGGCATCGGTTAACTCACTCACTCTTTGGTCAGTTTTGTTAACTTTGACTTCATAATTTGCTTTATTTGGTGTTTCTGTTGTTTTGTTTATTTATTTGGATATTTAAAATGTCTTCCAGTCCCATCTTTTCTGTGCACACACCGTTACAATGAAAGCATACCAATCCAATCCAGTTCTTAATTAAACCAATAAAACAGTTAGTGGGGAAAATGAACAGAGATAAAAACTTGACTTGAACAAGACGGGGAAAAGAATTTAATGGACACCTGGACAAAGTTTTGCAGGTGCATTGCCTTGACTATCTGAGCTATGGGCTTCGCAGAACCGGTGAGGCCGTGCAGGTGCCAAGTCAACGGAGCAGAGTCAGGATGGGTGGGCTCCAGGGCTGGAGAGAGGGGAGAGCGTGGAGTTTGGAGGTGAATGTTAATCACTTCAGGAGCAGAAGGCAGAGCGCTGCAGGTGCTTCCTCTACAAAGAACCATTGACTGGACTGGCTTTACCCCAAACCGCTTGCTATTGCACTCCGCTTCAGTCAGCTCACAGCCACCGGAACGCACTTCCCATGCACAATCCATCACAGCCAAGGAACCTCTGAATCACAGCCACTTCAGCTTTCACACACACACATATCTGTCATAAATGTAACCTGTCAGACAATATATTCGTTTTTTGTACTGTTAGATTTGTTTGTTTGTTTGTTTAAAGGGACGGTATTATGTAGATTTGACTTTTTTGACCTTTACATCATGTTATAATGTTATTCTTTCAACAAAACCATTCATGGACAGTTGCCTTGATTATTTCATGGCAACAGTCCAGTGATGCTTGAGAAATCCTTTAATCTCCCTTGGCAACCATTGAGCTGGGTGAGCCTAGCTCTGCCTTCGAGGACAAAGCTCCACCTCTGAGCTGTAGTTTCCAAGCTTCCACCTTGTAGCTCACCCCTACACCCCCTGCTCAGCTCCTTCAGACTAGCCAGGACCAATTAGCAAACACCTGGTGGATCTGCACATCAGCTGAGCTCATTACAGGAGCTACTTCACAGTGAAAAGCTGATGTAAACATTGTTAAATGGTTAATAGAGGAGCCATGTTTTGATGACTTCCTAAAGGAGGAGTTTCAGAAAGAGCAAAAGTTTTTTAAAGAGACAAGAGGCCCAATTTTAAGGCTTTAAATTGTAATGTCACATTTTTTTTCACAGTCATGCTTGATATACACATCATTTTTATAGCAACTGAAATTAGCAGTTACTCGACAGTGCACCATGTGCCTGGAAAATACATAATAATGTCCCTTTAATAAATGATCTGTGTGAATCAGAGGCCAAATTTAAAAGTACCTTGCTTCAGTCTCAATACACAGATAATCAACTCATAAATGGTGAATCTTTAAGAAGAGTAAAAACAAAAGAATAAATACATGGCCCTGCAGTTGCTTCTAAAACATGATTCACATTTGGATATGAAATGCTACACTAACCATGCAACTACACTGAGATGGGTGCAGGGCTAATACAATTAAAAGAACATTTTCTCTGTCTGCAGAACATAACTTGAAACATATCTACATTGAGATACACATGATGGTATGAGGTAATTTCTGTTCTATTGATTACATTTATGAGATACACTGTAGGTCTTCCATAGCTCTAACCCACACACCAAAGTGTTATGCATTGCATTTCTCCTGAGGACTACGTGTGTGTATAGAAATACCCCAATGTTTTTTTTTGATGTGATATTTACAATAGAAGTCTCTCAGTTAGCTTAGTCTGAGTTCGGACTAGTTCTCCCTTTTATCGGTAAATCAAATTTTGAAAATTCTGCATTTTCATTTTTCTCTTTCGTTTTTTTTCTTAAACAACTAACAGTGTAGGTTAGTGTATTTGTTTTCAGTTTAATACAAAATGAGATAAATATCATATATTTTCGCTCTGATGCAAAACTGGGGATGATGCAATTCCTTGTTTTTCTGTTGGATTCAAAGCTACTACTTCTATCAAAGAACCTGCAGCGCATTTAAAAACATATTTTTGAATAGAAAAAAAATTGAATGGGCGAAAGCAGAATTGGTGGGTCAAAGTTCTAAGAAACTGTGAACTGGTTATCGGCAATATAGAGCCCAACTGGCATGTCTACATTTATCATTTCATAGTAGAAAAGGAAAAAAGTAAGGAAAGAGAAGTCTGATGTAATAAACAAAATGAAAAGGTCTTCATCCCAGCTACCTAACCTGCACTAAACACTGACTGGAAAAAAGAAGGTATTCATCACATTGTGTATGTGATGAATACCTTCTTATGTATATATTTTAAAGTTAGTATTCATGTCTAGTCCTCCTCTTTACCAGAGCTTTGCTCACTTTTCGACAGTTATCAATTCTGGTCGTGTTCAGAAACTGATCTGAAAATATTTTATGCTGAGAGCAATTTGCTTTCTGACTGCAAATGAGCACAAAATGCATCCTGTTAAAATTTCACTGTGCCAACATGTGATTTAATTTCAAGAGGCCGACTGACAAATAAAAGATCACTGCTTACTAAGGACTGAGCCTATACTGAGTAATAACCTCCAGACTATAACAACAGCTAGCGTGAAATGAATAAATGAAAAAAAAAATCTTGGGTTGCCTCTGTTCTAATTTCCTCTAATTTCTCATTTTCGTACTGCTTTCGCAGCCTATTATTAGTATTCCTTAACTATCTGTACAAACCTTTACAGTTAAAAAAAAATGTTTTATAAAGAAAAAAACCCACTGATTGTTGACACTGTCCAGCCAGTAGACAAGCGTCACAAGTTACCTTGAATTGTGCACTCAGAGATCACATAATATTGTGATATCAGTTAAAAGAACACAATATTAATATCCCATAGCACTGCTTACAATTTAATACAGACCACAATGTTCCAGGCATCAGGAATTTATGTTTTACATGCTAACAATATATAAAACTAATTTAATCTTGCTGCTGTGTGCCGAAGACCCCAAAGTGATGAAAGAAAAAATAAAGATGAGAAAGAGGGGAAATTATGAATTAATACAACATATATTAAGACAAAGTAAATATCTCAAATCTCGAGTTTCAAAGTGAATGTCCATGCCAGCAGTAAGTGCCTCCTCCAGCCTCCTGGGGCCATTAGAGGCTATCGGGTGTGAAAAAGCTGACCAGAGCCAATTAAACTTTAATGAGAACTTTGTCTGAGGAGGTCTGTGCTGATGGTCCCCCCCCCCCCCCCCCCCCCCAATCCAGCGTTTTACTACGTACTAAAACAAGAACCCCATCCGTCAAACTGTTATATGGCCGCCCCTTCTCCTAATAAGGTGATTACAGGAGGGGAAAACCGGAAGACTCTCCATGGTAACTCCGTCTCTAACAAGGAGGAGCAAAACAATGGACTACTAGAAAGATGATTGACAGCTCGATGCGGCTCGCGCTCGTCCCAATTCACTGTATCCATTAGCAAGACGGGTCCAGGACTACAGCACGAGCACAAAAATAATAATAGCAGTAATAATAAATATATATATCCATCAGGGTATTTTGCGCAGCTAACCCCTCATTAACATCAATGCCCCCCCCCTCAAGTCTCATTTAAACAAAGCAAATTCTTGCGTTCTGTGCCGTCGTTACGTTTCATCAACTAATTCCTCTCTGTAAGGAAGCGGGCATCTTTCTCAGTGCTATCCGACCGCGTTACTACATGGCTGCTATTTCTTTTTCTTTTTTTTTTTTTTTTGTCACACCCACCTCTTATTAGTGAGCAGCAACCGCACGAGCCCAAAAAAAAAAAACTTGGCATTACAGCCACAGCACAGACAGGGGGAAGCGGGACTGCAACTGTACCTCAGTTTCTTCTCCTGGTCATCGTTGTCCTCGAAGGCGAAGTGACTCTGCCCCCCTGTGAGGGAGCGGATCAGAACCGGAGCCTCAGAGGAGCGCCGTTATTTTGCATGCAACTTAGCTGCTGCAGACTCTTTTTTTTTTTTTTTTTTTTTTTCACAAGCTCCAGAATGTCAGGTCGGAGCTGCCAGCTTTGTGTGTCTCTTCGGTCGAGTGCCACATAAGAAAAACTAAAGTAATCCAACTGCTTGCAAAGTTGCATTCAAAGCGGTTATTATTAATAGTGAATTTAGCAAACTGCGACGTTGAGTTGAATGAAAAGCAGGAGCAGGAGCTTATCCCTCTCATCAACAAAAAGTGCTGGATGCTGTCGGTCACCGCGAGTCTGTCTCCGCCCCACCGCCACTTGTGCGGTACTGGAGGAAATTTCCAGTTATTAGAGTAAATGTCATATTTACTCTAATGACTTATTGCGCAGATGTAATATTTCATGTACGAAATTTGTATAAATATACATATATATTAAATGACCATTCTAAATTCCACAAAAATGAGTATCAATACCCCTTATTTGTTTTTAGTTTATTTACCTATAGTTACACTGAATAAATTACATTATCAAAAAGTTGATTTATTTCAGTACTAAATTCACAAGTGACACTTACAGATTCCTTACACCGGACCGATGCCTGCAAGCTTTTATTTCCACTAATTATGGTGGTTTTCCGCTTGCAGTTCATGAAAACACGACATAAGATTAAAATATTACATCAGAACTATAAAAGACTTTTTAAGTGAGTTGAATGAAAAGTATATTTAATACCTGCTTAAAGGTTGTTATTTTTAAAATGTATTTTTAATTTGACGTCTTAATGGAACACTTATTCTAAGTTACTGGATGTGTTAATAATAATAATAATAATAATAATAATAATAATAATAATAATAATAATAATAAAAATTGTTTATTATTATTGTTCCACCCTAATGTGTTTGTTATTATTTCTTGTCCCTCGTCGTATCGTCATGCGTAAATTCTTAATTGTGTATGTTGTATGTTCATATATTGTCTATTAGAAATTGCTTTTGACGTAAACATTAGTTATTAATTAAAGTCTGTAAGCATGCATTTCGTTGTTTACTACAGGCTAACCTGACACTCACAATATGGCGGACGCACTACGAGTCATTTCTAAAGAATGACGAAGCCGATGCGTCGGTATTAATCCTTTTCCGTCAACCGGTGTGGGATTTGGGTGGAAGGGAGGCGTTTCAAGTTTGAATGAATCGCAAAGTTATTGCTCTTAACCACGGACAGCGAGGCAAATCAATTATTAGGTCAATATTGATAATTTAATTGGAAAGTTCACATGCTCATTAACACTCTATCTGTAATTAATGGTATTAAGCAGAATCACTTTGACAAATACCAAGCAATATATTGATGTCAACGTCATCCTTTCTATGTAACTATCGGTTACTCAGTCATTGCACGTACATCTTTCTCCGCTTGCTACGGATATTCTCAACGCTGTTTAAAATGGAGCGAAAACTCCCTCGTGCCGCTTACCACGCAGACGGGGAAATGGAGCAGAGCCACGAATTACATCCAACCCCTGAGCCCCGTTTGACATGCGTTCGTTTTGTTCATTTTATCAAGCTCAGAAAGGCGGGGTTAATGGCGAATCAGACAAACGTCGTTGGTGTAGCGAAGCCCGACTCAATCGACAGAACAAATCGAGGCAACTCTTTGGAAGCGCTTCCTTTTAGTTGTCAACAAGGAATGTGAATGGATACTGAATAGTAGCTCTTAGCAGTAAAAGGTGTTCAAGACGATTGGGAAACACTGCTGAACAAATAACCGCGTCTGTTCTGTAGTGTTACGTCGGTAAGGTAGGCAGCTGAACTTCACTTGCTGTGTTCTCGCTGTACCTGGTTAGTAGGCTAATGTTAGCTAGTTATTAACTAAGTTATGTTGAAAGTAACCTTGATTATCGATTATTGTCGCAATTGTGCTTGTTTATTTTGAAGAGCAACTCAGGCAAATGCATACTATGTCAATGCCATTCGCTAACCCAGTTGGACTTCCTTATATATTGTGAGCAATAAAGTGGAATATACAGTCAAGGTCTCAGCCTTTATCCTTTTAGCTTGTTAGGTGCAACGCTTTGCTAAAAGTATTCACACCGCTTAAACTTCCTGGAATTTGGCCATGGCAAACCTCAATGTTTTTTATTTGTCCAATTTGTCAAAAAAGTGTAGCCCCTTGTTGTTTAAAAGACTTTCAGTGAAAGGTTGTTTTCCAAAGTATTGGCACTAATATTATTTTTATTTTCATGCCAAATTAATTTAATATGTGTTGATCTTGGTGACCTATTTAATAAAATTCCAGCAAAATCCATTGATGTGTTGGTGTGGTTGTACTATTGGAAAATGTGGGGAAAGTTCAAACCATAAGAATACTTTTGCTTTCAATAGCTGGAGAGGCGTGTGTGGCATGCATCAAACAAAGGTTTTGCCATGTCATGTATATTTTTGCACCATAAAAATGCCTTTATTTTGACTCAGAATGTCAGTGGTGGATATTAGTGCACTTTGAAATAGACGTATATTACATCCTTTCAACACTAAACTGTTGATCTGATTCTCTCTTTTTGCCACAGACATACCTTTTAAATAAAGACAGATGTGGACTGAGTGATACTCCTGTCACCAGGTCTCAGAATATCCATGTGTATAATCTTCTTAAAGTTTGATCCTCGGCCTGCGTCCAAAAATGCCTACAGGTAAGGCACAATCATCCATGCTTTGATGTGAAAACCTCCTAAACAAACTTAAGGAAATAAGTGCTTTAATTGATTTGTAGTAGGAAGTCCAGGATGTTCTAAGCTGTCTTTATTAGTTAATGTAGATTTTAGGGGTCTGCAACCTTTACAATCTAAAGAGCCATTTTTACCCCTCTCCCAGTTCAGTAAAACTCATTTAGAGCCAAAAAGGTTATGAGACATGTTGAAAAACTGCATGCATTTTGACTAGTAATCTAGATGTTTTGGCATATTTCTTCTCATTTCCATTTTTAGGTTTTGAACTAAAGAAAAACTTTGGCAAAAAATGAGAATTGATGCATTTTCTTCTGTGGAGTGTTGATCTTTGGGGAAAATTTTCTTTAAAAATGCCAACCTACTGACAAGAAAACTTGGTCCAAAAAATGATTGCTAGTACTTTTAATGTAATTTTGTTGTAGAAATTCAATGTAAATATGCCACAAGAAAAGAAAATAAGAAAAATTTAAGCTGCTAAAATATGTATTTGTCTGTATTTATCCATATTTTTTCAAACATTTAGTTTGCTCTTTACCTTTTTTGGTGATAGTAGAAGAGCCATTGTGGAGGATTCTGCCTTGGTAGTTTTCACATGAACATTTACAGAGATTGTGATGACCGATCAAGTTCAGAATGTGCCCATTCATTTATAATGAAAGCTTTTCTACATTAACTATGAATAAGTACAAAGTAAGGCAGCTTAAGTTTTATGTTTTAATGCTCTGGGGTGCAGAGTGCAACAGCCGGCCAGTTTTAGAAGATAAATAATAGAGCGTTTTGTTTATATCTATTATTGTGGAATAAAATCCGTTTGAGTTTTACACAAACATTGTGGTGTAAAGTCTCATTTTTCACATGAGCATTTACAGAGATTAACTTTAAAATGTCCTCCATGATTTTTCTGCGGATTGGATCTGATTCATCCTGCTGCGAAGTAGATGTGTAAGAGTTTCGAAAACACTGGCTGAATCGCCAGAAATATAGCTGAGGGAAGAATGTCACAACACGGGTCACCCATCGGACGTCTTACAAAATGGAGATTTTGCGTAAAATATGTCATTATCACTTTTACAGTCGCAGCGTGGATACATCTGTGTGGAGAACAGAAACTGACATATTTTGATAAATTGTGACACAGATAAATTGGGATGCAGCTCAAACCCTTGGTAAAAGGTCCGCTTGCGGGAATAACTCCAGAAGGGGAAAGAAGAAAACAACAGTTGAAAATCAGCTGGGATACACTTCGGCCGGCTTGCTCTTGTTTAGAAATCTTCTTACGCTCTGACGGCATAAGAAGATCGAATGCGTTAGTTTCAAGTATCCCTGCCTCATAACCAGTTCTTTCCAGACTGTCAGTCAATCCGAAACGCAGTCGATGGAGCATAGCTGCTTAAACAGGACAAAAATCAGTGACAGTAAATAAGAGGCTCTTACAATATGTGCGTCAGATGCCCTCAGCATTGCAACTTGTCAGCGGGTGCCGGTGCTTCTTCCAGAAATAATGAGAAAGGATGTTGCTGTCAGTGGTAGCAGAGGTTGAGTGGGGGAGACACAAACAACAGAGTTGGGGCCAACAGGTATTGTCACAGAAAACAAGCAGAAGGTTCCAGAGTGAGAACCAGCAAAATCACTAAAGTCAGACAAAACAAATAGAATCGATAGAAGAACTGAGCCCCAGCATTTAGTTCACCCCAATACTGGTTAATAATAACCACTGGTTATAGGTCAGCTATTCTCATGCCTACTGTTATTGGCTATTTTTCTCTGACTAACATCACTTGTTCAAGCCTTTCCTAACACTCCACTCTGCAAAATAAGTAATACAAGAATGTTTAATTTGTGCCATTGTCATATTGGGTCAATATTGGTATCGGCCAATGCTCAAAGCTGCAACATTGGGATCGTGTCGGAAGTGAAAAAGTTGTACTAATTGGTCTTACTTTAGTCTGGGTTGATTGTGTTGCTAACAGAGCTCTGAAGTGAGGCCATTTTATTTATTTATACGTCTTTAGTGTTCATTTCTTCATGTGCCAATTGACATAGTTGATCACATGATTTATTAATAAATATAACCTCAGTACATTCAGTCTGTTTTCCCGCATCAGATATTTATTATCCGATACAAGATCTCAGCTATTGGTATCTAATTGTAAGTGAAAAAGATGGATTGGTGGGTTCCTGGTTTTCACTTCAGAGATTAGATAATCACTTCACAATAATTGTTAAAATGTAATCCCGACTTCCCCAATAGTAGCCTTGTTTTACAGTCAGTTTTTAATCAATTCACTGTTTTGTTTTTTTATTTCCTGCGGTCTCCATGTCCCTTATCCGGCAGTAAATGGTAACTCCTTTCAGGTAGAAGTAGAGACTGGTGCGCTACAAGCAGTCATTGTGGTTTATGGCGCAATACGGAGGTGTACGTCATTATTTTCCCCCAGAGGTTGAGGGCAAACTCTCTGCCTGGCTGTAGCTCTGCTCTGACCTTCTCCAGCCCTGACCTTGCCTAAGGAGAGGACAACAGAGGTGTGCTATGAGTACTAAGTGGGACTTGGGGAGAGTTGAAATATATTGTGTGCTGCTATATTTATCTGAAGTCTATTATGTAAAGTTGAAACCAGAAGTTTACATACACAGAATAAAATAACACATTTTTTTCCTCTCCCTGTCGGAAGTTAAATCAGATCAAACATTTCTTGTTTTGGGTCAGTTAGACTCATAAAAATTATTTGCTTAATACCGAAAGAATATATCAGAAAAAGATTACATGCATTTTCTGTGTGGGAATATGAAACTGTATGACTGTATGTGATCAAATGTTTTGGGTTTCCTTCCACCAGCTTCTCACAGTAGGTTGTTACTGCCTCTCTGCTACTCTGCAAGTAACACGCAGTGTGTGTTTGTGTTTGTTGTTGTGTTATAGCAGAAGTTTTTATGAAATTGTTTCATCATGGTGTTGATAGGCAAAGCAACAGACAACAGAGCGGGGCGTAGAGCGAGAGAGAAAGAGAGAGAGAGAGAGAGGGACAGTCAGTCAGGGTCAAAGAGTCACAGGTAAGTGCAAGTTTACGCTGACAAAAGTCCTCAGTCATCCAGGACAGGGCAAAACAAAATCTGTTTAAAAATATAGCAAAGTAATTACATAAAATCAAGTCCAACTGTTTTTTTGTTGTTGTTTTTTTTAAACTTTGTTTGGTTTTGTGTAAGTTAGATGAATTTGAGTTATTGTTTAGAAGAATCCTCTTTCATTTAAACATGCATTCAGGGTTATTTGATCAAGTTGAGGCAGTGAAAAGTCTTTTTCTGGTCTTTGTGCTGTAGTTAATACAGTTACTGTACGTGCCATTAAGTTTCATTTTACGTATGCAAGTTATAATTTAAATAACTTGCACAGAGAAACACCACAATAAATCAGTGTTAATGAGGAATTATATTGTTTGATCAGGCGGGGTTACACTCTGAACTATTTCTTCTGCTTGAACTTGAGATTAAATATTTGTAAAGATGTTGTAGCAGAGATTAGATCAGTGATATTGACCACAGGCATCTACAAACACAATGCAAACTCAAGTTTAAATAACATTTAGATTTGAGTTTGGCTTCTCTGGGTTTCAGCAGCTGTTTTATTGCGGACAACCACATCCATATTTGATGTGCAACTTGTCATTTTTGGTCCTGCAGACAGAACACATTAAAGATCTTCCTCATAAGAGATATGAGACTAATGAGAGACGTTATTGTAATAATTAATATTACTCCTCCATACATTTTAGGCAGCCATTTCAGCCAATCATTCAGTAAACTCCTAGCAGCATTGATAAGGTTCTATTTGTACATTTTCCAGCCTTACGTTTGCAGAAACCTCCTTTTAATTTGGTGTATGTAAACTTCTGGTTTCTGCTGTGTTAAAAACAAATTTTCTACTTCATCAGGTGTAATTATTAAATTCACAAGACAAAATGACTGAAATGTTTCTGTGGGAGTTGGCTTCTTAATCAGCTTAGATGACTCAGTGATTACCCACATGCTGTTATTTCTCTATCTTGACGTCTAATTTCTGGTTTATATTGTTGTTTTCCTCCTTTTGCTAGTTTTCATAGCAAAACTTATTCCCCAAGCAGCTGAAGGGCATTGTAATGCGATAATGGCTTATATGTAGACACAGTAGAGTTGCATTTACAATAAAGATGTAATTATGGTATGTCCTCGTTCGGCTGCTGGTTGGTTTCTGGTACAAATATTGCAATTAGCACTAAAAACTGGTAACGTATGTATCAGACACTCATTTATTCAGCAAAGACTAAGTTAATTTATTTATGTAGTTTATTTCCCCTCTGCTATGACTTGAGGCCTGCAGCTCTCCTTGTAGCTTGTTCTTTTTTCTTCCACATTCCTTTGTACCGTTTTATAAATTAGTTTTTTATCACAATAGTTTTTGTTCTTGATGCTTGAACCTTTACCGTCCTTTGGTGGCGACCTTTAGTAAATACTAAGTTTTTCAACCATACTCATGAGACATTCTTAACAAACAAAAGAATGTAGTTAACAAAATTGTGATTCCCCCCGTTTGTTGACTTGTGTAATTGAATAAACAAAAAATCAAAACGAGTGAAGCGCCAATCAGTCGGCCAGAGATTCGCATTGACCAATTTGATTTGCTGTGGTTGGTGATTCGTTGGCCAAATATTAGGGCCGCAACTTACGATTATTTTAGTAATTGAATATTCTCACGATTAATCAATTAATCAAATAAAAAAATGCAAATTTTTTTATTTGAAATTTTCTTTTAACTGCTACGGCCTTTTTTGTACAATGCTACAAAACGTTTAAAGATGCAAATGAGCAAATAATGACTTTTTAAAAGAAAATAAAACAAAGGGCATTCGTTGCCGCACAGGTGTAAACCCAGCGCTAGTGTTGAAGCGTTCATGTTGCGTTTAAAGGCGGCTTGGAAAAACAGGTTACCACATGTTAACAACGGATTAAGCAGTTTTAACTAATGACGAAAGTGACAGAGGACACAGATATGGGAAGTGTGGAAGCCCCTACAGTATCAGAGGACTAACAGAGAGTTGGCCATTCTAAGGTAAAAACCCAGCGCATACAGCGTTCGCATGTTTTTTTTTTCATCCAGACTGGCTTCCTGCACTCCCACTGCAATGGGACTGCGCCCCCACCTAAGGGGCACGCCCCACAGTTTGGGAACCTCTGTTATATGGTATATAAGTGGTATAAGCTTGATTCATAAATAGTAATGTTTTTCCCCACCATATGGAAGCCTGTTGTTGATGTTCTGTTTTTTAAATTTTTACTCAGATCTTCAATAATCTTAATCAAACTACACAAAATTTGTCTTGCAGTACAATCACCAACATCGTTGTTTTTTTCTTCATGATCTAATTTTTTGTAAACATCTTTTATTCCCGGAGGACGGCTCCAATTTTGCTAAACCTTCACCCTAATACCACACCATCCCACCCTTTCAGATTTGCACAAAAGATCACCGAGGTGACCTGTGAATTTTCTATCCATTTATTAAGATTTTCCATTAAACATTGAAATAATGTTTTTCCAAGTTGCACAAAAACCACCAAACATTCAGGGTTATCTGTAAACACGAACACATTCTAGAGTTTATTTCATAGGATTCATACGTGAGCCAGACGAATCATTAGGGGCAGACAGAAATTGTGAGGAACATTTCATATGAGTTCACTGCCTCTGTTTGCTGAACAAAAATGAAATAAATGTCAGCTGAGTTCTGGTTTTGCTTTGATCCTTCTCCGCTTCCCTGCATGCCTTCAACACGATACAGCCAGCTGCCTGACACTGGAGCTCGAGACGCTTGCATAGGATCTCCCCCTTAGGATCCAGCAGCAAATGCTGTGCCCGGTGTAGCATCATTAGTGTTTTCTTTGTTTCCAGTTAACACTGGTGACTCACATAGTGCGGGCTGTAGGAGGCTGTCATTAGCCTTTGAAACACCCCAAGAAGACAGTTTAGTCTTGTGTTTTGGCGGCCATCTTGAAAGAATAATTGGTGTACCACGGCCAAGCTCGGGGGAAACATACAGATGGTGTTTAAATCAATACATGTTATTGTTAGTTTAAGTCTGTGTGCTTTGCAGAATTGTGATATTGTGTTATTATGTTAATAAGATCTTATAAAATGGACTTTTGTTTGCGAATAAATGATGACAGACATTTAGCTTAAAGTAAAATATTCATTTCGGTAGAAGAAAATCACAGCAGTTAGCACAGTGGTAATTAGTATAATTAGTTTTCAGCAACACCAGTGGTTCATGTATCACGTCAGTGTATACAAGTGTATAAAGACTTTAATGATAGCCATTCTTAAACAGCAGTCAGGAGTTGGAGTTTTGCCATTTTATGATTAATAAAATGTTTAAGAGTTGTAAAAAATAAATGGGAAGATATCGTAAATTCTGAAACCGAAGTCAAAAAAGTCAAAATCTGCTGCCATAATATTTAAAATATTGCAAAAGCTGCAGTAATAAACTGTTTATTTGTCGCCTTTGTTATACTGAGCATGTTGTCGTATTGAAATTACAAAGCAGAGAGATAGTTTATTGGCTTGTGTTGCTACTGGTAGTTAGCCTGGCTGTTGAGCATGACAAGTAACAAAGCTGACGGATGCCCCAACGTTTTTTAGGTTTACTAGTAGAGCTTAGCAGGTTTATATTTATAATGTTATGATAGTTCATAGGCTGCTGTAGCAGCAGTTAGTTTTACCCTACTGATAATGTGTTATTGCAATAGTAATCCTGCTCAGGATTGGCAGTAATTACAGGTAATTACCGCTCAGCATCAGATAAAAAGTTAAAGACATAAACATAATTGCAACATTTCTCTCTGAGAAACTGAGTAACCCAGGTCAAAGTTCAGTTCTGGGATTAACCTACAGGCACATGATATCAGTCCCATTCAAGGTTACAGTATAATTGTGTTGCAGTCATGATGTGTGAGTAAAATCCAATTGACACACCAGAATGGGGAAAGCATCAGGATTGGTTATTTACACAAGTGGAACCTTAAGTAATGTATCTGGTTATTTTAGTTTTCATCACTTTCACTCCCTTATTTTCGTGTTTCTCTATTTCAGTAGCTCTCTTTGTGTGCTGAGTCTTTGAATTTTGTGTGCATATAAAACTCTATCTTTGGTATTTAAATGGCAAACGTCTTAATAAATATTATGACCACTTCTCCAAGAATCATTCTGGCTTTGTTTTAAACCTTGCCAAAAAAAAGGAGGAAATTTTGAGTTTGGTTAAATGTTTTAGTTGTCTTAATGATAAATATTGCTGTTGGAAATCTTACTTATCTTACATTAAATGGTGTTGCATTAAAGCTTGAGAAATCCTCTCTTCCTGCTTCATGGTGTGGAGCGGAATCTATCTCAATGGGAAAATTAGGCTTATCATCTTTACGAGTTGAAAATATGTCAAGGTCATATTTTGCAACCAGCAGCAATCCCAGTTTTCCACTTCCACAGCCCTTTCTCCACAGGCTGACTGGTTTCTTTTCTGGCCAGATTCGTCTCCATTTGCAGATCCTGTGGTGTTCCTCCCTGTTTTTTGCAACCTGAGGGGTGGTGCAATCCTGACCTAGCCAGGGGTTGATCTCAAGCGATTTGGTTTACAGCAGACTACTTCCGTCGGTGTAAACTCCTGGAACGATAACATCGCCACCAGCATTTTCAATTCCACAACAACACCATAGTAGGTGGCGAGATGGCAAGCTTCAAATCGATAATTCTTTGGTTTGAGGTCCAAATCTTGTCAATCATGGCAAGAGAGCATATGCAGCATCAACTGGATAGGTCACCAGACAGTCAAAAATGGGCCAGGATGTACCAAGCTCTAGTTCTAGTTCTTCCACGCAGTACTGACCTCCTTGTTGAAGGGAATAAATTGTTTCCCTGCTAATGTGTCTTGTGTCTTTGAACATTAATCATCCAATCCAATAAGAGACACCAAACACAAGTGAATAGATGTTTGGCTTTGGCAGGAAGAATTTGGGCACCACAGATAGTCAATGCATAAAAGTGACATCCCTATAAATGAGGCACAATTATCACCCTTGTGTGGTCTCAAGAGTCAGGGTGATTTGGTTCCCATAAGTTTTTTTACCCTTTGCACGGTCCAGCAATGTCGCTCTGACAACGTGTGAGTTTTCACAAGTTTCGGGAACTAACGGTCTGATGGGACAACTCACCCATTTCGCCGCTGTCTAACCGGGACATCTGCCACACTCCACCTGAGCACCGCACTAAGTACGTGGGAGGTTTAAGGGAAATCAATCGATTTGAAATCAATGAAATAAGAAGCATCAATTACTTTTTATGCACAGTTGAAAACTTTCAGTGTGAAAATGAATTCTGTGAATTATTTTAGTGTCTTTACAAACCAGTTGGAAAAACTCACCTGTCACCCGAAGGCTCAGTGGCTTTGGGTTGTTTGACCAAATCTAAAAAAAGAACTTCTCTGGCCTCTCTGTCAATCTCCTCAGGCTAATTTTGGCTGCAAATAGAGATGAGTTTTACAACAGACCGTCCAAAGCCGCCGACTTCTGGGGCACCAACAGTGAAATCCTCAGTGGTAAGTTGACTTTTTAGAGATATATTACTGCCTGACTGCCTTTTACATTCTTTGCTAACTGGCTTTTCAGTAATCAAGGTGGAATTACTTCTTCACTTCCCAATTTAGACTTTCTTCTAATCTGCCACAGAACAACCCGACCCACAGTCAGCTGAACTACCATATCCAATTTTACAGGTGCCCGGTGCACATTTTAGCCAAACAGAGGAAATCAATCATTTGCTGTTTTTTATTTTGTCGCTATTTTCTTCCCATGTAAGAAGGAAACACAGACATAATCTCGTTGTTCATCAATCTCCTCTCGCCACTTTAATAGAGGGGTCAGGACTCCACCAGCGGGTCCATAATTGATGGCTGTTTTTATGCGATGTGACAGGAATAAATGGCCTTGCCTTATCTGTAGGGCTGGCGCGAGGGGAGGAGGGGTCGGCGCGGGGGCAGCAGCAGGACCCTGAAGGAGACAGACCATGAAGGGAAGTAAGCAATAGCTCCCCAAGGGATCTGTGCAGCTATCTACCCCCCCACAGAGGAATGGGAGCATTTAGCTCTCGGTGGAGAGGACCTGTCCTAATTGATCACTGGGAAGCGCTGCTGACATACTCACCTTTTAATAGGACAATGTGAGGGAGAGGAATCCAGAAAGAAAGCAGCTAATTAATGGATGGATCTATTCTTTTTCATTTAACGCGATGCAGCACGTTGAATTTGTCCGTCCTATGTAAAAAATATTATGTTAATAATAATTTTTGGTATTTAATGGCCCGTACTATACATACAAACACACAGTATATAAGACATAATTAAAATACTTATGAAAATATTATGTTGCACTGGATAATCTGTACTTCACTACATTATTTATTAGCTCAGTAAAATAAAACAGAAGATTTATGGTATTGAATTTAATAAAATATATTTGTCAAAATTTATAACAGTTCACAGAGTCTATTTATATTTATCTTTTTCTCTCTAGCTCTTAGTGAAGGCAGACACTTTTTTCCTCTGCTTGTCTCCCTACCCATTCTCACCCTGCTTGCTCTGTTTCTGTGTTGCTTTTTTTTTTTTGCTTTTTTTCTGTGTAAACTCCTGGAGTTTATGTAGACAAATTGCTCCTTCCCATCTCCTCACCCTCCTAAAGTTACCCTGGGAATCTTATGGCTGAACTCTCAAGGACTCACTCTTGATTATTCCACCTTTATCAGAGACTATTTGGGAGAACAGGCTGTGAGAGACATGGTCTGATCTGCAAACACATCATAGTTACAGACAAACACACACTCCTGATCTCAACGCCTTTCCCTGCATGTCTTTGTTTTTGTCTTGCCATATGTGGCATATCCTACCCAATGTAGTCTTTTCACCCTACTTATCAGTTAGTTTTTAGATTATTACTTGTTAGAAACTGTGGAGTTTTAGCCCAGAAAAGGAATTAGAACATACTTGGAATCCAGAGACTCTAGTTTATTAGTCACTCTTTAGCTTATTTTTTAGAAACTGTAGCATTCTCACTAGCTAGATTAATATTATACTTCTTAGGTTACTTTTTAGATGATTATGCAGAGAAACTCCTATTATTGAAATCCAGAAAAGGACTTAGAGTTAACTTGGAATCCAGAAAAACAAAAATATTCCAGGACAGGAACATCTAGCTTTTATTATAACTTAGAAACTGTGGAGTACTCATTACTTTTACAAATTTAGAGCACATTTAGAAAGTCCAGAAAATACTTACTTAGACTTCTTTAGCATCCCAGAACAAACTTAGAATCCAGAAAAACTACCTTAGTAACTACTTTTTAGACTCCTATTCTTCCAACCCAGAAAAGATATTAGGCCAGATGATACTTGCTTAGACTTATCTAACCTGAATAGGATTATCTAGTTTATTTACTTTAGATCAACATTATTAGTTTCTTTTTCTTCTTTTTCTTCTTTTGCTCTTTCCATTGATTTGTATTTTGTTTGTATTTCCTTTTAAAAAGCACTTTGAATTGCCTTGTTGCCGAAAATGTGCTATATGAATAAAATTACCTTACCTTACCGTACCGTTACATTAAGCTACATACTAACACTTAGTATGTAGCGGGATGAAGACAAATTCAACTCTTTTTGTTTTTGTTTTAGATTTTCCTTCAACTTCACCGTTAGCGGCTACTTTGTTTTGGTCTATCACAGTGGTCCCCAACCCCCGGTCCAATTGGTACCGGTCCACGGCCCAAGAAATAATTAAATATTTCCGTTTTGCGTATTATTTGAGTCTGGAACATCTTTTATTTTAAAAATTCTGTAACCGGATTCTCTCCGTTACTTGTGCACCAACATTGAGCCACAAGCAGCAAAGGGGGAAAAGAGACACATCGCGGCCCACTCTGCGTAACGGCTTCTGCCTTAGCGCCCCCCCAAACCCCGTCAACAGAATTGTCGGACTCCCGCCCCCCCCCCCCCGGTTCGCCGAAGAATTTCAAAGTCTCAACCGGTCCGCAGCACAAAAAAGGTTGGGGACCACTGGTCTATCACATAAAGTACAAATATAATACACTGAAGCTTGTGGTCATGACATCACAGAATGCAAAATAATTTGAGGAATGCTTTTCTGGATCAGTGCAGATTAGTCTCTTCAGTTTTTTGTAACTTTGCTGAAATTTACGCAAAATCAACAGATCTCTGCATTTTTATCCGCACAATTGTGAGATTATTGCAAATTTTCTGCAAAAGTGATCAAAAACATTGGGCTTAAGTGACTGCTAATTCCCACCTACAGGTAGCAGTATTTCTTGCTTCTACTGTACTGCTGCCTAAGCCTTACTTCATGTCAAGTTATCATCCACTGATCGAAATGGCAAGTCACAAAAATTGAGCTTAAAATATCGCCAAACTCCTCGCAAATATTTCTAAAGCTCCAGCACAAACTCAGTGATTTTGATAGCAAAAAAAATCACACAAAATTTTTATTTATTTATTTTTAATTCTGAGGGACTGATAGATTAAACATTGCACCAATTTCTCTTTACCAGGTCTGGACCTAGAGTATGGCAAGGAAGGTGGATCATGGCTGGGAATCAGTAAGAGGGGCAACCTGGCCGCCATCACAAACTACATGGAAGGACATCCTAACCCGAAAGCACAAGGAAGAGGTGAGCCTGCCACGTTCGGGTCACCACATCTGATCACATCTGGACCACCACCTGACCCACATGCCAGCGATGTTCACTGTTTCCCCGTTTACCGATCTGCAGGGTTCCTTGTATCGAACTACCTTATGGATAAGGATGTAGACAGCTACTCCTACCTGAAGAAGGTGTCTGCAGACGGCCACATGTACAACGGCTTCAATCTCATCACAGCTGAGTTCAAGTGAGTGAAAGGTGTTCTGACTTATGCCTTTGTTTTTGCTATTTGCCCTCACATGACACAGACCTATGTGTCAGTAGGTCGCTCATGATAAACTTTGTTAGATGGTAAGTTATTGCGATTACATGATGATATTGATGTTTTGAAACAATTTTCATGTAATATAATGGAAATGGCATAGTAATGAAAGACCACATTCTAAAAGATCAATAAACCTTTAATTATAACATATCACTGCAACTGGAAGGCATTTTGAATATCCAAAATAAATAAAACAAACAGAAACAACAAATAAAATAATTAAAAAGTCTCTGTAAACAAAATTGTCCTTCAAAAACAGGGCTGGTTGAGACCACAACACTAGACTGATGACTTTTACCAACCAGTTTTTAGTAGAAAGTAAAACAAAAGAGAAGAACAATAAATCATTCAAATAGAAATTATTGAGTTTGTTTTAATTTATCATGCAATTAATTGGTTTATTACTTATTGCGACAGGCCTATGTGTAAGCATGTTTAAAGTTGGAAAACAGAACATTTATCGTCTTGTACGCAATTTCATGCATCTTCTATATTCATGAAGAACAAGAACTCTTTAAATGCATTGTTACATTGTAATATTTAACTGAACAATCAGCTTTTTATTCTTAGGCCGTGTTCTGTTTGCACGTGTAACAGCAGCTGTAAAAACTGCTTTTCGATACGAGCAATTTTAAGCAGAAAGGAAAAGGAAGTGATGCTGAACTGCACTGAAAATATAGGGCTGTCTTATTTTGTCTTCACCAGCCTGAAGTTACTGAATCCCAGTGACCTGCTTAGGAAAGAGAATTCAAAATGGGTTCAGTGGAGGCTAAGATGCTAGCAAAGCAGGAAGTCCCTGAAGGCAGCTGACATGGAAACCTGCATCGCTGCCTGCCAGGGAGAGGTTGGAAGTTGGGTTCAAACACACCCAAATGAATTCCTGCAGGAGAAGAAAGTGTGGGGGAGGTATTTTTGGTGTCAGGAGGTGTGTATCCTGCTAACATGGCCTGTAGCTAGATCTTAAACCAATGTAGTTTTTTTTATTTATTATTTTTAGCTTGTGCTTCCCTTTCATTGCTTTGTTTTATCAACATTTCTGTTCATTACTGTAGCTTGTCTCTTTCCTAAAACAAAAGCTCCGACGCAACAAAAAGCGCCCAATTGTTTCACATTTTCTATATTTTTTTACATATTTGCACGAATAGGAGCTAAGTTAAGAACACATTTCTCTTTTTGATTTTTTAAAAAAGAAAACGATACCGAAAACTGCTTTCACTGCGGACAGAGAGGAAACACAGAGAAAGAAAGCCTTCATCTTCTAAATAAACACCAGCATTAGCAATTCATTTTCTCTCGGCTGCAGTGTGTCCCGCAGCGCTGAAGAAATAGGCTGCTTCTTCCCCAATCAATAACACATCGGGTGGATGGAGACGGCCACTGCTTTATATTGTAATTAGAGGATTTCTCACTCATTTGTCAGGAGAAGCTTTACTCCAAATGAAGCTGAAGATTAGGTCAAGGTGTTGCCTTCTTTTATAATGGATTATTTGTCTTTACTGATTTGTTTTGGCAATGTGATCTACTTAATGCTTTGAATAACAATTTCTAACCTGTAACTGGTTGATTTTGTGATTCATTTTAGCAGTGGGTATCTTACAGTGGGTTTTAAACCCCACAATAAAGAGGCTGAAATATACAAACTTGTCCTTACTGTACTATATATCCCAAATATTTTTTTAAATATAATTTTTGCGCCTTTTGCTCCATCTACGTGCCTCAATGTTGCTATTGCATCTGAATTTCCCCCACAGCGAAACAATAAAGGATTATTCTATTCTATGTTCACCTACTGAGAAATTTACCTGCTTCCAGCTTGAGTGCAACTGATTCAGAATCATAACTTCAGAAATTAGCCAAATCTTTTTGCCTAAAAGCATGAGTTGTGATGCTTGGCAGAACTTTTGCTTGACCTTAGAAAGAAACATTGAGATGCTGCCAATAACAGACATTACAAAGTAGCAGGGTTAGATAAACTCTAGTTGTTTTAAAGGAACATCTACTATGATTATTTTTAAAATAATACATTAGTGGTTCTCAATTTTTTTTTAGAGAAACAAAGCAAGCTTTGCTTTGTCCAGAATAAAAGTAGTCTTGGATCACAGAATATTTTTACATCCTCTGAGTGACTTCAAATAAAAAGAAAATTAGTGGTGGAGGAATAAAAATCCATGACGAATATGAAGAAGAGAACATTTAGAAAATCAAACAGAAATCTTAAAAGCTTATACTGAGGTCATTATTTTAATGAAGAGAAATCAAAGTGGGCCTTTAATCTTCCTGTTTATCTTTCTACAAAAAGGATTTTTTAAATCCAATCATTATGTTTCTTTAGATATTCTTATTCATAAGCTACAACAGAACACAACCAGAGGGGAAATGTGATTGGTTTATTTAATTGCTTTTGCCATGGGCAACCGCTGCATTTTATACAGGTTTATGGTACGTCGACAGATTCCAGAAATTACAGATTAAAAAACTTTCTAAACATAATTCTGAAAAGCCTGGTTGAGTTACAGCAGAAGATGAAGTTAATGTGAAGCTATAGTGGTTTGTAAAAGGAGGAAGATCATTTTTTGATTTCATTTTTTAAAATAAAAACCTCAAAAGTGTGACATGCATTTGTTTTCACCCCCCTCCACTTAATACTTTGCCAAAATGTCTATTTATTTATCTTTTGACCACAATTACAGCAGCAAGTCTTTTACATATACATACTGGTATATTTACCTATTTGTCTTTGTTAAAGAAAGTCAGATTGAGCGGAGAATGTTTTTGGACATAATTTTGGTCTGGACTTTGATCGTCCAGGAGATTACTCTTTGATGGATATGTTTCCCCCATCCGTGGCTTTTACTGTGCATCCGTATTTATGGGTGCACTTAAAATTCTGGGCGATGAGTTCTCAGAGTGCTTGCCTAAAAGCCTGACCCGCCATCGCCTATGCTGGAAGCTCATCCAGGCATCTCCAGGCAACTGCGCCACAGCTGGCGATGGGGAAGTTGCTCTACAGCGCCAACATAGAGGGCTCTTCATTTGAACCGCTCCCAGCCGGCATACTGATTACCTCTCTGCCTGAGATCTTAGAAAAAAGCTTCTTCTTTTTTTTTTTAAAGAAAAAAACCCTCTTTCCTCTTTGCCGTCTCTCTTTTTATGCCCAGTGGCTCTGATCTCCTGCTGTTCCCTCATCTCTGCCCAAATCAACCCACAGCCCTGCTGATGGGAACCTCAATATTCCAGCTACTTTCATAAAGCAGAAATGGCCACTTTCTCTCTTCTTCTCTGTCTCTCTCTCTTTCTCCACAAAATCCTCCACCTGCTTCTTCCATGGTCAATTTGATCAACATCACCGACATGAGGGTCTTTAGTTCAGCCCACAATACCAAGAACAAAACTAATATTTCATGATCTGTGCTTGGTTACTGTGCCTTACTAATTCTTTTATTTCCCTTCAGATTACACTTCCATCTGCTTTCCTTCTTTCTTTTATTTATTGAATGGCTAGCATCAGAGGTTGGTAGGAGCAGTGTCTGTTCTCACTCCTGTCAACACCGTCTACTGCCGCTGTGCTGTCTGTCACCATAGGGACGCAGACAGTGTTGTTTATTTATGATGTTTAGCTGGCTCTGGGTACAAGAAACAATATTAAGGACATGGAATTGCTGTTGTCGGAAGGATTTCGTAATGTCAGCTGGCAGCTTAGAGGATTGCTCCGTGTGTCTAGTGTTTCCTTCTTTAACACATATTTCCCTGCCTCTAGAACATGCTCCACTCAAAAGTGTTAGATTTGTTTTTGTCAGACTACCCTTGTGTTTTTTTCTCCTCAGTGTAGTGTGGTTTTGCTGATATTAAAGCATATGGCTGGGTGGTGTTTTTTGTTTTTGCTCCCTTATCAGTTTTGTACTTTTTAACAGTTTTGGTCTTGTTTGTGCTCAGGGTTTTTGTGGTACAAAAAGGGAACTGTCTGCCCCAGGACTTGTCTTATCTGGCATGCGTCAGTCCGTACCTTCCTTAAGCACGTTTGGATATTTGTTAATGAGTATTCCATTAGAGTCTTATGTGACAATATTTAATGCAATTTATTGCTAATTTTCCATAGACACGTCGCATGTGTGAGATCATGCCACCCAGCTCCCTGCTGGATGGCAAAAAACTGCTTGCTAACGATGACTACCATTGATTTTAGCTGTCAAGTTGTCAACATAGTTCACTAAATCTTAAATGTATACCTAATATATACTTAAGAAAAAGAGACATAGTGCTTTGCTACTAATTGTTAATACTACAGCATCTAGACAATTCACAGGCGAGAACTAGGGGCTCTAGTCAGTAAGTAGATACAGCAACGGGTCTATGTATAACTTAGCCAACAGGGGATGAGAAAATAGAATATGTTCTTCAGTGGGTTTCTTGTTGCGTTATTTTCCCTTTGCTGTGGCGCATCGCTCTAAATTAACAATGGCTACATCTCCAGGTTACATTTTGTTAACAGAATAGTTCTACTCCAGCAGCGCAACTATGGATGGCAAGTAAAAGTGTTGTGTTGTCCAGTGTTGTGTTAACATGTCTGTAGGGTCTAGTGTTGAGACTCACCACACATTCGACCCATTTTGTCTGCATTTCACCATAGTGGCAAATGGCTACTTGTAAACAAAACTGTATTTCAAACCACCAAAATTCTGCCTTCATTCAGGTGCGTGTTGAAATATTCTGATCAGCATTGGTATTCTGATGTGCACAGCCAGGTACCATTAATATATCCCAAACACTTCTGGCTGGAATAGCTCGCTTTTTATCAGGGAGCTTGGCGCTGATTATTCATATCTCAGTTTTTTCCCACATAATCAGCCTGTTTTTGCTTGCATTACTGGAATTTATCAGCATTTAACTGCTAACAGCTAAACGCTGCCATCTGCTGTCAAATCTTCTCTACTTCATTTAGCTCATACACAGAAAAAACCAGTATTGCTACTGCTAATTGTCACGGATACAGATACAGCACCTGAGAGATTTTAAGACTACTAAGTGTTGAATATGATTTAGGTTTCAC
Source organism: Poecilia picta (assembly GCA_033032245.1). Classification (NCBI taxonomy): domain Eukaryota; kingdom Metazoa; phylum Chordata; class Actinopteri; order Cyprinodontiformes; family Poeciliidae; genus Poecilia; species Poecilia picta. Next base: position 7,184,308 of record CM065361.1, read on the forward strand.
GGTTTCGATATTTGTAGGTTTCATGACTCTAAAACACGACGCTGTCCATTTTACGACCACAAACCCGGCAAGAGTCTCCAGCTCTTCTCTGAACAGCGTCCGAGTTTGATGTTGGAGGGGTATTGCACCACATTTCAGATTGACTGATGCCACTGCTACGGCTGACATAAAACTGACATCAAAACGTTCACTGGCCTTCCAGTTCAAAGGATCTGGTCATAATTTATGATTCTCCCTGCTGTACTAAATCTGTGACAGATGCCCTTGATGTTGGATAGATTTCTCAGAATGAATTAATTCACCGCAACGAACCGGTTCGAAAGGAGATGTGGCACTATAGTTAAATGCTCTCTGCAGCATTGGATTGTACAATGAAAGCCATCATTTTCCCCTGCAGTTCAGCACAATGTTCAATCCCACAGTCTCTTCTTTGTCTTCTTTTTCTAGTTTCCAATATAAACAGTTTGCAAAAGTGATGTAAATGTATTAATTCCAATAATCTGAGACTGGTATGTAGTGAAACATGCTCTTTTTCCTTATAAAGTCATATTTGCTGTACTTGTTTATTTTATCATCACAGATGCATTACTACTCTTGCCACTGCATTCTCACCTGGGCATAGATGTATGTAATTGTCTAATGTCTAATTTTCTATGACGTTGTGTCCCATCTAGAGCCAAACAAGATACTGTGTGTTACTATGGAAACAGAGGCAGCTCTGAACCCATCCGTCTGAATCCAGGTCTGTGTTTTTATTATGGTTGCTGTAGAAACCGTTCATTCCCCATCCACCTTTCCTCCTGGCCTCTGGCCCGTCCGTGTTTGCCTGACATTTTCTGTCGGCGTTGCTCTCAGATTGCGTTGTTTGCTGAAGCTCAGGCCAAAAGGACACCCAGCAGAGATTGTGTAGACACATCTTTGTATCGTTCACGTTGACTCTCCTCAGCAGGGATCTACGGCTTAAGCAATTCACTCCTGGATACTCCGTGGAAGAAACTTCTGAAAGGCAAGCAGCACTTTACCAACGTCGTCGGCGACCAGTCGCTGTCCAGCGACGGATTGGTCCAAGAGCTGCTCCATGTCCTTAACAACGAGGAGCTGTGAGTGACTAACACCCACGCAAAAGCATGGAAAAACATACTCTGTTGTGATTTTTTTTCTCATTCTGACACTTAAAAAACAGGTTTCAGAATTTTTTTTTTAACTGTTCTAACTTTTATAAATGTGGCAGAAAAAAATTTACTGTTTATTTGTTAATTTACAAATTTTTCTGTGTCCTTGCTTTCCTGTACAGGAACACACCTGACCCACTTCAAGAACAGCTGGGTGAAGGATACAGCAAGTCCATGGTCCAGGCATTGTCAGCTGTATGTGTCCGCTCTCCTCATTATGGCACAAGGTCAGTGGCTCCCAACCTCGACAAATCTTTCCGTTTGTTCCTCCCATCATCCTGCTGCGACAGGAAGGACTACCAGAAGATTTTTTAGGTCAGGGGTGCTCAAAGTGCGGCGCAGGGGCCGTTTCAGGCCTTCAGAGTAATTTTGGGCAACCCACACCTGCAAATCAAGAACAGTATAAATTTACCTGACCAGGACAAGCACTGAATTAGTCACAGGCAGCATTTATGAAGAAAAACTGACCCACATCCTGTTCTTGTGTTGAAAATAGCAATTGTTCAAAATTTTTCAGAAATGATGAATCAGACGGGGGTTTTTTTTTTGGTAACACTTTGTTTGTATGAGTTGTGAAGTGTAATTTGGTAAATAATGACTCGTTTAATCCAAAGTTGGCACTTTTAATGAACTTTTCATGCAACATTTAGAGCACCTTTGCATTATCAGTGTCATTATTTACTGAATGACACTTAATATAAACAGTCGTAAACACTTATAAAAGCTTCTCTTGCTCTCGGTGAAGGCGGACGCTTTTTTCCTCTGCTCCCTCTCTGCCCATGCCAGCCCTGCTTGCTCTGTTTTTGTCCTGTATTTTTCTGTATTTTTGTATAGGGCAGTAATTCTTTATCACTGCCCTGTACTGTTTTTGATGAGTCCGAAAGACACCCCCCCTACTATTCTTTCGTGGGATAGGCAATCTCTTCCTCTCCCCCCATTCTTTGTACTTGGCTTAAAAGATGGTTGTCCTAGTGGTCTGAACAACTAGCTATCTTAGCTCCAATTGCTTGTACTCAGCCAGAAAGACACCTATCTCCTGCTGGTCTGCCCTATCTGCATCTTCTCCTCCCATTCTTTGTACTTGGTCTAAAAGATGGTTGTCCTAGTGGTCTAGATGACTTGTCTCCTCAGCTCCCTTTGTCTGTACTGTTTTTGGTGAGTCTGAAAGACACCCCCCTACTGTTATTTTGCAGCATAAGCGATCTGCTTCTTCTCCCCCCATTCTTTGTACTTTATCTAAAACATGGCTCTCCTAGTGGTCTGAACGACTTGCTATCTTAGCTCCAATTGTTTATACTCAGCCTGAACGACGCCCATCTCTTGCTCTTTAGTGATGTAAAATAACTTGCTACCTTAGCACTTTTTGTTTGTACTCAGCCAGAAAGACAATGTTTTACTTGCAGAGTTACTTTAATCTTATCAAAGGATTTTTTTTAAATTGTCATTTTAGATTTAATTTTAAACTTAAGAATCAAACATAAAAGTCCTAACTTTAAATGTACCCTAAAATATAAAAGAAGTTAGTTCTTACAGTTTGTACTGACAGTATGTATTGAAATATTTACTACAAGTAGCATTATTTATTTAGATTTTATGTTTTGATATGTGCACTTGGATTTTTATAGATTTATTGAATGATGGATGGCCTGTGTAAATATATATATTAAATTCAAATATAATTACAGTATATAATATAATATAATTCAGTCAGTGGATTTGTGGGGGGTTTTTTGCAATACCCTCTCTCATGGAGACTTACTTACATCTTCAGACAACTCACCCAACTTACAATAATATTGACTAAGTTTGCTATTGGTACACTTTACTTATAAAACAAAAAGGAAAAAAAGAACATAGTCACTACTCAACCATGTTCCAAGAGTTGGTCACAACATGGTGAATTGTTCTATTACCTTTAAAATTATCTGTAGCAAGACCAGCAAGCAAGCAAAACATTCACAGACTGGATGTAGTAGATACAGGTCAGAAGATTTGACTAAATCAAGACATTTTTCAAAAGTCCAGATTGTGGAGCTAACTGGCAAATTGCTAGCTACGCAGGAAAAATAGGTTGTATTTACTTCGATTTATGCAAACTGATTTTCTCAAAAGATTCATTTAATCACAAGTGAATAGTTTGAAGATATTTATTTTTTAAAAACTATGTTGCTTTGTGTATTCAACAGAAAATGTGTTGAGCATTGGGTGCTGCTGTTACATTTTATTACAAAACTAGGTATTTTTTGTGTGCTTTTGATTGTCACGTGTAACATGAAATAAGGGGGAGCACCTTACACCTCAGAAAATATGTTGGTTGTAATGCAACAAAATATGGAAAGATTCAAAAGATGTGAATATTTTTGCTAGACATGTCTTTATTCAAACATGACATGTTGTTTTGCACTTTCTGATCACTATCAGGTGTTTTTCAAGATTTACCAATGTTGTTTCTGTTTTTTTGTTGTTTTTTCCCCATTCAGGACCAACACAATAATCCTGATAGATGCAGAGGGGAATGTCACCTTCACAGAGCGCACAATGCTCAGCGTTGACACGAGCAAATGGAGCACCAATTCTTTCCAGTTCAACCTCCAGGCGTGAAGACGAGGTAGAGGAGACCTACTCTGTGCCTTTCTGCAACCGTTTTCCCCCTTCATCAGCCACTCTGCTGCAGCTGCTCTGCCCTCGTTGCATCACCAAGAGCAGAAGGACTTCTGTGCACTTTTTCTTCAGCTAGACGCCGTCTGTCTCATGTACATCACCGACATGAATTCTCTGCCCTTGAGTTAAGTTCAAATGGGGTTTTTTTAAAAAATTGTGCTAAGTTAAATAAATCGCCAAAGGACAATTACATTTTTATGAATAAAAACGTTTTATCCACATGTCACAGAACACGCTTACTGGGATGCTTGACGATGTCTAATCTGTTATTGTCTAGGCAACCAGAAAGTCCTCGTGATGCTGTCTAATGTTGTTGGAGTCAAACGTCCTACCTCTAAATTTATATTACTACAAAAAAATACATACTCAATACTCTTTCAGATTTCAGATTAGATCTTTTAAAGTCAAATTACCAACGTTTGAGGACAGAACAGCATATAGATGAAGGTAACCCACTCCATTAGTGATTACTTTGGCAGCACTTAGATATTTCAGAAACGTTATGGTATTTATGGCATCCTGTGTTGTCGAATAATGAATTTTCAACTATTAGACATGGAATACAGCTTATTCAATCACATTCTAAAAAAATACATCATGGGAAAGTGAATATTTGAAGATTTTTTTTGTGGACATTTTGAAACCAGAGTTTCACATCTACTCTAATTTTATGGTGATTTTATGTAAACTTATGACTGCAACTGTAGGTGATTAAAGTCATTGGTGTTATTTGTGACTAAATATGATAAAGTATGAAGGATTAAGCATGATTTTATTTGTTTAAAAACCCAACACCTTTTTCATACAAATAACAGATTTCAGTATGTTTTAATTGTACAATTCAACAATGTAGCTCATCTTACATCAGCATGCAAACAGCGACATCTTCTGGCCAAGTGTACTGAAATAAAGCATTTGTTTCTTATTTCGTTGTCATAATCCTGGTTGAAGCAAAATTATCATGCCATGCAGTAAAGTAAATATTTAAATATAATAATAAAAAATAAACAATTGTGAAACCTGAAACTTCTGTAAGCTCTGAAGGTACCTACATTAGTTTGAGACCGTAGTTTAACATGAAGAACTTGTTCATTGGCTGGATCCTGAATCTACGTAACAGCGGGAAAAGGCAGGGATTGGCCCGACGACCAATCAGTCATCAAAAAAGCCGGTGCTGGGGACGGGGCGTGTAAAGATTGCCCGTTGTGTTTCCCCTCAAGATGGCGGGGCTGCTGCTGGAGCCGAATGGCTGCAGTTGGAAAATAAGATAATTTTTAAAAGTTGTGGAGCCCTGTGAAGAGATTCGTTTCGTATATCTCTCAGTGAGTACTTCCTCTGCGTTTTACTAAGCCGTTCACTGATTCGAAAGCGGGGTTTTCATGCGGCTGTGTTTGCTCGTTAGCACGTTAGCATGGTGAATATCGCTATCGTATAGGCCTAATGTGCAACTCCAGACTGAGGAGATGCTCACTCTCCATTTTAGGCTTCCACGAGTTTGTGTCTTTTGCTCGTTTCTGTAGTTTTGGTGGCCGTTTGTGAAGTGTCCGTGCGAACAGACTACAAAGTTGGTCCTGAATGCATTTTAATCTGATGCCTATTCTCTGTGGTCATTTCCCCCCTTTTATCTCCTAGATGTCCGCAGCGGAGAATGATCGGTGCCTCTGTTCCAAAATAAGCTGAATGCATTGTGATTTCCAATAATTGAGACAGTGATTCTGAAGGCTGTCTACATTAATGAAAAGAGCAATGTAGTCAGCTTAGCATATTCAGCATCTGATACGTGGCCTATACAGGGATGATCTTCTGCTTTGGGAATTTGTAAAGACTTCTTCATAGTTGTCAGCTAACATTAGATTTAGGTTTTAACTAAAACACACACAAGAAAAGGAAAACGTAAAAATAATTTCTTTATTTTTAAACAATGGATACAGATGACGCTCTCCCCCCTCTCCCCTTGGAGCCACCTGATGATCTTAGCCTTGACCAGTGCAGAGCACCTCCACCACCTCCCCTGCAAACGTCCAGTGACGCAGAGGTAATGGACGTTAGCTCTGGTGGTGATGGACACACAGACACCCCGGGGGATGGGGAAGCAAAGACGCAGGAGTGCATGAGCGAGAGCTCTCTGGTTTTCTGTAGTCACCTTTCCAGTGAGGCCAGTCCCAACCCACGGTGCCCCAGAACGGCCCGCCACGCTCCTCAGGTTACCAAGTTTTTGCCGGACCTGAAGCAGCTCAGAAATGTTAAGATCAGGGTAAGTTTCTCTGAAAGCAGCAGCAGCAGCAGTGCCAGTAACGTTAGCAGCGGCAAAGACAGGAAGGTTTTATACACAGGTGAGGGTCAGGAGCCAGGAAGTGAAGATGGCTCAGCTTGTCTGAATGGTGAAGTGGAAAACATGGCGAACTTGCTGGAGGACGCTGAGGGTAGCAGTGGAGCTGCGGACCCAGCAGGAGGGAAGTCGGAGGACAGCGAGGTAGACCTGGAGAATAAGGTAGAGTTTGCCGTCCTGGATGAGTTGGAGGACTACTACGAGAACCTCCTGGACCGGGATGATGGGGAGCAGGGCGGCTTTAAATCTGACGCCATAGTTCAGCAGGAGGAGGCTCACGACGAGGCGTCGGCCTACGCCTACGAGGTACGTCTGAGCTCATTTTTGTTGCCTAGAGTTCAACCACTTTTAAAAGATATTAGAAAAAAAGATAAATTCTTCTCACCATAATACCTGGCAAAGTTGTGCATAAATTATTGTCATCATCTTTTTTTTATACACCCTCATGAGTCTTTGTGTCGGCTGTGGTTTGGTCCGTTCTTCTCCAAGAGGAAGCAAGGCTGTACTTCCGAGCCATTTCCGTTTGCCGATCCTAACCGCTTCCTCTTCCAGGAGGGCTTCGATAACGATGTGGATGCTCTTCTGGAAGAGGGCATGCCAGTCCCGAAAAAGATGCGCCTAACGGAGGACAAGTATGCCGGGGACAGCGATCACCAGTCTGACGGAGACGGCGAAGGGGGGGTGCAGCCTATGGTGACCAAAATCAAGACTGTGCTGAAAAGTGAGTGGTGGACTCGTGACTGGTTTCTGGTCTGTTGGGTTCTGTCTTTTGTGTTATACTAACAGATATCATTTTCTTTGCACCCCTACTAAAGAGGTGTTTAACGGTCATATTGTAGCTGGTATTAAGTAAGACCTGTGAAGACACTGTTGCAGTAATCAGACTGAAGATAGATGCATAAATTAGTTCCTCTAGATCTTGTTGGGACATTAGTCCTGGGCCTGTCGCAATAAATCAGTTAATCGCATTTAAACTTTAGGAGAAAAGTCTTGTGTCTGGTGCTTTGATCTCAACCAGTCCCTCTTTTTAGGAAGGACAATTTTGTTTCCAGAGACTTTATAATTCGTTCTATTTGTTGTTTCTGTTGTATTGTTTCTTTATTTTGGATATTTAAAATGTCTTCCATTTCCAGTGTTAAGTGTTCATTGGAATTGAAGTTTATCATATTACCTAAAAATGATCTCAAAACAAAAATATTATCAACTTCTGGTACAATTTATTGTCCAGCAAAATTTGTTACTGTGGCAATCCTTTAATACTCAAAATGTTCTTCAGGCGATAAAAGGCCGACTTTGTAATTGTCTTTATGTGTCTCTGAAGGTTCAGGTCAGAGTTCATCACTGCACCTGGATTTCAAACCTGATCACTAGTTTTCATCTTTAATAACTCAAGCGGTTTGCTGACTCTGGATTGTTTCTCTTTAGGTCCAACAGTTATAGCTTCAGTTTTGTTTATGTTTTTTTCAGATGGTGATCACAATGCAGATTCAATGTTTCAATCTTATTTTATGGAAAAATATCAAACAATACAAACCGATTGATCTGTGCACCTTTAATTTAATGTCTTCAGCAGGTGTGCAAACAAATCCTGTAAATATTTTTTTTCATGCTGGTTGTCAAGAAAATGGTTGCTGTGGAGATGTTGTATAAAGATTTTTATGACGTATGCATAAATAAAATCACATGCATGTAGGTGTCGATCCTACAAATAAAAAGTACTACACACAATAGTAAAGTATAGCTTCATAAAAACCAAATTTTCTGTATCTGATTTTTTTTTTTACAAGTTTAATTTCTTTTTAAGCGTTTTCAGCTCATGATCTACTTATCATGTGGCACACAGCAGCATTAACAGTATATTAATGGGGTTTTTGTTTTTTCATGTGACAGGTCGAGGCCGTCCACCAACCGAGCCTCTTCCCGACGGTTGGATCATGACATTCCATAATTCAGGCATTCCAGTCTACCTGCACAGAGAGACCCGAGTGGTCACCTGGTCCAGGCCCTACTTCCTGGGAACGGGCAGCATCAGGGTGAGCTGCAGCAAAGGCTCGTGTCTTAACAATAACTGCGTTTCCATTACAAATGAGCATAACATTTGTTGATATCACTTGTTGATATAATTTTTGGGGGCGGGGGAACCCACACAATTTGCCATGTTTACAGTAAAAAGAGAAACAATTAAAGACGCACATGGATAAGTTTGTTCACACAGTAACTAATTAAAAAACATGCCACACTCATCCTCCGTCCACTTCCTGTAGTCTTCTTCGTCTTTTCCGTAAGTTGTGATCGATTTATTTAAATGTGACGCCGTGTAAAGAACATACAATGTTACCAAAAATATACCGGATTTAAAAAAGTGCTAATTTCCACTTAGCAATGTACATTCATACATTTAAAAAAGAAGAACTATGTATAGCAGGAAAAAGGTATACAAAACTACGTCAGCCTCTGAAATTAAACATGAAATTCCTCATAGGTACCCATAGCTTGTTACTAATCAACCATCCTTTAAGCTCATTGGAGAAACTCTCTGTTGGCGACAGGCAGTGTGTCCTGGCACGTCCAGCCTTTAATGGGTAGAACATTCTGTGAAAACAAAGACTTTCTAAATTGTGAGTTTCAATTTGGAAGTTGAATCAGACTGTAACATCCAAATACGGCTATATATATTAATATATATATATATATATATATATATATTTCCAGAAAAAGCGCTACCCTCATCCTAGCACAGAAAAACTTTTTACTGAAAAACGATGTCGAAGTTTCTGTGTTTCCATCAAGCATATTTATTTTGGTAACTTCAATTTGCGGTTCTCTTTTGTTTGTTTTTTTACGGTCAGTAGAAACGCAGCCAGTACGCGTGTCGAAGGCGATCTTCTCTCGGTTGGAAGATTTAATTTACCAACCCGAGACGTAATCCGGGTGTGGAAGCACACTTCTGAACTCTCATGACTTCTCGTTCAGAAACACGACCCGCCGACTAGCAGCATCCCCTGCTTACACTACAAGAAAATGAAGGACCAGGAGGAGAGGGAGCTCAACGGGGAGGTAAACTCTAACGAAGCTGCTGCGAAGGCCAGCGACACGGGGAAGGAGGACAAGTCGGCGGAGGACCAGGAGGAACACCCTTCGTCCACCGTCGGCGAAAGCAGCCAAGACAGAGAGAGCGTGGACGAGAGCGGCACGCAAGGCAAAGAGGCGCAGGCGTACGACACGGCTCAAGGCGCCTTAGGGCAGGTCAAGGCCAAGGTGGAGGTGTGCAAGGACGAATCCGTAGGTAAGGAGTTTGATGTTAAGCAGACGGGTCTCTGTTTTTTTGATATGAAACAGGAGATCTCCTATAAAAAAAAAAAAAAATCCCCGCAGAACTTGAAGAATTTCGTCTGTACCTGGAAAAATGCTTCGACTTCGAACAAGTCACCGTCAAGAAGTTCCGCACCTGGGCCGAGCGGCGGCAGTTCAACAGAGACATGAAGAGGAAGCAGGCGGAGTCGGAGAGGCCAATCCTTCCCGCCAACCAGAAGCTCATCACCCTGTCGGTCCAGGACGCTCCCACTAAGAAGGGTAACGAGTCCGGAGTCACGCGACGCACGGCTGGAGGTTCTGTCACATATTTATATATATATATATATATATATATCCCCCCCAGAGTTTGTCATCAATCCTAATGGGAAGTCTGAAGTTTGCATCTTGCATGAATACATGCAGCGGGTCCTGAAGGTTCGGCCTGTTTACAACTTTTTTGATTGTGGTAAGTTGTTTTGTAGTGACTGAAGTTACTTTATTAACCTGTAATATGAACCTTTCAGCAGCATCCAATGTGGACCATGTGAGCTAATGCTAACGCTAACATGTCTCCTCAATTTATTTGACTAATTCAATTTAAATACCCAAACTGAAAATGTATTACATTGTCATCACAGAAGTATTTAGTTCTGCTTTATTGTCTCTATTTTTTTTTTCTTTTGTCCTTTCAATGTTTTGAATGATTTTACAGCACTTGCTGTTGTCTTAAAATGCTTTATGAATAAAGTAGCAGTAGTAGTTCAGTTTTGAGTTTTCTGGTGACTTGTGTGAAAACTCACAGCATACTGTATTTGTTCCCTACAGAGAACTCAAGTGAACCCTTTGGTGCTTCGGTCATTATAGATGGAGTCACTTATGGAACAGGAACTGCGAGCAGTAAAAAACTTGCCAAAAACAAAGCTGGTAATTTTACATTTTCATTTCCAGCTTTTGCACATTTTATATGGATCTGCTGCGAGATGTCAGTCACATAAAAACACTATAATGTGTAATGCTAAAATGCACACAGTACATGTATTTTATCATATTTTCAAATTGATGTTTATTGACATTAACTATATTGAAAGAACAGCAGAGAAAAATGGTTAACATACCATAATCTGACTATGGACAGTTTCAGATATTATCAATTGGAATTTATTGTGACAGTAATGAATCAAAATCTTATTGTGATAAGAAATTTATCTCAATAATCGATGCAATAAATGCCCAGCCCCGAATATAAATACTTTTATATTTAAATGATGTTTTTAATCTTTTATTTGTAACAGTTTATCCGGCTGAGTGCATGTGCGTTCAAGAATCTTTAAAAAGGGACATTTCCCAACTTTGGGACTAATTTTGTAGGATGAAATGGTGAACTTCAAATGAAATCGGGGGAATGAATAACACAAAAAGTGTTAATCTGCTGCTTCTTCCCTTTTTTATTTTGGTAAAAAAATGTATTAAGCCTAGTTTAAAAGGTGCAAAGAAACAAAATAGAAATGTGAACCTGGAAAATATATATATATATTTAAAGAAACTGATGGAACCCTATTTATTTATTTTTTTATTTCCATGTTAACGTTGCACAGTGGAACAAGATAAAATGACAGCATGCCAACGAGGGTTTTTGCTAGCTAACATGTAACAGAACCGAACTCGCTTGTTGCTCTTCAGCCCGAGCCACACTGGAAATCCTCATCCCTGACTTTGTGAAGCAGACCTCAGAGGAGAAACCCATCGAGGGCGACGAGCTGGAGGTACGCCGCACCCACTTTAGGAACCTTTGAATTGTTACCACAGAAATAACTTTCTCTCTTCTGCTGTTCTGTCCTGCAGTATTTTAATCATATCAGTATAGAAGACTCACGAGTGTACGAGCTGACCAACAAAGCAGGTCTACTTTCGCCATATCAGATTCTTCACGAGTGCCTTAAAAGGTAAATTAGTTTGTTGATTTTTATTTTTTCCCAGGTTACCGGGTGGAAAACAGTTTATACGGGGGTCTGTTACTGTCGAGAACAGCTATAAGGCTAGCGGCTAAAAAGAGTTCTTGTCCTTGATTAGGAACCTTTTTTTCCTCTTTTTTTGACAAAAGAATAGGTAAATGAAATCCCCATCTCTTTCTTTCGGGAAGGTGACAATATGCAACTGCGTCCGATTTTCATCCAACTAATGGAATATTTCTTGCATTGCGTACTTTAAAGTGTTATGATTCAGTAGAGCTCAGAGTAGCACTGAGAAAGCCTAGAGGGTTTTTCTGTTTTTATTTGAATAAAGGTCAGGACAAACATTTGAAATAATTGTTAAACAAGTGGAGTAAGGTTTGATTATGTTGATTACACTTGGCTGGACTTCCTTGGAGATATTTTCACAAATTGTACAGGAAAGATCCAGCTACTTTGACTCTGACAGTGCTGTAGGTATAAAAAGAAAAGGTGAAAGCAGTATAAGTTATCCCTTTCTCGGTCTACACTTTGTGTTCTTGCCATTGACAGAAATGTAAATATTTATCTCTGTCTGTACTAGTGTGGTCTCTTTGTTGCTTTTTTGTTATGTTTTTTCAGCATTTTCTTTTTACTTGTGTGTGGAAAAGTTAAAAATAACCTCGATAAATAAATATTTTTTGTTATTTTTTGTCTCAGAAACCATGGAATGGGGGACACCAGCATTAAATTTGAGGTGATCCCAGGAAAGAACCAGAAGAGCGAATATGTCATGACGTGTGGGAAACACACGGTGCGAGGCTGGTGTAAGTAGGACCAAATTCTAAGTCTCGTCAATCTACAACTTTTTTTCCTTCTTACCTCGTGGAACCACGAGTTTTCATGAATAGTTTCGTTCCTTGGTTTTCTGTCCCAACCAGGCAAAAACAAGAGGGTCGGCAAACAGCTAGCATCCCAGAAGATCCTCCAGATGCTTCACCCCCATGTTAAGAACTGGGGCTCGCTGCTGCGCATGTACGGCAGAGAAAGCAACAAGATGGTCAAAAAGGTGAAGATCTGCACGTCTCACTGTTTCTGCCGCTTTTTCCAGACGTGTAGAGCTGAATGCATGGCTTAGTAAGGCTCTGTGCATCATTTTGCACAAAACAATCTTTTCTCAGGAGAGTTCAGACAAGAGCGTGATAGAGCTGCAGCAGTACGCCAAAAAGAACAAGCCCAACCTTCACATCTTGAACAAACTACAGGAGGAGATGAAGAAACTGGCAGCTCAGAGGGTGAGAGTCGATGGCGTCCCGTGTGCTACTGCACGTTTGGTGTTTGGTTCTTCTGATCTGTATTTCTCTGTACGGAGCAGAAGAAAACAATCGTAGCTTTGTTAGATCCTAAGTCTCAGACTCAACAGGAAGGCAGTCTGAAACACACACACACACACAAAAACCCTTTTTTGTCCAACTTTGCCATATTTTCTAGATCAGCTTCATAACTGGATGTAGAAACACAAAGTGCAGAAATGTGGTAGTACAGGAGTCCTTGGATTTTTTTATGCACCTGATCACAATATTGGTTGCATTTATTGAAATGTCTTAAAATCTCTTTTTTTATTAGCAATAATTTTGACCATGAATCAAAGCCTGCTTCCTTTCTGAGCTTCAGACACTATTTCTCTATAAATAAACAAATTTAAAACAAAAAAAGTTCTAATCAAATGTTTTTGGCCAATATTCTCCTAGTTAATGACAGAATTACTAATTCCTATAAGAATACATTTTATTCTCACAGTGTACAATTATTCCCCATTTCTATCAGGGCTAGTTATTATTCTAATAATGGATTATTCTGACGATTAATTGATTAATCTGATTTTTAAGTAAATGGGCAGATCTTTTATGTCACCACTTAAGCTTTTTAATATAATATTAGAAATGCTTTAAACTAATGAAAATAAACTCCTTTACTAAACAAATTATTTACTTGCCTTAAATACAATAGTGAATTGGTGAATATGAACAAGTTTAAGCCAAAACTATGGCATGAGAAATTCTGGGCAAAACATGTTTTAAGACAAAAAATGCAAGACGTATATACTTTTTTTTTCTGCACATGGCCTTTGTTGAGTCTGTAACGATTAATCGATTACTAAATTAGTTAACTATCATTTGAATAATCGATTTGTCACGATTAATCGTTTCAACCCTAACCTCTATATTTGAAGGCATATAGCTGTGATTCTATAACGTTAGTCCCATTCTAAATGTGTTTAGTCATCCGTTGTGGTTGCTTGCTCTTCTTTCCACATCAGGAGGAAACCAGGAAGAAGCCCAAGATGACCATCATGGAGTCGGCCCAGCCGGGCAGCGAGCCCCTCTGCACTGTCGACGTTTAAGTCTCGGAATCACTGACAAACCACGGCACTGAAACCCAAGTCACTGTCAAACATCACACCGCATCACGGCGTCCACAACAGAACGCATCACTTGACATCCGGCGAGGAGCGTAGCGTCACACTAATCAGACCGGCGGAGCCGCCGCTCGCTTCCCACGGCTCCGTCTGAAAGATTGAGCAAGAAAGAGTGAGGATTAGGACTTAGTGGGGCCTAGAGATACGGGGGGAAAAGAAAAACAGTCTACCTCTCTGGATGCGTCCTAATCAACAAGAATATGAATTACATCAGAAGAGAAATGCATGCTTTTAACTGTTAAAAAAAAGCCAATCCAAACTTGGTTTTTACTGTCGGTGTTATTTTTAAAAGTCAAACTTTTAGTGTTCACACTTGGTTTGTTTTTTGTTTCCTTTTAGTGCTTGAAGTTTTCAAAAGGGACTACTAATGCTTGTATTTATACTAGTCAATTAATTGGAAAAAAAAAAGTTTATGGATCTTTAAAATTTATATTTTAAGGATAGAGGAATAATAATAAAAAAAAGTGTACCATTTTTGTTAATCAATCTGAAAAGTCATCATGTTCGTTTGCATGACATGCGTCATGAAGTGACCATTTGGGGAAAAAAACCGTCACCATGCACTCTCGTCTCATTGGATTTTACTTTTCGCTCGTCACGCTGTCGTTCGGAGAATAACTGTTTGTTGGGACGTGATGCTTTGAGTAGGACAGTTGGAGTCGCAGTAAACCCGACCCAGGGTTGGAAGTACCGCTAGCTTTGACATTTCTTTAACAATTAACTTTTTAATCTACACTACTGCTAGTTTCAGACTTTGTCTTTTTTTTTTGTCCATTTTAAAAAAACAAAGTCAGCTACATGTTGCCTTAGTTGATTCATTTCATGAAGGGCTTAGACTCTAAAGAGGTCGGACCTAAAACGCCCTTCAACAGGAAGTGGAAAGACCCAACCCCCATTTACTTGATAAGGCATTTACTCCTTAGGCATTTGGTACGTTTTGAGTCGAGACGGGCTTTCAATTGTCTTAATTGGTGTGTACTTTGTACGTTTGCCATCATCCTCACAGTAATCATGCTAGCTATATAGTAAAAATAAATTCTGAAGGCAGCCTTGTAAAAGTTGGGAGGAACAGTGTATACCAAAGCTTACAGTCTTATGCATTTTCTAGAAAGCTACATGTTGCAGGAAGAAAATAAAAATAAGGCTTAACTGTGGCATGAGCTGGAGCAAAAACAAATACAAACTGCTGTGCTTTTTCTACAAAAACAAAACAATTTTAGGAGGCATATGTTTCAGCAATGCTCTTGTGATTGTGCAGATTGCTTCAAGAATGTGGTTTATTTTTTGTTTTTTTTTCCCTCCCCCTCATCTGTACCTGTCTTGACTCACCAAGTCGTGGTGTGAGGAGAGAGATGATATACTGGTTTTATGTGGAATTGTATCAATAAAATGTTTGAAAAAGTTGCTGCCTAGAAACTGTGTTGCGACCTGAACTCGACTTCAGTGATGTTTGTTATGCAAAATAAAAATGTCTTTACTGATATCTAGAGGCCCTTTGGTTTATTCAGCCACACAGAAGAGGTAGAGAACCGTCTTTATTCTTCATATACACAGTTTGTGTAAGTTCTTTACCAGAAATGCTGCATATCAAACCAAAACTTTTCAAGACTTTGTTTTGTTACAAAACAAAAATAGAGCAAAAAATTACTAAGAGAGTTAAGTGTGTATACATTTAGAGAATAGAAAGCACTAAAGTTCAGCTGATGTGTTTCTGCTCGATGCTAAGTCTGCTGGGAGTTGTAGTCCACTCTTTCAAACAGGAGAAGAATCTCCACATGCTTGGTCTGTGGAAACAGATCCACGGCCATGGCTCGCACCGGACGGAACGGGGCGCCGTGAACTCTGTTGGAGGGAGCTCTGCACAAGCTGAGGAAGACAAAAAAATGACCTTAATTTGAGAAATCATACGCTTTCCTTTTATGAGAGGTTTGACCACTAAGGTCTAACCAAAGTGACCCAAGAAAAAACCCCACACCATCCAATACCGGGAACAGATTTTAACCTGTTGAAAGTAAGATGCATTTGGTATCCATGGAAACGTCAAGCTCTTGACTAGATGTCAGTGACCAGGCATCTAGTCAAGATGCCATCTGGGACAGATGCCAGTGACCAGGAACCTTCATCAATAAGGCATTGTAGGGAGCTCTGGTAGTGCCAAAAAGAATATATGTTGGTGGTTTTTAATTTTTTTTTTATAAATATGACTACATTTTCTTTTACACTAGATTAAAAAAAAAAATCAATTTGAGTGAAATATAACAGTTTATTTTATAAATAAATTAAAAAAAATAATTTTAGACATTTAAAAATAAGTTTAGGTTTAGTAAATGTAAACAGTAAATCCCCAGTTTTGTCATTTTTCTTACTAAAACATTTAAATTTGCTTCATTTTACCAAGGCTGCATCTATGGTTTCTAAAGGTTTGTAGCCTTATTTAGATTTCTAAAAAGTTCACATAATGAAAAGGAAAAATGCTGGCAAGATACAAAAAAAGTCCAAATTATTTTATGTTGCGTCTTAATGTTTTCTGAAACTAAAGCAGCTACTGTAGTTACACTTCTGATGGAGTCTCCCAAGTGTTAGCTTTAATTTGAATTTGGAATGGCTGATTTGATTTGGGTATGTTATTTTAAACACTTCAGAAAACCCTGTGAGGCTTCTATTTAAAATAGAAAATAATTTTTCTCATGGGTGGAACAAGCTAAAAGTCCTCACTCGATAAAGTTGGTCATGGCCGCCTTGGCGTTACATGCCACGTAAACCAGCCTCTTCAGGTGTTCCGCTCTCCTGATGGCGAGGATGACCTTGGTGTCTGGTTAATTTTAAAAAAAGAAAAAAAAACTAATTGCCGCTCTTCAAAACAACCGCATCTCGCATTTCTCCGTGCTATCTACTCACGCAGGCCCGCCCTCGGTGGATCCACGATGGCCGTGACGCTGGGGGACACCAGAGCGTTCAGGATGTTGGGGAACACGTCCTCGGCTTTTCCGCAGTGAAACTCGACATTACTAAGATCTTCACACGCAAAGAAAAAATAAAAATGTGACTTCATGTTCGTGTCCATGTGAGGAAACGGCTGTCGTACCGTTAAGCTTGGCGTTCATTTTGGCGTCCTCCACCGCTTCCTGACAGAGCTCGATGCCGATCACCTTTTTAACTCTCTAGAAAACAAAATGGTTCGAAACTCCATGAACTTCCTTCAACATGCAGTTGCTGATATCTTCCACAATAGTCGGATGTGTTCAATATAGCCTGGACAAACTTTATATACTTAAGGAACAATCCAGTTTATTCTGAAGACATTTATACTGCCTATATGATTGCTGTCGTTAAGTAAAAAACACAAAAATCACTTTAGCGAGAGAGAGGCCGATGGTTCCCGTCCCACAGCAAACGTCCAGCACTGTGCTGTCTTGGTCGAGCTGAGCCCATTCCCCCACGGCCGAGTACAGCACCTCGGCAGCCCCTGTGTTCACCTGGAAACAAACACGCAACAATCGTCTTCAAGTACAATTACACAAAAAGAATGAATGTGTGTACAGTCGCCTTGTGCACATCTGTTAAGTACGAGAATGATGCTAATTCTGCCATCGCAAACATAAATGTGTTGGATCTAGAATGAGACTGAGCAAAAGAACATTGGACTCTGTAGGAATACTTGTGTAAAACATAAGAGATTGATATCTGGGAAAAGACACATTATGCATAAAGTGGAGGATCTTTGATGCTGTGGACTTGCTTGGAGAATTTTAAAAAAAATCTCTGATGTGCTACTGCAATAAAATAAATTATTTTGAGTCAAGTTTATTTGTATAGCACAGCTCAGCAACAAAGCATATCAAAGAGTTTTACATCATGTAAACACAATACAGTACATTTTGTCAAATGCCATCATCAAAATATATCCATTAAATATATTGGATCAGTGTTCCAGTTATCATGAATCAAAGGGAACTCTAAAAAAGTGGAGGTTTTAACCTTCATTTAAGGGAACTCTGTTTCAGCAATTTTGCAGTTTTCTGGAAGTTTGTTCCAGATTAGAGGAGCGTAAAAACTCAACGCTGCTTCTTTGTGTTTGGTTCTGGTTCTGGGGATCTAAGGCATAAGGCATATTTGCCATGCATGACCATAAACCACCACTGTATTTGTCAGCGATATTATTCTATAACACTAACCTAAATTAGGTTTTTACAAGATCAATTTGAATTTTTTTTCTAGCGAGATTCTGTTAACAAGTGGCCATGAATCTCCTGCTTGCCTGAAAGAAGGAATGTGGGGATATCCTGAACTTCAGGCCGAGCAGCTCCTCGTGAATGCAGCTCTCTCCGGCCACGAGCTCGCAGGGCAGGTCCTCTAGGTTGGGAGATGTCCTTCAAATAAAGCCGAAAACGGGCGATTAACTCTGCTACCCAGATCACGCTGGGGACTGACTCAAGCTCATCTTCCTCACCTTTGACCCTCTCGGACAAAGTGCAGAGAGGTAATGCCGCTCTCTTTACCCTCTCCTTCGAGAAAATACATCTTCATGGAGTTCTTCAGGGCGCTGAGCTCCTCCTCTTCAAGTTTCTGTGAGAATATAGAGCGGGCTTCACAAGGGAAGAAATCAACTGTAAATGGCATGCAGCTAAACTGACGATATGTCTTCACCTGCGGGTTGAAGAAGATGATCGCCATAGCTTGCTTGGTCCTTGAAGTGCGTACGGTTAGCTGCTTCCAGTGCCCTTCGTACGTCTCAGGACTGTACACAGAGTACTTGGTAGTCCTGTTTCCAGAGTTAGAGAGAAAAAATACATGAAACGACAAGATACTGACATTTTCCAAGCTTGGAATAAGAACTACAATCATTTTTCCGGAAAATTTGAAAAGACAGCATCCTGTGGAGATTGGTGGTATTCAGTGGTGGAAGTACCTGATAAACTTCTGGAACTCGTGGACCACCCTCTTGGCCTCGGCGGACACGTGGCAGGTCTCCGCCGGTCCCACCACGGCGCACGAGCCTCCTTTGTACTTCCCCAGGCGGAAGCCGATGGTCTTATCCTCCCCGTCAGCCCCCACTGAGATGAGGAACTCACACTTGTTCCTGTACTCCGTCTAACCGAGACCCAGAAGCACGAGCAGAAACGTTTACACATTGTACAACACTCTTTAAATGAGAATACTCACTGGTTTAGACATTTCACCACCAACACTTCATTTCTAAATGACCTGAAGGAAGTGCCGATCCTCTTTTACAAACCTAAGCTACAGTGATGAGGCTACTTCCTGGCACTAACAAGCCATTCTTAAGCAGTCTTTTGAATAGTTAAACATTGGAATATGGGGTAAATACCTGCGTTGGAGAAGGTCGAATTGCTTCGAGAGGGCAACACATTTTGTTGAATTTTCCTTTCTGTGCAAAGAGCCACGGTAACATGGCCTTGTTGGTGCTGCCTATCTCCCTGAAGACCACAACATGATGGGTTAGTCACAGTGAATTGTACAGAGCATGAACGCAAAAGTCAGTGATAAACAATTCATCTGATATGGATCCAGATGAATGGGGCCACCTACTTGGCCAGTCTCTGCAGAATCTCCACCACCTCCTGCTCCTTGATCCTCAGCTGCTCCTCGTAAGGCACATTCCACAGAGGAGTCACAGCGTTAGCTATCTGAACGCTGAGCGGCTCCTCTTCTTCTTCATCACCCCTCTCTGTTCTCTTGGACGCTGGCTGCCCCTCTTCCTCCCCTTGCTTCCTTTTCCTCAGGATGGGGTCCGCTTTGGGTTTGGCCAGCCTGACGCTCAGGACCTGGCCCTTCCACTGCATGCCGTGCACCATCTTCATGGCCTTGTCCCGCTCCTCCTCATTTTTAAAAGTAACAAAGGCGAACGTCTGCTTGCCAAAGAGCTTGATCTTGTGCGGGTTCAGGCCGTGCTTGGCCAGGAACTTCTTCAGGTCGTTGAATCCGACGAACTTGGGCAGGTTCCTGATCTCCACTTTGTAGATCTCTGAGGTGAAGAGGTCTTCTTTGATGTACCGGTATATGTTGGTGTTGGAGGTGGCCTCCATGCCTTCAGCTGGAGGATCAGGCTTGGGGCATCAGTTTTGGAGAGTTGACTGAGATCATCGCCAGGTTTCTCGTCCTTTGAGGATGCAGCCTCTGACACTGCAACGCCACTCAGATCCGCCATCACTCTTTAGTCTGTCATAACACAATCATAAGACACTTACATGCATGTTAAAAACACTGTAAACAGTCTAGTGGTGCTTATCAGTTTTAGCAGATGAAATTAATCACACCAATTTCAATGTAGCAGAAACCTTTTAGTTTTTCACAGTTGCCCAATGAGGATTTCTAATAGGACTGTTGGTTGTCCGAGGCTCTTGAATACATCTTCATCACTTGAGTTAGATTATAATGTTTAGATAAACGTAGAAGTCACATTCAGAGGAGAGCATTTCTGTACATTTAGAACTTTCCAGCTCATGTTCAACGGCATCAACGTCAACAGAGACTTAGTCCCATTAATATCCAGTGGATGTTTTCCACGCGCCTTACCTCCAGACACCTATGCAACGTCGATTTCTCTTCCACCTAAGCTGAACAGGGAGTCGCCATGTTGGTCCAGCCACGTGCAGCGTCAACCGTGAGTTTCTTAAAGCGATAGTGTCGCTTTCGCATTCGGACAAAGATAGAGAGACTGTGCAGAATGAGGCCTGTGCGAGAGACGTAAGGGAACCGCAAAAACATGTGTATTTGACTTTTAACGAGACTAAAGAGGAACTTTTAAATATGTAAATCTAGTAATATGTGACGCTAGAGCGGCACAACTAAGCATCAAGGGGAAAAAAAATAATCTCATAACAAAAAATGGCAAGCACAACATTTTGAGCAGATCTCCCATCATTTTTGAAAGAAAACAAAAAACGCTCGTTAGATTCAATTTATTTCATACTTTATTGCTACCGGGTTTTACCTTACAGCAAAGGATAGCACCCAAATTCTGTCATGTAATTACTCTCTTCATTTGACAGCACCTCAAGAGGAGCAAGGAACAAAGTCTTGAATTCACATGCTCAAATATGATCTGAGAAAAGATGGAGTATTTCAAGATTTAGGACAATGATGTTATTTCAGTATTGTTTTTGAATCCAACAGTCTCCTGGCTCCATCCTTCACTTCGCAGTACAATTAGAAAATTCAAATTGAAGTGATTTTATAGCTTTTACTTTCTGTGTGCCATCCAAGTGTGTAAAACGTGCTTTAGATCCCAAACTCGGAATAGGTAAGAAGTTAAAGGTTCTACTAGAAAGTGCAAACGATTTGCTGTGAGTATTTAAACTGATTTGAATTAATTTTCTTTCTTTTTTTTTTCAGGCAAAGCTTTGAATGGCTGCAGTCTCTCAAGAAATTATCGAACTTCTAGAAAAAAAATATTTAAGTCGTCCCAGACAATTAGTTTTTGATTAGTTTAATTTCTGAAGATAGTCAATTATGTGCAAAGTGTTGATGAGACGTTTTAATTATTACTTCACCCTAAACCGTTTTAGTGAAATAAAATCCGTTTCCCATGTCTGAGGAGAAAGCGGCTGTTCCCTCGCGCGCTGTCATGCTGCGCGCGCAGACATGCGCTGAGAATTCGGCGCGCGAAGCTCCAGCAGGAAGTGGGAGCTGCTGAACGCGAAGGGCGGCCAGTTTGGGATTTGAACCTCTCACACAACTTCCATAATCTGTTAACATCTGCTTTATTATGGCAGACACGAAGGTAAGAGCAGGCTTTTTAGGTTAGTTAATAAATACTCTTTAATTTAAAGCCAGAATTTTTTGATGGTAGTTATATTTTGTTGCGGAAATTTGACAAACCTATGCAAGGAAAAAGAGAAGCCGACAAATGTGCCATTTAACTGTAGAAAATATATTTGGGTTGACTTTTTTCAGACATAATGCAAAAGGAGAATCTATTTAGTTTCATGTAGAATCGTAAGAAGTGCTGAGTGACACATGAGATGCTTGGTTTTCTTTAGCATGTCGCTTTAGAGTTGAGGTTTACGAGCTCGAAGAAGTCCTGTGAAGTGTGCTGCCATTCAGCATGTTAGCCTCCTTACTCTACTCACGAGCATCATTAAGCAGTGAATGCACTTTGCTATAATATATGAATATTATTATTTTTGCCAGCTAATTGAACCGAGTCAATGTGCCGCACAAAAATAACGGGTCTCAGTTGCGTTCCATACCTTTGTCTGCTTATTATGGTAGCTAACGTTAGCTTGCTAGTGTTGGCGTTAATGGCTGGGCGCTGAAGAAAGAAACTCCGTTTGCTGTTGAATTTTAGCGTAACGTTATACGAGAGCCTGACTTAATGTTTATGTCATTATAAGCAAGTTACCGCTTGCTTTATTTGTGGTAGGGAGTGTCTAAATAGACCAATGGCTTAGCAGTTAGCTGTTAGCCTGCTAAGGTGGAGGCCTCTTTAATAAGCCGGATAACTTTACAAGTTGACAGAAAATTAAAGTGAAACAGCAATTAGTTGGCTGGCATTAAATTTAAATGAGATCATAACAATCTCTGCCTCCATATTTATTGCCCACTAGCTAAACCAACAGCTGTGTCTTCAAGCTGTGTTCAAACCTTCATATTATTAAAAAAAAAAACATTCAGCTTTTAAAGTTGCAATCATTTGAAGATCTTTGTTTCGGGTACTTCATAAAGAGTCATTTGGTAATTTTCCTTAATTCTTTTTGTCACATAAAGCCAAATGGTATTCAGTAAGCTGGGGTCAGCAGCAGCAGTCATGTACAAAAGGCTTTGTCTGCTCCCTCTGTGGCAAAAGCTATACATATAATCCCCCCCCCCCCCCTTGGCCTCCATTGAACCATCGTCTGTTAGTGCCTTCACTGGAATCACTTTGTTTTAGATTATTTTAATCCATGTTGCACACCCCAGATTATAGGGGTTTTGCTTAGATGGGGCGCTTCTTTTCATTGATATTGGGGAAACTAATTTCACTTTTTTCCCCTAAAGGACCAGGAAACCATGAAACCCCTGGAGACGGAGCTGAGGACACTAATCATGATCCTCACTTTGAGCCCATTGTGTCTCTTCCTGAGCAGGATGTTAAAACATTAGAAGAGGACGAAGAGGTGCTCTTTAAAATGTAAGTTTTCACATCTCAGTTTATGTCTTATTGGATGAAAATGCACAGCAATTTGTTGATTAGACATTTTAAAACCCAAGTTCTGTTTAGATTCCAGAATGTAACACGTATCCTCTCAAGATGCGGTTAATATTTAAGTGTAGCGTAACTCAAAGAAGTTTTTGTTCCGAAGACGAAACCAAAAAAAATTTTTACCAGACTGTCACTTCAATTGTGTCTGCATCTTTGAAACAAAGTGTTGCCATCTACTCAGGCGGGCCAAACTGTATCGCTTTGCCTCTGAGAACGACCCTCCGGAGTGGAAAGAGAGGGGGACGGGGGACGTGAAGCTGCTGAAACACAAAGAGAAGGGCTCCATCCGCCTCCTGATGAGGAGAGACCGAACTTTGAAGATCTGTGCCAATCATCAGAGTGAGTCAGCTTCCCGAATGCCATCTAACTAGGCATCACTAGAATATTTCCCAGTTAAAACAAAACAAAAATATTTCAGGTGCCACAACACACCGTCATGATCTGGAGACGAACTAAATCTATCCAGGGTTGTCCCTCAGAAATCCTGCTAAGCTCGGTGTTGGGGGCGACGTCGGGTGGTCCACCAGAGGCCCACCGTGCTTTTGTGTTAAAAAAAGTTAGGCTACAAAAATTTGGAGGTGCACCAGCAGGCATCATCATTTTAAAATAATATCACATGAAGCCAACAGGCAGAGACGGTGCAGTTGGGTCACACCCCTCATGTCCAATTCACTGTACCATCTATAAACCTGGTGTAATTCATCATTACTGCTAGCAGGGGGCTTTTCATGCTCCTTTGTTCACTGTTTGAGATAAACAAACGGCGCTTAGCCTGATGGGAGGTCATGTAAAGCCTGGCAGCCCGCCTGGCTTGCAGTACCCTGAAGGAAACCTGGCTGGTTTTTAGGTAACGTCTTTTTAGGTGTGACTGACCATGTGCCACAGCATTCAGAGCCCCACATCTTGACAAACATTCCCATTTCCAATGCGCTTCCTTAGGACACCAGTCGCATAAAGAAGTGTGGTTTGTATCACTAAGGTGCAAGTTGCTAACAGTGTTTTCAAATTTATTGGTATGTATTGATGCTTTTATTGAACAAACTGGAGAAAATAGTAGAACTAACAATCCCAGCAATGAGGCCAGTAATGGGGGATTTTAAACACCATTAATTGGAATTTGGTCATGACCGAGATGAATCAAAAATAATCGTGATACAAAATTTATCAAGATAATGCAATAAGTTCTCACCCCCTACTTGTTGACCAGAGAGAAAAGGTAAGTAAATAATGTTGTTCTAGCACATTTAGGCGGTTCTGCTGGACTGAAGTAACATTTGGCATCGATTTAAATCAACAGCCCTCATAACCTGAAGCGGTGTTTCCCCTCTAGACACACTTCCAGTCGGTTGTCCCGTTGTAACAGTCTGACCTTCCTGTAACCTGCAGTCAGCCCGCTGATGGAGCTGAAGCCCAACTCTGGCAGTGACAGAGCGTGGGTGTGGAACACACTAGCAGACTACGCTGACGAATGTCCCAAACCAGAACTCCTGGCGATCCGCTTCTTAAACGCAGAAAGTGAGTAGTGTCCAGTATTTGAAGAAGGACGTTGCTGTTTGCTCCAGCTGACAAACTGCGTTTCCCTTCAACAGACGCTCAGAAGTTCAAGGTGAAGTTTGACGAATGCAAAGAGGAAGTTAAAAAGCAACTAGAGGGATCAGGTACATAATTCATAAACCCTTTTCATTTTTAGATGTTCCTGGTATATTTAGTACATTTCAGTGTGCTGGTTATTGTTGACACTTTGAATAAAACAACAAGCATTAATTCATTCCAGGACCCCAGTTAACCTGGATAATGTTTGGTAGAATTATTTCTAACAAAAAATGAATTTTACCAAATGAACTGACATGAATAATAAAAACACGTTTTAAAATGCAAATACAATGCAGACACACTCTGTTCTTCGCTGCTTACTCCAGCTTTGGACTTTTTCTGTCTGCTACATAATCATGCATAATGTAACACGACTAGCTTTGCTAAAAGTCTGCTGGTGTTGCATTTTGCTACATTTCAGTTTCTTTTTAAATGGAGTTCTACTCATTTTTGGTTAAGAGGCATCTTTTCTTCTTTTCTTTTTTTTCTTTAAATACTGTCATATATTTCCATCAATTGAAATATATGACAGCGTTTTAGGGCCGTTGTAGATTAAAAAATAAGAGGAGTAACTTTCCACCAAAAAATCACATTAATTTGAGTTTGAAAAGAAGCAAATTTGCCAGGAAAAATATATATATATTATAATATATATATATATATATATATATATATATATATATATATATTTAAATTTTAAAAAGTAGACATTTCTGATTATGTCAAAAAGTTAAACTTTTTCAAATATTTGCAATTTCTCAGATTTCTGAGATAAATCTCAAAATTTCAGAGTTTTTTTTGTTTTGTTTTTTTTAACAAATTTTTGACTTTTCAAACTTGGAAGTCTCATTGTTTCTGAGTTCTTTGTGCAGAAATGTATTCTTTGTATCTACAATGGCCTTAATATGCAGTCGTAGAAATCAGAATACATTTTAAGACAAGAAAATTGCTGAAATTGTTCATGGATCCTGTATCGTTTCGCCACAGGCAACACTGACGGTGCAAACAAGGTGGCAGAGAAACTGGAGGAGCTTTCAGTAAAAGATAAGACATCTGAGGGAAAGAAGGAAGAGGACAAAAAGGAAACTGAGAAGAATGAAGATGAGAAAAAGGAGGTGAAAGCTGAGAAGAATTAAGAACCAAGAACTTGCTTTGCTGATCTTCAGTTTTTTTGTTTTTGTTTTTTCAGTTTTCCTCTTTTTCTACAATAGACTATGAACTGAATTTGGACTCTTGCATATTAGTTTTTTTTTTTTTGTTTTTTTTAAATCTGTTTTGCCTCAAGATCACAAGTCCTTGAAGCCACTGGAGAAAATATCAGAAACAAAGTTAATAGCAAATATATATTTTTCTCTGACCCTGTTCCCGTTTTGCTCAGTGGAAGCCCACACTTTTCCACCCTTACTTTTGAGAGTTCAACATTACTATTAACAAACTGTGAAAAGAGGCTTGTGATAGCGATGATTCCCACATTGGGGTATTTTTTGTTTTGTTTTTTGTTATTCTGAAGCAGAGTTCATTTGTAGGATGAGAGGATAATGTAGCCTGCTCATTAGCAGCACCAGGTCAGGAACCAGGCATTATGGAGGCGCATTTTGAAGGTGAAACCCATCGATGACTCTCTATGGGCCTGTGAGTCCTGTCCACACTTCCACTGTTAGACGGCAAGGTGAAGACGTCTCTTTGAGGCGATTTATCCCTCGGTTTAGTCCAGTCGGAGGCAGAAAAAGGAGGAATTCACTCTGGACATTGGGGAGCATCAGATGAGTGTTTCGAAGTCACAGTGTCCACCACAAATCAGATGCACTTAGTTAAGAATCTTTTTTTTTCTCTCTTAAAAAAAGTCTTGAAAACTATTAAGTCCAAAGTGAAAACGGTTCATTAATTTGTGCAGCATTTTTTTCTCTCCCCGCCCCCGACTCATGTTTCTCATCAGGAGATAAGTTTGTATGTTTTTAGCTCTTAACATTCCCAGACTTCAAAGCATGTAAAGTGTATGTAACGGAGTGCGCCCCATCTCGGTTCTGTGTTCGCACCGCCTGCTCCTTTTTCTTTCCATCGAATACATTCTCTCTACCTTGACTCTTCAGTGCATCCAAGTGCCAGTGCATCTGTAAATACATGTATATGGATGAAATGTTGCTCTTTGTTTGCACTCAGATGATCTGAAATGTTTCCTCCACCTTCAAATAAAAGCTGGTAAAGATCACACACTTGTATCCATGTTTGAAAAAACCGCATCTCGGTAAATGAAAATGTCATCGTAGACATTATTTCACCAATTCATTTTAAAATTTGTAGGTATAGCTTTATTGTGGCTAGAATGAATGAAAACTCACTTTTCTAGTAGGAAACTTGAATATTATAAGGAAAATAAAAATGATTTTTAGTACTGAAATGTCTCCCTACTGAAAAATGTGTCCTTGTGCTTTACAGCATGTTCACTCACTTCGTAGTGATTCGTCTTGCATGCTTTAGTAACCATTGGTCGTTTGATCAATGTGAGCCAATTTCAAAACCTGCTGGAAAACAAAAGCACCTCAATGAAGCTCGTCAGGAAACCCAATAAAATTTATTCTTGTGGAAAAACTTCAGGCCACTTGGCAACGATCCAGATAAGAAACTTCTGATGTCTGGTTATCACAATGCAACAGCTGCAGGACATATAATGGATAAGATTTCTTTATCTTCTGGTGGCTCTTGACTCTAGTCACTTTGAATATATACAATTTCACTATTTCTGTAAATTATTCTAAAACTATAGGATATAAACTTGTTTTTAGAAAAATGTATATTTTCAAAACTTAAAATGTCGAACAGCGTCACGTTTATTTACCAGCTTAAGGCGGTTCGGCAACACGAGACATGAAACCGGTGTTCTGATATTCATCAACTCTGGAGCCGGTTTAAAACGATACCTACGCTCAGCCTAAATAACTTTTGCGTCTTCACCTGAAATGGTCTCCGAGTTGACGGGGCCAAAACGTCTTAAACCACCTGCTGAGTGAGTCAGTAGGTCGCTGCTGCGCTGTGTGTTGAAATCCCTGTGTTTTACGTTAAGTGTTTTCTGAAACATTATTCTAAGTATGAATATTTGTTGTCCCTGATGGCGTTTTGGAAGCCATTTTTGTGTCTAAACGAAGCAGCACACACGGACCAACCATGGCCTCTCAGCGGTGGTTTGTTCGGCTGCTTGTGTCCCTAAAACATCCGAGGAGAAAAAATATGGGATCTGGAACCAGCAGCAGATCGACGATGGACACTGAGACGATCAGTACAAGCAAGCTGAGGATCCACCCGGCTCATCAAAGGTAGGTAAGGTCAAGCATCTGGCGGGTCCAGATGAAGTCTCAAAGTAAGAGTTGTTCCAGGTTTTGACAGTATTTACTTTATCAGGTATTTATTCAAATACTCGATTGTCTGAATAATCTATACATTACTAAAATAATTGTTTACAACAGCCTCTGATGACGAATTCTGGTCGAGGTGTACAGTGATCATGATGCTGTCCAGAAGAGGGCAGTAGAGCTCAATTTGCTCCAATTACCACTATAGTCTTTCTGACTGTGGTGATTGGAGCATATTGAGCTCTGGCGCCCTCTTCTGGACACAGTTCATATAAAACATCAGTTCCTCTTGCAGGCGATTATCAAGAATGAATCAGATTCGCTCAGAGTTGGAAATTTTATTCTTTCAGGTCATGGGAATATTTCCTCTTCACAAAAATAGGAACACATATACAGCTATTGTGTATTTTCTATTATACATATATGTCTGAAACAAAATGGTTTGTCGTTGTCGACCGTCAGGAATGGGGCCCTGACCTGCAGTGATGTCCATCCTAGGAAAGGAACATTGGCGTAACGGCAGTCACCTTAAGGTGGAATGATGGTTGTTTGCATTCAGAGGCATGGTCAGACAGGGGTTTGAATGTCATTACAAACAGGAGTTAAGTAAACAAAACAACCGTTACGTTTTATTGGTTCACCCAACCATCACATTTGCCAAAATAGCCCTGTTGACCACAGCCTCACAAGAACGTTTTGTTTAAGGCAGGTGGGTGAGACCTTAAAGAGCAACCACGTTGGTCAAACTGTTACTAAAGGTTCAACCTTGGGAAATGACTACCACAGCCTCTGGTTTCTCTGCTTTGAACTTCAGAGAAATTTAAACCGACCAGATTGAGAGGAACTGGGGTTTCCTAACTTGCACGTTGGAGTCGCCCCTGTTTTTTGTTTGCTTGTTTTTCTTTTGCAGTTCAAAAGGTTCACCCAGCCCAAACTGCTCTCCAGAGTCACGTTCTGCTCAATCTGATTGACAGATTGCATTTCATTGTCTATCAGCAGTGTTTCAGACACACTTAGCTGTGTAGGAAACAGTTTCTTCACTAAAAAAAAAGGCAACGGTGGCTTTTCTTGTAACGCAAACAAATCTGACATGTAGCTTGTATTAATTTCTGCCTTTCTCTTTTGAAAAGTCATCAGGATTTAAAACCTCGACAGCAAAGAAAAACGTCGATGCGCTGTACCAGACAGCCTCTGCAAATAGTCCGATTATTTCCACTCTACTAAAGCGCAGATGTCACCCGTTTGCTGTGTTCGAGAAGTATGGCCACGTTTGGCATTGATAACTCAAGGCAGCTATAATGACATGCACATTCCTTGACCTGTAATGTTTGACCATAAGGACCATGTGACCGCTCACTAGTCATGTCACTTTAACGTTAATTTCCACAACACAAAATCTATCAGTTACAATTTACCATAGACTTATTCTTGCACAGCAACATAAAACAAGCAATATTTCAGTTTACCCATTGTCCATGATCTGATTCATCTAGTGAATTCATGGCAATGTTATATTTACAGACCTGGACACATTTACTGGCAACTCTGGTAAAGATGTGTTAAAAATAAGCCTTAAAATACATTTATTTTTTGCTACAGTAGCATAATTTGACAGTAATTTTTTGAGTACATTTATCCAGATGAAGAATAAAAACATGTATTAAAGAAAATCATAAAGTGGCATATTTGGTGGCAAAATCATAAAGTGGCATATTGGTACTCCTATTATTAGTACTTTGCCTTCTACAGAACAACAAAGTTTGCATGTTTTATTTCAAATGTCCTGGTATGTAAGGGGGAAAAAATACCAATACAAATTCCAAAACGCATTCCAGAAGAGAAAAAGGCTTCTATAATATTTTAGTGGGTTTGAGTTGCTATTCCTCATATTCGTTCTTTATTACACACCAAACCTACCTAAGCTCGATCTTAGTCTCATCTCACTTTCCAGCTATTCTACCAGAAACACAGCAAAGTCCATCTTTTCTTTTGTGATGTTAGGAACAGAAAAGCATTTTTACTGGCCTCCCTTCCAAACAACCTGTTTTCAGTTGCTGTGGGGACTTTGTGGCAGCAGGACGCCAGTCTTTGCAGTAGATCTCATCACAGTGAGCTTTGGAAATATTTTTACCATCTGCCTCGTCACCCTGCTCACAGTAGGGTGGCAAGATAAATATAGGTCCCCATCAAGCCTGTGTCTTTTAATGTCATAAATGTACTCCAAGAAATCAGTGCCGTGTATTAATTAATATTCAGCAGTTCCTAGAAACTTTGATCAGCTTTAGAAAGTCTAAATAAAACTTTTCTTTTAAAGCGATTGGTAGGAGTACCACTCATTGTGCCACATGTTTAAAAACTTATTTCTTTGGATAATTTTTTTTACCCCCAACTGAATAAATATACTCAAGTTAAAGGTTAAATTATTCCGAAAAATGAATCAGGTTTAGATTATGCTACTGCAAGCAAAGGTTAAATCATTTCAGAATTTTTAAGCATATCTACCAGGATTGCCCCGATCAACCAAAATGTAGGTATAAAAAAATATGTATCAAACATGGTTTTTAAGAGATTGGGCATGTTAAAGGAAAAAAAACAAAACTAAAATTGTATCAAAAAGACACCTTATTTGACACTCATTTTTAAATCTCATATATATTTTTTCCTTTATTTGATGAAACATGAGTTTTTCTTGGGACTGTGCAAGTCTCAACTTATCTGGACTTGTATTGTGATGAGGTATTCTAGGATTTCAGAATGCAAACATACCAGCCCAGCTCTTGTGTTGTAGGGTAGTCTCTGAAAAACAAGGGCAAACAGCTCCACGCCGCCCTTTTGTGAAGGTAAAAGAGGGAAAGAAAGCCCTAAATAATCTGCAATAAACATCAAGGGAAAAAAAACACATTCATAATATATGAATTCATGTCAACTAGCATGTCTGCTGGTTGCATTAATTCCTGAGAAAAAATATTTTTAACAAACACAAAGTTATCTTTATCCTTTCTTCAATCTAAAGCAACTGAATTTGGAATGCAACCATCAGACGAGATGAGAAGACTAAAACCTTCTCTTTTCACTCCTGTTATGTTTCCTAAACTTCCTTGCTGTCTCTCAAAGCCTTTAAGATGTCCATCACAACATCCCCGAAGACAATGTGAACGGTGCGGGAGGAGAAAAAGTGAAGCACCATGAATTCTTGTCACGTCGGACCCGAGCAGAAGTCTTCTTGCCGAGGTCCGGATGTCCAGAGCAGCCGCCTCACGACAGGCTGCTGGACTTCCTGTTCCACCGACCAATTTGGCGAGTCAGAATTATTGACAACAAAAGTCTTCACGCCCATCACACACGTCACTTCTTGAAGCGAGGCTTTTTTTTTTTTCCCCTACTACTCTTCTCCATCATCACAGAGTCATACAGTATTGCTTTGACAGCCTCACACAATGAGTTCCTTTGATTGGACAGTTAAATCGTATCACCAGGTAATAACGAGCCCTAATTGGACAAAAGATAATTTCTCCCCTCCATGGCGATGTTGTTGTGAACAAGCTCACACAGATATTTCGTACGTGGTGCCTCCGACGCCTGTCACCTTTTTGACGTTACCGTGGTGACTGGGGCTCAGGTGGCAGTCCATCTGCCCGTTAACTTTCATGGCCTCTCTAAGTGGAAAGAGGAGACAAAAACAAAGACGATTCAACACCAAAAGAAAAACGCTTCAACGCAGAACAAGGAGTAGAAACATGCAGGTTACCTGTTCGGATCTCAAAGAATGAAATCTCAACAACAGCATGGATTGTTATTTTGGTGTGTTTCATTGGCGGAGAGAAAAGGAGATGGAAGACAAGTGGTCGAAACGAAGGCATGCACGTGAAAACGAAACTGGGACTCAGATCATTTTATTAAACGGACAAATTGAGAAAGAAAAACAAAAGGTGTTTTCTAGAAGGCAATCATACAGGACATGTGCAAAGTCACACCGACAGAACGAATGAGTAAATGGAGAACAGAATGTCATAAACAAGACCAAGATGCTACAAGTTGCCTCAGTTAGGCATAACACAGAGGTGATGAACTGCTGGCTGTGATCACCAGAACAAGCAGAGCTTCCAGTGGAAAGTCCAACAGTTCCCACTCGATCGCTACAATGCATGCAGCCCCCTGGGAGAAGGGGAATGTCAGGATTCATACCTCTGGCCCCCTAACCGAGGGGAGTCTGTCCTGTCGTGAGCGCTGATGTAGGAAAGTTTCTGGTGGGAGTAGGAGGGGGATCGGGGCATGGCTGGGGATCGGGGCTTGTGGGTGGGGGAGCGATAGGAGCCTTCGTGGCTGGGGGCCCTGCCTTGGCTGCTGTTAGAGCTGCTGTGGTCTGTGTGTAAGGAGGTGGATGAAGTCCTGGGGGCCCGGCCAAGAGTGGTACCAGCGTGACGCAATACGGGGGTTCTTTGGCCGTAGTTTGCCAGCCCGACCCCCATCAGATTGTCCCTGGAGCCACCGTACGCTGGCGGTGTCGGGCCTCTAGACCCGTGCCCACGAGGTCCATCTAGGAAGCCAGTGTTGGCGGGTGGGCCATAACCTGCGTCGAACACGCCAGAGTCCTGGGCGTAGATATGGGTCTGGGAGCGTCCGTGCAGCATCTGCCGCTTCTCCCTCTCCTCCTTCTCCTTCCTCTCCTGGATGGAGGCCATTATGGTTTGGGAGAGGTTATCATAGCGCACCGGAGATGGCTCTCTGTCCCTTAGGTGAGGGGATTGTCTGCCCAACCCTCTGGGAGGCATCACCGGACTGTAAGTTTGAGCAACCTGTTGTCTGTGGATCTCAGATTCCCGGATGTGGCACATTTTGGTGGGCAGGTAGGGTGAATGGAATCCCATGGATGGCATACCCCGGTGGGCCATGCACTCATTGGCACTGGCTGGAGAGATGCTGGGGTTGAGCAGGCTGTCATAGGACAAACTGCCGTTTCGGTTGGAGAGAGTGTTCGGAGAGAAAACACCCTTGTACGCAGTGGAAGCGACCGTCTGGGGCGGCAGCGCCTGCAGCTGGCCCTTCTCTGGCCGGCGGTGACCTTGCTTCAGGCTGAGTGTGCGGGAGTTGGTGGGATCGGCATCCAGCTGGTGAGGTGAGGACTGGAAGGTGCGGTGGAGTGGAGCGTTGGCATACTCGGGCAGATCGAGGTTTGGTTCAGATCGGTAGTCGGATCGTACACCTTCTTCCAAGATGGCTGAATTTTTTCGACCATCTGGCATAACGATCTGAGAAGCAAAGGAGGGAACAGACAGCCCTCATAAACCTTGAAATAATATTTCAGAGCCAAAAAAAAGGTAAGATCTCTACTTACCTTCTCTCCAGCAGTGTGGTAGTGGACTTTTGGCATTGTGCCAAAGGATGGCTTGAATCTGTACATGGCTGGCGTGGAAGGGTGGGTTTTTCCAGAAAGAGAGCTTTCTATATAAACAGAACATACAAAGAAAACACTTAGTAGTTGCTTATTTCTTTTCATTTTTATACAAGTGACATTCTCTGTGCTCTAATAATGAATAAAAAGAAGCATAAAAGGTAATAGAAAACAAGTGTGCTTACACAACAATTTGAAATAGTTGACAGTACTGTTGGTGTACCACAAGGTACTACACCAGGTACTCTGCTTTTTATTTCATTGAAATTTTACAGGCAATGCAGTAAGGATAAGCTTTCAACTGCAATGCTTAAGATTTGACTGGTTCTGAAGTTCATTCTTGCATGTCATGTTGACAACTATCAAAGTATGGACTTCTAATCGTTTCAAAATAAACATCCAGACCCGGATGTTATTGTGGCAGGAAAAAAAGATAGCTTGGATTGTTGGTAGTCCACCGCTGGATTCCCAACATAGTTTTGAAACAAAGGAAGATGAGTATATTTTGAGCTATTTTATTAGTGCTTATTTATTTTTGCATGGTTTGTCCTCTCCCCCACTGAATTATATTCTTTCAGCAAAGTCAAAATTTGTCCATGAGAGCTGTAGCCAGCAGGGACTGTAGAATCACCCCTTTAATGAAAAATTGACAAAATGATTAGACCTTTTTCAACAGATACGCTTCAGAAACACCTGCAGCACTTTAAAGCACCACCAGATGGCAGTAGTGCTCTGTGGATAATAAAACGTGTTCCCTCCCTGACATAATGCAGCATGACACTGTGGATCTTCAGTAGCTAACCTGCTGTTTACATTGCTTTATCCTTCTCTGACACTTCATGCTGATGAATGGGACTCTACCTACTCAGTACCATTCACACCGATTTATGCAACCATTTTAGCTAAAGAAATCATTTTTGGACAACCCACAAAAGAAAGGGCAGTGATTCACTTAATTTCTTCCCATTTTTTTTCCCAACAAATTTGCTGCTGATTCACTGTGCAAAGCTGGCCTCTTCAAAACAGATCAAGCCAGTTCCTTGGCTCAGACACCAAAACAACCAAAGATTGTTGGAACAAATATTAACTATCCAGAGCCAACTCCAAGAACTAGGACACTTGTGATCTATACGGATGGAATTTGGGTAAGTTGTCTTTTGGTGCAACCCTACCAGAAAAGACGAACCAGGATCGGATCTCGAGTACCAGAAGTGCAAAGGAGTGTCGTACCTTCGCTGGACGTCAGCTGGCCTTTCAGCTGGTTGTACCTGTCAGCTTTGGGGGGCAGCGGCGGCTGGGTTTCTTTGCTGTCCAGGCCGTCGATGCTGCTTTTGGACTACGAGGAGGAGAGGGAGAGTTAAAGGCATCCAGAACAGGTGGGGGGGATTGGCACGTATAACTGAGAGGACCATCTGTTGTTGCTAAGGATGCACTAATAATGAAACTCCCACGGACGGCTGCATGAAGCAATAACTCTAACTTAAAAGCATTCTTTTTTAGTGGAAACTAATGAAGGATAAACACATTTTTTATGCGTCTTACGAGAGTATTTAGTTAATCAACCTTTATGCCTGCATAGCTCTGTTGGGAGTGGAATCTACAGGGGTTGCTGCTAGCCGCCAATGGAGGATCGAGCTGTTTGCCAGTCAGAGATGATAAAAGAGATGACTTGTGATTTAAAAAAATATATATTTTATTAAATGAGTTACAACAACATTTAATTTCTCTTTGGTAAGTATATTTTTATTTAAATGTGAATATTTAAACCCGAGTGATGCATCGGTCTGTTAGCACGATAGGTTATTAGCAGTCCGTTAGCAGCAGCTAACCAAACCACCGGTAAATGGTGGTTTGGTTCCTCTATGATTTACTGCTCCTCCTTAGGCAGCTAGCTGTGTTTGGATGGAGCAGTTTGTGGTTGTTACATGACAATATTTTAGAAAAGGTTCAAGGCGTACAAATATTTTTGCAAATCACATAAAGCTGTAGAAAAAAATTTATTTATGTATTTGTGTTATGAAACGACTTAAAAGCGGTGACATTTAAACAGATTCTCGGAACATGCTGTCTTTAAGAGCTTCTTTAATTGTCATCATTATGTGTCAGTAAATCTCCATCCATGCTGTTGACAAAAGAAAGATGTCTGACTGAGATACAAAACCACAAATTCAAAAACGTTTGCCCCTTTTCTTTTGTTTTTACTGTAACCACGCACTGAATCCAGACAAATAGAACAACATTTCTGAGTCATTACTAATCAAATTCTGAGTCACTTGTTTTTGAAGTCAAAGAGTCTAATAATGTCCTGAGGCAGCCACGTGGAAATGCTCTGATATAAAGGACTTGACTATTGTCTAAAAATGGGGAAGTATGGCATCGATGGAGGATGTGGAGTTAATAACTCGGTGATGTGATGACGAGGGTTTTGGAGGGGGGAGTTCAGTGGTAACTGCAAGCTGCTCACCTTGGAGTTCGCTATCGTGCTGTGCATGCCGTTGTCGCTGACCTTGATGGTGATCTGCCGGTCAGAGAGGTCCGGTCGGATAAACGGGGGCTGGATTTTGACGTGGGGCCTCTTCCTCGGGTCCGACACGTACCTGTACAAAATGGTGGCATGTGAACACAAAGGCTCTTCATCCAGGACTCAGCTGAACTTTAGACACAACAAGCTCAAACGCAGTATGAATGCTACTGGTTGTACTGGAAATGTTGGTATCAAACATCTGGAAGGTAAATGTCTTTTTTTCCTTCACTTTTCAAAAGAGAAAATAGAAAACAAGTGGGATTAGCTAAAGCGTATACTCAGTGACCAGGTTAACACCTGATATTTAAAAAAAAAATTAGATGATATAGATAATATTTTTATTTTGTTTTATTATCTTTGGAGAGAAACCTGTCCGACTTCCTGTCAAAAATAAACTTCTCTGTTGAATGAAAAAAACATTTTGAACCTAAATCTGCCAGGTGTATGAATAATTTTAGGCTTTACTGTAAATCAGGTTATACTGCATTGCGAATATATCTGCTGGTACTCTTGGAGAAAAAAAAAAAGAGTTAGAACTAAATCCAAACAAATTAATCCTAAATTGGAAATATTTTCTTTAAAAGATGGGATTTCTTTTTTTCTATTGAATCTAACAAACTACAAATGCTGTTGTTGCTCTCTTTTGTATTTATAAGCAAATACAAGATTACTAAATCATCATCCCTGACTGGCTACCAGATTTGTAAAAAAGAAAACGAAAAAACACTGTTTCCTGTAGAAAACAGACTAAACCTGATGTGAACCGGCGTTTGTGTAAATCCAAAAATCTCCAAGCAACAGTTAATCAGCAGCTACAGATAACAGAGGGCATCTTAAGTGCTTTATCTCTCTATATCTCTTGGATTTCAAATATCTGCTCACTTTGAGGACCTTCTGTTGGACGACAAATCATGCTAACTGCCTCTGCTTCCCTTTAGCAGTTTCTGTGCAGAGTGAGTGAAATCTCTCAGCCATCTGCCTTTCACCCCACAAGGTTCTGCTGGCGGCTGTCAGACAGAACCACACACATGCAGGACACCACTGCAACCGGCTCAGTCCATGCACAGCCTGTATTTGTCACTGCAGTGGCTGGGTGGGGCTGATCAGTCTGTGCAAACAGCATGGATGTCATGAGCTTTTAATGAGCCACAGCACATGCACGCATCTGGATTCGTGTGCTGACTCATGCTGCACACGGGTGTCCATGGAGAAGAGGGAAAAAAAAGTTAAAATGCATGGAAGTGAGTGTGAGTGTGTGTGTATGTGTGTGTGTGTGTGTGTGTGTGTACGCTCACACGTTGGAGCATAGCATGTTACCTGGGCGCCAGCGGACTGCATAAGACGTACTCCACGTTGCCACAGCAACCCTTGGTGAATGGATTTACTCCCCCACGAAACTTTCCCGTCACCTGAGGAGGCACAATGCGTCACAAGGTCGCGCAAAACACGCACGCGAATATTTACAGGCGGAGGAGAACGATCAGAAGAACGAGCGTGTGAGGAATTTATTACAGGGTCGTTCATCAGCGCCCCTCACCTGTTCGTTAGTCGTTCGACCCCGAGCTACGAGCACCATGTGGAAGCCCGTGAGGCCCATAACCGGGATGAAGAACAGCCCCGCTATGCACATCACCACCATGCTGGTGCGCACAAGTCAAGGCGAAATGTAGAAATTCTGCTCAGCAACCGTTATCACTTTATATAGGAGGGGATTTTTTAAAACTCTATATACTACAGTTTAGCACTGCGGCAGTAAAAGGATACGTGACGGTGGTGTGAAGTCCTCCCAGCTTTTCTCTGTGGTGGAGGACAAATATGAGGCCGAAGGAGAAGACTCCCACCATGTGAACGCTCAACGACAGCAAGAAGAGGAAGAAGTAACGGTAGTTCCTCCGACCGATGCAGTTATTCACCCAAGGACAGTGATGGTCGAAATCCTGGGGAGAGCAGAGGAAGATACTGTAAGACGCTTGTAGAAACACACACAAAATATGCGACTCAAGTCAAAAGGTGACTCTGCCAAAATACTAATGAAATTAATGTAAACTTCATAATCTAAAAGGAGCAGTAGGATGTATTTTTCATTCATATAGTGTCATCCTTGTCATCAGTCAAGGAACTTTATTGTTCTAAATATTCTGTATATATTGAGCATGTTTCTTTAAAAACATCCTGTTCTCTCTGAAACTCTGACTTCAGGAAGTCATCAAAGCATTGCTGCTCCATTAACCCTTTAATGTTTTTACCAGCGTTTCACTGAGAAGTAGCTTCTATAATGAGCTCAGCAGATGCTCAGTTCCACCATTTGTTTACTAATTACTGATGGCTAGTCTGAAGGAGCTGAGTGAGGGAATCGTGAGGTAGGGCTGCTCTGTGAGGTGCATGGAAACTGTAGCTCGGAGGAGGAGCTTGGTCCTTTAAGGCGGAGCTAGGTCCACCTAGGCGTTTTGGAAAGCTGAATGGTTGCCAAGGGAGACGAAAGGATTTCTCAAACATGCATGAAAGAATTGAGGCAATGCTCCAGGTATGTTTTTGGTGAGAGAATAACTTGTGGTGACATAATACTTCCCCTTTAACAGATAGAAGAAAAGCCTCTCAAATCAAACAATTTAGCCATTTACTTCAATGTGAGACAGTGAGGAAAAATTATGTGTCAATCTATATAGTGTAAGTAAACATGTGGCTGGGACCTTCTTTTGGCAAATATTCAAACATTTCTCTGAATTTAATTATTAGAAATTCCATCTACCAAACCCAAAAGAATGTGTGACGTTCTGATACGCTGTGAGTAGATGTGGATATCTCTGAATTTATTTATTCGGTGCAACAGCAAGATAGGATTTTAAAGGCTGATGCTGATAGCACCGTCATGTGGATGAAATGACCAAGAGCTTCGGTCACTTACCGCTGCTCTCTTGCCAATTTCTTTGTGTTCTTGCGAGATAAACCAATCTCCAAACACGTTTTAGGTGAAAACAAGCGTTATGTTTCACAGGGCTGCTGAATCAGTCACTTCTGATATTTGTGATACAAATGCTATTATTACTCTGACTTCCAGTCTAACCTTGGCACACGTTTAGGCTGCACGTGTCCCCGCATACACACCTCCACACAGTTGTCGCAGACGCTGCAGTGTGAGCAGCGGGGCGGCCTGTAGAAGTGGCAGGTGGCGCACCACTTCATCCGGACCTGAATGCCTTTGATCTCCACGTTTTTGTAAAGCGGCGCCCGGAAATCGTCGTCCTTGTCCTCATCCTCGTCAGCTACGAGACACACACAAACACACACACACATACGCATGTTCACGCACACAGAGATGTTACCAAGAGTCCAGAGACGCCCATGACGGATCAGGAGGAAAATCATTTAGCTCACTGATGTGTGACGAGTGCAGACGCACGGAAAGACACATGATTTTGATTTATGATTCCACCTGACGGGGACAACCGGGAAGCACCTTAAACGAAGCTCATCCCTGCTGTCGGCAGCCTCCGGCGAGCGCAAACACGCCGAGAGAAGCGAACGTTTCTGTGTACGTGACCTATTCAGTCTGCTGTGAACATTAACACAGATTAATGGGAATGTTGTGACTCATGTACAAGAGCGAATAACTTGGCTTTATTTTTCTGCGTGCGAGTTCTCCACGAATTCGTTTCACTCTTTGCTGAGAATGGTAACTAAAACCTTCAAACGTTTTTATTGCATTTTTATTTTTTATTTTTTTTGGTTCCGTTTATGTAAAACCTAACCTTGTGACTGAAAGCACAAAGTGTTTATTTTCTAGCTGCAGCGGAAAATGGGGGGGGGAAAAAAGTCTTTCACCTGATCAAAGGGTACATTGAACTGGAGCCTGAACTTGAGAAAATAATTTCACAGTACAATAATAACTGCGGGGAGAGCTAGGTAGGTTCTGTGGCAGAAAGCGGACCAAGGCAAGTAAAATAAAAGCAAGAGAGAGAGAGAGAGAGAGATGGCGAGAGAGAGGGAGAGAGAGAGAGAGATGGCGAGAGAGAGAGAGAGAGAGACAGAGAGGGCGAGAGAGAGAGAGGGCGAGAGAGAGAGAGAGAGAGTGCGGGGGGTGAAACAAAAGCAGACCACTGAAATAAGCAGCTCCACAGAAAGAGATTAGCTGTGTTATAATGGCTCTCAAGTCGATTTAAATAGATTTTAACAGGAGAGAGCATCTTCTCTCTCAGCTTCTCTTCTACAAATTTTTATGCAAATAGGCAAAAATAATGGCCCATTTATTACATTTTCAAAGACTTTACAGCGTTTATTCAGTCAAACACGATATTTGGGGTTTCATAGTGCTTCATTTTTTCCACCCTGTTATGTCTAAATGTGTAACAAATAGCATCCTGTATGTATAAACGCTATAATTTTCCTCTTCACGTGTGTGTTGCACATTTGTTTGTAGTAGTTGGTAGCCAACTACTGGCTAGCTAGAAACTAGCCAGCCAACCAGCTAGCTGCTTACTGACAGAGCCTTTTCTATTTATCCATAGCTCAGGGAGTTTATTAACAGTATCATTCATATTCCAATTATTCTTCGTCATTATTAAGCTTGTTACATTGTTTAATTTTTATTACATGTAGTAATTGTTTCTTTCCTAAGGTCTATGTGGGTTTTATTAGAAACTGCTTTGATAATAGAGAAGTTTATAAACACAAAATTGATTTTTGTTTTAAAAGCTAATTTTAGTAAAGAGTTAACAATTAATTCTTTCAGCTGATATCCCTTCACAAACCTGGACCCCCATTTTGTACCCAACTGTTTGTTTTGTCTCTTTGTACTTCCCTTTAATATCTGTAAACAAATATCGCTGGCAGCTTCACTTTATTTATTCTTCTGGTTAGCTGTTTATTTTTACAATTTATGTTAATTTTCCCAATTGCCAAGTAGAATTTAGTTTGAATGTATATTATTTGTTGGAAATTTCATATGACACCTTATCTCAAATTAATGCGGGTCTAGTTGTGAGTCATCTGTGGGCCAGATGACTCACATCCAGAAACATTGATCTAACTAAAATAAGCAATTTCCTGTTAGTTATTTACTGGATACAACTACACTTTCCAACACAGGAGCAAACTGCGAACAATTTATAGGAAAAAAAAAAATCTAAATCACTGGTTATCATAAGAAGGTACAAAATATCCCTCCATGTAGGAAATGATGCGTGGCTGGTAGTAAATCTCCTGCGGGAGACAATTAAAAAAAAGCCAGATTAAAATATATATTTGTGATTTGCCAGGGCTTTTTGAGTAAAACACTAAATATTTCTGCTGTAACAGATGTACAACAAGCAGATATTTACTAGTTAATAAGCTATGCTATAGCTAGGTAGCCTGCAGTTAGCTGTTTTACAGACATGTGACTCATTGCTCATAACTCTGGCCTTGAGACAGCGTTACACTTTCACCAAAATGATTCACCGTTTTTCAGAAGTGGAAAAATGTAGAAACAGATGGATTTATCTGTCTTGTAAGCCAGACCTGCAGCTCACCAGCAGTAGGTGGGAATGAGGGAGCATGACGGTAAACTA
The DNA here is from genome assembly GCA_033032245.1 of Poecilia picta. Lineage (NCBI taxonomy): Eukaryota > Metazoa > Chordata > Actinopteri > Cyprinodontiformes > Poeciliidae > Poecilia > Poecilia picta. The sequence continues at coordinate 7,225,778 of CM065361.1, forward strand.
CGTGCTCTGCTCAGCGGAAGAATGAACAATCTTTTCTCTGGTGTCTGATTGAAAACATTAAAACAACAAGAATGGAAGCAGGGAACATTTGAGTATTTTTGAAGCTGTGACTTTACAAAACCTCCCTTTACCTTGATACTTATAACTGGGCGATGCTTAAGTAAAACAGAGTTTTTACTTGAGTTTATTTTATGAGCTATTCTGTATAAACATTTGCAAACGCTCTCTTGCCATTTACTGCCTGGTAACTGACTTTGCTGTTTTTGCTTGGAGGATGCTGTGAGTGTAGCAGAGACATAAGGTTTTTTAAAAAAAGACAAATTTAAAAATGGATTGAATTCATACACAGATCTGAGGAAAGTTGCTGCTTTAACAACTGTTAATAAATGTCTTAATATATAATTTTATATTTTATTGCAACTGTACTTGAAACATTATCTTGAATTAAGTAGAAATACTTTTTCTTTATCACTACAGGGTGTAATAGAAACAGGCTGTACTTGTTTTGACTATTTAAATGAGAAAAGTCAGCCTTCATCTGAACAATTAATAAGAGTCGAAATAAATCTTTTCAGACTGAAGCTGTTTAAAGAGTCCTCAAAACCATTTTCGATCCAAAAGATGCTTTTTTTCCCCAAAGGCAATAATAGTAATAATAAAACGTAGAACATTTGGAAGACGCTCATGCTATCAAGCTTTCACACACACTTTGACAATGTAGACTAGATGTTTTTTTTTTGAGAGAGAGGGAGAGAGTTTTATGTGCCAGCGTTTTAATTATTATGATTTAATTTGGGCTGCCAACAGAATGTGACAGGAAGAGACGGGAACAGCCTTTACAACCTGCTGATTATTCTCCCTTTGTGAAGAGGAAAATGATAACCTCCTCCTGACAGGTCCTTATCATTTCTGAGCACATTGCAGTGAAACGCCGTGTACCGCGGCGCAGCGCTTTGATAAATGTGGCCCCCGATAAACTTTTCTCCTCAAGGACTACGGGGATGGAAACGCTCGTTTTCATCTGCAGCAGTGCAGGTGGCTATCGGAGATTTGAATGATGAATGTGGGAAGGAAGTCAGGTCAGGTGTGTGAGTTAAGCACAAACCTCGGGGGTAAATACCAGGGTCCATGAAGGTTGCCATGCTGAAGTTGGCCAAGACAAAGAGGAAGACCAGGCCATTGTAGAGAGGCACAGCGGGAGAGATTACCTTCATCAACCAGGGACACCTGAAAACAAATAAAAACGATGCTGTTGAACAAGGCCCATAGACGTAAACGCTTTGAATTCAACATGTCTTTAAATCTCCACGGGATACATGCGCATCATCTCTTTTACAGTGATTCATATGAATTAACATTCTTTAGCCAGGCTAAAGAGAAAAAAAAATTTTGTAACCACCGGATTTGGCCAAAAGTTAAATTTCCTGCACAAAGTTTTATTAATGTCAAACTTGTAAAAAAAAAAAAAAAGAAAAAAACCACCACAAATGACATTTATTTCAGTTTGCTTATTGCTAACTCACAACAAATGTTATTTCAATGTACTCTGAGATGCACAAAGTACAAATCTAATTCAGTTCCATACTCCAGTTTACTTCTTATTACGGTAGAGAGGCTTCACACATATAAATCATAAGGGAAACATGCAACAATATCGTTCTCTTCTGAAATCAATAACAAAACGTGGTAAATAGTAACAGCAAACTATTATCAGTAGTCTTGTTTTGCCACGATTGAGATTAACAAATCCTCCTGTAACTGTGCCATCCAAACTTCACACTGTGAGGACTTGCAATGAATTTGTCATCTTTTTTACTGAGAACATTCTGGTTTTGTACAGTCTGGTACCAAGTCCGGCATCAAAGCTGGTCTCAAACAATATACCAACCTAGAGAAAATTACCCAGTTCTACAAACCTGTTGATATGAAAATATGTCGTATCAACCTTCCAGACCACTCTGGTCTTCTGGTTCTGCATCCCCAGAGTCAGAACCAAACATAGAGAAGCAGCATTCAGCTTTTATGTTCTTCTAATCTTGGACAAACTTCCAGAAAGCTGCAAAAGTGCTGGAGCGCTGAGTTCCTTTAAATCAAGGCTAAAATCCCATTTGTTTAGCAGAACGTTTGATCAATGATAACTGAAACATCATTAATTGCAATTTTTATTGCAACCTTTAATTTAAGTCCTTTATTTTACCAGTGTTATGTAATGTTCTTGGCTTTTGTTTTTTTTTTTTACATTTTTTATTGTTTTATGATTTCATCATGCTAAGCATTTTGAATCGTATTGTTGCTCAACTCGTCTAGTCATAATGCAACACTGTCAGGGTCGGCTTACTATCCCCAATGGTAAAATGAAAAATCTCAAGTTAAATCCACCCAACTGCATTGTGTCAGTCTCTGTATCTTGTGGCCTCAGCGAACGATAAATTGCATTGAATTGTTGACTTTACAGCAATTGCTCTTAATGAGCAAATGAATATCACCTGAAATCAAATAATAACACAACCGGTGCCAAATAGGCTCCTGTTGGTAAAGTTAAATATTTGTGCTGTCATTCTAGACATATTAAACTAGACTAAAGCCAGACGCTCATAAAGACGTTGGGGTGTGGATAAAGGAAAAAGGGGCAGTATTCCACAAACAGACCCTTCCGCTTATTCTGCCATACGTTTCAACACAATGACTCCAACCCTTATAGCACAAATCTTTGCCATGAGCTCACTCGATCCTTTGAACATGCCACTCGAGGCAATTCTGACATCAAAAAAAGTGCATTTTCTGGTACTTGAGCCTTGAGTTTCATCTTAAACCCATAACTCCTCTTCTGCCCCAACAGTCCTCTTCTGCTTCATTGAATTATTCAAAGCTGTGGCTCCAGAAAAGCCACTAAAGCAGAATATAGAGAGCTGCTACGAAGAGCCAGCCTCTCTCTTGCCATTAACTGTGTGGCACCTGGTGGGAGGTTTCATTTGGCTGCATCACTGGCAGCCGTCACTGCTGACCTCCCTCAGGTGTCTCAGGACTGTTCGTTTTCTTCTTGTCGCTGTTTGTGAGTTATCATACCCGAGACATCCGGCAGTCACTACGGCGTAGCTGTTCTGAGCATAATCTAAGCTAGCCTAATTGCATATCTTAGCTAACAAACAAACCTCTCTGAAGAGTACACACAGATGAAGCCTGTGGTTCATTAATGCCACAGCCCTGCTGACTGCACATTTATTATGATACAAAGAAAAAAAAAAAGGAAACTCTGCACTTATTTGGTTACACACAAGTTGCCACAACGCATGCGGCAGGAAAACTAATTACAGCATAGTCTTACAATGTAGGTTGATTTAGTGAGCTGTTCTAAAAACAATTCTGATTTATCCAAAACTAGTATTTACAGATCAAAAGTTTCCAAAATCGAGGGACTGGAAATGAGACAAAAAAATTCAGATGGATCTCTGCATAAAGGAGTTATAAGACCTGTTGGTCATAAGGTTGTAAAAAGATTGAGAATTGCTTCTACATCCCATTGTAAACATCGATAACACTTCACTTGACAGGGTGTACATAAGACTGACATGACACTGTCATAAACATGACATCACACCTGTCATGAAGATGAAGGAGTTTTCATGAATGTTTACAAACATCGTCACGATGCGTCATTATGAATCTATTTATTAGCCTTTTAAGCTGATGTGAAATTGATCCCCCCCCAAACACACACATGCAGTTTACGTCAACTGTTGTCAAATTACGGCACTCCATGCCCCTGCTGGTGGCGCTTACGCTAGTCCACAAAATGGCGACAACAAAAATTGGGAGAAAACCCCAGTCAGTTGGTTGTTCAACAATTATACATTTTTTTCTGTTGAGCACTCATTACCCAATAAATGTATATGATCACAATGTAATGCTTTGACCTTTTTGATTTCTGCATCTAAAAATAAACCAAAGTATGACAAGAACTACTATAGCGGAAAAAAAAATACTAAACTGAAACCAAACAATAATGATCTAATACTAAAAACCAGCAAACACACTCCTCAAAACTAATCAACACGTATCGAATTAGAAACAAAAAGTTACGACAAAAAACTAAAAAGAAACTTTCTTTTTTAACCCCGGTTGAATTTAGTCTATTCTGCTAATTCTATTCTATTCACTGCAATAAATGACAGCAGCTTCCATCCATCCATTTTCTTTACTGTCCATTGGTTGGGACGGTTGCTGGTGCCCGTCTCCAGCTAACATTCCGGGTGAGAACCGGGGTCACCCTGGACGGGTCACCAGTCTGTCGCAGGGCAACACAGAGACAGACAGGATACACAACCACACACACACTCACACCTAGGGAGAATTTAGACAGACCAATTAACCTGACAGTCATGTTTTTGGACTGTGGGAGGAAACCGGAGTACCCGGAGAAAACCCATCATGCACAGGGAGAACATGTAAACTCATGGGAATCGAACCCAGAACCTTCTTGCTGCAAGGCACCAGTTCTACCAACTGCACCACTGTGCAGCCCATGACAGCAGCAAGTAAGATTTATAAAGTCATAGGTTGCCTCTAAAATCAACTCATGCTTTCCCTCATTTAAGTCAGTCAAAGAGAATCAGCAAAAACACGAAACCGCCCGACTCCTTGGCTGGAGTGTTTCAAAAGTCATCTATCTTTACGTGCTCGCTTTCTCTAAATCTAAACACGGCTTCAGTGGCTCGTTTTGTGACAGATATCGCATTTACTTTTACAAGAAGAGAGATCAAAGCGTGTCTGAGGAGTTGCCTTCACTCGGCGGGCTCTCGTCATCGCAGCTTTGGCAACAAAGCAAGGCTCGCACAAATCTTTCAAAGCGTCTTCACAGAAACGCAACAGAAAACGATCCCAACAACTTACAGAAACGATGTATTTACCTTCCAAAGGCTCATGAATTTTTACCCACAGTGGGAAGCAGCTGCAAAAAAAATAAATAAAAAAATGGAGTGCAGTTAATGGCCGCCAGTTTAGTCGCCTGGAAGTTGACAGTGTGGGCGGAAATGTCTAATTAAGGACACTCACTCGCTGGTTAATAGTGTAGGAGTAACAAGTAAATACTGAGTTCTTATAAACATTGTTTACTAGTCTATTTTACTCTGTGATAATTAAACAGAGGGAGATAACCAATCAGCTGTCCAATTTGCGGGCAGTCATTCATTCAGTGGCGCTCGCTGCCAAAAGTGCAGGAATGTAACGACTCTGTATATTCTTGATGACAATGGAAATGCCCAAAGACAGAAAATGGAGATCTGAGCGAGCAGGCGCCCTTCCAACCAATCAGCATCTAAAAGTGCCGGTGTGCAGCCTCTGAACATCAAACACAAAGTCACAACAGAGGCACAAAAACAGCCTTCAAAAGAATAGGAGGTGACAATATTCATTCACCACATGACTGAGACTGAGAGGAAATCTAAAAACCACATCCATGGTGGCAGCAAGTTGACGTAGCACTGTTATATTACTTCTGATTTGTTCTTTCTGTAGACTTTAGTTATTTTTTTTTATATTTGTTTGAGGCATGGCATGTCTGGATAATTACTCCCTCTGGTTTTGGATGCTCTGCAGCTTGGAGAATGTTTTCTCTTACCTTTTTTTTTTTTTTTTTTTTACCTTTGGACAGTTGTTATGATGTGTAACTGTGGCAACGAGGTGTTTTTAGAACTAGGAGCAGCTGGTTAGCCTGAATAATACCTGAACTACGACCCCAAATCCCAGAAGAGTTGGAAATGAGGCTTCAGCATCTCTAACCATCCGGCCAGACAGATTTAAAGAGGAGCAGCAAAAGCAAATGAGCTGGACTAGCAGTTCTACCAACAACTGATGGTATCATCCAGGACAAGTTGCTGTAAAAATATTGCTAGCCTGACATAAGAGTCATGAGACTGTCAAATAGCAACAGTCTTCAGTCAGAAGCCTCTTCAGATTTGTTGAAACTTTGACTGCTACCGGAGATCCGTCCTGCCCAGTGCGTCACCATCGACTACTCTTTGAAGAAATGTGGCTGTTGATGTCAGATCAGTGAATCCCAGCAATACAACTTTTGATTTTTAAATCCGGCGATCATAAGATTATGATACAAACGCTGAAATAACATGGAAGGCCCACAGTTACCCGACACTTCCGCAGAGTTAGCTGTTAACCTCTGTTACTAACCTTACAGGAGTCAGAAAAAAACAATCATCTTACGTTTATGAGTTTAACACCAAAATCACTAAAGCAGGCAGTTTAAGCTAAAACCACAAAACTCACACAGGTGACATAATTTCAGAGACATGACCAAAAGGTCCTAAAAGAGTTAAACATATGCTTTGGCAAACTTTTCACTTTAAAAATCATTCACAATGTTCTTTTTTCCCTGTTGACTTCAAGTCATATAACATTAATATAAATGAAAACAATTTCTGTGACTCATTAATGAACAAACCTGTATGCTATTAAAATAATTAACATTTTATAGATGTTTCCTTAAGGAAAAAGTGCCTTATATGTGGATTAGAGCCAAAAGTTGAACCTGATAGGCACCTATACCATCGAGGAATACCACCAGGCCATTGGGAACAATTACAGTAATGTATTCAGCTCCCGGTGAGCCATCCTATTGATTAGATCATTAAGTCTCAACCCAGAAAGCATCGCAGGGGAGGCCTGTTCTTACACAGGTCGCCCGCTGACACTCACTGATCCAGAATCTGTTGCTAGGTCACATCAGTTTGACCCGTCAGAAAGGAGATTTTAATTATAACCAGGGTCTTTAGGGAAATCACAAAAAAAATAGGATTTATAGACGTCAACTCCGAGGCTTAAGTGGAAGTATTTTTCATATTTACATCAGCGTCCTCACGAGTCCTTCACAGATTTCATCTACATTGGTCTCCGATGGCGTTTCCCCCCCTCTCAAAAATCATCCCCACTCTCCAATTAGGATACGAAAATGTCAGCATCGCTTATTCCATACTATCTCGGGACGTGCCGCTCTCCTGAAGCTCTGCGTCCCAGCACACAGTATTTAGTATTTCTCACATGCACTAGTCTCCGCGCTAGTGTGCGTGTTTTACACACATATAAACACACACACTAGCGCGGAGACTGTTATCAGAGGCAATAGAGGGGATGTTTTCTGATGGCGTGGAGCCGAGCAGTTCCAGGAAGGTCAGGCGAGGAGCAGACCTTTACAGCCTGAGAAGGCAAAATAAAATTCAGCTCTCAGTCTCATTCATAAAGGATATGTTTTTCCTGGACACCACAAAAGGTGGAGCAGATTTCAGAGTAAGCTCTAAACACACATGTAACTGGATAACATTTAAAAAAGGTAAATAATGTCTTTATAGAGTTTTACTCTAAACCTTAGTCTTACTCACATGATGGGATGTTTACAGATACCTTCCCAGCGTTTGAACCATTTTTTTTCTAGGGGTGTCCCAATACAACCTTTTCACTTCCGATTTGATACAGATACTGCAGCTTTGAATACTGGCCGATACTGATACTGACCCGTTACGATATCCGCATGAATCATTCGTGCTTGTATTACTTATTTTGTAGTGTGGAACATTTGAAAAAGCTTCATCAAACATAGAATAACCGTACAACAATAGGTATGAGAACAACTAACCCATGTATTCTGGGCATATATGTGGTCATCTGCCTTGGAGGTAAACTTTCCATAAATAATTCATGCATTATTATCTATTTTAGCCTGTTGTGTTATTCCAAAGCAGGTTATGATGCATCTTTGAGAACCAGAAGGTGATGAAAAGCTAATTTCCGTGGCCTAAGAAGGCGGCAGACAAAAAAAGTCTACACTTTCAAACAGGACAGCTACCAATGTGGACAAACCAAACACCTTGGCTTCTGGAAGAAAGTTTTACACCTAAAATCCTGAACTAAAAAGGGCAAGAAAAGCTGTGTCTGGATATGTCAAGGTATGAACTATCAGGTAAGTTTTAACAACTGAGCTGTTAAAAACTGGGCAGTCCAACAGGATATTTATCACAGCCACAATGACTCCAGATTAACACCTAGACTGGTTTTGGAATGGCTAAAGCAAGATTACATCATTTCCTGGAGTGGCCTCAAACCAAACCCTGTTAAAAATGTGTGTTTGGAATCTGGGCCGACTTCATCAAACCAACCAATTTAACCGAGCTCTTTTGTTTCTGTTCAATCAGAACTTTGCTGCCAGCTGGCTGATGTCGACCCAAGTCAAGGTCCAACTTAAGGAGAAAATTAAGGAATAAAACAGGGTCTTAATGTAACACAAAAGGTCATTTGACTCATTTTTTTTAACCCTGCAGGAGAATCATTGTTATTTTATATTAATAGTTTTTGGCATCGTTTTCTTTTTGAGTTTGATTTACTGACCAAGGCTGCCTCTCACACACCAAGAAACCTGAGAAGCTGAAGGGCGCACGCTCATCTCCATGCGCATTTTTTGCTCAGAGTCATTTGCATTTTAATAATAAGGAGGCCACATGAAAACCAATGAAGTACTATGCCCCCAAAGTCTGCCTTCACATATATTTACATATTTATCGACTTATTTTTCTGTTCCAGAGAAGCAGCTCACACTAACTTTAAAACATGCGAGACGTTCGCTGCAAATTTCATTCACAGTTAGCAATTTACCACCAAAGAGGATTATGTTGAGTCTTTTTGGGCCGTTGCCATGTATTTAAACTGCCGAAATCTAAGGAGTCATTAATAATTTGGTATATTGGCTTTTTCATCAATATTATCTGGAACATTTTTTTCTCCCTGAATCTTTGATTTTACTAGATCTTTCAGTTGCCTGTGTTTATTTCATGTCCTGCAAGATTTTCACAACTTTGAATACAAGTAAGAATTAAAATACAGGTAATACTGCCCGCCAGTTTATTAAATCGCAGCTTTAACAGTGGGAATATATAAAATTTTTTGCAAATACAATAATTAAACTTCTTTGAGTATGGCGGCTGTGACCTGGGGAAAAGAATTGCAGCACACTTAAATAAATCCAGAATGTGTGTTAAAAAAAAAAAGAGTCAAAAATCAAAAACTATTGATTCAAATTCTGTGGAAATGTACAACTTCAATAAATTGCTCCATCTGGATATTTTATTGAGATAATTGGTGTTAGAAAACAACAACAAAAATCTGTGGGGGGGAAAAAATTCCGTGATTTTCAGCAGCAGAACTAAAAACTAAGATCCTGTCACAGCGATTACACTGAATGTCTTACATAAAGTCACACAAAGCTCCAGGGAAAGGTAAAACTTTGACAAAGTTTCGGTGAGTTTCACCTTGTTTAGTCGATTGGCGTAGAAAAGACAGAGAGAGTTCTAGGAAAAAATACTCTCAGAAACAAAACTAAATTCATTTCAAAGCCTGAAGAAGTTTAGAATATTTTGTTATTATTGAATCATTTTTATATATGTATATTTAGAACCTGCATGACTGTGATCAGAAGGATAGAATCACTTCCTTTAAAACTGGTCCATGATTATTTTATTCCAGGAAGGTTTTGGACTATAAATGCTGAGAAATATTCTAACGGCATACATTGAAATGTTGTCAATACCACTCACTTACACCTGCAGAATAATTTTCTATTAGTAAAAAACAAAACATCAAGTGTAGTGGAGCGTACATTGCGAGATGACGGAAACATCCAGTAAGAAACTGAGCTGGTGTGGGAAAATATGAGGTTAAAGAAATATCAGTATTGGACATTTTTAACATTGACCGACGAGTTCAGCTCAGCATGGTTCTTTTCTAACTTGAGACATTTAGAAACACTACGCGGGTAGGAGAGGCAGAATCAGGATGCATAGAATAATAGACACAGATGTGACTGACAGACTAGAGGGCATGGAAATTCATTACAGAATGATTTATATTCCATTCAACATCTGATTGCCAGATGAATGGGACCTGCCCTGATGCCGAGCGCGCCGTTCTGTTGTAAATATGAATTAGAAACCCTTTCTAAATCAATGACCATAAAAAAATGATGCTCCATGCGTAATCCCTTGAAAGCTTCTCTCTTTTTTTTGTCAATGTAGATAAACGTTTGGAATGAGCAGATGGCTCTAACTGATCCCTCGAAATGTTTTCTTTGAGTGAGGAGTGAGTTGGCACATTAGCTCCCATTTTTATTTGTCTAACAAGACAATATCTGCCTAATCTCTCATTATCTTAATAGCAGTTTTAAACTGTATAAAAGGATAGAAGTCCACAGGATTCGGCCATCTTTGCTAACCATGACTCAATGAGAAATGCCTCTGACGTGGGGCTCAACTCACCAGTCCCTGCTCTCGTAATCCAATAAAATTAACGTCAATTACTTTTCCTAATGAAAGACAGCTTAGGGAAACATTTGCCACCACAGTGTCACAGCAAACACACACTCTGAGCCACTGTGAGTTGTGCAAGGCAGAGGCAACTTCTCCCAAGGGGCAGAGGACATGTGTGTTGGCTCTTTTTTTTTCCCACACAGACCCCGTGGGAAACTGAAAACCAGTACAGTACCATGGGTCAGCTGGTGGTATAAATGAGGCTCAACGAGCTAAAACACACTGTGGCCTAGCGAGACAAGCATAGTAAATATTTGTGGGTATTTGCACCGAAGCAGTTTTGGCCAGCACAACTGTTGTCCTCGTGTGTATATGCGTGTGTGTATGTGTGTGTCTGTATGTGCTTATGTGTTTGTGTCAAGTTCTTTGCTAATCTCAAATATGAAACTACACGTCCCCACGATGCGGACAGTGGCCTTCAAGGGAGTCGATACAGGAGAGTGGCCTTAGCTAGCATGCCATCGCTAGCCTGCTACACCTCCAGTCGCTAGGCTAGCACGTACAGAGGAGAAAGAAAGTTGGCTTTCCCAATGTCACATTCTTCAGCCATCTTATTCTAGGCTCCAAGCACCACAACCCACATGTGCAGCCACTGTCAGGAGCGCCGAGAGTTACGACCGCTCGGGAGGCAACGGAGTCATTCGTTTTGGTCTGCTAGCTGTTTTTAGGTAGCGGCGTGCTAGACGGTAGCTGTTCACAGTAGTTAAGTATAGTCATCATGGCAACAGGGAGGATGAATGGTGTTTATCTTGTAAAACCTGTTGTAAAAGTGTCAAGAAAAGCTGTTGGATTCTATCACAGATCTTTTTTTTTTTAAGAAACAAATGTTTTAAACTTAATCGACAGTGAAAGCAGTCAGACCAAAAAAAAAGTTCTCCAGTAGAATTTGTTGTCTTAAAATATACTCAGCTGGGTGCTGTGGTGGCGCAGGGGCAAAGCACGACCCACACATCAAGGCCTTAGTCCCCGAGGAGATGGCTGCAGGCTCGAGTCCTGGCCTGGCAGCACCCGCCACATGCCTTCCCCCTCTCTCATTACCCTGCTTCCTGTCAAATTACTTTCAAATAAAGGCCACTAGAGCCAACAAAACCTTTAAATACGCTCAGCTGTGAGTTCCTCATTTAGGATCTCTTCACTCCTCTGTCTGAAATTCACCTTCAGTTCAATTCATGTGTGTATTTAGCACAGATTCAGAGCCTTAAGAAACATAAAAAATTTAAAATGGTTACATTTTTGAAGTTCCTAATCAGAAAAAAAAAACCTTGCAATTGAAGTTCAAAGTTTCAATTTTCTAAATCGGAATGTTTTGGGGAATCCCAAAGCCTCTTTAAATATGGCTGCTTCACATTTAAAACAGTTAATGCGGCAGGAATAAACTATTATTATTTGTCATAATCTAACAGTTTGTATCTATTTAGAACAATGCCTACATTCAAAGTATTATAGCACAGCTAAACTTTAAAAGATTTAGAAGTGCAATGTACTTTTCTTTGTAACTTTCTTTTTTTATCAACAGCTACAGTACCCAAATTGTATATCCATGGCAACCAAATTTTATTTTGAGGTTGCAGTGGGTTAAAAAAAATCTTGAACTTTTGATATCCTGTCAAATTGGGATATTTATTTTATTTTCCCACCTCTAACTTGGAAATTTCACCTTTTGAGTAATATTGGGACGCAGAACTCAACCATATACATCAACCAACTGAACAGAAATAATGGAAAAACTTTATTCTTTTTTTTTTCTTACATCACAACACAACAAACCTGAGAATTTCAAGTTCTGCTGTACTGCTATTCTAAGGTTGCTTTCAGTACGGTGGTGATTTGAACAATGATTTTACACATTACCTGACAGCTGTAGAGAAACATAATACTAGGTCTGATACATGCATTTTTTTATTTAGACTTAACCAGCTGGCGACAAAACAAAGCTTTGATCCATCAGCAGGCTTCCAAAGCTATTCCAAGAAAAAGCAAGGAGCACATAAGTAGAACTGAGCTGAAACCCGAGGAGGTAGTCCAAAATTACAGCAGCCGGCGCAGAGACACACAGGCTGAGGAATAAATAGAGAGCAAAAGACACATGGAGACTGAAGGCGCTTGGATCAACCCAACACACTCAGAGTTTTAGGATACAAGTCAAGAAGCTGTTGACCTAAATAGTTGTGTGCTGAATGCACAATGACCCTTCACTCTCTGGAACTGAGCCACCCGCGCTGCCACCTTGTCCAGCATAGCTGCCTCTATTACAGCAATCCATCTGCAAACCCAATCCAAAAGCTGCTCCATCCAATTCTCCTTTTGCTTTCTGAAGCAAACCGAGATTGGCTTTATAGAGGTCGAGCAGCACAAACACAAGCTGTTCTCCATAACACAGAACAGGCCTCATAGTCTGCAGCACTTCCCAAAAAGCCTGGCAGATCGTGTCCTCAAAGCTTATACTTGTCTGTAATAAAGGCAAAACTTTGTCTCACCGCACAACCAACTTAAGCCGTGCTTCCGCTGACCTGAAAATTGCGTAAATTCATTACAAAAGCATGGAAGCATGGCAATTAAAAAAACACAACAAAAAACACATTTTTTGATAAAAAGTGTTTCCACTAGGATGAAGTGGTTGTATCAGAATAAGTATATTTGGCAAAACTGCAAAGGAAACAATTCTTTTGTATAGCACAAGTCACGTGAACAACAAGAATTAGAGGCAGCCTTTAAAATTTGTTTCACTCCAGTCCATTGAAAGAACCAAATAAGACAAACAAACTAAATAGAATATGGGTAGAGCAGGGCCTGACGTTATCACATGTTAGTGACGGAAAAGATGAAGAAGACAACAGGAAGTGGTAGAAGAAGATGACACAGCATGTTATTTAATGACTTATTACGTGAACAAACTTGTTAGTGTGTGATTTTAGTTGCCTTTCTTTATTAATGGACTCATCACAATTGTGAAATTTAGTGGAATATCGACAATGTTGCGCACATTTGCAATGGAAAAGTAGCTTTAGTAATTATGAAAGGTTTGGGTTCATATTGGCGATAATGCAATTCCTATTCGGGTAATTGGAAAAGCTAAACCAGCAAAGTGGCCGGTGCCAAGCCTCAGCAAATTGTGCTTGGATGTTAATTCCTGCTTATTAGCCAATGTGGGCTTTTTTTCTTCTCCCCCTGCAGAGCCCATCAGCCTAATAAGCTGTTTATCAATCAGTTTGATTCAAGCACAGGCTGATATAGAGGATGGCAGAGAGGGACCACACCAGACTGGGTCAGTTCTTTGAGTCTTCTATCTTTCACAGTTTAAAAACTACACAAAAAAACTACTACTTTTCCTACATTCAAGGAATATTCTACTTATTTGTCTTTCAGAGGTGTTGACTGTTTCATATGAACTCAGATGTTTTTGCAACCCTCCCTACACACAATGTGTTTGATAAACGAATTGCCTTGGCTGTAATAGTGGGTAGAGCAGCCAAAAATGATATTAAACTAAAAACACAGCCATGTCTCCATAGTTAATCAACCAGCAGCGAGAAGATAACCCAAGCAAGAGTAAAAAGAGATTGCTTAATTGTAATGTTTAGTTTAACTCATTTTGCGAAATTGTGTGACACACCATAAAATTAGAGGTACATTTATGTAATAATAATTCAAATAAAGTGTATAAATTTGGCATTTTTTTCAAAGGTGAAACAAATTTAAAAAATCCCACAACGGATGAGATTTTCTATCTGCTGTATATTTACTTGACTTCCAAATGGCACAACAGTGTGAGCAGATGAAAAACAAGTTTAGAAAAGGGCAGCTCGTATACATAAGAAGTCACTTTAACGTAAACTGCTTGGCTTTGTGTCTGTGAGTGTCTGGCTGGTTAAGCTGTTCCTGTTCTGCACTCAGTGAAACGACCCGCTGTGAGCAGCACAGAAACTGTGTTCAGCTAAGAGCAGTTTTTCTTCAAAACGGTTAAAAGAAGAAACCGCGGCATAGTAAAACCACTCTTAAAAGTAAATTTTCTTCAAAAACGTTAACTCAAGTAAGTTGAAATCACTATACCACCCACCTCAGCTTGGCTCAAATTTTGCCTTATAAAAGCAGGAAGAAAAAAAAGACGTAACTTGTTCTTTCAAAAAAAAAAGAAAAACCAAAATCAGAACATTCCTCCTCTTCATAATCCTGAAATACCCTTTTATCAGGCATCAACAATGTAAGGTCTCTGCTCAGCACAAGGGGGTCTTTGTTCAGTAAGCCAACACCTCAGTATTTTTAAAAGTGTGTGTTTTTAAAGCCCACAATGGAGTGTATGTGCTCAGTATGAAGTGCACCACCTTCATACTGAGGGGAGGTTTTTGTGGCATTTTGGTGGGCGCCGGAACAGCCCCGCCTCCATTGGGAGCAAACATGGCTGGGAGCATTATGATAGAGTAGACCCGGGACCATGCCTGCCCTCCCACCACAGCTGTCCAGATGTGCCTCCCTGTGGGTCTTCATCTTATGAATTGTCGATGTCACACATGAGCCATGCTACATAAAAATGTTTGTATTTGTGAGGATAATTTTCACTGAGGATAAAAACTGAATTAAAGTAAGATAACACAAGTAGCAGAAGTAATAGAATTTGGCTGTGGCACACTGTTGCCTTGCAACAATAAAGTCCTGGGTTTAAATCCCGGCGTGGTCAGCCCGTGGCTGTGTGGTTTCTCTTTGGGTACACTGGCTTCTTCCAAAAGTCTAAAAACAAGACTATAAGGTCATGTGTTCATAGCTCGTGTCTCTGCAATGGATTGTGACCTATCCAAAGTGTACCCTGTGTCTCAGCCGATAACTGTAGATAGGCAGTTATGTGTGTTGTAGCCCCTCTGGATACACAATGCTATAGACGATGGGTGAGTTGTTCCATGATACAGATCCATCCAAATTATTAATCCTGTGAACAAACATAGATACGACACATTTTTGTCAAAGATTTTAGATGTTCGACTAGCTAATAATTACAGACAATACTGCGTTACCCATGACCTGCAACACACAAGTTAACAGAATTGATACATCAGATATTTCTTGTGAATAAAAAGCATAATAATTTATATCTGCTGTTTCTGAGGTGTGTTGGTGCCCCATAGCTCCAAGGTGGAAACGCTTCCCATTGTTCCGTCCGCATATTTTGAAACAGAAAAAAATCGTGAACGATTCTGGTCCTTCTGGCCACTTTATTCAGTCTTTCCTCTCTTTCAGACAGAGAATAACACAAAGAGCTTCTGAACCTTCAAAGACATCAAAAACTGTCCTCCTTAAATATATAGACAAAAAAACAAATATCCTCACTCATCCCAACAGATGAGATCTCTCACACTTTTTCAGTTTGCTGTTGGTGTAAGCACCGAGGTACCTACAAAATTACCAAGCATGTTATAGTAAAGTGATTTGTCTGGGAATCCTCGTCTTTGTGTGACACTGAGGTTTGTCTGTTAGGGCAACATCACTCATTAAAAGTGGGACTGATTTTCATGTACCATAACTTGCTCCTTCTTGGCCTATTCAACGATTGGCACACAATTCGGTTATGGGCCCATGTACAACAACAGTTGACTGACTGATCAACCAACCAACCAACCACATTTGTCCATAGGATCCATTTCTTGGGTGGGATGATATTCGGAAGACACAAACAAGACGCTTCATACAAAGGCAATAAATGTTGGTGTGACACTTTGAAATGTCTTTCGTGATTGGATGAAGATGATCAAGAAAAAGGTATAAAATCCCTGCAATGCACTCCAAGACATCACAGACCTGTAGTGAAGCCACATGTTCAGGTCTGTTTTAGTTTTGCTTGTGAACATCTAAATGATTCGGACAAGGTTTAACAGAAAGTTATTTGGCATGTGGGGTGCTTGAGGACAAAGAGTTGAAGACTCTAAAGACACCAATCTACAGAGATGGAAACCTCCTGCTAAGCAAGAGTTTACGTAATGACATTATGGCATGAAGTAGCCAATGAACAAGATTGCGTAGAATTGATGGAGAACCTATCCCATGCCACTCACAGCAATCAAGACAACACACCCAAATAAAGGAAGAAGATTAGGGTTAGATAGTAGCACTGCCAATCTTTAGGCTTGGATCCTGAAGAAAATCAGTGGATGAATCTGAAACTTTGATTTGGCAGGTTTCAACATTTGATTCTTTCCATTAAAGAACAAGTAAGACAAAAATCTGAGAGACTGCTCCTTTTTTATGCAAGCGAGCAAACTTGTAAAGGATTCCCACACTGTGCACTCCACACCAATGCTTTCTGTAAAGCCGTGCACTCTGCTGTCAGCTGGAGAGGTACTTAATGACATAGGCAGCAGACGATGATCAACTCCGGCTCCTTCCAGCTGAGCAGTGCTGGTTAGATAGCTCTGGAAGCCCAGAGGAAGTCTAAAGACCTGGTCCTCAGAGCATTCAGCAGATGTCGAAGCATTCAGTGCTGCAGGTAGACGACTGCATCCTGCACACTCACGCCTCAATGATCTGTGAACTGGTGAGTCAGTTATCTGCTTGCCAGTGGTCGGAAGTAGCAGTTCAGTATAATCTCCTCTGTGACTGTCATTATGTTACATGTTAGGGCTATTGTTTTTTGTTTTGTTTTTTTTTTGCATATGAAGGGTATTCTTTCATGTTCCAACACTATATATGTATGTTCCTATTTAGATGCTGCAACAAGCAATAACTCAATTAAATGCATGATCAATTAAAACGAGTTCAATAATTTCTATTTGCATGATTTATTGTTCTTCTCTTTTCTTTCTAACAACAGCTAGATATCAGAAGTCTTTATGGTGCTTTGGCCTTTTAATTTTATTTTTTTAGAGACAATTTTCTTTACAGAGACTTCATAATTCATTTAATGTTGTTTCGGGGTTTTTTTTGTTTATGCAAAATGTTTTCCAGTTCCAGTGTTAAATGTAAAGTAGAATTTAAAGTTTATTCATCTTTGAGGATGTTTTGTTGCCATTTCCATTATATTGCTTGAAAATGGTCTCAAAACAACAGTATAATCATGTACCGCAATGACTTCTGGGGCAATTTATTGTCCAGCAAAGTTTATCTTGACAGGCCTGTTCAGATGACTAGACAGGGTTTAATTTAAAAAAAGCAATTCTGTGATGTTTTCACCAAACACGACTTCCTGACTTTGCACAGTGATCTACTGAGCACCAATCACAGTCAACTGGCACGCAAAGTAAAAATCTGGTGCAGACTCAATGCAACCAGTCAATTTGGTTGCTCTGTTGTTATAACTTAAGGGAGATTTGGAAAAATGTAGCAGTGATTTAATCATGCAAAAGAAAAAATGCAAGAACCAATCTTGAAATTACACTGGCGAAAGCATACATTTGGTCAGGCTACAGAGGTTTAGAAGACTTTAATGAGAGCTACTTTAGAGTTTCACATTAAATAAGCATTTAGCCTTAGATGCTTTAAAAATAATCAATTCTCGAACACAAATGAACCCCATGTTTAGCGAGGCCCTGTGATTTGCTCTCCCTTAAGGGAACCTTTTAGGACAAAATGTTCTTTGCTTTAGAATCAAAACCGCCTCCCTCTCTTCTCCCTTGCTCAGTTGCTTCTCTTCATCCATCACGAGTCCCAGAACCGAGGCAGGTGCTTTCGCTGAACCTCCCTAAAGATCGCCAGTTTCCACTCATTCTTTCCTCCTCCCTCCATTTCTGCCTGCACAACTTCCCACACGCACAGCTCTCTCCGGCAGAAGGAACTCATCTGCGATTGCCTCACATCTGTAGGAATCTTAATTGTGAATTGTCAAACAAGGATTTATCTTCCTCTCCATCCTGCAAAGGGAGCGTCGTTAAATCAACCGGAGGCACGGAAGGCCGGGCCGCTAAGCATGCAGACGAAAACACATCCACGAACGAACCGGTGGCTAAGACTTCATTCCAATGTGGCTGAGAAAAGGAAAAAGAAAGAAAAAGCGTGGTGGGAATCCAATGGCAACTCTGATATAATTCCTGCATTTCTACTCTGGTTAGACTGAGATGTGACACAGTGCTAGTTCTAAAATGACGCCCCAAAAAAAAAAAAGAAAGAAAAAAAATCTCCCCAAACTGCTGAGTCTATACAATCAGCAAGCCGCAATCATGACACGTCTGTATGGGCCAGGCCTCGTCGTCCCGCATGCTGCACGGAGAACAAAGGGTCCCATTGATTTAACAGGCAGCAACAAAAAACACAATGATTCCATTTAGTAAAAAAAAAAAAAAAGTGGCTGGCAGCGCTGGGCAGAATCCTATCTGTGTTCTCTGAGAACTTGGGTACAAAAAAAGGAACAGAAAATGGGCAGCGAGGGTCAGTAAACTCTACTGACCCGCTTTCTGAACATGCAGCACGTTGTGGAGAAGAGTTACATGGCTGGACACCCCTCCCACCCCCCAAAAAAGCAGCCTTTAAAAAAAATAAATAAAAAAGGGGGTGGGGGATGTGTTAGCATGTTACATCAACAAGTGCCAGTCTACACACCATTTCCCAGAGAGCTCTGCTTAGCTGGCAAGCATTTTGCCAGAGAACAGCAGTAAATATAGGCCACTGACATTAAACCCACACAGCCTCTGTTACAGCATCCTGGCCCCACCAGCGACAAAATAAGCTTCTGCAGTAATGAAGAGTTGATAGAGCGTCCATGTCTGCCAGCATGGGGCTTTCATAAACCTGCACATCAAAGACATGATAGCGATTGGCGGCTGTGGCTTGGAAAAAAGCTGCCATTACCAAAGGATTTTGTAGCAGATTTTTGATTATCATGTTTTGTTTTGGGTTTTTTTGTAAATAACAAGAAACAAGAACAGCATTCAGACTAAGTTTTTGCTCCAGCCTTCACTACCGTGTGCATACATAAATTCTTTTTTACAAGTAGAGTGTAAAATACAGTTTTACCGTTCTTTTAGATAGCGATTTAATGTTATTTACTTTCATTTTAAATGAAAGACATTTTGATGTGGCTGTAATGTAGTAGATTCCTCAGAGGACCTGTTAACACCAAGTTAAACCAATTGCAGTTTTCTGGCTGATATCCGATTACCGACCTTTTAAACAGCTTGACCTGCAGATTACGATTTTTGGTCCATACCAAATTTTTCTGTCTGAAATGTCACTAAATACAACAAGAAAATTGCTGAGTAGGCAACAGTGGGTTGACTATTGCTAACTGCAAACGTGCAGTGTCAACCAAACACCGATCTCCCAAAAATAACGAAATTGGCTCTGAAAAATCAGCTGGTCGGTAAATCGGTGCACCCCTACTTATGAGATTCATTATTTTAAATGTAATGGTTGTACATCTACTGTAAGTCAGAAAGATTAAAGCTGCAGTATTTAACTTTTATTTTTATAAAAAGTGTTTTTTTACATATTTGCTAAAACTACCACTACGTTGTGACGGTATAATATCAGACAGTTAATCTGTGAAAAGACTGATTTCCCTGAGCTGCTATTGCTATCTGAAGAAATGCATCGCTCCCGATCGAAAACAACCAATCAGAGGCAGGAGGTGGGTTTAAAAGCTGCAAATCAACCTCATGTACTCGCTGTACCAATGTGCTGGTAACTAGCCTTAGCATTCATAACAGGCTCTGCTATCAGAAACAAGCCGTAGCAGAATCAGAGAGCAAGGAGGGAATGAGCAGCGCCACACAACGGGTGACTGACAGCGCCGAGACCCGACTCCTGGCTCTGAAAGATGCCACAGGAGATCGATTTTTTTTCTCATATTATGTCAAGACATGGTGATAATTTCAATAAATATGTTAGAATTGAATTTTTAAAAAAATAGAATTACAAACTTCTGCTTTAAGCTGAACACATAGTTAAGTTGCGGATCCGCCTCAACTGTGATATTGTGTGTGGATAAATGGCGACGCTTCCATGTAAAACGTACAGACGCTGGAAAGGAAAGCAGTGTCTGATGGGGCAACGCTATAATTTACAACTTCGCAGGTCTTCACAGGCTCAGCAAAGGATGCTGCGGACATCGTATACGGAAAAGGGAGGCAGGAGGGAACTTTTAAATCGCCTGCAGCAGCTCACCTCCCTTATTACAGGAGTTCTCGCGGACGGCTCTTCCCCTGATCGCTTGGGTCTCACCATCTGCTTCGGAGTTTATTACGCCGCTGACAGCCCTGCGATTGTGGCCCACCCCACCCCTGCCTCCACCCTAATGAAATTGTGAAGCAATATGTGAGGCCTGATCCGCTTAGAGGGGTTGTTGAGATCTTTCTCTGGAGCTGCTCCACTGGGCTTTTTACAGTAACAACACATTCGCAGGAAGAAGAGTGTGGGATTTAATAACCGCAGTGTGATTTCAGGCCATTTAACTTTGCATGGCTCACTACAGAACAGGGTAGTGAGGAGGGTGGGGGGGATGTCGTTTGTGCAATATTACACAAAAACAAACACAGTCTGCATCTCCGTTGCATGTCCATGTTGCAAATTTGTCGAGCTGCATTTTACTCTGGGTGAGGTTGACGCTAATGAGGGCGAGTGATAATGGCTGTTTACTGTGATTTGGGCCATTGAGCTGAACCAAGCTCAGTTTTTGCTTTATGGTCTTGGAGAAGACAAAAAAAAAGAAAAGAACTCAGTCTATAAATACACACACTGACCTAATTATAGGTGGAGTAGAGTCATCTGTGATTTAGTTTGTTTGAAGTCAGCCAAAAAGAAAAAAAAAAGAAAAAATCCTCATGAGTTGGCTGGGTGGGACTGGGAGATCTTCTGAAAACAATTAGAGCTCGATATAAAAAGACAGCAGAAGATAAAAGATAAACTACAACAGCTTGATTTTTTTTTTAGCGGCGTTTTGTGAGTGGATACAGCTACGTGAATCAGAATGATTTAGTAAATTCAGCAGAGTGTTAAGACATACATGCCTAACTATGAAAACAAAGGGTCACTAAAACCATCTCTGCCTTTTCTAAACCTGAACCAGCATTCAGCTTCTACACACCACAAATCTGGAACAAACATCCAGAAAACTGCAAAACTGCCGAAACACTGAGTTCCTTTAAATCTCCAAAACCCCACCTGATTCATAATAACTGGACCATTAATCAACATATTTGATGTGTGTTTGCTGACAAAATGTAACATTTATGGCTTGTTTCTATGTGACAACTGTGTGATACTGTGTGATATTTTTATGCCGTAAAGCACTTGAAAGCCTGTTACTAATTAGTTAATTATAATGACTCACTTAAACATTTTAAACCTTCCATCAGAATGAAAACTGCCTTGTGAGAGAGTTTAATAAATAGTTCCTTAAACAATTAAATTCTGCATTATTCCAAAACTGCCTGAGATTATATGTCTGTGCTTATTCTGCCCCCCCGACTCCCCGACTCAGCTTCTCTCTCCCTGATGAAGAGCAGGATTCCCACAGCATGATGATGCCACTACCATGTTTCATTCAGGAGAATGTGCTCTGCTCATTTTCCATTACACATTATATTTCATATTTAAGGTCAATTGTTGTTTATTTTTTGTTGCTGTTTTTTACTTCACAATTATGCAGTATACTCTGTGTCGGTCTATCGTATAAATGTCATTCATAAAATAGTCATTTTAATGTGACAAAACGTAAAAAGAAAAAATGTTCTGGAGGAATGATTACTTTTGCACTGTAATTTCAAGGATTCTGTTCATTTTAATGTCATACCTGCTCATATTTTCATATTTACGTTTACGGTGTGAAACTGAAACTCAGGTCTCAGTTTAAGAGGCCTAATAATAAAGAAATAAAGGATTTGTTCTCTAACACTTGCGGCAGAAAGAGGACAGCTCTCTATAACCCGTGCACACATCTGCACCAGTAACTTTCTGGTGTCGTGCCCAGGACAGCGTGATTCAAACTCACCACAACCTCAAAGCTCGGCTTCGCACCCAGGCAGCCGTCGGGTCGCGGAGCGGGATTAGGAAACATCCATAGTGAACCAAAATAGAGCTCTGCTTTGTACTAATCCAAACCAAACAGGTGCTTCTATTTAAAGGACCAAATCCTCTCCAATCCACCCCATCGGTATCCCAGCCCTGTGCTTCCCCTTTCTCATCTTTAGGGTCTGTTTTCCAGTTACGTTTTATTTCCTTATTTTCTTGATTAGTGAAGGAAAACCAAAGCCGTTCGGTCTTGTATGTGCCGTGGAAATGTGCATGAGGAAAAGCACTAAAGAAACTAAAGCTTTCATCACTTTTACTCCTGACAGGATGTCCTGCTGAAGTGGTACATGATTTATTTTCTGCTTGCCAGTTGCTAGGCAAAAGTACACTTCTAATCAATAACGCACCAACACATTGGAGCCGTTGAAACACAGATTTTGACTACAATTTTGGACGTTTTCTTACTTTTTTGATCAACTCCACCGGTTTAATTCCAGCACAAACATTGTGGAGTAAAAACTAAATACTGAACTTTAGAGGGCAAAGCAGCAGACTCTGAATGAATACTAATGTTTGGATGAACTCACTGGGGAAAGTTGCATTCAGACATATTAAGTGAAGGCCATGTTGAAACTCAGAACATACATCTTGCTCTTAACTGTTGGCAAAAACATCCACACACGTTCGAGTTTTAGCATTGTTTATTTTATCAGGACTAAAGTGGAAAGAAAGATATACTTTTTTATTTTATTTCTTTATTCAAATTTTTCAGGTTTGTATTTATGGTGCATATTTATACACAGCCCCTCTAATATTCTACAGTAAAGCTATTCACAGAACGACCAGGTAGATACAAAGATTAATTTACACACAGAGGAACCAAACTACTAATTAAGTGATCCAGTTAAATTCAAAAGATTTTATATAGGGGCCTCACACTAATGTAAATGCACACCCCACTTTTTAAATTCATGCATTTATTTAATTCCTCTTTACAATTATGTGCTACTTTGTGATAATCTATCACATAAAACTCTAAATAAATAAACAGCTATGAGTTTGTGAGTGTTGTTCGGGGTGCATTTAAAGTTTTATTTTGTGGTTCCATTGTGATAATTAGAAAAGTGATGATGAAACTACATATTACCTCTTTTTCAGATGACTGTATAACAATAACAACTGCATCCATGTGAAATATGGCTCTTTAGGACAGCAGTCAAATAAAGAAGTGTGATTTGTATCACTAAACTGCACACAGTAACTGCATTTAACCATATTTTCAAATTTATTGACATTTATTGATTCTCTCATTTAACAAATGAAGAAATTGTTAAAAATGATGGCAACAATATAGACAGTTTTGGGGGGGTTAAATATTAATTTGAATTTATAGTGACAATAAGTAAAAATCACGTCATGATAAGAAATGTACCACGATAACTGATAAACGATGCGATAAATGCAGCTGGAATGTCAAAATGTAAAAAGAATCGCTGCTTTTGAAGGCCACTGTAGGACCGAGGATGAATAAGTCAAAACCGATGACAAAAAAATTATATAAACTCGAACAACAGTTGACACAATCTCTTACTTTTACACAATTTAGCTCCTGACTGCAAAGAAGAGAGTTTGTGTTTCCAGACAGATGCCAAAGCATCGAAGCAGAAGAAATAAAGGAGAAAAGGGAAAGAGGGAGGAGGTGTTGCTTCACACTTTGCTGTGTTTCCTCCAACGCTTAGGGATGAGTTGGGAGGCACAACACTTGCTGGACATCAGGTGATGGGTCAACGTGGCTTCAGCAGCAGCCACCTGACGGACTGATCACACCCTTCTGGTGCAGAGATATCATCGCGCTGCTGGAGCGCCATTAATCAAAAGCTCCCACTAAACAGGAGTGGAGCTCAAGGGCTGCTAATTTCTCCCCCTCACCCCCCGCTGGGTCAGAAACCACATTGTCTCAGCTTTCAATCCCACCAAGTCTTCTCCATCAGCCCGACAGAACACCTCAGGGTGGCATTTGGAAAACTAACAAAAGCGTTTCCTCCAAGATCTAAATTCAGCCTCAAAAAGCGCAGAAATCACAATCCCTCCTCTCATATTCATAGAAATGCTGGGAGGAGGCGGCGAGCAAGCAGACAAGGATTTTATTGCAGCAGTCCGACTCTGTTACGATCCAAGGAGCGGAATATGGTTGACAGGCCCCGGGGCCGGTCTTTGGAGCCACGCTATTCACACAAGCACAATCGCGACCTTTCTAAATATGAATTTGGTTGCAGCCGGGGCAGTCTTGGCTTTTGTTGCGAACACAATGTGACATGCATGGGCCGCAGCAGCTCAGTGGCAAACAAAGGGAGGTAAAAGGCCGGGGGTGTCGTGGAGCGGGACGGCGTTGCTTACTTCAAAAACCGCCTTTACTTCTGTTTTTAAAAATGTGGGTGAGATGAGTTCAGCATGATCCCCCCAACCCCCCGAAACAAATCAGTCTTCTACAAATAAATGTATTTATTCAGATTGCGATGTCTAGGCCTGTCACAGTAGAAAATTCTGCTGGACGATAAATCGTGCCTGAAGTTTTTGCGATAAACGATAATATTGTTGTTTTGAGACCATTTTCAAGCAATTTAATGGTAATGGCATAATTATACAAGAACACATTCTCAAAGATCAATAGACTTTGAATTATAAGTAAAATTTAACACTTCAAATATCCCAAACAAAAATCAACAAACAACAAATTAAATGTATTATGACGTCTCTGTAAACAAAACTGTCCTTTGAAAAAAGGGGCTTGTTGAGACCAAAGCACCAGACTGAAGACTTTAGTCATTAATTTTTTGATAAAAAGAGAGAGAAAAGAAAAACTATAAATCATGTAAATGGAAATTACCGAGTTTGTTTTAATTTATCATGTGATTAATTGACTTATTGCTTATTGCGACAGGGCTAGCAATGCCTTTCCATTTACTTCTCAAGTTGAAGCCTGCTATATCGCAACGTTTTTTAAAATTTTCTTTTTTTTATTGTCGTTAAACATCCACAGACATATTTACATTGTGCGGCTTGCTAAACTGAAAACCTGCTCACACAAAACGAACAGATATTCACAAAGTCACCACAGTGTGTCTCACTGGTTGCATTTCCGTTACATATGTATACAAAACTTTGTCAATATTCCGCTAATGTCGAAAAAACTAATTTTTGTTTTTTCCTTTAAATAAAAACTGCAACTAAACCCATACGTGAATACGTTTGTTCACACGATAAGTCATTAAAAGACATGCCACGCCATCATCGTACAGCTACTTCCTGTTGTCTTCCTCACGGTTTGTGCCAATAGCAGCATCTGTTTGTTGGTGACGTGTAATTTGAAAAAAAAGTGTTTCCATTGCAGTTTTGCACAACAAACCAGCTGATCTTCTTATCAAAGGAACAACTTCCAACAGAGATGAACAATGATCAAATGTTTTACTGATGCAGAATGTTTCTTCCCTCAACTCTGAGTTACCCAACACATTTCTGTACGCAATACATTTTTTTAGCCATTAAACTTGCTAAACTTACAACAGAGGACAGCAGCAGCCATCAAAAGTTTTAGCCGTGTTGAGCGTAAAAGTATTCACGGTTCAATAAGAAGCAGGAATAAAAATATCTTTACAAAAATGTCTGAAAGTTTAAAGGAACATCTGTGGAGTGGAAAATTGGACCTTACCCAAAAGAAAAACCCATCCCTCGGGTTGAAGATTCACTCTAAGATTTAGAAGAAGAAAAAAATCTGCCTCTCATCTGCAACAATGAGTGGCCTCCTGGCGGAAAACCATATAACCCTCCAAGTCGCAGCAATGAATCTGAGTCACCGGCCAGCGAAACGTCCACTGAGAGAAGACAGAAAGAAAGACCGAACGAAATGGACAAAGCTGTGACCTCATTGGCTCGGCGTTCTAGGTGGGGATATGGAAGAATGGAAACTCTGTCAACCCCTATCGAGGGGTGCGGTGACTCTTCTCCCACCAGAGTGAGGAACAAAAACGGTGGACTGGCTCAGACTCTGCCTTCGAGTTGAACCAGTCTGCAGTTCTTCATTCTTCTCACATCTGACTCAATTGTTGCATTTTTTTTTAATGGAGTTACCGACACACAAAGGCGTTAAATTTCCAGTGATGTAAAAAATTCTGGAATTTCAAGAATTTTTGCACCAAAATTGGGGCTGACTGACTTTTGTGTTTTAGGAACAGCTGGAAAAGAAATCAGGTCCACAACAGGATCGCTACGATTCCTTTTCGTTTGTTTCACATGACTTCATGGTTTTCGACTCCCTGACGTTTTTTTCCTCCCCATGTGGTCACATGTTCTTCTGTTTACATTGACAGGGTTAGAGACGGAGATGAGTGGCAACCTGAGGAAAAGACTCAAGACTTCATTAGGTTTTAACACTGCCTTAAAGAGGCCGTGTTACATAAAATCGAAATTTTTTGAGCTTTATATCACGTTGTGATGATATTCTTTCATCAAAAACACACCTGGAGTGTTGCTTTGATTCTTTCACGCATGTTTGAAAAAATACTTTAATCTCCTACCAAGCCCCACCCCTCGAGGCAACGCTCCTCCTTGGAGCTGCAGTTTCCAAGTTTCCACCTCCGCCACTCCCCCACTCAGTTCCTTCAGACTAGCCAGCAGCAATTAGCAAACACCTGGTGAAACTACACACCTGCTGAGCCCATTGTATGAGCTACTTCTCAGTGCAATGCTGCTAAAACCGTGGTTAAAGGGTTAACAGAAGAGCCATATTGTGATTACATCCTGAAAGCAGGAGATTTTAAAGAGACAGAGGCCCAATTTTAAAGCATTCAGTTTTTATATGATATATATAAAATTTCATAACATTTCATAACAATTGAAGTTAACTTGATTGTGTTATAACATGGCATTATACGCAATACTGCCTCTTTAAAGGTATTTCTACACATTTAGACATCAAACAATATTCTATCTAGCTGAAAATTACAAAATGACAAAAAAATGAAGTACACACTTTTCCTCCAATCAAAATTTTGTATTTTTCTGGACCCGTTTCATTACACATCTCAGCTGATAGGCACAAATGAACCTTTTGCTCTGCGCCCCTTTTTTATTTTTAATCAACATGAACCTAAGCGCTGCCCTTTTTCAACTTCACCGCTGTACAATGAGCCAGACTCACACACAGCTCTGCCCACCAGGCCTCTTTCTGAACAGTTTTTCTATTGTGATTCCAGCATATAGCCTGACACCATCGGTAGAACTCATGACACACGATGAGGGGGGCAAAACATCCCACATGAAATGATTACCACAGGAACATCCCGTGGTGCACATGAGCGTGGAGGGGATTAGGTAGTCAGGAAGCCCGGCGTTTCACTGAGACGATTCTCATTATTGAATCGGGTCGAGCTCCGTGTCCTGCAGCAGCAGAATACACACAAAACAGGTCTAAAGAAATCTTTTCCTGCAGTTGAGATTTCATTTAGTGACGGCAGACATAAGGGCAGGCAAAGTGAATGTGACTTAGCGCAAGTTTTACAAAGTGAAGAAAAGACACAACTCTGCCGCTGTGATCTACCTGCTCCTCCTCAGCAAAACATCAAATCCAGCTTTTGAAAACTCCCTCATCTCACTCGGTTTTTTTACTACGTTGCTATTTTTATATGCACAACTTTCCCTTGTCACTTTTTAAACTAGAAATGCTGAGCACTCGTCCGTCGTCTTTTCCTCTCAGGAAGGAGAACCGGCTCGTTGCTGAGAATCAGGAGCTGAACAAGAGGTCCCTCCTTGCAGGAAAACGAGGGAGTTTGGCTCGCTTGAAGCAGATCACCTGTGTTGTGAGGAGGGACTTAGTAATATTTGATCATTTATTCAGCAAGGATGTCAATAACATTGGAGGTAAGTATGAACTGAGAACGAAATCCGATAAAACCGCCCTGGCCTCCTTTTCTGATTTTACAGTCAGAAAAGGAGTTTCTCTTGTATTACTTCTCAGCGATGGCTCGGGAGAGGGTGGAGCTCATAATATTAAACAGAGAAAAGCACCAGAGAGGTATATTAATTACTATACAGATAGCAACAGACACTCGTCTCATGTGCATCCCATTAGTCACAGAGGCAGGTGAAGGGCACGGGGTAAAACTGCATTATGCATGCAGGATATCAGTGGAATGGAAACAAACAAAAGATTATTTTAGATCCTTGTAAAATCATCACTATCGTCTGATGAGGACATGGATAGAAGCGTTCAACCTTCACGCAAAAACATCCTGAGTGAGTCATACCAAACACGGCACATCACTTTAAACTGGAGGTGCACCGATTGGCAGAACATACAAGCAGCTCTATAATGGAGTGGTTTTAGGTCAAAGGAGGTTTCAGGAGTTTAAAGTGGCCCAGTCAAAGTTTAAATCCGCTACACAATCATGCACTAGTTTGTGTAGAAAAACAAGCAAACTCCATTTAATTACAAATGTCGCCTTAAATTCTAATTATGACTACAGCTCTCTCTCTCTCCATGCATGAAATATGTTGTAAGTAGCCATTACTTGGTGCAGCCTCCAGCTTCCTCCCTCGCTCTCGTGAATGAATGAAGGCTCTATTGGGCCTGGAGGTTCTGCTGCTCCAGCCCACAGTGGAAAATACGACAGCCAGCAGCAGGTAGGGTGAAAGAGCCTTCTGACACAGCAGAACGATTTCATCCACATCAAATACTACAGAGGTTCAGCTTCATAGTATGTGCTTGTGTAATGTGCGTGTGTGTGTGTGTGTGTGTGTGTGTGTGTGTGTGTGTGTTTAAAGCCTATAGAGTGAGAGCTACACATGCAGAGCCTTTTAAGTGTAGAAGTTCAGTTAAGTGTCAGATTTGTGTGCAGCCTTATTTGATCACACTTGAAATTCGATTACAGTTAAGATCATTTTTGCAGCTAAAAAAAGAACGATGGAATAATCCCATATTTTATTTCTATTATTCAGGTAAAACAACTGTACCTCCATTTTTATATATTTTCACACAACTCCACACTAACAGTGACACAAAAGAAGAAGAAAAAAAGCACTTTATTTTTTACAGAGGTTTTTGAGAGTTTATATATATATATATATATATATATATATATATATATATATATTATATATATATATATATTATATATATATATATATATATATAATATATATATATATATATATATATATATATATATATATATATATATATATATATATATATATATATATATATTATGTATATATATATATATTCCCATAAACTTGGGAGAATACTTTATGCTCAGCTAGAAGTTTCTCCTTCCTATGTTCTTGCCTGTCTGAGCAGATTTAACGTCTCCAGCTTCTGTTCTCTAATCGACACACATTCATTTAGAGTCATCGCCTCTGGTTACATTATTAATTAGAGTCCGATAGCTGTTCTCTTTCTGCTTTGTGTTAGGGTCTCTGCAGTCGTTGCACCACTTCTGCAGCTATTCTTCCATATTCTGAAACTACAGTTACAGGTAAAAAAAAAACAAGAAAAAAGGTAATTTAGGTCTAGTAAAAGTTTGAAATGCCAGGAAGCCATCTTGAAAGTCCTCAGCAAAGTCTGACCATTATCTATAACAAACCCATAATTTGCTGGAAAGCCTTTATTATTGGGTATATAAATAATATAAATATAAATGGGTATAAAAAAGCACAAACAATTTATTTTTGTTAAACTTCCCGATTATGTTTTTTTGTGCTGCAACGGTACTCTTGATATCGTTTTAATCTAATATGTATTCCTTCATTTGTGGTTTGTGGTGAAAATAATTACTTTGGTAAGCAATGATTCTATCAGTATTTTTGGTAGTCGATTAAATAATCATAAATGACTTTAGTCCACGTCTGCTTTCTGTTGCCACACCTTCTTGTTCTCGCTGCTAGCAGACGAAGACAATACCAACTCCACAGCTTCATGTTGCACATCGCAGCTATCAAAGTTGGACAAGGACATTTCTTTTTACTTTTTTTGGCTGCCTACAAATTGAGCTGTTAAGCAGCCCTCTTCAGTCAGAAGCCTCTTCAAGATTCGTTGCAAGACCGACTGCTACTGGAAATCCTTCCTACCCACAGCATCACCGTCCACGATGACATTTTTACAATTATTTGGACGAGATTTGACATGAATAAACTGATTTCTTTCTGAATCACAACTTCTATGTTAAAGTCTTTATGTGTCTTGTGCTAAAAACTTGTAATAATGGGACACAGCTTTAAAGTCACAGATGTGAAAACACAAAGTGACTGCAGAAACTCACACAATCCGGCACAGCGCATCCTCTTTTTCCACAAAAAAAAAAAAACAAAACTTGCCAATGAAAATGTTACTTGTTGCCAAACTAATACATCTGCACAACTGCATGCTAACTGCTGGCTTTGTGATTTGATTTGAGCAGCGCCTCACAGAACCGTTCTCATCAGTTGAACCAGGCCGTTCCCCCCATGCCGTCTGTCACAAGTTCAGGGCAGCCTGCTCCTCTCTGGGTCTTGAACTCATCAGAGATGCGGCAGCCAGAATTAAACATACTTGACATTTATGAATTCGTGAGCCGAGGCTGTTCGTTTAACAGTGTCATCGGAGAGATCGTCTTTATTACTCGGAGGAGGGAGTTTAAAAGTCCCAAACCTGCTGGGATGGTGACCTGAAAGTTTGGTCATTTCATGGCAGTAACAAAAAGTCTTTGCAAAAAAATGTCTAAACAGTTACGGCAAGAAATGCTTTTCTAGGACTACAGAGAGCAGAGGGAAGTGGGTTTCAGCATAACGAGTGTGGAAATAATTGTTCTAAAACAGCTGCAGTACAATGCTTTGTTGAAAATGGTATTCTGATAACCAAAAGCTTTCTTCTTTTTTTTTTTTTAAAAAGCTTGTATTGTCACATTTCTCTCCCTCCTCAACCTACATTCTCTGCGGTTCATCCACCCACACATTCATGCATTAATGCCACACAGAAACGGTTCCACCTAAGCGTCCCCCTTCCTCTATTGAATAACAATACTGATAATACAAAAAAAACAGAATTTTGGAAACTCCGTTTTTGACACAATGCACAAATTTAATGTTACAGTGCCATTTTTTTTTCTTTTGCGTTTTGTTCCAATCATTTTAGATCATCAAACTAATTATAATGCATAACCAGAGTAAACACAACAAGCAGCTTTCGAATCGTTTAAGTTTGACTTATTTTTCTGAAATGCTGTATTGGTTACATGACAGAAAATAATTTGGTAAATCATAGTTAATTTATGATTTAACAAGGGGAAATTAATATCTTCACATAGTTTTGAAAGCTTCATTCTCCTCACTGAATCAAATACTTTGAAAGATGCTTTTTCTATTTACGTATGTTTTATTAAACTCGATTTGATGAACCAAAAACATTTAAATGTGGAAAAAAAAGAAAGAAAAATAGATGAAAATACAGATTATCTGTAGGTTGGCAAATACTGTTTTCCCAGCATTGAATACGGTGCTTTAAAGTTTCCCTGAAACTGCCAACAGGGTAGAGCAGTACATTTTAATGATAACAGCTGCCTGTAAATGAATTATTTCCCAGGAGTGGCTATGAGTTTTTCTTTATATGCTTCTTTCTTAGACTTCTAACTGCAACACCAGTCTTAATTATCATGTCAGCTCAAAGCCCAAAACTTTAGACACGGCTGATTAATGCCACCCTCCCTCTTCTACGGCTATCCATTTCCTGACGGCTGAAGCGTGCCAAGTCCAGCAAAGCAAGCCGGCTTTTTGGGGAATGACGGAGGACAAGACATGACAGGCTGCAGATCCCACACTCACTGTCTCCCACTACCAGGCCAACATTAAAGTGAAATGTCACACTGATGTTTTTAGAAAAAAACCCCAAAACATTCATATAAATCTCCTTGTGTTGCTGGCATGTCTGACAGTCGTGGCAGCAGAGAACTGATAAGACGAGCAGTCTGCTATATTTACATTTATTCTTGATACCAAATGTAATAAATGACTTCAGTATAGATCTATTTACTTACCATCCAGACTTCAAGCTGTTGCAATGCAGAGCAGGAACAAGAAGAAATCAAGCGGCAACATGCTGTTTGAAGAAGTTGCAAACTTGAGCAATGAGAGAGTTGAAAATTGGAGCATATAAGCTCCACTGCTGTGAAATGTACCTATATGCTATTCAACCATCACAGCAATGACCTGACAATAACATTGCCTCGTCTCATGCTGCGCCATGCAGACGCTCTGTCTGCACCGTTGAAGATCTGCTCACCTCAGCTTGCTAAACACTCGCTGACACAATAGGGAACCTGGCCCAATCTTCTGATAAATTCCGCTAAGAATTAATAAATCCCTTGAGGGCACTCATACACTAAAAAGAGAATTATTGAACATTCAGCCCAAAATGGCTGGGTAATAACTTCGGATGGGGAAACCCCCCCAAAAAAGAACGAACAACATGGTGAAGTCATGGCAAAAAGTAACTTTCCCTGTCCTTCCAAGAAGAACACTGTGAACTCAGCAATCTTCCTTCCAACACACAGTATGTCTACAAAACGGGCTGTATTACACGGCAACCCATACAACAAACATGAAGACACTTGTCACACTTGTTAGCATTGCAATTAAATCAATATTTATAAAGTTTACTTTGTGTCCTAATTTGAAATTCCTTATTCTCAGCAAATATCAGAGGAAGTAGATTTAGATTTAAGTCGCAGTAATAAAACTTTTTCCCCAGTCTGCTTAGCAACAAGGTATAACTGGAGCTCTGACGGACTCCCAGTTTAAAAGCAGACACTAACTTTAGACCAGTTTTTTTTATGCACTCCTCTCTCTTCGCTTCCATAGGTAGAGTTTCCATTATCCCTGGAGCCAGCAACCAGCTACTACATTTATAATCCATCTAATGAAGGCACTTTGGATAAAAGCAGGACATTACAGCACCACAGAGTGTGTGCACACTGCCTACTTATGGTCCGTGTGTCTCAACAAATGTGCTTTAGATAAAAACATTCATTGAATAGCTGTTATAAAGCTGCAGATGTGCTGATGCACCAAACGGAGGGTTTGGGGGGAATCAGAGAGAACGAATGTGCCGTTCTCCACGAATTATGTGGAGCTAATAATCTCATCCAGGAGGGATAATTAGTCGGGAAAAACTAGACGCTGCTTCTGTGGTCGCCTTGCCATGACCTTACACCTCTTCACAGTCAGACCAAATCGTAAAAAAAAAAAAAAAAAAACTGATGAAAAGATCTACACCCTCAGCTGAGTATGCTCTTGGGTTGTTTGTGCACAGCCTGTTTAGTCTTTTCATGCTGTCAGATCTCACAGTGAGACGCAGCTCCCTCCGCCTTTTGTGTTTAAGCACCTACGTGCTTAAGGTCAGCACAAATCGAACATTGTGCTTTGTTTCTTCTAACTGCTGATTTGACTTTTCCGTTCACCTTAAAGCTTACCTCTGCCCTGACGGGGTCACTCAAAACAAATATTGCCATACAAAGAACATGTCCACTCTCTCTGGCCTGCTGACACTTTTAACAACAGTTGTAACAATTGCGCTGCAGAAACCCTGTCGCCGCATGAAGCGGCGAGGAGGTGTCTCTCTCTGTCTCTGTGCGGCGTAAGTAATGGACTGAGGAGGCCGGAGCCACCAAGCCACAATCTCACTGAAATCACACAACTGCTCAAGTAGTAATAATCACAACTATGTTTTCTGTAAAACTGGTCATTTATTTATGAATATGATGGTTTCAATATAAATGATTAGCAAGCAAACTAGCAAGCTAACTGTAGCCTGGAGTTAAATATTTAGCTTGGAGCTAAACATTTAGCTCCAAGCTAAATATTTAGTTTATAAGCTTAATTTTTAACTACATATTTTTGTTTGGAGCTAATTATTTAGCTTGCTATATTAAATTTTTAGCTTCACAGCTAAATGGTCAAAGCTTGGAGCTAAATATTTAGCTAGCATGTTTTTGCTAACTAACTATTTAGTTTGCTAGGCAAATATTTAGCTTAACAGATAAATGTTCAGATTGGAGATAAATATTTAGTTAGCATGCTTTTGCTAAGTAATTATTTAGCATGCTATCTAAATATTTAGCTAGTCTGCTTTTGCTAGCAACATATTTAGATTGCTAGATAAATACTTAATTAGCAAGCTAGATATTTAGTTTGTAAACTACTTTTCTGTTCACTTTCCTGGGTCACTTAATACAATATTGACATACAAACTTTAGGGATATTTAAGCTAAATAATTAGGTGGCTAATTAAATATTTAGTTTTAAATTCACATTGTGAAAAACATTTTTGAAAAGATGACTTTAAATGAACCCAAATATTTAAATTTCAACCGCGTAATAATTTTGTCTCCTATTAATTGATTGATATCTCTAAAAGGTGACATGACATCACCTTTGATCCAAATAATATGAATGTTCACAACGACAGGATAGGAACACAAATATTGAACGCTGTTTTATAGTCATTACAATTCTTAAAGCGTCGCCGTGGTCAGTTAAGGTCGATTTTGGCTTATGGGAGAGTTCCAAAACCTAGATATAGCAAACCTGTCACAAAACTGTGATCTGAATCATAATTTCCAGCATAATAAGTTTTCACTTCTTTTTTTTCTGACAGTAGAAAAAAATAACTGAAAACCGAGAGTGAACTTCATTTCCCCGTGATCAAACAAATAACCTGAAACTCTATCCCAACTAAAAGGGATACAATTACAAAGTGCCTGCCTGGGATGTGCTGTGTTCCACTCTTCATGTGAAGAAGGGGGGAACAAAACGTTACAAGAACGAGCCTCTTTCCACTATTCAAAGCTCTGCTCTCACCAGCTGTCTGTGTTTTTTCCCCCCCCTTCAATCTGCTTAAATATGGAAACGAGCCATCGGCGTAGACGATAAATGTATGAGCGCGGTGCGGGGCAGGGTTGAGCGTGTGCCTGTATGAGCAGCAGTGTGGCAAAACATGGTTGTTTAATTCACATATGGAGACATGTGCTCGGCTTGTTTGTTAGCGTGTAGGTGGCAATTATGCAAACATATGTCTTCTTTTTTTTTCCCCCATGCTGCGAAATGCTGACATCATGGCCAACATTAGAGAGCGGGCTCTAAAGTAGCGAGGTGCCCATAGACAGGTGTGTGTGGGTGTGTTTGTGGAACACAGAGTGCAGTGGTAGCCTGGGCAGGACCCTGATCCTGACCGGCTGGGCTAATGTCTGACGCTGGGAAAATGCAACTAAATCTGTCGTAGTAAGCAGTAAATCAATTAATCGCATTATAAATTAAAATGAGTATAATTTCTGTTTGAGTGATTGTTTGTTTTTCTTGCATCTCTCTCTTTTTCCAAAGTTTGCAACTGGTGATTTGGTCTCAACTAGCCTCTTTTTTGAAGGGCAATTTTCATATTTTTTTTGTTTTGTTTCGTTTATTTTATTTTGGATATTTAAAATGTCTTCCACGTCCAATGTGAAATTAAAGTTCATTGATTTTTGAGAGTGCATTATTATACCATTACCATCATATTACTTGTAAATTGCATTAATCCAACAATTTAATCGTTTATCGCAATGACTTCTGGGACAATTTATTGTCCAGCAAAATATTTTTGCCTACATGCAATACCGGAAATGAAATGCACCCGAGATGCTTCAGGTGGAAGTGGAGAACTCTGTAAGCATTTAAATAATTTTAGTTTGCTGCAAAAAAATACATGCTAAAATAAATGGGCAAAAACTGCAAATTGAAACCTCCTTAAGAGGTTTTGAAAGGATTGCTTGACATTTACAGCAATTGTTGATCTCTGAAAAGTCTCGGTAATACCGAATGAATTCAAGAAGTGTCTTAGCTTACTACATTTGCTGCTGCGTGTGCCTTATCTTGCCATTCCCCCTCCTAATTTAACAACTCGCATGAAAAGTTACAAACTGCTTCCTTTGACATTGGCTGTGTCATCGAGGCTTAATATAGATCGTGCCTCTGTGTTGCAGAGCTCCACTGAGCCCAAAACCCATTAAAAGCACATCAGCGAGCCACGCTGTCACTCTAAGTGACGCGTTAATTTATTCACACTCGCTTAGTTTCAGTCAATAAGTAATACGCAATCCTGGAACTGCATAAATTAGCTCTTTTTATGTGAATATGATCGACAACAAATTCGCTGTTTGCTCGGTTTGAACTAAAGATTGTTGTTGCCTTGGTTTCTTTCTCTTTGCCGTTTCAGCTCCTTTCTGTCATGGAACATACTGGATCTGGAAATAAACGGCAGTCTTTCCTGGGGAATACTGACAAAGAATGATGCATATAGTTAGCGATGGTATCCACACAAATTGTGCTTGACCAATAAAAGCTACTGAGCTCATAAATAATGCTGAAGACAGATTTTGTTTGTTTTCGATCAGTAAAGCCCCGTTTCACTGCATGATAAACACTATATCCACATTGTGACGTTGACTCTTGGCTCCGCCCACTTTGGTGGAATTTTTCAAAATTTGTTAAGAATGTTCATATTGCAAAATAAACTTTTTCTGAGCTTTACATCATGTTATGTTATTCTCTCATCAAAAATGTACCCGGAGTGTCGCCTTGATATTTTGAGAAATTCTTCAATCTCCATAGCAACCATTCAGCTGCGCAAACCTAGGCGCAGCTCCTCGTCTGAGCGGCTCCCCCATTTGGTTCCTTCCGACTAGCCAGCAGCAATTAGCAAACACCTGATAGAACTGCACATAGCAGATAGAAGCTACTTCTGAGTGCAACGCTGGTAAAAAGAAAAAAAAAGGAAAATGTTGTTAAAGTTTTAATAGAGATGCCATGTTGTACTGACTTACTGAAGGCAGAGTTTCAAAAAAATTGTTTTTAAAGAGATACAGGCCAAATTTCAAGGTGTTAAATGACAAAGCCATATTTCATATATATAGCATTGTTAAAATATGCTATATATAACTCAGGTTATATATAGTTATATATTGTTAACATAGTTACTTGATTGTGCTACAAAATGGCAAGGAAAACACATAATACTGCCGCTTTAAAAATCATTAGTCATACCTTTAAGAGAAAAATTGGCTAAATATCGGTATCTCTGTTAGCTGCATTTTAAAGCCATTTTCTACTTTGATCAAAGTGAACAATTTGCAGACACAGCATCCTTTTGAAGCCTTTCTTTTGGAGTAACAAAATGAATCGGATCTGATACATTAAATAAATAAATAAATAAATAAATAAATAAATAAATAAATAAATAAATATCAGCTCATTATGGCCATCTGCTGGAGTGTGATCTGACCGCGGCCTCGTCCAGCACCAGGAGATCAACGTGCGCACGCAGACACATGCTGCAGTGACTCCACCAGGAACACTTATGGTGAACAGGTGTGATGGACAGAACCTCAGAGAGACCAATAATCCCCAGGCCCATCTGTTTCTGCCATACACCCCCCATCCCCCTCCGCCCCAGCAGACGGATCACAGCCACAGACGGGCGTTAGAGGTCAGCTGGTGAGCAGGGAGCGATTAAACGTCAAGCACTGGGCGTAAAAGTATCTCTGCCAAGTTTACCAACTCCTGAAAATGCTTCAAATCAACATAACGTAAAAACGTATATCATTATTATCCATTTAACTTCATTAAAGCAGTGTACTCTGTAAATTCCCAGCTTCTTCATTTTTGCACAAGCAGGGAGGATAAAGACCTCCTCCGGGTCTGGCTTGATGAACAGCATGAGCCCCAGAACATGCAGCTAATATTCTTAAATTAAATGCAAACACCTACAGGCTCCCTGCAGCAGCAGTTGCATTAACAGAGAACAAGATCCCAAGGCCGCTTGACTGCTTATTTATTCTCTATTTCTCAGTCTCTTTAAATGCTTTTTTAAAAAAAGAAGCCTGACTCAAGTTAAAATAAGCAATAACTGTCATAGCCGCTGATTGACAACTACCTGCCTCATGGTCTTGTTACCCATTTCAATGAGAGATCGCTGTGCTCCAGTTACAGGAGGAGGGGGAGATAAAAATAGTCTTCGCTCAGTCACCACTTAGCCTGGAAACATGGAGAACAGATTGTAAATGAGCAGACTGAAGAGCCTTGAATGGCAGCCCTTGTTTCTGGCTTTCTGAGCTGCAGCACACGCTGACTGCAAAGCAGCAACGCACTGAGCAGAAAACGCTTAGGGTCCGAACGCTCGGAGGACGGGGACGAGGGCGGTCCCTGTCGCTCTCTGGGGGACTGTTCGGTCCAAAAAGGGGACCTGGCGATGTTTCAAGGATGAAGAGTGGCAAAAAGTGGCCGTGGTGACGAGCCGAGTGAGGCAGCGTCTGACACCGAGAGGAGAAGTGATTCTTCTTGGTGACAGGGAGGCTGATAGATGGTCTTCACAGGTAGACGCATGTTGGTTACACTAACATGTTGAGACACCGACACGTTCAGCCGTCAAGATACAAACCTAAAAAAACTGTTGGTGTTATTTAATGAGCCTGATAAATATGTTTATGATCTGAAATTTTTAATCGGATTAATCGTAACGAAACAGTCGGATTAATTGTGCTGAATTGATTATTGAAATCATTTTTAGCTAATTTAGTAATTGATTAATCGCTAGGTGGAATGAATAAACCTGACAAAATGGCCATTTACTGAAAAAAGCATGGCCCTCTAGGTAGTTATTAAGCCAAAAATATTAAAAAGTTCTAAAAACATTCTATACAGAGGTATTAAAGTGGCATAGTTTTAGCTTCACCTGTAAAAATATCTCATATTTTGCACCTTAATCCAACAATTAGTCAACAGGTAATCTGTATTGATGTTACTAAGATCAGCAGAAAGGACTGAGATTTCCACATGTTAATATTAAAAGCTTTTTTAGCTGCAGATGCATCTTTTATAACAAATGATCAAGTGTAGCCTACAGGAATGCTGTTATTGCATTTTAGGCAAGTAAATATTTGTTTTCTTATCTAATAAAAGGAACTGAATTATTTGTTCAATTGCATCTCTTTATGTAACTTAAGTGGCTAAATGAAAAATCTGTAGAATGTCCCAGAATGTTTAAATCCAATTATTCGTCAGAATAATCATCAGGATAATCGATTACCAAATAACACATCCCTAATATTTTTACTGACGTTTCCCACTGTGTGGTTTGTAGAGTGTAATTAATGGAGCCCGACGCGTTAGAAGATCGATACCCTTATTCTGTAGCTCATTAAGCCGCAGCATGGGCTTCGCCTCGACGTGGCTCCGTTCTGGAGGGACCCGCGGGTCGGAGGCCTTGCCGGGTGGAGTCACACGTCTGCTTCACAGCGGCGCTCCACCTCAGGGTCGAGCTGGAGCAAATAACTCTCTGTGCAGGGGGGAAAACACGCTAAACACTAATGTCCAAACAACTAAATCTAGTGGGTGTTCATTATAGATTTTTATAGACGTTTTTTGTCAACATTATAATAGATATGTTTATTTCTTTTTTTTTATCGTATTGAAGAAGTAGAATTCAAAGCTCCCAAAATTGTCCATCGTACCATCGCAGCGGTTTAAAATCAAGGTTAAAAACCCATCTGCTCAGAGTTCCTGCTGCTTTATAATATCTGGAACATTGATCAATGTATTTCACGTATAGTTGATGATGATTATTCTTCATAATTTTGCTTGTTTTATAATAAGTTACTGTTTTGTGTTATTATCCTGCAAAGCACTTTGAACTCAAGGTTATCATACCATAAAAATCTGCTTATGCACACAGACATGCTTAAATGTTATTATTCAAAGCTGGCATAATGGCATCCGATCGCCCCTTAACCACAGCTTATCTTGCTTTGTACACACCTCACAGACAAATGTGAAGTCGGCCAGGCGATGGATGCTCCTCCCCCCCGTAGCATGACCCACAGACTGTATTATCCCAGACTGGCTTCTCCACAGCCGTTTCTCCTGGAGTCACCCAGATTATGCTGGAGAGCGCAGGCCGAGCCGCCGTAACCTCAGTCTGAGGTCCAGATTCTGCAATGAGATCCGTACTGAGACTTGAGGCCACGAATCAAATTAGGCCCTGAAAATGTAGTAGAAATCCATTTCGAAATATTTTGTTTCTGTGCCTGTGACTTAAAATATAAAGTTCCTCAGCGGTAACAAAATATATTATTCAAGTCATCATTGTGGTTACTACAGTGTTGTAGAATATTCTGCTTAGGTGGTGCTGTGGCGGCGCAGGGGTTAAGCACAACCCACATATGGAGGCCTCAGTCCTCGACGTGGCCGTCGCAGGTTCAATTGCCGGCCTCGTGACTTTTGCTGCATGTCTTCCCCGTTCTCTTATTACCCACCTTCCTGTCAATTCGCTATCAAACAAAGGCCACTAGAGCCAATAAAACTTAAAAAAATATATATTCTGCTTAATTCTAGACTTCAAAAAGGAGAAAATAACTAAATTCAACATGACAGGCTGCTTACACAAGAAGGTAGAGAAATGTTATCTGGCAAGAATCTACAGGTTAATGATTTTTCGTCACAGGTTTATTTCTGCTCATTTCAGTGTGTTTTCCCAACCCAGCTGTCACTGCGCCTCAACCCAGGCCACAACATTCCCTGTCACCCCGTCCTGGGAGGAGGACAACTAGGAATCTACAAGCATTAAGAAATTACAACTCTTTAAAAAAAATTAATACACTTATTTTTTTTATGAATTTATCAGATTTCTAGTTATTTTCAACCATAATGGGAAACTTTTAACACCAACCTTATTTATGCATTTCAGATCTGAGGCACAGTAATGCATCAACTCTGCTAGCTGTATGCTTTCTAATTCTCTCCCTTTATTTAAAAGTTTGACAGATTCTTTGATTTATTCATCTATAAACATAAGTCAAGATTCTCTAAAAGCTTATAAGCAGGCAGTAGATGAAGTAATAGCTTTCAAATTTTTATTTAATATTCAGAAACCAACTTCAATGTCAAAGACTTCAGTCATTTCGGTGAACAATATTAAGTGGGCCTCAAAACTGCCGTCATGTTTGCATTGGGTACAGAAGCAGGTGATTAGTTACACAGGAAACGATATTAAGAGGCTGCAGGCCTCCAATAATCGTCCTGTGTGAAACAGAGAACGGAGGTACAAAGAATAAAACATCTTTTGGTCAGAGGAACCATCTAAAACAAAATGAAACCGTCCTAAGCAGCTAGCAGTGAATGTGTTTCACATAGAAGATAATCGGAAGTGCACCGCCTCCACCATCCACTTCCTGCTTATGTAATAATTGGCTGTTGTGTAAATAACCACACAAAGTAAAAGTTATGATTTATGGTTTTATAAAGCAGTGCTGGCATAAATAGCTCTGATGTATTTTTGGTTGGATTTGGTGTTGGTGTTAATGTAACTCTTTAAGTTTAAGTTAATTCTGCATAGTTACAAACATGTTTTTTTTGCCACGGCTGCAGCTTTACCGCTATTGCTCCTGAATATCATTTGGTTGTGACCTATAAATGAACAACTTTTCACTGCCTTGTTGAAAAAAATTAGCTTTCTTAGAGCATATTTTCATCTTATCTCACTTTCCTTTCAGCTCCTTAGCTGAGAAGGTAAAAGAAAGTTAGTCGGGGTAAAGTGTGACAAAACCTCTCTAGGGAAGACCTGATATGAGCTAATAACATTCTGCACACATTCTCAGGGGAAACTTCTCAATTTGCATCACACCGGATTATAGAAACCAGAAACATCAAGACTCGCCAGAAAATAAGCTCCACCACCCTGAACGATGCCATTAACACGAAGCAAGATAGATTGCACGTGGCAAGGCTACGCCCACAGGAGGATCTTTAATCTTCCTCAGGGAGAAGACAAAAACGAGTGCATTTCCTCGGCCTAAGCAGAACACATTTGACATACGATGTTTGAAGCTGCTGCAAAAACACCCAAAGCCTAAATGTCAATCATCCGCAGTGTCCCAAGACTGGCTTTAAGATCATGAAGATTTTAGGCAGGTCAAAGCCTAAAGTCGGAGCAAAATGTAAAGTGACACAAGCTGACATGTAATGAAACTCGAGGTGAAGGAGGATGAATGAATTAAGAAGCATAGCAGGTGTAAAGCTTGATAGTGTCAATGAAATAGGAGTGAAACTAGCTAATATTCAGTGGTTATTCTCTCCAATGTTCAGAGATGCTAAACGCAAGAATGCTAGTGGGAATCAGGCAAAAGGGTTACATTAGCTCTGCTGCATTATTGAAATTAAGTGAGCAAAGTGGAAGTGGGTCGTTTCAGGCGAGAAGGAAAATTAAGCCGACTTGACCTCTAAAACAACTTTCATAAATTTATCAAAGGCAAAACAGAAATCAAACTCGGCGTTTGAGCGGGGCTCCCCAGACGCCCATTACTTTATATGACATGTCTGAAGTAAAACAGGCAGAGGGTTATGGCTTGACTTAATGCTCGTGCCTTTAGCCCCCACAGCAGCACTCGTATCGGCAGGAGCAACAATTAAAACAGTTTAAAGGATCAGCCAGTTTAATAAGGACTTTAGCGGTCGTTCTTTGTGGCAGGAGCAACAGGGACGATGAGACATCCTTGAACAAAATCTGCGGTTCGCTTTAGTTTTCGACAAAAGGTTTTAGGCTGCTGGCCATATTAGGTGGAACC
This sequence comes from Poecilia picta, assembly GCA_033032245.1. Lineage (NCBI taxonomy): Eukaryota > Metazoa > Chordata > Actinopteri > Cyprinodontiformes > Poeciliidae > Poecilia > Poecilia picta. Next base: position 7,268,739 of record CM065361.1, read on the forward strand.
AGGTCACTGAATTAGATCACAAACTCTGGTCGGATTAAGGCTCCGACTAAGAACCTAATTTGGAGTAAAGTGGCTCTCAGCACGAGACCTAATGACTTGTTTTAGGTTGGCATCTCATTTGGCCTGTTGCTATAAAGAGTTTTACCGAAAAGGGCAAACAGAAAGCTCTGAGCTCTGTAAGAAAAAAAGGAAAAACAATTGTAGAGTGTACTCATCCTGAAACAGGACGAAGCTTTTGCCCTGGGGAAGATTCGACACCTAACTCCAACTCCACAACATGACTACTTCTACAGCAAAGACTCGTCAACAACTACAATGTTGGGAGAATAGGTTGGAACAACCTAGAAAGATTTTGTGAATTATACATGAAAGACTTTCACATACTCAGACATACTGTGCGAAGCCTGTTGTGCTAGCCGTGTGGATTGTGGATGCGATTGAGATTTCATAGTCAAGGATACCAATTTCCTACATTTCTCATGACGATTTCCTTCACTTTCCTTTTAGCTTGACACTGTGCCTCATCCTCACTCAATGTCTGAGCTAATTCCTAGTATATTTTGCATTCTGTGAAAGTCCTAAGTCAAATAACTTAAACTCCAATTGTACCCGTATTTCAGGCCCACTAAGTTAATGCAGTACTACCGTTCACAGACATAAGCAGGACATGCTAGCCTTGAACAAGACTTCATCAAGCTAATGTCTGTAAAAATAAATCTTACCTTGTCAGAAAGTGTTTGGCCTAGCTGCTAAAAGTTACTTCAGCATTGTTAGCTGCGCATGCTAACTATGCTAAACTTGCTAAACATGCTGAACTTGATTCTGTCCTTTGCCCTTATGAACTTTTTATAAATTCAGTTTTACATTGTTATAAATAAATGATTGATCTCTTAAGAGTGGGAAATGAAGAACACTAGAATCTTCTGAAGAAAAAGAGAAAAACAAAACTAAGATATCCTCTTCCCAGGAAAGATAAGACTTGATGATGTCAAGGAAACTACATTCCACAGTGTTCACTGAAATCTTCCAGATGGCCCAGCTATCACGACTGATTTCTGAAAAGGTGTTTTAGCTCACAGATTCAAGTTCGAACCCCATACCCTGGGTTTTCAAAGACAGAACTGGAACTTTAGCAATATCTAAGAGTCTTGTTTCTGTCATAGGTGTGGTGAAAAAAACACCTTCCATTTGAATGAGGTATTTCTCAACAGTTTAATGAAATGCTGCAAACCTCTTTTTAACCTTCAATGGTTAGCATTGAAGGTTTAGACAGCCTTATGTCAGAGGTTCAAACTTTTTTCAATCTCTTCAGCTAATAATCAGATTTTCAAGTACCGTGACATTGACAGAACCTTTCAAATGACAGTTCAACAGGACTTAGAGCAAGAAAAATAAGGTCATGTATTATGGACTTCGTGTTTTTTAAGGACAAGGCTGGACTATGCAGCCTGTTTTTAATCTGAAGTTGAAAGTTACAAGTTCCAGGTCGTAAAAATGAACAAAGCCATCTGTGTGAGGTTTTATTTCCCAGCTGGAAAATTGGAGGTTTCTCAGCAGCTTACACCTTCAAATCCTATATGGTCCATATTTGCCTTATAAAGACCGCTCTGAGTAACATTAAAGTCAGCCCGGTTCCCACCAGCGGTACTCGTGCCATAATTGCCAGGCTATAACCTCGCATTTTTAGCACACCCAGTTAACACATTCAAATAAAACCAACAAAGCATACGGCCTCATCCTTTCCAAACACAATGAGATCCAAAGCAAAGTTGAAGGACGACAAAGCAAGCTTCAATCTTCAGATCAAATGTGTGAGTGTGGAGCAGATGCTTGATCTTCAACTGCTTGGAGAGATGTGCTAAAATAGTATTCGACAGAGGCTGCGGGATAAGGTCACCTTTAAAAACCTAAAAGGGAACAAGCCAAAGCTACAGAGGTAAGACTGACTGGAGCCCCCTGGATTCATGACTTCAAAGAGTCAGCTTGTATTTATAGGGTGCCACTTTATGCTCACACGTTTGATGGATATGGTAAAGCTCAGCTTACAATAAAAGCTAAATGTATTGAGATATTTTTGTTACACAAACTTGTGTTATTTTACACTGATTTTGATTTATACTATTGTTAGTAAGTGACTCAAAGCTAATACAATGCCATTTTAGTCGTCTTTTCTCTTTACCAGCATTCCTCAGCAGCCAGTTATTAGTACATGGCTGCTTTGTTCTGGGTAGGAATTGTACAGTTGTTTAAAGATATATATGCATTTTTTCTCATGTGCATGTATGTGTGTATGTGTGTATGTGTGTGTGTGTGTGTGTGTGTGTGTGAGAGAGAGAGAGAGAGGGTGTTAGAGGAAACAACCTCAGTATGAGCGATGATCATGAGCTGTGGAGCGGTTAACTCTGTGACACATTACCTGTGGATTTAAAACAAACCGCCTCATTAAAGACATTTAATTTGGAATTTAAAGGCAAAACCCTGATGACAGAAGCTATATGATGTACTTATAAATTCTATGTCAAAAATGGGTAATATCATGCATTGTGTAGCAGGAAAGAACTTATTGTTGTGATTGAAAGGCTCCTCTGTACTTCATCCAAAATGCCGAAATCATCTCTCATTGACGTAATCACGTGACAAAAATAGCGTAATCTTGTTCACATCCAGTTCTGTGCGATTTGTCAGAAACCCGTAGCCGTCTTTTATGCAGAAATGCTCTCGGACAGCAGTTTTGACTTTTTTGCTTTGATATTTCTTTGGACATGCATCCGAAGAAAATAGAAAACTGGATCAGTTCCGTTCTTCCTCTGCATGAATGGTCCAACAAAAACATTTTGAAATCACAGGAGTTTGAAACCTCGATGTACAGTAATTGATATATATCTAACATGTGCTAGCATGTTTATAACAAAAAAGACCAATGGATATTAGTTTATAGTATTTAATGTCACTTTGATTGTCACAAAAATAAATACTACAGAATGTAGTGTTAAAACGTTTGGTGTTTGTCTCCTATTGTAGTACTCAAATATGGACAAATGCATTTGAAGAAATATGCCACAATTTTACTTATTTAAAAATAAATATCTACTTCCAAAAATCAATATATAAAATATCTGATAGAATATTCAATACATAAAATATTCACTGAACTCTGACCCACCACTGCATAGCATTCTGGGAGATGTAGGCAAAGAAAAGGCTTTGGCTGCCCAAACTCTCACAGTGAGCCAAGCTAGGTTGGTGGCATCGACTAACTCACTCTCTCTCTGGTTACCTAGCAACAACCTGTTGAGTAACGTGAGCAGCAGCCATTAAGTTAACTGCTTAAATAAAAAAATATATTGCGGAGTGATACTTGTGGAAAAGATCACACTGTCTGGCACTATTTGAGATGTTTAACACACACAAAAAAAAATCTGAAACACTTGTAGTGTGATACGCTTCTCAGCCATATCGTCCAGCCCTATGGATCAGTGTCTCTCCAAATAAGTAAGATTCCCTCCTAATGTCAAGAGTGTCCCGTCTTTCCCTGCGTCTGCTGCTCTCCTCGTAAGCCCCCAGAGCCTCGTGTCTACAGCCTCCTTGATCTGTTAAGAGGGCCACTCCGGCTGAGAGTGTTAAGACTCGGAGCTCTGTTTCTCCTTATTACCAGTCGCAGCCTCCCTCTGGCAAAACAACACAAGGAACAGGGTGGAGACACCCGAGGAGGGAGAGGCTGCAGGTCTAAATTAATCCCACATGTTCCCCAGGAGGAGACTCTGCAGACGGCCAGGACTCTCGCTCGGCCAGTGGGAGGGTGGCGGAGCTCAGTGAAACTCTGAGAGCTCTTTGGTGCACTTTCCCGCACTTTTCGCCCACACACTGCTGCGCTCTCAACCCACATGGATCTATTTAGCTCAACTATGGCATCACAAGGCACAATTTATTTGTTTGGCAAGCGCCGGAGATCCAGAAATTCACTGCTCTGCGACGACTGAAATGGGTTTAAGCTGACTTTGAACAAGAACGACAACCAGAACCCGCAGTGACAAAGGAAATCAGCGTTAACCCCCCCCACCCCCCCAAAAAAAAGGCTTTTGATCAGGAACCCAGCTTCCACACCTCCACCATGTTTTTTCCAAGACGTGTTAAATTTCCTCAAAACACAATTCGCAGCTTGGAATAAAGAAAAGCTAATTACAAAAAAAAAGCTCAATTAAATGTGCTGGAAAAATATCAAGCTCAGGCCATTAAGCACATAAATTACAGTCTTAATCACCCGCTGCTTCAGATTAGGATGTTCTTGATTTGATTCATTTTTGAACAAATCGTGATAATCACCAAACAATGATCTCACCCTGTTCTCATTTTGAAAACGCTCATCACGCCGAGCAAAAAAAAAAAAAAAACTAAAAAAAACATCAGCCACCAACCCGGCCTCGCTTGCTGCTGATCGCATGTAATCGTAATTGAAACAAATCGGTGTTATAAGCCACTAAATGTGCCCAGAGCGTCTAAAGAATCATGCAACATGTGTGTTCAGCGCAGGGCGCTGTCAGAGGCCTGGCTAAGGGACGCAGAGTCAGAGCGCCGTGGACGAGGATCAATCAGCATTATCTTAACCTGGTTGTCGACTGGTGACAGGCAGACTGAGAAGGAATGAGATTAAAAGAGCTGCCCTTCTATTCTCCAGGATCTGTTTGACTCAATAACCCTGGATGGTCACACACTGTTTTCACTGCATGAATGCTCTGCCAGCATGTCAAGTCAAGTTTATTTGTGCAGCCCGTTTATGAAACAGGACAATTCAAAGTGCTTTACAAGATAAAGACGTAACACAATAAGCAATGAAAGGCCTCTGAAAGGTTGATACGGCAACAGCAGATCTTTAATGTATTTTTTGTGCTAAGCTGTTCAGTGATTTATAAACTAACATCAGTATTTTAAAGTCTGTTCTGAGCTGCAGGATATCAGTGTAGAGTCACATGAACAGGTTTGTCTCAATGACAAGTGATTTCTGATGATTTATATTCCAATATGTCACATTTATCTTATTAATCAATGACCATTATTGCATAATAACCATGGATTGCTCTGACAGGTCATCCCTGAGTTACAATGACATGTAAAACTCAGCAAACCATTGCTATGACTTCTTTACCATGACTTTTACCCAGATCATTCACCGACTGACTGCTATAGGCCTGATGAGTGAGTGAGGATAGTACTTTGTACTTGGCTCTATCAAATCTACTTAATAAAAGAAAAGACAACATGTTGGGAGTTGGTTACTGGCCAATATAATATCCTATTGCAGCTGTGAAACAAGGTACTGAGGACTAAAAGTAGAGCATGTTGAAGTAAACGTGCAGGATATAATCAAACAGAAGTTTAGAGGAATTTCTATCTTCCTTAATATCGTTTGTTACTACTTGTGTGAGTATATGAATCCAAAAGTCAATGACTTGATTCATCTGTGATCATTTAAAAGAGAAATGATATTTTCATAGCAAAGTCATCCTTGAACTTTTTGTCTGTTATGACATCAAGCTTCAGGGTATATGATATTTTACCATGTATGGGAAACCAACACACACACAAAAACATAATTGTGAAGCAGGAAGACAATTATGGTGGCAATGATCTGAAATTGTGTTTGTAGTTTGCCACAAACAATGTGGGGATGTATGAAGATTCACTAGTCAGACTAAAACCAATTTTTCTGACTAACATCACCCTGGTCACACTGAGTCCCTCTGAAACATGGTAGTTAAAGAATCATTCTGTGGGGATGCTGCCAGAAAGAGGAGAGCTTGTCAGATGAAAAGATAATAGTACAGGACAGTCCTGAATTAAAATCTGTCAAGAGGTTGCAAAAGACTAAAGGCTGGGTCAGAAGGTCATCTTCCAGCTGGAGGATGACCCTAAACATGCAGTCTGATCGTCTAAGGATGTGTGGGAAGACTTGAGAAGTGATGCTCACACACTCCATCCAATCTATCCAAGCTTGATACTATTTCACAGATCAATGATCTAGTTCGAATACCGAGGAGGTAACGCCATCATTGCAATCAACTGTTAGAGTAGAGACATTTAATCACAAAGGACAATGAGTCTAGATAATCATATAACCACTGCAGTAAAGTGACCAGACATTTCAGTCTGTAGGTCAGGGTTAGGGTTAGGGTGATGTGGCCACATAGAAATCCCCTCCCACCACCAGTCTTCAAAGTACTCTGAAGTTTGTGATTGCAGTGGGACAAAAACACAACGTTTTAGGGGGTGTGAATACTTTTGCAAGGCAGTGTATATCACTATGTAGCTGCAGCAGCGAAGTAAAGCTGCAGAAGCAGAGACATCGGTCAACTTCACTAAAATTACAGGGCGGAAATGTGCCTTGTGGTGAGCCACACAACCCACAATTAGAGAGAAAATGAACAATAAACCGCTAAAGACTGAAGATCTACCATTAACTGCCATTAGAAGTGCAATGTTAAACAACAAGCCTTCAGACTACAGTTACACTGTCTTTCTTTTGAGAATGAAGACCTATTTGTTTTGTTATCGCAGCACAGTCCCACCAGTGACACAGTGCTGCAGCGCTGCTGTCAACCTCCGGGCCCCTCACTCCAGGCTGCTGACGAACGAGAACCTGCAGAGGATATTACATCCTTATCTAATCTGTCAAAGCTAGCCCCCTCTGCTACAACCTGCTGCTGCTCTTATCTACAGTTAATAAGCTACATGAGCTATCTCAGCAAATCTGTGAACTGCAATGCATGGGTATTATGAATGATCCAAAAGGGACCTTTTGGCTCTGGTGCACTTGTATGCACCAGGGTTACAAACGTATTGTCCAAAATTGAATCTCGGATAAAAAAAATGAGAGCAGGATTGCCACAAATCTTCCACAACCAAGAGACTGAAACCCTAATGTGTGCATGTGGCTCTAACAATGTTTTGGGGAATACCTTTTACACCTGATATGTGGGGACAGGGGGAAGTTGAATCATGTTCTAGAACTCTCATGGTAAAGTTTAGATTCTGCAGCATTTGCAAGTAGTTCAAACCGCATGTTTGACCCTGGTGAGGCCCAGGCCATGAAGTTGAAGCAACGACAACGATTGCCTTAAAAACTTGACGTGATGAATCTGGTTGTATTTCTGCTTGCCTTCCGTACATACCTTCGTAAAATGAGCAGATGCTGTGTTCTGCCTATACCAGCGTAAATATTTGAGTGACATGTATGTATAGTGGCACTGCAACCGGTGGGACTGGGATCGTTACCATCGGTAAATCCACTGGAAATCTATCCCATGGTTTCCTGTGCGCCTCAAATGTTGCCTACCTTTTGAAGGAGGAATTTATGCAACCACACTAATAAAGAATAAATATGAGAAATACAAATAGACACATCAGAAGTAACTGACCACTTGTGAAGTCATCAGAGAAATGTGCATTACTACAAGACAAATTTGATCTGGACTACATAATAAAATAGCAAAGCTAATAGAGGCACTCATCATGACATGTTCTATGCTATATCAAAGAGTTTGGTTGATTTTACAGTGAAGACTGGGCAGTCGCTCTAATTATTCCTGGGCGTTGGCATTACATCCGGAGGCTGAGTTTCACTGGCATCCCTACATGACAAATCCTCCTGTTAGAGTCGACTGTTAATTGCCTTTGCTATGGGAAATGCTTCAGTCTTGTCACAACTTCAGTCTCAGCAGCGCACAGTGACAGTCGCACATTTAAATAAACAAAATAAACTCAAATCAGCGCCCCCGTCATGTGAGCAGTATTTAAAGCAGGCTGAGACGCTCTGACTCCCACCATGCTGGGATTAAAACAGGATTAGCTAACGCGACAATTCATTTAACTGCAGACAAAACGCAAAGAAACAACGTCCCACAGGACGGACACCACAGCTAAGGACCGGAGCAGCAATAATTACAAAGCTTGTACTCCTTTGGCAAAAAAATAAAGACGACACAGGCAGATTAGGATCAATAAACAACAAAAACAAAATGCATTACATTTTCAACTATTGTCCCCCTCCAAAACAATCTGCACTCTGTAGCCAAAGGAGACACTTTGAATTGAAAAGGGGGAACCGGGGCCTCATGTGGTGAATGAAAATGACGCTTTGACGGCAGCTCCACATCTCAGCACTGTTCTGCTCTCACTTAACCAACATGCCAGGAAATACCTTTCAAAAATCTCTACAACAAGCCCCCGAGATTGGAGGACAAAACGCGAAACAACAGGCCGAGATGGATGTGAATGACGTCTGGTTCGCTGGCTCTGCAGTGAAAAGGAGGAAACAGCTGCGGAAGGTGAAGATTAGATTCCTGACGGACGGGGCCTGTTCTCGCGTGCAGCTCGGCTCTGCTCCTCTCAGGCCGGTGGCTCTATGTCGGCTCCAGGCTGCTGCCACCGCCGACAACCTCCCTCATAACTCACCTCTGCACAGCACCAAAAGCAAAAAAAAAAAGAAAAAAGCGCTGAACACTAGCCCTGTCCAGATGATCTACTGATTGTTTCCACACACCGCCTTGTGGACTTTAAAATGTGTAGTGTGAGGCTTGGCAGCACAGGCCAAGCTGGCAGGTTGGTTTCCTGGATAATTTATCCATGTGACATATGGTTTAAAGGCAGTGATTAAGTCTTTGTGAGGAATCGCTAAAAGGTTTTGAGGGGGGGGGAAAAAAAGCTTATTTACTGCAAGAATGGTCATTTGGAGCGAATTTAGACACAGAGACTTTGAATGTCTGCATAAGGTGGCGATGAGGTTGAAATCATAGTCTTTGAAATCATAGATCCAGCAGTGCTAATGTGCAAGGACTAGCTCTCATTCTATGTTTACCATTTGACACCAATTAGCCAGCTGGCAACACTGGGATTCAATCTACTATGCAGTGCCTTCCCATGTAACAACTACAAGCCTGTATGTATTTTATCTGTTATTTTTGTAACAAAGTAGAGCACAGTACTGAAGAAGATTACATATGTTCATTTTTTTCCTTTTACAAATGAATAAAAAATTAAGCAAGTCTTTGTTTTTTTTGGTTTAGCTTAACACACCATCCGTATGGTGGGAGATGACGTGATTCCAGGTGGGTCAAATGTACATTTTATTTATTTATTTTTTTTCAGAAATGAAAAAATTTCTAAGTTATTTGTTTGTTTAGGTTAACACACGATCCGCCTGGTGAGACATTGTGGTTGCAGCGTCATGCTGTGTGGACGCTGCAATTCACTGCTTTGTGAAGGACAATCACATCCAGTCCAAGTAATTATGTCCACGTTTGTGGTGGAAAAAGTCCTCGGGATACAAATACTTAAGCAAGGTGTTGTTCTTAACCAAAAAGTATAGGCTTGCGTGTCTCGGTGTCCTCCATGTATCCGTCCATGTATTCATCCATGTGTACATGACGGACTAGTGTGTCTGAAATGTGGTCATGTGATGTGCCACGCTCCCGGTTTTACCCTGGACTCGTGCTATTTTGGCTCAGAGATTTTAGATAAAGGCATGCCGATCTCAAGCTCGCACTGTAATTGCGGAGCTTTCTGCTCCTGCAGGAGACGAGGCCTGACTGGGTTCACTGTAATGGCCGCCGTGTGACATAATGGAACCCTCCTGGTTGTTTGCTGCTAGAAGAACGGGGTCTTTTTCTTTTTTTTTTACCAGGAGATGAAAGAACAAACTAGTGGTGGTCTTAATCCTGACCCTGGAACCATCTGCTCCAGGAAGCATCTTTAAAACGCCGAACCCAACCAGACAAAGAATAATGATCCTATGAGGAGCAAATGCTTGCTAGCCAGTGTGCCTCCTATGGGCGATTAAACGAAGGATGCATTCATTTTTTATAAAGACTTGTACAACAAACCATTTGTTTATGCAAAGTCACAGCGCATGTTTTTTTTTTTAAAGACACAGTCCCACCGGGAAGCAAAGCATGAAAACAACATATGCTTCCTTCAGCCTCGTCCGCTGAACTGAGTGTGAGAGAGCACAGTAAGCACTCGGGGAGCAGCAGAGGCTTTTCTGGGTTTTACGTTTTCGGTGACTGTCTTGGTGGGACGAATCCTGAACATGTTGCGTTTCAGCTTCCCTGGTGCCATGAATCCCAAAGAGCAGGTTCACTTCTTCTGAATACAGATGTACCATATAGAAGCTGAGACATTTCCAGAATCCCTTTAGGCTACGCAGCAGATGTAGAGTAGAGCAGGACGTGGATTTCATTGATAAACTGACGGGTTTTCTCTGCATGCAGAAATGTATAGGAGTGAGATAATTCAGACTGATGGCTTCACTTGCTTAGCGTACCACTCACATCGCCGTCCCTGTGTGACCCACAGTCACAATGTAAAAGGAATTTCAAATTTAGTTTGACCCCAGTTATAGTTTATAATCTGGGTGATATGGGTGGTAGACCAGGGTGTTCTTCCGTTAAGGGGTGGAACTTAATTAACTTGTTTTTTTTTTTGTTCCACCAAGTTTTCTACAACTTATTTGCATCACCAGTCCATAGAAATTTGACTCGGTTCTCCCCATGTGTTCTGCACAGTGCTTGAAAATATATATTGGTGGGAGTTGATGACACCTGGCTAGCTATGGTGCTAAGCTAAATGCTTATTTTAAGGAATTTGGAATCTTCATGATCTCAAGATCAAATTCTAAAAAAATATTATCTTGAACTAGAATATTTACACTAAACATTGATAATTCAAAACAGTTTGAGATTGACGACATCTACATTTTAAAAATACAGGAAAAAAAATACAAAAATCCCAAAATATGAACTTGTCAATCTCAGAAAAAAGTTAACTGAGTACTGATTATTTGAAACACACTTTTGAAAATTGATTCTAATTGCACCTTTCTTTTATCTACAACAAATCTATCTTTTTTCTTTCTATCTACCATAACTCTTTGAAGAATTTGAATTAATAAGAGTTTCAACACCATTTAATTTTCCTTTGACATCAATAAAGTATTCTGAATTTAACTGAATTTGAATTGAATTCCCTTCACTGTGGCTAACACTCTTGTTAACACTCTAGCAATAATGCCTCTAATATAAACAGGATATATTGAATATTGCAGCAGTTCAAGCTTACGTTATTATCTCAATATAAAGCATATTGCTCCAGATGTGGCCACTATAGTGAATCGTAGCTACAACAGTCCTGGTACAGGGTCAGCGGTCCCTATGACTGCTGAAGTTAATATGTAATCCACATATTGTTATTGAGACATAAGTCCATCGAAACACATTTGAATTGAATAACACATTACAGCACTATTTGTGCCACTGGTTTAACGATACACGTTAGAAGTGCTAACAAGTAGCTAACGGTGGATTCACAGTTCAGTATTTGTGTTTTTCTTTTTCTTCTGTGGAACAAAACGTCAAATTATTTGTCTAAAACATGTCTGCGGATTTTTCTGTGGACCATATTTAAAATATTGGAAAGAAAATGCAGCTTGGGAAGCTAAAACAACTCGGCGCTATGCTACTTGACATGCTACTGGCTGGCATTTGCAAACGCAGCCAATCCAGGAGCGTCTGTCATTTTCCTTGACACTAAATTTCTGAAACCCCAAGAGCGAAAATTAGCAAGACTATCTATTTTAGCTTCTGCGGTAGTGCTAAGACAGTTTCCACTGTGTGTATTAATGTATATTAAGGTATATTTGGTGCTTGACCTACGGAAACAGGAAGTTATAAGCTAAAAAATTGAGGGGGGCATCTCAAGTATTTGTGGACGTTAGTTATTTGCAGGTGGTTGCTAGCTAACCCTCGCTAACACAGCCAGAACTTTCCTTATCTTGTACATGAATAGCAGCCATGTTAACATTCCAACTTTTTCCAATCGGAACTCCCACTTCATTGGCCGTTTCTAGTTGTGAAAATGTATTTTTTTTTAACTCAAAGAGAACGAGGGACGGGCCATCTTACCTAAGGCCGCATTCGCGTCAGGATCGCCCCTGCGGATCCCAACATTGACCAAAAACCTCAACTCCTAGGAGGACGCTGTAACTTAAACAAATGCAGATGTCCGCTTAACCCCCTGCACTGACTGGAGTAATACGAAGTTACAGGAAAAGAGCTTTTCGCATGTGTCATGGGACGTTTCCCTGGAAAACATCCTATAGCTCCATAATCTCTCTAGAGATGCACTGATATAAAGGCACTAAAGCTGCTTCTCGGATCACGGCTGCAGATCTGCTGCTGACCGACCGTCAGCCGGTGAAGATGTTCTCTCCCCTATCGCCACTTTCTCTCCCACCTCAGCGGCTCCATCCAGCCACTCGAACTTGCAGCCACAATGGTCCCAGGGACGCACACAGTTTTTGGGGTTGGAGGGGGGTGAGAAAAAAAAAATCTAGACATGCACAGATCGAGTGAAAAATAAAAAAAAGAAAAAAGGAGCGGTGCAAACTTACGTGAAGACGAAAAATAAAGTGGTCGATCCCACCAGGAGCGTGGCAGCAGTGGACACCGGGATGTATTTGGTGGGTTTAAATCTCTTTCCAGCGCTGTTGGGCATTCTGTATTCTCCACATTCCTCAATTATTTATTCCGGTCGGAGGCGCATGTAGAAAAAAAAAAAGAGAGAGAAAGCGTCCAGCGTGCAGCGGGGTGTGTGTATATGCGGGGTGCGGGGGGGGGGGAGACCTTTCTGTGTCTCTGCTCCGTGGCTGAAGCCGCATAAGGTCCAAGACGTTAACAGGCAGCAATACGCGGAGCTCTGCGAGAGCCTGGAAATCCCACCCATTCCAATCCAGCCCACTGCTGAGGTCACCGAGCCGCTCGCAAAGGAGGAGCTTCGCTTGGAAAAACTGAAAGCGTCAGAACATGTTTGGAGAAATTATTTCATTGCGTTTGTACACATTTTTTTTTTTCTCCACCCAGGTCGAAGCTAGTATAATACCGTCTGCTTTTACAGGCAACTATAACCGCCTCCCTCCCACAATTCAATTTATATTGAAATTATTTTTCCAGCAAATTGATTAAAATCTGTTATTTAGCTCAGATCCGTTATTTGGTCTGTCCACTAAGACTGTGCCATCTTGATGTTGCTTTTTTCCCCCGGCCCCATTTTGCAGTTTGACAAACTTTCAATGTTGTCCTCCACGCTTAAATTTTGAGCGTAAGCACCATTTGTAACCAGGGGAGACGCCGGGAGGCGTGGTCTGAGCACATCATTACCAACCATGCACCAATCGGGAAATTATTAGGATAAATCTGGGATCGGAAATATCAAGTTAATATAACTGTTGGTCACTTTTTGACAACATTTTATTAAACCCCTATTCAAGTTTCCACAAAATATCATAGAATTCCACCAACATTAATAAAAAGGTAATAAAGCAAGAAAACAAAAGATAAATGTTTATTATGTAAGAATTTTTTCCAGCAAAAAAGTTAAAAATTTGCTTGACAAAACTTAGATAAGTTTAAGAATTTTTTTTTAATTTCTCAAAATTTTTCATCAAAAGCAATATTTTTTTAATTCTGAGTTTAGTCAGACACATTTTTTGACTTCTCAAACTTAGAAATGTATTTTGTCAAATACTTTTTCTTAAAAGCTTGAGTATTTTTGAGAACATTTTTAGACTTTTCAAACTAAAATTTTATTTGTCAAAAATTATTTTTAAAAGATTTCAGTTTTCTTTTACAAACTTTACTTTTTGAACAAAATATTTTTTTCTAATAAATTTGTCTGTTTTTAGCAGATTTTTTTTTGCTATTTTACACTTTTCTTTCTTCAAACATTTCTGAGTTTTGTCGAGAAGATATTGTACTTTTAAAACTGAAAATTTATTTGTCAAAGAAATATTTTTTCACAAGCAAATTTTTGACTTCTCAAACTGAAATTCTTCTTTTAGAAGAATATATTTTTTACTAATAGAATTTTGTCGAGCAAATTTTCAACTTCTAAAACATAAAAATTTTTGGGCTCAAAACAATGTTTTTCCAAAGAATAAATTTTTAAGTTTTAGTAATCAAAAACCTCAAAACGTTTTGTAAAAAAAAAAAAAAAAAACTTCATTTTTGTTAGTTGCCACTTGAAGTACAGTAAACCACCGTCGAAGAAGCTCGTATATTTGTTCCAGAGTAAAGTCTTAAACAAGTACAAGAGCGCCCTCTTGTGACAAGGAATAAAATACCGGAAATTAAACCTTTATGACTCACACGGGCCACCGTATTATTTGAAGGCGCCGCTTTGATTAGCTTGTGTTCATGTTCACCGACTTTCTCAGTTGACTAAATCCGTCCATATCATATCTTTCGCACAGCGGCTGTTTTTGTCTACATCGCGAGAGTTGAAATTAACAGCTAACGGACTTCCGGCTAAAGTAACCAGAGGATAAACAGCGTCGTATTGTATTTACAGCAGACCCGTGAAGTCCAGCTAATTAGCCCACATTATTCGGCCTGTTCGGCGGCGGCATGTCGTACCGTAAAACTTTAAAACTGATTTGCGGCGTCGCTGGAGGCTCTGCCGCCGTCGTGTTCGCGGCTGCTGCCGCCGAATCCCGCGGATACTTCGGGGAGCACCGCGGTCAGGGAGCGAGCCGGTGGTCGGGATTTGCCGTCCTGCATGCGGCGCAGCCCGCTCGGACCCCTGTAAACCACACACCAGTCGCGACCGGACCTGGCTGGGACTTCAACTGGGACAAGTAGGTTCTTTTACTCCGTCAGGACAGTCTGGTGCGCCTAATTAGACATGGACAGTTCCGCTGTGATATTTACACTAACATGGCAAACGTATGTTTTCTTTAAAACTGCAAAGTTGATTAATTGCAAACGAAACACCTAAGAAATTTTGTACTAATTTCCTAGTTAATATGTTTACTGATCTGTTCATCCCTTTTGCGAGTAATAATGCATAAATTCAACAGGTTTAAGAACGTGTGTTACTTGTTGCTTACCAGCTGTAGTTTTAAAGCACTCGCCATAATAAAGTGGTCAGTTTTAACATCTTGTTTATTTTCCAACCTGAATTATTTATTGTTAGTTTAGTTTAACAGGCTTTTTTTTCAGCCAGCTGACCTGCAGTGTGCTGAAATATGTGGGGTGGACATCTACTCTGATAGATGCCAAACTCCACGCCCTGGGGGCCAAATCCGGCCTGCAATAGCTTTTTATGTGACCCTCTGCACGGCTACATAAATAGTTTAGCAATTAAATCAAAGCAGTTTTTATCTGTACACTGTCAAATTTTAAAATGTATAAGAAGATACAGATACTAAAACGAGCTGGTCCAAGCACAGAGCCCTGTGGTACTCCACAAGTAACCCTGGAGTGTTGAGATGATTTACCGTTCACATGAACAATCTGGAATCTAACAGGCACCAGCCTGGTGCTGCTCCTTTAATATCTACATGTTCAATATTAACATGTTTATACCTGAGCTTTAAAAGGCTGGTAATAATGAGAGCCTAGATGAGTGATATTGGAAATTGTCAAATGCCAGACAGGGCATTTGTGATGTTATTTATCTTTAAAACTGTAGTGTAATTCTTTTAACAGGTGGTGATGTGAAATGAATTATGAGACGACCTCATTGATGCCAACTGTTGAGTTTCAGTTGTCTCAATGAAAGACCTGATTAAGGAGCAAAACTAAACTGAAAAACAAGTTTAGGAGTAGCGGTGTAGAAAAACCTCAGTGTTAAGAAGCAATGTGTTTTTCTCTAACCTTAGTTCTAGAGTGAGGATTACGAACCTTTTGTGTGTGGTTGAAATGTCTCGTGTGTTTAGTGGCAGCCGTCTTGGGAGAGGCCTGCCTCAAACCTGGCTCTTTGGACAGAGCAGTGGTAAGAGCCAGAGTTTGATTGGCTAAAGCTTAAAGTAGTTAAAAGAAATAAAGTTCTAGATTTTGCATACATTAAATGTATACAAAATATTTAGGACAGGGAGACTGGAATTGAGAAACACTGTCTTAGGGGAAGATTTACCAATCTTAGAACAAAAGCAGTTCAGAACTTGCTGAACCTGCCTTACCGTTAACGCCACCTATTGATCTCCCTAATAACTTTAAAGAGAATCGGGAAAATGATCCTTATTTGAAACGTCTCTTTAACAAAGCACACAAAGAGGGTGAAAAAGAAAGTACCGTCGAGTTAAAAAGTTTAGCTACCGTCGAGTTAAAAAGGATAAACTTTTGTATCTAGCAGACGTTGATGAAACAAGATTTGTTGTGCCAGAAGAATACTGTTCAGTAATCTTGCGTTTTTATTGGCCAGGATTATATAAGGATGATGTTGAATAATGTAAAACATGCCATGACTGTCATTTAGTAGTCACTAAAGTTTCAGACCGTGCCCAGTTGCAGACGATATCATAGGTCCTTTACCTAAGGGCAGTAATGGCCATAAATATGGATTAGTCACTCATGCAGCCAGATATCCAAATGTTTATCCATTACGTCCTCTGCAGGTCAAATATATTAGTTGTGTTTAGTATAACAGACAAGATAAAGTAAGGACAACTTGGCAAGAGCTTCACAGGGAAGCTTTGGATGGGATTTTCTTACTACTTCCTCTAATGAAACAAGTTGGTCTGGTGAGATGTGTGTGGTGTGTGTGTGTGTGTGTGTGTGTGTGTGTGTGTGTGTGTGTGTGTGTGTGTGTGTGTGTGTGTGTGTGTGTGTGTGTGTGTGTGTGTGTGTGTGTGTGTGTGTGTGTGTGTGTGTGTGTGTGTGGTGTGTGCTTTCAAAACGTCCTGCTTATATGCCTCGGTTCCAAAGAGGAGGCATATATAAGCTCGACATGTCTTAAATATTTGTCAAAACACCGTATCTGTTTAAACTCTGTCACCTGTGTTCTTCAAACGCAAACAAGGTAGCAGTGCATCATTCTGTATGTATTAGTTTATCAATCTGTAACTTTTTGTCATGTCAGATGGACACTTCTGGAGAACTTCTAGTCATGATCACAAGAATTGGGTTAGACGTGTTTGTTAATCCACGAGATGGATTGTCAGTGACATGTAAGTCAATTTAAAGGGCGACAGTTTAAGTCCAGTTTAGTGTAGGGATTTGTCAGGCCATATTAAGAGATTCTCCTCATGATCTTCGACGATTGTTGGATCAGTGGTGTTTTCTTGTCCTTTACACTAAGCTCCCCCTAATCTCAAAATCACCTCTTTGTCAGGAGAGACCCGTCTGTGCTGTCCAACGGGAGGAAGAGGGAGAGTGTAACGGAAGACCCCAGCTCTGAGCAGGACAACAGCAAGCCCAAAGCAACGCGCCACATTCTCCTCATTAGGCATTCCCAGTATAACCTGAGTGGAAACGGTGACACGGAGAGGGTCCTCACCCCTCTAGGTCTTAACAGTCACCTAACGTCTTGATTTAGCGTGCTGCAGTTTGTTCATTTCTCCGGCCGACCTCACGTCTCCCTTCCTTTTTCTCAGGCCGTGAGCAGGCCGAGTTGACGGGTCAGAGGTTGGCAGCGTTGGGTTTAAAATATGACGTTCTGATCCACTCCAGCATGACCAGGGCAACCGAGACTGCACACATCATCAGCAAATACATCCCAGGTAGTTCAGAGATCCACCAGACCACAGAAGCTTCACGCCGTCATTGGTTGACAGATTGTAATGCAAATGCTATGCAGTTTACTTGGTTTGTTTTTTTGTTTCCTTATCCAAATGCAGGTGTGGATCTGGTGAGCTGTGATCTGCTGAGAGAGGGCGCTCCTGTTGAACCAGTTCCTCCAGTCACCCACTGGAAGCCTGACGCTGTGGTGAGTGAAAACTCTCGAACTTTGGCCGTAGAATCGACCGTCAGCTCAATGTTGCTGTTTTCTTTTGTTAAATTCACTCTGTGCTGCCTGTTTGTGAGCAGATGTCACTTGTTTAGGCTTCTAGCGATTTATCGGTGCACTGCTGCAGGGAAGGGGCGGGAAAAGAGTTGACTTCCAAAGGCCTGATGTTGGATAAGAGATGATCCACTGATTGGTGTTGGTGGATTTAAAATGCACTCATACTTCCAGGAGCTTTCATATTTTGTCACTTTGCACTGTGAGTTAATGCTTTGCAGAACACTGCCAGTACTTGACATTCCCAGTAGTTGCTTACTCTTTGCAACGCAGCTCATAGTCAGTTGGATTAAATAAAGTCTGAACGTCAGATCATTTTCATAGCCTTGTCACAAATACGGTTGGGTTCATGATTGGACTTCGTCACTCCTCCCTGTGCTTTGATCTGACTTTGGCTGTTTTATTGCTTTAACTATTTCAAAGTCAGGTTTTCTTCCAGAATCGTCCCAAATTCTGCCTGATTCATCTTCTGATCAACTGAGCAAGTGATGTGCATGTAGCCCCTAAAAGTGCTAGTTTGGTCTCATGCCACCACTACACCTTCTTCCACATTGTGCCGGGTTCGTTTGAAACGGCAAACAAGACTTCCGTTAGCTTTCCTTGTCGTAAAAGCAAGCTCATCATTTGTCCGTAAAGGTCAGATTTGTAGAGCGCTCGTTAACGGATTCTCCTACTTGAACTGTGGATCTCTGATCTGTGCCGTTTGACTCACCACTTTACCCAGATAAGTGACTGTTGCCTTAGCGAACTCACACTTTGCCAGACTCGCAGTAAGTGGAGCCTGTGCCACACGTCCTCTAGAACTGCTGGAGGGCCCAGAACAAAGTGGCCAAAACCAAGTTAATAACACTGATCTAGAGGTAACGTTTCGTATCAGGCAAGCACCTGGATGGCAAGTGCTTACACATGTCACAGTTAGTAAGTACGCATTTCCTGCCTTTGACCTCAGTAGTAGACCCACAAAGTCGATGAGAAAACACTTAAACAGCTGGCATATCGGTGGATATGCCAGCAAGGTACCGGTTTAATTGCTTGGTCGGGTTTTCCAATCAATTGACAAATGTGACATGTTTTAATGTAGAGTGAAATGCTTTTCTTCAACATAGGTCAAAAAAATAGATTAGCCTTCCAGTTCTGAATACTTTGGTACACATATTTAAGTTAACCGTTTCTAATGTCTTGATTTTGAGAAATAACCTCAAAGAATCCTTAAAACAGCGGTTCTTAACCTGGGTTCAATCGAACCCCAGGGGTTCGGCGGAGCCTCTGCCGGGGAGGTAAAGACGCACTTGTGTAAAGTCGAGATGAAACGCCCTGCTTTGCCATTACTTGCTGCAGAGGATCACGCTACATTGCTTAGCCAATCAGAGCTGTGGAGGAGCACTGATTGGAGGAGCTCCACTCTCAGCATGGATTTGAACTTTTGTCTTTAATTACTTCAGCAGAGCTCACAGGTTTTACCAAATTCCATAGTCTAGATCTGTTCCTTAGTCGGGTTGCATCTTTTCAGGGTTGGTACTGCCTCTAGTGGCGTGGGGGTGGTTACACAGCTAATATAATTACATTACTAAATCAAAATACCGCAAAGTATTTTGTGTGCCGGGGTGGGGATGTTGGAATAAGAAGGGTTCGGTGAATGCGCATGTGCAACTGGGGGGTTCGGTACCTCAAAGAAGGTTAAGAACCACTGCTTTAAAGTAAATTTGACCACATTTTATTCCCTAGACACACAGTGAGTAGCTTCTATAGCCTTTTGTCTCTCAAAGGCTTTTTCAGGCAATGAATCTGACTTTGGAAGGAAACCTTTCATCCAGTCCTGGCAGTGTGCAGCAGCTGGCACCATGTAGTGATTTTGGCCCAGAAAGATGGGGTTCAGACTGAACCCTCTCATGTGACAAAAGCCGGCTCTCAACCTCTTTACCGTCCTCCAGCAGTACCACGAAGACGGAGCTCGTATTGAGGCAGCCTTCCGCCGCTACATCCACCGCGCTGACCCCAAGCAGAAAGAGGACAGCTATGAGATCATCGTGTGTCATGCCAATGTCATCCGTTATTTTGTCTGCAGGTTTGTGGCGGCGGTGGCTCAACTCAAACCACAGTTTAGTTTTGCAGCTTTTTGCTTGGCTAACCAATGTCCAACACACTACACTGCTGTTTTGTTGTTTTTTTTTTTCCCCACAAATTTTTTTTTCCATCAGTTGCATACATTTTCATGTTCTTCCACATGTGTAATCATTACTCAGAGAAAACGAGGGAAATTTTGTCACAGAACTATGGGGAAGCCATAACCTACCCAACTGCGTTTTGGCAACAGCCAATGAAAAATGGGCTGGGATGTGGCACCAGCTGGGAACCAACACTTGGAAAGCTATTTTTAACGATAATCATACTACATCCTTTACTGTAATGATACTAAATTATATTAATTATGCTACATTATTTAGTATTATGATTATGCTATATTAGATACTATAATTACACAGTTTACTACAACTATTCTACATTAATTATACTAAAATATCACATTTTAATGGTAGTAACATGCTAGTGACAGCCCACACACTTCAGGTAGCATTTAAGCTAATATTTTAGCTAATTTTTATATAACATTTAGACTTTACTGCATGGAGTATGTCACTGTTGGTCGACATGCTGGTGAGAACCCTCATGCTACTGGTAGCGCCAACATGCTACTCGCTCTACATGATAGTGGTAGTCCTCATGCTAACATTAGCCCTACAACCTAAATAAGCATTTTAGCAATTTTTTCCTATATTAGCTATGTTTAGCATACTGAATGGTATGCTAAACATACCATTCAGTATGCTTTTCCCTAGACACACAACATGGAAGGTGGGAGTCCATGTTGGTCAACATGCTATTGATACCCAATATGATATTTACTACCTTTTAGCTAACCTTAGCGTTGCTGCTAATTTTCACCATCAGAACCCTGGTTAGATGCGCACACTTTTGGCAGACCACATTTACATTTTTTCTGGTTTTCTAGTTATCTACTACATACTAGATGCCAAACAAAAGATTGTTTTAGAAACAAAAATGTATTGTAGATCACAGACCATGTTTCAGAGAATATGATATGTGTGGGATCCAGATTTATAAAGTTAAAGTGTCAAAGATTTATAAATATAGCTGATCTGGATTGATCAGCTATATTTATAAATATACATCCACTGTTAAACAGTCTTGAATGCTGTTGTCTTTGATTTGTTGAACTTACAGATCAGAACTTTACTAAATGTTTTGTACTCAGATGCCCAGAAAACTTCTGGAAAAAATCTAGAAAATTTGAAGGAAAAATGTACAGGGATTAGATTTCTATATTAAGTGAATATCCAGTTTAAAAAAATAACATTTTCTGGAAAAACTCAGTATAGGCAACTTTATCACACTGGTAGAGATCTAGTTAATTTTTTACTTAGTTTGCTGAAAAACCTTTAGTCAGAATCAGTTAAATGTTTCTTACAAGCAGATGAAACTCAAAGAAGCATCTCTAAAACCTGCACATGTAAATTTCCCGGTGTAATCACTTATCTTCTCCCCACTCAGGGCTCTGCAGTTCCCCCCTGAGGGTTGGCTGCGCATGGGCCTGAACAACGGCAGCATCACCTGGCTCACCATCCGCCCGAGCGGCAGGGTGGCCCTCAGGACCCTGGGAGACGCAGGATTCATGCCTCCAGACAAACTGACACGGACCTAAAATCTCAGCACAAAGCAGCTTTAAGGGGGAAAAAAAGATGAAAAGGTTTCAGGGTTAAATCTCAGTTGTTTTGATTATTTTTCCTCAAGTGTCTTGAAAATAAACTTTTGAAGAGTTCATTTTATAACCAACCTATCATCATGATACAAGACTGTGCTGCTGCGATTACTTCAACGCCATCGCCAAGAGAAGTGAGAAACGGCTGCATAGCAACTCCTGCTGAATGTAATTAACTTTTACAGAAGGAACAAATTTTTACACCGAAAAGGCTCTATTTATCTAGTGGTGAATGCATTTCAAGTCATCAGCTTAACATATTGCATTTAATTAAGTTTGAAGGTATATTTGTTGTATTGTTGTAAAAAAGTTTAAAACATCTCTGGGTTCTTGCTGCATTTTCTTTCCCCGGGTCAGAACTGAAACATTCACCAGAAAAAACCCCCGAAAAAAACATTGAACACACAACAGCAAGAGAAGGTGGGAGTGAAGGTTTATTGGTTAGATAAAAGCAAATTAAGTCTGTACATAAAGAAAAAAAGTCATGAAAGTTTCTTTTAA
The DNA here is from genome assembly GCA_033032245.1 of Poecilia picta. Taxonomy (NCBI): domain Eukaryota; kingdom Metazoa; phylum Chordata; class Actinopteri; order Cyprinodontiformes; family Poeciliidae; genus Poecilia; species Poecilia picta. The sequence continues at coordinate 7,290,844 of CM065361.1, forward strand.
TAAAAATACAGAATGCTAAAAGCACAAGAAGCATGTTCAAATCTTTTTTTTTTTAGGTGCATTTTTGCAAAGTTCCACATTCATTAACATTCAGAGACCAGAACTTGATCTCGTCGCCTAAGAGCACGAGGATGATGATACAATCTTCTTGGTGAAGTGGATTGTGCTCTTAGACAAAAGGTTAGAAAAATACATTCAGAACATTTGTTGCGCTCAACTCGAGTGGGGATGGTGTCAATTTGGAAATAATTTTGATTTTTCCAACCTTCATCTAAATATAACTGACTCAGTTCTGAAAAACCTCAACATGTAACATGAATACGCAATAAGCCACTTGTAGTCAGATCGAGACTCCTGGCACACAACCTGGTTGACTAAAGTTGTTTGTTTTTTTTCCCCCCCAAGGAGTCAAATTATTTTTTGCATCATTAGAAGGGATATAAATACTGGATGCAACTCATCTAGTCACATAAGGCAGCTTCTGCTTAGTTGACATGCTATCAAATGGGATCCTGGAGATATTAACAGGTGTGGATGGTGGTGTTGGGTCACACCGCCCTCTAGTGCTCAAAACAAATCAACAAATCCCATCCTGTTAAATCTGATCTCCGGCTAGGAAAAAAAAAACAAAAAGACCTGACTTATGGTTGGTTAGTGCCATTATGCACTGAAGGACATGTTTCTGGGGAAATAAAACAGGAAATGGCACTGTTTAAGGCTGCCTTTAATGGGATGCAGAATGTCAAAACATATTAGAGCCATCTGGTAGACATGAAAAAAATGCAAATTTTTACTACAGATCAACATAAAAATATGGAAGATCTCCGTTTTTTTCTCTCCTTTCGTCTCCTCGTACATGAAATGTACGAGCTAAAGTTATTCTAAACCGACAGAACGGATCCATCACTTCAGAAAATTAAGGCGATTCCTGAACTGAGGAACAACACAGGAAATGGCAGTTTTAAACACCATTAATAAAAACATTTATTATTTTTTGTGCTACTGACCAACGTACAAAAAAATATTTAAAATACTGAAAATTTTTTACTCCTTTCAGTATTTCCACAACATTGTTCGGTGACAGAATCCCAACGGCTATGGGTTGCTGTTATTTTTTTAGTGACCGGCTGAACTTTTTTAAATTTATTTTTTGAAAGGGGGGAGAAGTGAGCCCCCCCCAAAAAAAAATTATATATATATATACATATATATATATAAAAAAAAAGTTGACTCCGGCTATGATCAGAGGTGTTTTCACAGTTGTCACAAACACGTTTTCATGAATTTTGACAGTTCCACACCCGTACAGTACATCAACAAACTCAACAAACATTTCAGATGCTCCATATTTTTTTTTTTTTTTTTTTTTTTTTTTTTACAGTTTAATGTTGATGAGAATTCCTGTTTTACATTAGTTGTACCATACATCCATTGATACAAATCCTCCAGACACTTGTGCATATTTCAGTCAGGTTTGGTGATTTCTGAGCTCTGGGTGTTGTGACCTGGCTGTAGCTGGGGTGGAGGGCAGGAGTTGTGTGTGTGCGCGTTTCTGTGTGTGTGTTGGTAAAAGTGAGGAAGAGAGAGGGGGCAGTTTAGAATAGTGGCTCACTCAGGTGCTTGAAGCGGAGGCGTTGGATGTAGCTGACGTTGGCAGGGCTGTACCGGCTGGGGCTAAAGTCTGGCGAGGCAGCGTGGCGGACTGGACTGTAGCGACTGGTGGGAGACATCAGGCCGCTGCCAGGAGAACCGGGGGTCTGCTGCTGCTGCATCCTGAGTCGGGATTTCACGACAGGGCTTGGCCAGCTAGGCAACACACACACACACACACACACACACACACACACACACAACTCATTTAGCACCACGTTCTCCACGAACATGCTGTGCGCAAACGGAGAAGGGTGACCATCGTCTGACCACGCCCCAGCCCAGTCATGGAAGGCTCTCCTCGCTGACCAGAGTCTGACATTCACTTTTGTGCAGCTCCATCTAGTGGATGCATAATGTAACTCCAGCCTCTACTGTAGCGTCTATTCTATGCGCCTTATAATGAAGTGTGTCTTATATGTGAAAAAAGTTTTAAAATAGTCCATTTATTGAAGGTGCGCCTTATAATCCGGTGCACCTTATAGTGCGGGAAATACGGTAAGTAATGTTGGGTGCATCTGCATCTAAAACAGTCTCCTACAGTTTCAAAAATCACAGGGAACTGTTCAGTCAAACGCCTGAAAATTAAATGGGTTTGGGCCAAGCTCCTGTTGGTGGAAAAACGATTAATTGTGCACTCTATAAATCTGGCTTTATGTATATATAAAAGAAAACAAAGCAAGAAGAGAGCCACTGGTAAAAAAATAATAAAAAAATTCTTGAACCCTCCCTATTAATCGGTTCCATCCTTCAACAGGAAGCAGGGCTGTAGCCGACTGGTATTTTAGTAATTAAGCGTTCTATTGATTATTCTGACAATTAATTGACAAATCAGATGAAAAAAAAAAGAGAATATGCTCCAAATTTCCAAAAAAATAATAAAGACATGCAAATAAAAAATTCAACTGAAAAATTTTATTTCCTATATTGCACTGCTACTGCAATAGCAGTGTCCCTTTAGTGAACGCTTGGGGGGGGGGCGTATTGTAAGTAGGACTCACCTACCAGGCCGCGATGTGTCTCTTTTCCCCCTTTGCTGCTTGTGGCTCAATGTTGGCTCACAAGTAACCGAGAGAATCCGGTTACAGGATTTTCAAAATAAAAGATGCTCCAGACTCAAATAATACGTAAAACGGAAATATTTAATTATTTCTTGCGCCGCGGACCGGTACCAATTGGTCCGCGGGGACCACTGCTCTACACTACATCTGAATTAAAACAATAATGATCTAATGTGAATTAATTCATCAATACAGTGTGGAGCTGATCTGTCAATTTTTTTTTGCTTAAAAACATAAATGCACAGCAAAGACGCTCAATAGAATGTTTGTATTTATTTATTAATTTGTTTACAGAATTTAAACCAAGTGAATCTAAAAATGCCACTAAAAATTCTGGGTAGAACATATTTATAAACAAAAGTTTATCTAAAATGCTAGACGTTTATATATATTTTAGTTTTAGCTTAATTACTACTCCATGTATGTTGTTCTTTCAGCAAATGGCCTTTTTTTAAGTCTGTATACTCCAGTTAACGATTAATCGATAACTAAATTAGTCAATTATTTCACCAATCGATTAATCACGATTAATCCTTTCAGTACATAATTTTTTCCCCTCCTACTTCACATCATGTGAAAAAAATTCACGGGGAGTGAATAGTTTCACAAGACACTGAAGACTACATAGTCCTACAGAAATATTCAGTCAGTGGCTTTGGGTGTTGGAAGGAGTCCAACTGGTGAAACTGGAAATATTCAGATTAATATTGTGAAAACATTGCACTTAATTAGAGGTTAGGATCATATTATATTATATATTATAATCTGAAGTCAGATACTGAAAGTTTAAAAAGAAAAAAGACTGCCGACCCACTGACCTCTGCATGTCCGATGGAGAATATGACTTCATTGTGCTCTTCCATTTATGCACACTGGGATACTTCTGTGGATCGATGTCAGCGTCCCGCAACGCTGACATGACCTCGCTGTCCAGCTTGGTGGGCGAGTCCCTGTTAAAGCAGGCGGGATTCATCAGCTGCATTATTATCATATAGGTCATGACCAGATAGGTCATGACCATATAGGTGACCCTTTATGGGTCACCTGTCATGACCCATAGTGGGTCATAGTGGGTGGAAGGAAAGCTGGAGCACAAGCTGAAATTTCACATAACCAAATTTAAAAAAAAAAACAAAAGTAAAAAATAAAACTATAAATTAAATTAATTATGAAGTCTCTGTTAAATATTAATCATCATAATGGAAGTGATCGCGCTCATTTTAATTTATCATGCAATTAATTGATTTGATGAGACTGGCATATTTGTGGACGGCCATCATTTTCAACTAGATGGTTTTGGCCAACGTGGTGAGACGTTTGGACGCCCCTGCTTCAGAGTTTCACTTGAGCAACAACAACCTACAGTTTGAAATGACCAACTTCCTCCTGACGTCACTAAAGATGTAAAAGCAGCAAAAGAAAGTGACGCCACTCACCCCTCGATAAAAAGCCCTCTCCTAAAGTGCGGCGGGGTCCTGGGTAGGAACTCGTGGGAGTTCTCTAGAGACTTATACGAGGACCCCGAGGAGCTGGAGCTGCTCAGGTCCCGGCCTCCGTGGTCCCACGACTTGGATCTGGCGCAGAAGTTGCGCACCCCAGACGCTGACCCTCTAGTCCTCCCCAGCGACTCCAGACTCTCCTCGGCGGTAAAGTATTCATCTGAGCTCCCGCTGCTGCTGCCGCTCTCTGCCCGGTCCCTGCCGTCCTGCCGGAGCGACAGGCGGTTCAGGCCCGAACTGAGGTCCGTGGCCGAGAGGGAGCTGCACGAGTTGCGGCCGTCCTTGTGCCGGTTCCTGCTGCCGCTCCGCCGCTCGCGATAGCCGGCGGCGCTGTCCGCGGGCTCGCGGAGCGACATGCGCTCGAACTCCGCCATCAGGTTGGAGATGGGCGACAGCATGCAGGAGGAGGACGGAGAGCCGCGCGGGGACGCCTTTTCTCCGTTGTGAGTTCTATCCCTGGACGAGGACGAGGAGGAGGAGGAACACGCTCCGCTTTTGCAGACGACGCCGGGCGACAGGAGGCCGTCGTCGCAGCAGCACAGCAGGTCCCGCTCCGCGGCGTTCTCGATCAGGTCGGCGCCGCGGTGGCGCAGCGCGATGTGGAACTCCCGGCCGCCCACGGCGCCCTTCAAGGTGTCTTTGGACGCGGCACAGGAGGTGATGCTGGAGAGCGCCGCGTTTTGACGGTTCTTTATCTCCTCCAGGCTGATGTCGTCGCCCTCGTCCAGGAAGGCACCGACTGAAATGGAGTTGCAGAATTTTTTGGGCTTGCCTAGGACCACAATGAATAATCGAGATGGATTTATTTAGAAAGCAGCCAATTACAAAAGAAACATGCAAATCCATGGTTTCCTGTGGCGATTTCTAGGAATGGGCCATATGGACTTAAAAGATTTATCAGGATATTTTCTGGTGCTGTTTTGAAAACAATAAAACATAGAAGAAGAACTATTTACTACTTTTTTAGGTAAATGTATGCCTGACAGACAAAAACAAACACAGTTATTGAAAAGCAGTTCCACTTGTAAAATGCTTCCTTAGGACAAAAGATGTGATTTGAATAACTAAACTGCACATTTAATCATGCTTTAAAATGTATTGATATTCATTGAACAAACAGTGGAGAGGTTCTTCAAACATCATTAACTAAAATTTAGTGCAACAACGATAAATTCATCATGACAAGTACAACGATAAATCACAATTCTTAAAATGCCATAGGGGTGGGCATTTATCATATTATGCAATGCTTATTGTGATGACTTTATCGTAATAACATCATTACAGTAACTAGTTTTAAAGCAACACAATTATTCGTGTAAATACAAGAGGTGCACCGATCGCCGATCTTTAAAAAGCCCGATTGCCAGATTCAGGTTTTGGCTAATACAGATTTTTTTTTTGTCTGAAAAGTTGCAAAATATAGGGACAAAAATCACTTAAATTAACAACAGTGTGGAGACTAACACCTCTCACACACACGTGAAGACGTGACCTGGTGGGCTGGTTTTCAGATATTTGCCGAGGTACATAATACTGGTGGCTGAGTTCGGTTTGTGTAAATATCGGTCTGCCGCGATCTCCCAAAATGAAGGAAATCAATGCCAATTCATCGGTGCACCTCTAGTTCATTTATTTTCTATTCCACCAACTAAGACTTTGCAGCTTCTCAGAATAAACAGAAGGCACCTGGTGAGGGAGTTTTGAACCTGTTGCTGGTCTCGTTTGGCCCGGCCCTTCATGAGCCCTGTGATTGAAATCCTTCTTGCTCAGATACTCCTCCAGCTTACGGAGCCCCTCGGCAGAGGACAGATCCACAAAACAGTCCAAGAAGCCCCAATACTCAGCCCAGGGGTGCCCCAGCTCATGAGCCAGGTCTCTGAATTCGAAGAAGTTACCGATTACAAGTTACCGAAACCTTCTATTCACTATTGTCAGGACTGCGAGGCTTAGGAAGTACCTGCCCACTCTCTCAGCCCCTCTGTCCGGGTCGGACTTCAGGATGCGGTGGAAGAACTCAGCCCGTTCTCTCGGTGGCGTCTTCCAGGACCGACGAAAATCATCCGCCTGCAGGAGACGACAATACGTTGCCGTCAACAACTGGTGACGGTGGTTTATTTTAGGAATAGAGCATCCGAACTACACAGTAGTGAACTTGCTTTAGAAGGGCTAAGTGGGCCGGCGAAGGCTGTGACGGTCATCCAAGGATCCGTGGGGCTCCTTGTGTGTCGCTGGATCAGAGAGAGGCTCTCCGAGGACTCTGGCGACCAGGAAGCACCGATGATGGGCTGAGAGGTGTTGTCGGTCGCCCTCAGTAAGGGAATATAGCAGCGGTCTGTGAGGCAACGCAACAGAAACTTTACACAGGTTTTTGTGGCCATGCGTCTAATTTAGATAACATTTTCACTCCAGACAAACAGCTCAAGCTCTGACTGAGTGCCGCCACGTTATGAATGACCACAAGGACGTGAGTTGGTGTATTTACCTGGTGGCCATTTAGGATATGCTATGTCCAAGTTCTAAAATTATGACAGTACTAATCTAAGGCAGCATCTGTCATTTCTAAAACCCAGAATATAAAAAAAACAAACTCCAGAGGATTCTTATTTTAAAGGGGCGATATGCATTTTCCAGGCACATCAAATAAAAATATTTATAGGAAAACAGATCAATGATTTCTCTATAAAATGTCAAATGTCATAGTCATCCAGAAATGTAAAATATGATGAAATGTTTAAGGTTTTGGGAAGCTTTTACCAATAAAACCTTGAGTGAAAATAATTGCAGAATGTCTAATTTACATTTTCACAAGAAAGACTAGAGCTAGGTTTTTCGTAAATATTGAGAGCATGACTGATTATTAATTATTAATATCAAGACCAGAGTTAGCATCACATTATGTCTTCTAGAGAGGGCGTCTGGGTTACGTATCTTTACGGTTTAACTGGATTTGACAAAATTATCTAAAATTGGTCGCCATCATCGCATGTTGGTGCTGTTAGCATAAATAACAGTACTACCTGTGTTTATTACCTGTACCTTAACTATGAGATAACCAAGACTGGAAACATCCCCTAATAAACAGTGATCTGTGTGTCTCCTCACTGATGCCAAAACTAGCTAACTTTTAGTTTTCCATCAGTTCCATCTTCCACACCGAACAGTGAGCGTCAGCTCGACCTTCTGGGGCTCATTTACTGATTGCGTCATTGGCTTCCGACCAGCCAATTATCAATCAGCTGATCCCCATGAGCTTTGAACAAATAGTTTTAGTCCTTAACATAACTTAAAAAGTCCAAATCAAATTCAAAACTCCCCAATGTAACATTGCTCATTAGCTCGCTCCTTTTAGGTACATGCGACTCCATGTTAGGCAGAAGGAAGAACAAACGGAGGTCATCCTTACCCTCCAAGTAGTCACTTATTCTCTGTTTCACCTCTGCGGTTTTATTTTTCCTGCTACAAATAAGCTGTGGAAGGAAAGGAAAACAAATGAGCGATGCCAAGTCTGCACAAGCCACTGTTGTCAGAACAATTTACCCATCTATAATTAGACCATTATTTAGTCAGTGACTGCCAACATAGTTTAAAAAGGTCACACCCTCTGCAGCTACTCACACACTAATGAAAATAAGAATGCTTTCTCTCTAGCTAGCTGACTGACAGCTCTGAATGTGTGCATTCACATGTTAATGAAGCCTTTCCTAAATATTGACTAGGTAAATATTGACTAGGAGTTTGTCAAGATGAGGAAGTGTTTATAACTCCTCACGTCAGAGGGCTTCTGGCCGTCCCGGTTCTTGCAGTTCTTATCGATGTCGGGGTGCGAGCAGAGGACGTTGACCACATCCGGACATCCGAATTTACAGGCAAAGTGGAGCGGCGTTTCAAAGCTCTGAAGCAGAAACGAAAACTCTCCTTATGCGTCTCGAAACGACGTACAAGTCAGCGGGGTCGAGGTTATGAAGCTAATACTGACAGCCTTATCTGGAGTGTTGAGGTAAAGGTCTACAATGTAGCGGATTCGTTTCTGCAGCATGACCTCCTGGTCGTCTGGGTACATGAGGTGCATGAACTCGGGGTTTTCCAGGGTGTCCAGTAGCAGCTGAGCGATCCCCGCCTGGTTCTCCTTGGCCGCCACGTGCATCACGTTGTACCGGCAGCCCTCCTGACGGTAGAAAAAATATAACGTGTAGAAATGACACTCAGAAACCAACTTGGCCACCTGAAGTTACACATTTTGTGACCGTCCGCTTATTTTGAAAGAACGAAGGTTCAAAACTGGCACTATTGTTAATATTATGCTAAAATACCTCATGACGAGACACTGTGGTGAATTAATGAAATCAAGAGACAAAGGCAACAATTGATCAGATTAATCAATTATTGAGATAATTGTTAATTTATATATTATGGTAGTTTTGGGTATACAGACTTTAAAAAGCCATTTGCGGAAAAAAAGAAAGAAAAACAAACATGCACAGTAGTAATTAAGCCAAAACTATACAAAAATATACCTTATGCATTTTGCACTCAAGATAAAAAACACCTTTGTCTATAAATATGTTTTAGGCAGAACTCCTCAATTGACTTTATTTTTAAAAGATGAGGCCGGTAATAATATCTTAATATTGACAAATATAAATATATATATATTTATATTTGTGCTTTTTTTTTTTTTTTATAAAAAAGAAACATTTCAAGTCAATTCAACACTGTTTTTCTGTATTGGATCATATCAGCTTATGCCAAATCTCAGATATCGGTATCAGAAGTGAAATAGTGGATCATACATCCCTATTAGCTTCAGCTTCATTCGGGTCAGATTTACTGAAGGCATCTCATCTTAGGGAAGAAAATGTGTATTTTCTTATTCTCCAACACCGGCTATGTTCTTCTTGATGCTGGCTGAGAGCAATTCGCTGCTGCAGGCTGGCGCCGACAATGGAAAAGATGTTTATGCATCAACACACGTCACGGTTCCAGACCGGACTGGGTTCCTCTATTAATAGAAGAGACGTTCCAGAGTTTGTGGAACTCTGGCTTCAAAATTACAACCAAAGAGTCATCAGGTTTAGTAGCAATGGATACCCTTTCACTCTGGAAGTCGGGCGTTTAATTCAGATTTATTCTAATGTGGTTTCATCCAATTCACCTTATACTTTTTAATCTTTTTTCACGTTACAACCACAAACGCCTGGATTTCTTTGAGTTCATAGCTGTGAAGTAAAAGGGATAGTTTCTAATTTTTAGTAAGAACATGCAATCTGTATTTAGCCTCTCTCCCACAGCCCCACCCAATAAGAGAACCTCCTTTAGCTGAAATTACAGCTGCATATCATTTATGGGACGTCCTCAATAACGTTGAATAACTACAGCCTGAAAGATTTGCTAAAAGATTTGCTGATATTTATTTTTTGCAAAATACCTCAGGATTTTAACTGACTGGGTCTCAAACAGATGAACATGTTTTGATCTAAACACAGCTTTTTTGGGGGGGACATACAACGAATTGTTTTTTCTATTAATTTGTACCTTGAACTAAAAATAAAAAAAATAAATAGGTTGCTCTATAACTCTGGGTCTATGTTTAAGGTTGTTCTGCTGAAAGCGATACATATCCCAAGGTTTCAAGTGTTTTGGAGGCTCCATCTGGTTTTCTCTTTGTCCAGCATTGCCCTGTATTTAGGTCAAGCCTATCCATCAGCTTTGACCAGTTTCCCCATCAACATAAACCTGCCACAACTATATTTCACAATGTGGATAGTGTGTGCAATATAAAAAAAAACCTACTGGGTGTGAAAAATGTTAAGGTGTTGATAAAAACAACTCGAATACGTTTAAGGAAAACAGAAAAAAAAAAAAAACAGGGACGAGATTGGCCTTTGAATGTTCAGCAGATATTATTGCAAAGTTTGATTTCTCAGCTAAATCCAACACCTCTTCTGACTAACGGCCCCTCCTGCACAGGGGGGAACTTGTTCCAACAGAAAGCTGACACATTTGGTTTTCCACGGTTTTGCCTTGGTTTAGGGAGCTGGATAAATGCTTTTGTTTTCAATGCAAGTGTGACACGGTTGGATTCTTCTCCTTTTATCTAATGCTCTTGACAAACAGTAGGGGAATTTCTGGAGTCATGTTTGCCTAAATTAAACTGAATGCATAATACTGACACCAGAATTGATAAAAGTTCAGATTTGGGGGAAGAACATAAGGAAACCTCACCAGCAAACTGGCTGCAAGTGTTTGACAGGTTGGCAGCAACTCAATGGTTCTGATGGTTGGAGTCGACTTTGAAGGCGACGACTATGAATGCACCACAGACCCTGTCACACCATTATGTTGGAGCGATCAGCTAAACGTTCAGCATAGACTGATGCTTAATGAAAAAATTACCAAAAAACACAAACAAATGTAGACAAAAAGCTAAATCTGATCAAATGCAGGCTGAAATATCTGACCACAAATCCCAACAACGTTGTCTTTAACATCTACTAAAGAATTAGGGAAACTTCCAAATGCGACCCAGATGTACTTTTTTCCCCCTCCAAATGAGACACATCTGACTTTTCCACCGCAGGTTAAGTGTCCCACTTCCCATCTTTTTGTCCCCCCAAACATCTATTCTGATTAGTGATAGTTTGACAGCTTTCGAAGCGTCACATCGCGTTCTATCTGACATCACATCACAGTCCCACCACGATTAACTCTGACTATCCAAACAGACTTCTCTGCAGAAGTTGCAGTCAATGCTCCACAAAAGGCCATCGTTATCAGTTGAGCTTTCTTATTATGATGACCCAACAATAACATGTGCTCCAAGTGCTGATCAATCTAAACTCCATCCATAAATTGCTCAATCCAATACTGCTTCCATAAACGGTGCGCTGCTGTGCGCTTGTAATTCAGCATCAAGTCCTGTGGTGTAAACGCAGCATAACGCCAAGTAACATCAAAATACTAACTTCCTGCTCTCACCTGGACAACAGTAGGATTATCCCCCGAGCCGATCAGGTAGCGCGGGTTGTTCCAGACGAGCTCACTGAAGGCTTGCTCATCCCCCTTCTCCACGGCTTTCCGGAGCTTGGCTGTCAGGTCCTGACTCCTCGGGCTTTTAAAACTGTTGGCCTTTTCCCTGTTGATGGTGTCCACCTCCATGTGTTCTGTCATGGCACAAAGAATACAAATTAAAAATAAAATAGCAACCAGCGCTCAAAGATCAGGGTCAGAGAGAAAAAAAAAAAAAATTGTGATTTTATTCCAGTCTTCCAAATAATGTGACGGTTCTGATCGCCACGCATACAATCCCACCTTTCCCGACAACTAGTCCGGGTTTGATGGGCGAGATGCAGGGTGTGGACTTGCTAGGAGACGGGCAGTAGTCACAGAGTCCCTTGGAGAACCTCTCTGCGTCTTCGCGGCTGGTAAAGGCTTTGAAGCGCGCTCCCTTCATGGTCTTTACAGCTTGAAGTGCGTCTTTCTTATCCGTGTAAACATGTGCTCCCTCTGCGGTACACACACAAAGTTGGTGATGACTACATTGCCGAGTGCTTCTAGTGTAGGCCCACCTTTTTCCATCATGTTTTCTTAATGTCATCATTACAATATTTACCGAAACCGTCGCCAGATTTTCTAATGCTGTAACTTTCATCTTCTCAATTTATAAAGCCGAAAGAGATATTTCCTAAATGTATGCCGATCTGTCACATAAAATCCCAATGAAATAAAATGAAAATGAAGTTTGCGACTGCAACGTGACAAAATGCATCCACTCCAAAGTCCCTAGTGTGTAGTTGACATCAAAAATCCAAAAGGGTGACGGGAAGAACAGGAGCCAAATGTCCCGATCGGCCTCACACTCTCTGTTCTGTTGCTTCCTGAAAGCTTCTCTGCTCTCCCTTCGCCCCCAATCATCTGTAATGTGAGCCTGTTAAGGCAATTTTGGACTAAAATGCTCCACAAGAAGCTGCTACGGTAAAAGTACAACGTGATGATTTAGTTAAAGCAAAAATAGAGAGAAGAAAAAAATCTACCCACGTAATGCTCAAAATGGACAAAACGTTGCACAAGTTGGGGAGAAAAACTACAATAAGGAGAGAGGCTGAAAACAGTCAGGATAAACTTTAGAAGGACTTTAGACTCAGTTAAAAATAGATAGATTCAAACTGCTATTTGCACACCAACAATCCATCAGTAAACAATGTGTCGTTTCTCATCAAAGAGAAACGGTTAAGAACATTTACATGAGCCCCAGCGGAGCAGGTTCTCCATCTTACCGGTTCGTGCCAACACGTCCTCCCACAGCGGACAGACTCCATAATAAAACGTCGGAGACGCTTGTGCTGGCTTTGAAGGGGTTTCTGCTCTGAACTGAGAGCTGCTGCGGTCGGCCGAGCTGTTAAAATCGGACTTTCCTGAGATCTCCTCTTCATCGGGAGGGTTTAGACCCACACCATATCCAAAGTCTAAATCTTCACCATTTCTCTGAGAGGTGCTGCTGCTGTGCCGGCTGCAGCAGACTCGAGTGAAAGTGCTGAGGTGGCACCTGCCGCAGGTTTGGAGAAACTGGCGGCGCCGTCTGTGACCTGGGATGAACAGCTGCTGTCTGTTTCAGCGGCAGCGGCTCCCTCTTGTCCGGCCAGAACTCGGGCTAGCTTCCTCTCGTAGGTGGCTCGGGTCGTCGATGTGATGGGGCCACACTTCAGGTCTGCTCTGACGAACTCCTCGGACAGCTCGGCGGCGCTCAGCCCCTTCAGCCTGGTCAGAACCGCCTCCATTCTTCAGCTCCCTGGAACGCAACACACACTCTAAGCAACGATGATCACTACGATTCAGAATTTTAATAAACACTGCATAAAGAAGTGAAGTAAGAGAAGCACCAATCAGGCTTTTCCCAGCTGTCATAGATTTCCAGTTGTTTCCTCCAAAAATATGTTCAGAAGCCTAATCTGATTTTTATCAAGCTCGAAAAGTCCATCAAAGTTGGTTGGATGAGCTGATATACTGACAAAATGTTACAGTTCTTGGTTATAATCCAATAAATACAACTTTAGACTATTTATATAGTGCCAGTTCACAACAAATCTCCAGGCACTTTACAAAATAAAATAAAAAATTTCTATCCAAATCTACGTTCCAGTTGATCCTTGTTATCACACAGTACAGTATACGCAACCAATTAATCAAAGTAAATTAAAACGTTTCTATGTAAGGACATCCAGCAGATTCCAGAGTCATTTGACTTTTTATTATATATCTGACTTGATAATCACGGATTGCATCAACAATGCAAAATCAGCCAATTCCACATTCTTGTCGACTGACTGGAGAATCTCTACTCATAAAGAAATATAAAACCTTAGTATCACAGTGAGAAAGAAAAATATGGCACTGTCTTAATATTATATAAAAAATAAATACAAAAATGTAGAATTGAAAATCTTTGTAGAAATTAAATGATAAGGCTATAAATAACTTAATTTGTGTATCTTTGAAGGTGCACAACATCTAGGAAATTAACTAAAACGTGACATAGGGATAACTTATTTTAACCTTATTTTTTTTCCCGAATGTTGCTCAAGTTTAAATGCGAATTTTATCACTTTTTCTAACATTAAGGAGCTTTTTAAGAGATAAAATATGCCAGCCAACGACAAAAAGGTGTTTCTTTTTCATTGTGTATGATGCATTTAATATTTATAATAGCTTTCTATCATTCAAATTAATTTCAATGCAAGGTTATTATTAGAGTATTTTTTTTTATAAAAAAAAAACACTCGTAAAATGTATACTAATAGTAGAAGTTTCACTTCGAACATAATTGTAGAAGGACAGGCGACACTAAAGTTAGGCTAACCTCAGCTGGCTAGCTTGCTAACCAAGAAGGCTCGCGCTTAAGAAGCCGGGGAGTGAGAGCTTATGAAAGCCAACACACGGCTCACATCGAACTGCTTTGCTTTGTTATGGCGGAAATAATTAATGCCGAAGAAAAGGACGAACGCAACTGCACATCGAGCTGAACATGGGGAGTCAATACTGGACTGTTCTTTCGCTTGCTGTCACGCCCAAGTATGTCATTCGAGACGGGGTTTTCAGGCTGTACCGTGACAAATCTGATACGTGGTAATGATGCTGATAAACATCCACGTGTAAGCGATGGCGTCCATCTGCAATAGAGTCACTGTACTTACCGAGGAACATCTCGCTGCAGAGGTTCACGGGTTTGGAGTACCGTTTAGTTTTGCACAGATAAACTTAGACACAAAGCTCAAGACGGTCTGGAATAGTCTCATTGTTTACAACATGTCATGCGCATGCTCACTTTAAAGGGAGGGCGCGCGATGCATTCGGGGCCCGTAGGAAAATCCTAACCCAACGGCTTGAAAGCGATAACCGCCGAGCCACAAAACACTTAAAACAGAAAACGACAACAATGATGCAAAACACCAGAGACGGGTTTCAACATCAGACGGATCTCGCTGATGAACTTCTACAGCATTGTACTAATTTTATAAGCATCCTAACCTTTGGTAAACAAATACAAAAAAATGCACCAGCTATGCATAACATTCTAACCATCTCATCCTTATGGCACATACCAGTGGGTGGAACCAGTTGGGCAGCAAGTACAATTTTGTGTCTAATTGCAGGGTCGTTATGCTGCTTAAATGAGCCTGAGGCGATGATCTTAGCCTTCAATTTCTCAAGGTCTAAATCAAGTCGAGCATCTGCGAGATATGACCAAAAAAAAAAAAAAAAGAGTCCGATCCAGGCAGGTTCCACCTTGCAACTTACAGAACTTACAGGATCTGCAGCTAACAACACAGCCCCTCTCAGGTACCGAGTGACCCTGTGCCTGTATGTGTCAAGACTGATTTGGCAACAAATAGAGAGCAAACACACAGATGGTCAAGTTATTATGCCTGATCGGTGTATGTACGTATTTTCCGTGTGGCGTGAACGCAGCACCTTGCACTAAAACGCAAGACGTGAACACTTGATAAACTTGATTTCACGTTTCTCTTGCCAACATGAGATATAACAACTTATGACGAAACGTTTGAACATGCAGAAACGTAAATATAGCTACAAAATATATAACCGATATGTATGCGAGTCAACATATGCTTAACGCGTTTAAGGAGTAACTAATTGCTCTACAAGGAGATGCCTGTGAAACATTGTGTTAGATGTGGACTCAGAAAAAACTTTACAGTGACACCAGCTAAATGATTTGATAAGGAACAGTTTGTTCAGTGTCATTAGCCGTGTAGCATGACAAGCTAGTGGTTACACACTATAAACACTCAAAACTAACCAGGGTATTAATCAGTGACTCTACTACAGATTTACTTATAAAAATATTTGCAACTAAAACATAATTCTTTGCTGGCTAGAAATAAATATTTTAAGTGAAGCATGCCAACCTCCTCCTCCTCTCTCCCCGGCTGCTAATGCTAGGTGTGTTCTCACCGCGACGCTTTCAAAATGCTGAGCGTCAGGACCCGCTTTCGTCCAAAATACTGCCTGAACAAAATTACGCTTTTGACGTTGAATTGTAAGGGACAACACCTAAAAAAAACACAGAGAAGGACGACAGGAGATGGAATATGAATAGTGCAATTTTCTTTATCATGAATGCGATGACATTTTCCAAAACAAACATTTCATCGGGAACAATTCCAGTCTTTGGGGTGGGGGAAAAAGAACAAAACAGCCAGAGTAAGTATGCAGACAACATAAAATAAATTTATAGTGTAGTCTGAGTACATTTGTTATTAATGCCCCAAACAGGCATTTATTTAATATTTGTGACCATTTTATAGTTTACAAGAATACGTATATGACTAATAATTACAATCCAGGAGCAAAAGGGCTGCAGCACAACTGCATGCAGAAAGAAACAATCCATTACAACCCTAACATTGAAATCCTGGTTGATTTTTCGTTAGATCTAATTTTGCATTTCAATATCAGGTTTTTTAAAATTGTTAAGCCAACATAAATCTGATCAGTTAACATTACAAAAAGGACACATATTTATATATTAACCTCTGAAAAACAGTGAATCTTCCCATAACCCCAGGAACAGAGTTCACCAATATCATTTGGTGAATCCAAGTTTTCCTTTTGTAAATACAGTAAGTACCAAATGTAACAATCAAAAATAAACAA
Source organism: Poecilia picta (assembly GCA_033032245.1). NCBI lineage: Eukaryota > Metazoa > Chordata > Actinopteri > Cyprinodontiformes > Poeciliidae > Poecilia > Poecilia picta. The sequence goes on from CM065361.1 coordinate 7,307,228, forward strand.
GCAATAATACCTGCTGTTAGTATATGTAACTTTTCATTTCATTTTAACAGCTTATTTTGTCAGTTCACTCTTGATCATCTAGTGTGCAATATCACTTCATGTGTTTTACTTACAATAAACAGCTCTTCAGTAAGGATCAGTTCACCTGTACAATAACATCTCATTTTGCACACACCCTGACCAGAAAAGACACTCATTCCAAACAACTTCGCCCTGTACAGCATTTTAAACATTGCTTAAGGCTTTTTTTGCATACAAATGACTGAAGTTAGACTAACATAACAGAAATATTTTTACAGATTGGAAATGAAAGTTGATATGATTACCTGATAAACACTGCATTTTAACAAGAGGCAATCAAAAAAAAAATCTGAGCCCAACTGTACATGTCGTCTAACTTTACGAATAGTAGTGATAACAGTTTCATTACAAACTGAAGTCAGTATTAGCAAAACAGCAGATGGAAAATGCAATAATAGTACTAAACAGGCACAAATATATGGAAGAACAGGATGTAGTTTCTGTCAAAAAACTCTTCGCTGAACAGCATCGACGCAACCGATTTTGCAAGGAGGGAGGACTTACTGGAATCTAGTACAGTAAACTAGCTAATCTGTGAGGGAAATGAGTCATATTTACGCCATTTCTGAAACTTTTACAGGGGGGATTCCTCATAAGGAAATTATTTTCAAACATTCTAATTTCTTAAATCTTAATAAATAAATGTGACAAATGCGTAATATAAATTTAACCCATAAAATAAACACAAAAGAATAAAGCTATGGTATAGAAAGTATCACTCTGCAAAAGCACTTGAGTGCTGAAGGGAGGAATGCCAAATGTTGGCAGCAATTTCTTTTTAGAGAAAGCGAGTGTGGGGGCTCAAAAGTGCCTTTGTGGATAATACCTCCAACCGCCGTCCCACTTCCTCTGAGAAAGGGCTGTGTAGTTATGATTGCTGCTGCTCTGCTTCGTTATTATTTTTCACAACAGGTTTTACCGCGCTTGGTGAGTTGGAGATATTGTTGTCAAATCCCAGCTGAGCCAATCCCTCTTCTGCATTTGTCCATGAGTTCATTGATTCATTTACAGTCACGGTGTGTTCCTCCATCTGCTTCTGGAGGCTGTCCATCTCCTCCCTAAGAGCAAAAAGAAAAGACTTTTTAATCCCAAAGTGCCATGTGACAACAGCTTGAAAATCTTTCCACATTTCCCCATGTTACAGTCACTAAAATTTGCATTTTATTGACATTTTATGTGACAGAACAACATAATAAAGCCGCGGTAATGAGAAGGTCATACACTTTCTCCAGGTTTTACCAACTCAAAGGTAATGCTTTTTAAGACAATTATGAAGGGAAAGTTAACGTCTGTATCACGACAGAAATGGTCAAAAGAAAATTGCATATTTTATGTTGTAAAAATATAACATTTTTACAAGTAGTAGTGCCAAGTTTTTTTGCACACAATGCGTGTAAACTCTGCATGGGCTGGAAACAGAAGGGAGCGGGTGGCAAAGAGGAACGTCGTCCAGTCAACCGGCGATGACAGATGCAAAAAAGTTAGCCAGCTGGCTATAGCAAGGGTCTATTAGTAGCTAATAAGCGCTAGCCTCAAATACCGAAATGAAGATATCTGCATGCATCTCAAATATTTTCTCGACAGAAAATTCCCACAAGAAAAATAAACTAGAAAGACAAAACGAGACTAGTAGTCCTGTCACAATAACATGTAAGACCTCAGATTAATGTGCTCAAGGCCAACTGGGATTGTTTTAGTACACTTTAATGACTCAATTTTATATAGAAGAATATAAAACTTTGTAATGCTGTGCGGACACCATGTAGTAAATGATTTTCAACTTCTTTTTTATGCTAAGAGAAATAATGGAAGAAAAGTGAAATGCATGGTTAGCCCCGCCCTGATTTGATACATGCTATTTTTATTTCATCTTTATTTACACAGGTCCTCTCATTGAGATCCAAGATCTCATTTACAAGAGAGATTTGTTTTGATAAAACAATAATGTTGCTGCAATTCCTACTGTAAGTTGTTCGGGGTATGTATCCAGTACTTTTACACACCTAGTGTAAAGTTTACACTGCTTTTTCTTTACTAAATGGTTTACCGCTCAGTGAAATTGGATGGAGAGTAGTTCTGAACATCAATTTTTCAGAAGCATTTAAGTCTGGATTTTGACTTAAATGTTAATTTCCTCTCTGCTTGTCTAAACATTGTTAGCTTTCTGGTCTCATTTGATCATCCACATGTTTGCCATGTTCCTCATATAGATTTTAGCAACTGCAAACATGATTTCCTCTGATATTCGTCCACCAACTGCTTTCTTCTTGCCATTTTTACATAAAACGGTCAGATTTGTGGACTGCCTAACAGATAGTCATGCTGTAAAAAACGTCTTCTCCCACTTGAGCTGTGAATCTCTACAGCTCATCCAGAGTTACTTCCTCTCTAACCATTACATCGAGTTTTGTGTTGGCACAACATAAAATCACAATAAATCACATCAAAGTTTGGCAATTACTTTCAGCTTGATTGCTTACTTTAGTTGCCGTAGACAGTTGTGCAGGTTGTTCAGAGGTTCCTTGTTTACGGAAGTTGACGGTTTCAGTAATTCATCGAGCAGCGAGGCGGGCACCGGGCAGTCTGGGATCTTAACTGGGGTTACTGGGTTTGATGGGTTCCCGTCACTCTTCAGCTCCAACCGCTGCTGCTCCAACAACGACATCATCACAGGGACACGCTTAGTCACGTCAGCGCTCAACTCTTACACAGCCTCTCGTATAAAGGGAGCTGGAAGATGTCTTACCTTCCTGAGACGAGTCTGTTTGAGGTCTTGTTTGAGCTGCTGGTTCTGCAGCAGGACGGTCTTCATGCTGTTTCTCAACTCGCCCACTTTGGCCTGAAGCATGAACTTGTCCTTTCTGGTGCTGCTCAGCTCTTCCTGGACAGTGTCCAGCTCCACCTTTATGTTCTGAAACAAGACAGCTGTGCTTTAAATTTTACACAATAAGAGGAGAAACCACAGCATCCTGCCAAACGAACAGGTAGCTTTGTTCAAAGAAATTCCACGATTTAAACATTCGTTACACTATTCCATATAGTTTTGTGTGTATACTTTAGAACCGTCTTTCTCAAACCGTGATCCGCAAGGTACTCTACATAAACAAGCGTTTATTTACAGTGATGTAACCTCAAAGTACGATGCGAAGTTAGCTTGTTAAACATTTTTGTTTAAAAATAATAATGGATAATAACAGTGTCTTACAAGTGGGGCAGTCAAAAGAAAAACTGAAGATACCGGTGGAGTGAAAACAATTGTTTACATCTTTGGAGGAATTCATGTCTGCAGAAATATTTTTCAGTTTCTCGGGTGAGTTGCACAACTTTATTTTTATTACACTGTTATGGTACATAGCATTCCACCAGCACGAAGGTCTAAGTCTGCCCACCCTGGGGCTGCTCCGCTGCAGCTGTGCTGAGTGCGCCGTGATGGTGATGAGGCAGGTAGCAGTGCTGCGCCACGTAACTGACTAACTGCATCTTAACACCTAAAATGAAATAATTATTTATTCTTTGCTCTGAAAGAAGCAACTCGAGTCTATTTTTTTCTTTTATTATTCTTCTAAATTACAAAAATCCCTTATATGTTAAAACATACAACACTTGTAATAAAGAACAACTTCTTTTTTGAATTCATTGTGTTTTTTATCATTGGAAAGTTTAGAATTCACACTTTCAGAATCAAAGCAGCCTGAGTAAACTTGTTCATAGCCAGTCACATTTGCAAAACAGCACCTTCTTTCTCATTTGTGAGTTAAGAGGCTAATATTTTCAATTCAGATTGTGTTTATTAAGATGTTGCCATTGCGAGGAGGTGGAATTTCAAGCTAGGTGGTCCGTGATGTTTGGTAAATGGGATAAGACTGAGAAACACTGCTGTGGAAACAAAGTGGAGGCTTGCCTGCAGGGCGATCTGTAAGTTGTCCAGCTCTCTGTGGTGGCACTGTTCCATCATCTCCAGCTGCTGCTTCTGTGCTTCAATCTCCCTCTGCCTCTGCTCCACCTCCCACTTCAGGTCCTCAACCTGATTCAGCAGAAAATATTAGACATCCATGCAACTCAAAGATATTTGATCTACAATGAGTGATGGGTCAGAAAAAAAACAAAAAAGAACTGAAACAGTCTTTATAAAACTGAAAGGCTGCACATCCATTGTGTCCTTTCTGTGATTTAGCTATAAACTTTTGGGGGAGTTTATACCTCTTGGTTGGTGAGGGGCTGCTTAGCGAGTTCCTCATCGAGTTGCTTTCTCAGGATCTGGAGCTGGGAATGAGCCTCAGCGAGCTCCTGCTGGAACCTGGAAACATCCTGAGCGTGCTGGTCGTCCTGAGCCCTGCGGAGCGCCACACGTTCCACATGGATTATGCAGCGACTACAGATTAAAACGTGCATTTTCCATCTCTGCAGTCGTCAGGGCAACGTGGCACGTACTGTAGTTTCTGAGCTTCGTTCTGCAGAGCTTTCACCAGATCCTCTTTGGCCTGCAGGTCCTTCTTGATCTCTGACAGCTCAAGCATGGCCGCCCTGTAGTGCCGTCTGTTATGGGCTGCCTCTGCCTTTGCTGCTGCCACCTAGAGGACGCATGATAGAATTACAACCTGAAAAGACCAAAGATTTACAGAATCTCCAAATCTATGCAAATTAAGATGCAACAAAGATGTCATAAAAATCATTTTTTTAAAAAAATATTGTTTCTAACTATGTTTTAGATATAATTAGTTTAATTATTATAATATCAATTGAATATTCTTTATATAATAATCAAAGTGATTACAATATTATGTTATTTTCATTATTGGTGCCTTGTTATATTTTCCATGAAATCTGTAAAAATACAAACATTTCTGCCTGGAGATTTGCACCTTTCATAATTAGCTGCAGCTCCCAATTATTTCTATTTTTAGAATCTGACTCATATAAAACATGCTCATTTATCCTGTATGACATCAGGGGAGCACAAAATTGAACTGTTATTGCAATATAAATATATTGATTATAATTAACTCACATTTTTTTGACTCATTTACTTTCCTTCCTTTAATCACAATGTTGCCAAAAACTAAAGTGTCAATACTGAGGGCAACAAATGTCCATTAAACAGGCTAAAGTATTGCGCACATGCAAATTCAATATAATATCTAAACTCCTTTAGATTTAAATTCATTATACTTCCATAACAGGAATTGAACTTTTGCATGATTGGTATCTAATTTTAAGGTTGCATGGTTTTCTAAACAATTTTTTTGTTTTTCCATATATGCCATTTAAATAATTTAAAAATAAACCTTTTTTTTTAATAATGGGCTGGAGTAGATAAAATACCTCTTCTTTCTCCACAAAAAAAATGTCGTATTTACATATGTTTATAATCTTTAATTTCAGCTGAACAGCTGGACTCCCAGTCATGCTACAGCTAATTTTGTCAGCTTATTGTATTGGAGTAACGATTGATTTAAAACTAAAGAGGAATTTGAATAATTAGAGAATACCAATGGACCAAATTAGACTTTGACAATATAACAAATCGCCATTGCAAGATCAACTTTATGGCAGTATGAACATTATGGCAATCAAAGAAATTTTTTGACTCTAATAGGAGTTTAATCCCTGGTATGCTACAGTGTGATTTTTAACTGCTGGCTATTCTTCATACCTGTTCCTTCAAGTCTATCACTTTGGTTTTCTCTTTCTCCAGAGCAAGCTGTAAAGTCTCAACCAACTTCTTCATTTGTTGGTCCTCCTCTTCTTTTCTCTTAAGAACAGCTTGGACCTGAAGAGAAACGGTAAGAAAAAACTGTAGCCAACTCCTCACATCCGTTTTGTTTTTCTTTCGACATTTCAGTCATACAGAGAAGCAAATGTGATTTTTTTTTTTTTCACCTGCAAGTTTAGCTGGACGAGATCTGCCTCCCTCTTTGCTAAGGCAGACTCCAAAATGTTGGCGTGCTCCCGCAATGCATTATGGGACTGTGACAAACCGACGAGTTTCCCTTTTTCGTGCTCCAGCTCGAGCGCCAACTTCTTGTTGGCGTCTTCCAACTTCCGGATCCGCTTCTTGAAACAGCGCGACTCCTGGAGCTGTAGGGGGGAAAAAAGACGACCCAGAACATGAACTCTGAGAAATCCTGAAAGATCAAAATAAACAAAGCTGTTTTTATTGTTTTTATTTTAACCTCATCCTCCAGCTCCAGAACCTTCTCCTGGTAATCCTCCAGCTCCGTGGAGGTGAGAGTGATCACTTCCTGTAACTCCTTTTCCAACATGGTCTTGCTCTTTGTGACCGTCTGCAGTTCGGCTTGCAGAGCCTCAATTTTTTCCTGAAAAAATATATAATTTTAACAGTTTTTAGACACTTAACCAGATTTTTCTGCCTGAAAAAAACCCAAATGAAAGTTTCAGCTGTGTATAAAATATTCACTTAAAGATTTTTAAAGCTCCGTCAACTTTACCTGTAAGACCTGACTGTTCCCGCCATCCGACAGCTGGGCGCGGAGCTTGGCTAGCTCTGCCTCTGCCGTCTCCTTGTCGGTCAGAGCCTCTTGGAGCCTCCTGCTCAGAATGCCCACAGCGTTCTCGTAGGCTTTGTGTTTGGCCTTCATGTCCTTCTGAGCACTGGTCAGATCCGTTCCCAGCCTCTTCATGCGCACCTTCTGCTCCGAGATGGCTCTGTTTGGACACACGTAGCAGTTAAAACCAGGCCGCTCAGAACATAACGGGCAGGCTTCTTCACACACACACATACACACACTGCACGACTCGGACGTGTTAATCCTCAGACAAAATCGACACAGAACCGTGTTGTTTGTGTTTCTGAGATGTATATAAATCATTTGTGCCGGATTGTTTCTAACTGCTGAGACCTCCAAAGCAGAACATGACTCACTTTTTGGCTTCCGCCTCCATCTGCTCCACCTGTTTCCTCAAGCTCTCGTTCTCTTGAGTCGCGGCAGTGAGCTGGCTCTGATCGAACTGCAGGGACTGAGTAAGGAAGGCACGGAAGAGATTTTTCCTTCACAACAAAATATACTTTGAATAAACTGAAAATTTGCCTTAAAAAAACCCAAAAAAACAACTGTACCTGAATTTGGGTTTCAAGCTGATCCCTTTCCGTCTGGATGGCCTGCAGATGGGCCTCCATGTTGTTCATCTGCTCCTGAACTCTGGCCACCTCCGTCTGCAAGCGGGCCTGCTCCAGCTCGGCCTTTTGCTTCTCGCCCTGGGCGCTCAGCAGCTCCTGCTTCAGGTCCTTCACTTCAGCCAGCAGCCGCTTCTTGGTGGACTTGAGCTCGCTGATGAGCTGGTCCTTGGAGCTGGCGTCCCGACGGTACGCTTCCACCATCACCTGTCCATTCAGCAACATTGTTTTGTTTTTTAGTCTTATTAAATGTTCAGGAAGAACTTTTTAAGACATGTCTTGCTTATATTTGCTTTGATAGACAAGGTTGTTTTAATCCTGTTGCATCATTTGGGAACTCAGGTCAGATGTTAACATAACACTACGAGTAGAAGAAATACAACCTTATTTTCTTCATTTTCTGAATTAAATAATAAAAAACTTTACAGGTCAAAACCAGTTTTCTTCTTCTTACTGACTACTAGGAAATGTAGAAAACCTGCATTAGGAACTTCAGCATGTTTAGATAGTAACAATTGGCATGGTATAAGATAAATTAATAGACACAGTTATGTGCAATGTATGGGTAATTAAAAAAAAATAATAGAAAAATAACAAATGAGACAATAATTCAACTAATTTTTCAGAATTATTTTCCCCACTGTGGGATAATAAATATTTCTATTTTATCAACTCCCCAAAGTGCACAAAGCTCATTGGCTAATTAAACACACCTATTCTCCTGTAGGCTGTGTAATTAGTGTTAAAAAATATACATGTATATTTTTGTTGTGTTGTAACAAAAAGAAATATTTAGCTATTTGTCTTTTCAGCAGAAAGCACATTTGACAACTTCATGCTTTTGCTGCTGCTCTCACACTGATACGTTGAACCGAACACAAACCGCATTTTCCACAAAACCCGTCGGCGTCAGCGGTGAACTGCTTTCATAGATTTGATGAACACGAGCGCTGACGCTTCGACAAAAAGCTCCGGCTTTTAAAGATGTAGTAAATTGAACTTTTTTTTGTTGCTCTGTCAATCAGCTCCACCCTCTGTGTGACAGCCTGTCAGAGTGATAAAGCAGCCGTTGCTCCGCGCAGCGCGGCATGGCAACCAGCACTTCAGGCATTCGTCAGAGACTGACTGACTGCCGTTTGGCATCCTCCCACAACACAGTCACCATCAGACAGCTGGGACATTCATGACAAATTTCTACATTTATGTCCTCTCTCCAGATTTTACCAATAAAGATGACTAAAATAATAATTAAAAAAAAGAAGAAAAGAAGGAGATACATTACCTTTTGTTGCTGGAACTGCTCCTTTAATTTCTGCGCTTGTTTCTTCAGGGAATTATTCTCTTGTTGCAGAGATTCAATCTACAAATTTTGAAACATTTTTAAATAGGTGACCCTCAAGAAAGTGTTCAAACTGTGACAAACTGTTTCCACTCTTGTCTTCTACCTGACTGGCTTTGATTTGGACTTCCTGTCTGAGCTGGTCCAGGATGTCCGAGGCCACCAGGACGTCCTCGCCCAGCCGCTCGGCCCCCTCGTCCAGCTGGCTCTTATCGGCCCGGGCGGCCTGCAGCGCCACCTCTAGGACGATCTTCTCGTTCTGGAGGAACTGGATGGTGTCGTCCTTGGCGGCGCTGTCCGTCTGCAGCTCGGCCAGCTGGGCCTCCAGCTCCTGGTACCTGGCCTCCAGCTGGTTGATGGACTGCTCTTTGGTTTGTAGCGTCTCCTGAGTCGTCGTCAGCTGGCGCATTAGCTCCAGGTGTTCCTTCTGAAGCGTCTGCAGCTGCAAGTCCTTTTGGGAAAGTGTCAACTTGACCTACCGCGGGACATTTGAAAGATGTATGTCAGAGGAGGTCACAAAGTTTACCGCCCAAGTTTACCAGCTTTTCTCTGGATTTTGCAGAAACTACCTGCTCCAGTTCCCTCTCCAGCGTCGTGGCCGTGTTGGCCAGCTTTACCAGGCGCTCTCGCTCTTCCTCAAACTCCTCCAGTTTGTGCTGCAGGTCGTCTTCCACCATGGTTTTTGCGTCCTGGATCTGCTTGTAGGCGGCCTCTTGGGTCAGCATGTCGGCCTGCATCACAGAGGAAAAAACACAAACAATGAACCCAGCAGCTTTTCAGTTTAGGGTTTCATTTTCAAGTACTTCTCAAGCAATTTCAATTTGGAGATGAAAACTGAAGTAAAAAACAGTTTCAATTGCTCACTATTATTCGATACTGTTTATTATTGTTATTAATAATGTCTTAGAAAGCAATCCAAGGATAACTAAAATACACCAAAATGTTATGTTTTACCATTTTTCTCTCTACACACCTGACTGGTTTGAGAACAAAACTAATTTAAAAAAAAGAAAAAACTATTTTAATAACATTTAATGTGCAAAGTATAAGTCAATTACAACAGATCAATAAATCACTGACACATTAAGAATAAGAAATAGTGTGTGTGGATTTTATTAGGTGTATGAAAATATCTGGTTTCAACTGTAAATGTTTTCCATGTTTGAATGTTTGTTATTATATTTCGGATTTACTCATTATGATTTTTATTACTGTTTTTTGTTTGTTTTGTAAAAAAAATCCCCTGGAAAATGAGATGATGAATCTCTAGGTTTCATAGTTAAAACAAATAGTAATTAAATCAAACATTAAATTGCATTTCTTATAAAACTGTGCAGTTTGAATATCAAGCACATTCCACATCTGATTGAAAGTCAAGCATTTCCAAGGATTTCAAGCACTCATATGAACCCCTGAATGTACCTCAATGCTTTGCAGCTGCACAGCGATGCGCTCCTTCTCTTTAATGGAGCGGTGTTGGGTCTCAGTCAGCTGATGGGAAAGTGTCACGTTCTCCAGCTTCAGGTGCTCCATGGCGCCAAACTGAGTCATCTGCCCTGCCTTCGAGAGAGACGGGTTGAAGTGAAAAGGGGCCGACTGCAACGTCCTGCGTTGCTAGTTCACTTCCTCCGTGCCTGATTCCCACCTGCATGTTGGCCATTTCGCTTTGCAGTCGCACCCTGGCCTCCTGGGCCAGCGCCAGCTGCTGCTGGTACCACTGCCTGACCTGCTGCAGCGAGTCGATCTCAGCCTGGGAGGTCTTCAGTCGGCTCTGGAGGGTGCTGCGCTCCAGCTGGACCTGCTGCAGCTGACCCTGGAGGCCTGCCATCTGCTGACGCAGGTCTTGAACTGTGGGGGAAAAAAAAGTTTTCTAATCATGCTAGGTTTTCTAAACATGCTTATCTCTACAGGTCCAGGGTTTCCTCAAGCATAGACTTTTTTTTTAAAAGTCCTGATGGTGGGCTGTTGTGTCTGAAACGTACTTTACTGTTGTTCAAATGCAACATATGTTAACTTTAGGGTCATTTTCACAGCATGCATTCAACTTGATTTTCCTTAGATAATGTTGTTTCATCTTTTATCTCCTTCTACTTTGAACTGTCTGTCTTTTTATACACTCCTGAAAGCAGCGCAGCACACAGTAGTTCGCTTCTCTGCTGGACTGGAAGGAGTCGGCGGTGCTGGTTTTACAAGTAAAGTAAATTTCAACATTTCACTTCAAACTCGGATTATGGTTTGTATAAATATACGTTATATATTTATATGTATAAATAAGTGATGTGACTCTTTCAGCGTGTAGCGAATTGAAATTTTTAGGAACATGATTCTATTCAGAAACAATTTTTCATTCAGAAAATAACTTTTCTACTGAAATGGTCCAGAAATTCTGTTTAAATTGACTAATTCATTCTGTAACATAAATTACTAGTATAAAGTTAGCTTAGCTGCCTGGATTTTTCTTAGATGAAAAAATAGATAAAGAATTATCCAAAATACAGACGAGACGGCCGAGTGAACATGTAATGCGATAAGCAAAAGAAAAGATTATGAGCATTCTGAATGGATTCAGAAGTCCCAGAACTAACAATTGTGATCTTCGATAGGTTTAATAAATATACATATATTTTAAAAACTTAATTCTGAAGGTGTGGTGGCGCAACAGTCAATTACATGCAGAGGAAACTCTTCTGTCTCTGTTAAGTCACCTGTGTTGTCCCTTGAAGTCATCGTGTTCTGCAGCTCCTCCACCTTCGCCATCAGCCGGTTGTATTGGTCTTCAGAAACTTTCAGGTCGTTGCTAAGAGAGGTCAAGCTGGCGTTCTTGCTCTCCAAGCTGCCCTGGAGCTCCACCATGGCCTTCTCTAGCTGGCTGCAGTTTTGGCGCAGAGTGCCAACTTCTGAGCTGAGAGCACTTTGCCTCTCCTGGCTGACCTGAGCCTCTTCTCTCTTGGCCTGCAGCTGAGCGTTCACTGTAGCAAGCTGGGCCTGGAGCTCCGTCTTCTCTTTGAGAGCCTAGAGGGAAGAGGGGGTAGTAAGAGAACGTCAGCCAATGAATAAATAAATTTATTTATTTATTCATAAATAAATAAATAAATTTATTTATTTATTCATTTGTGTTGCATCTGTGGCTTTCTAATATACTCTTAATATTCAGCTTTTTTGATGACATTCAAAGATGTCTACATATTTAGTTCTTGGTTTGTGATTTGTCTAGTTTTTGTCCACTCCGTACCGGGGGAAATGATCTCAAACGTCAACATTAACACTTGTTCTGGTCAGTTATTCCCACAATAACTAAGCAATGCCACCTTGCGCTGACCACACCACTATCTCAGCAAAAAAGAAAAAAAATCATTATGCATCAAAAAGATGGGTCAAATAGTTTGGTCTCAAAATACACAAACACATCATGTACAATTTTGAAAAAACATATCCTACTTAGATGCACATTCCTTGGATCAGAGCAATTATTTCCAATAATTGCACTGTTTGCTTAAGCTATATTCTTGTCTTTAATGTACAGCATGCTATTCTTTATTTTATTATGTTGTTTTTTTATATTTTTAGTACCTGAATTTCCCTACCATGACAATAAAAGGATATTTCTATTCTATTGTGTGTGATTTTTAAAAATCTCTATATTAATTTTGTCAGAACTGTTTAGTCTACTTTAATGTCAATTGTGTGCTAAACAAGAAAGAAACAAGGAATCAAAATTATATTCTTGACTAAAAAACTAAAAGACCTCACATAACAATAAATAAGAACAAATGGTAATAAGAAAAGTTCCCCATAATCCATAAAAAACACAAAAATTATATTGAAAAATTCTTACAAACCACTTAGTATTTTAAAAACACAAACTCTTACATAGTTAACATCTTAGATGGGATTCAGTTTCCTCTCTGCCTTTCTCCCAGGATCTCTAAATATTTTATGTGAAAGGAGCAACAAAATGACAGTAGTGGCTTATTACCTGACTGGCTTCAGATGACAAGGATTCCAGTTGCCCCTCGAGCCTCATTTTCTCTTTTAGCACCTGGAGCATCTCATCGTGACCCATCACTGAACTCTCCAATGAAACGCTGAGATTTAAAAATGCAGAAGAGTTAGCAAAAGAGAAAAAAACAAAACAAAAAAACCCGATAACACAATATTCAATACCTGCTGGAGAAACTGTCCCTCCGGCTGCGCGGCTCTTCTGTCCCCTCCCTCTCCATCTCCAGCAGGTTCTGCTCGTCGCTCGCCGCCTGCAGAACCTCCTGCAGCGACGGGAACTGACCCACGGCCTCGGGGGCGATCTCCCTCCCCTCCACCGTGTACGGCCCCTGCTGCCGTTCCACGGCGGCCGAGAGCGTCCCGTAGGTTCCCCTGGTGGACACGCTGCTGTAGGTGGAGCTGTCGCTGTCGTTGCCGTCATTGCCGGGCGTCGCTCCGGCTTCGCTGCCGTCCATCTCCGAGCTGTTGTCGGCGAGCTGCAGCGAAGTGCTGGCCTTCGAGTCCGTCTCGCATGCGCTGCTCTCTGACAGCACGCTGACTTCTGACAGCGTGGACACGGAGCTGATGGAGGACCGGCTGACATCTGCTGTGGTCATGCCCCCGCCTCCAGCACCACCACCGCCGCCGCCGCCTCCTCCTCCTCCATCGCTCTCAGGAGACTTGTAGTCAGCTAAAGAATGAATCTTACTGGGACGTGGAGATCTGGATTTCTTTTCCTTGCTGGGAGGAATTCCAAGGCTGCCCAGTTTGGGGCCCCGGGGAACACTGGTCCGGAGAAAAGAATACTCCTTGGTCATGGCAACAGCGTTAGCGCGCGGTAGCGCCTCAGGATGGAGCATTAGTTCAGGATCTAGAGTACTGAAGGGCCGACTTTTAGGGGTGCGATGAGCCTGGGAAGAGGAAAGAGTCAGAAAATCTATCAATAACTGTACCTGTCGCAATAAGCAATAAATCAATTAATCGCATGATACATTAAGACAAGCTCAATATTTTCCACTTGCATCATTTATCGTTTTTCTCTCTCTGGTTTTTCTATTAAAAACTGACAAAAGTTTTCCGTCTGGTGTTTTGGTCTCAATGAACCCCTTACTTTAAGGACTTCATAATACATTTTGTTTTTTTCTGTATTGTGCTTACTTATTTTTAATATTTAAATTGTCTTCCAGTCCCAGTGCACCCAACTGCCTTCAGAGTCACCTACCTAGCCAATGAGCTGTTCTGTGTGAAATTTAATCCCAGCTTTGATCCAGCTGAATAAGTGAACAAACAGCATCATGAAGGCAGAGGAACACAACAAATGGATTAGAGCGCAGCTCGTAAAAAAGAGGAATCATTTTCCTTTCGTTGAGCTCATAAATTCCAAATTGGGGCAATGATCTGATTTATATTAAGTTTTGGCAGAAGCTCTGCTCGAGCGTGGCTGGTTTTAAGAGCAAACTTGGATTCATCAAAGATGATATAAGTATAGGAAAAAGCAAGGCAGTGGCAGCAATCACTCACCCTCTCCTTTTGCCGCTGAACCCTGTACTGTTTGAGTTGCTCCTCCAGACGCCGGCGAGCTTCCAGGCGAATCTTTTCCTCGTTTTCCATCTCCAGACATGGTTTCTGGTTGGCTGCAGCAAAAGAAGGTAGCCAAACTGAAGACTCTTCCTCACTGCACAAATTGTAGCATAACTAGTGAAATCGCAACAACAACGTCTCTCGATTCCAAGGAAGATGTTTTTAATGGGTATAGCTTCCTGCAATGCCACTTTGAAAAGCAAGTATTTTTTTAAAAAAAAGGAGCTACACAACATCCCCATGGAATAGTAGAGACTTCTACAGGGTTCCTACACTTTTCAAAATGTTAGTTTTCTGGCATTTTTTTTTTATTTACGTGCAACTTCAAATATTAGAGATGCACCGATTGCAGATGTATGACCGATGATCAATCTTTAAAAAGCGTGACCTGCTGATTCCAATTCTTATTTTTTTTTGTTTAACTGCCACTCAGTTATAAAATCTAAATATACAGATTTGTCATTTTTTGGGGCTTTTAAGGGGGAAAAGTCAGTGGAGGTGTCTGAAAAGTCACTAAATGTTGGCGAAAATGTTGCTAAATTGACAACTGTGCTGTGACTTGTTTTTCATTTTAGTAAGTCTTCTCTTATGGCAGAGACAAAGGGGACACTGACTGTTTTCAGACCTTTGTGAAGGCAGGTAAGATCAGTTTCTAGTGCATCACTCATCACTCAAAATTAAGAAAATTGGGGCCGATCAAGCCGATCAATCAATGCACCACTAACAATAATGTATTGTAAACAGACTGAAAGTGCAGAACAAGTAGCAGCATTTATGGAAGTTCATTGCTCTTTTCTGCATTTCCTATGAGTTGATCTTCTTATAAACATCTTCTTCAATACAAGATAATATTCATTTTACAAAACTAGGTTTTACAACTAGAGTAAAATAGAGAAAGCTGTTTAAACTTTAGGACTGCACCGAGTCGAGAGTTACAAGAATATCCTATAATCCACAATCATAAACTAAGTTGTTTCTTTTTAGATGTTTACTAAAGGTAATATATGAATGCAGTATAAAAAGAACACATTTTCCAAGTACAGGTAAATTCAAGCTTCATTTACTTTTTTTTGTTTTTTAGAGAAGCTAACATACAGAACTAACTCTGCAAACGTAGTTTTCTAGAGGTGCACAATATCTGAAAAATGTACTTTCGATCGCAATTTCAACGTGTGCAATTTTAAAATGGCCTAGATACAATTTTGCAATTCCTATAATAATATAAAAAATATAACAATACAATATACAAGACAGTGTAGGAACCCTGCATGTCGCACACTAAGCAGATTCATGCTGTTAGGATGCTGTTATTTTCCAGTTAGAAGTTAATAAGGAGGCAAACTAAATAACCAGCTTTTTCATGCGTACAAACAGCATTTATCAGTACAAAAAACAAAACATCACCAAACTGAAACATGACCAAAGAAAAGTTAACATAACCCGGGGATTAGTTCCAAAGCAGCCATTAGCCCACACAATGTTCCAAAGGAAGCACCCACACCAATCAAGATATCCGTCAGCTCCAGATTAAAAATGCAGAAAAGCAACACTTATAAAGAGACGTCCAATGAAACCTTTTCACAAGTGAAAAATCACAGCATTCCACAGCCAAAAGGGATTAAAAATAGAGAGGGAAACGGACAGAAAGGGGCATTCACTCTTGATATTTTGTTGATTTGTTTTTGTTTTTTGTTTTGCTTACACAGTTCAGTCTCCTGCATAGGCATACTGAGTTTGAGGGACTGCAAAGCATCACCCTTGTGAACCTTGACCTCAGCACTAGAGCCCTCAGCCTTCTCTACCATCATGGGTGGATAAGCAGCCACACCTGGGGAGGACTCTTGGCTCGGCGGGCTGATGGGAGAGCTGCTGCTCTGCGGGGGGATCCGTTTGGAAGGGTGACTCCGGCGGCACCGAGGCCGTCTGAAGGTCCGTTCCCGTTTGGCAGCGCGTCTGAAGAGAGAGGACCTAAAATAGATGGGGAAGGGAAAACGTCATGGTGATTTCCGGTGGTTTTTGAATTGTTGGGAGCAATACGTTTCTATGGCGATTTAACAATTCAGAGTCTCCCCAGTGGATTCTCAGAGCAAAGTCAACACTTCATTTTTACTAGATCCTTCCAGACCACTCAGGTATTCTGGTTTTGTTCGGCTCTGCATCCCCAGAACCAAACATGGAGAAGCAGAATTTAGTTTCTGGTACAAACTTCCAGAAAACTGCAAAGATGCAGAAAAACACACTATACCTATAAAATCAGTACTAAAACCCACCTGTTTACAGCTGCCTTTTATTCATAGTAAGTGGGACATTGATCAACATATTTGATTTGTATTTTCTTTATGATTTTGATGACAGTATTTGACTAACTATAATGTATACTGCGTGTTTCAAAATTGGTTACTGTATTGTTTTCATGGTGTAAAGCACTTTGAACTGCCTTGTTGCTGAAATGTGTTATACTAATAAACTTGACAGATCTATAGAAAGCACTTATGTTATTTTATATACAACCTCCTCCCTTCGTCTGATTTGTTTTTCTTATTTGGTGATTTAAGACAACTTGCAGTTTTTCTAAACACCTTCTGCTATTTATGATCTTGTGCTTCTGAATCAGTCACCAGTTTTCTGGTAAACAATCTTTTCTTCACCAAGCTCTCCGTCCTGTTCATTGGCTTCATTTTTTTCTCCCACGTCTCATCACTTGTACTGTTATTGTCTGGAGCTTTTAGCTGTGACATCTTGCACAACAACTCTTCTCCCACCAATTCCCTCAAAATATGCCACAGCAGACATTTCTTTGGAGAATGGGAGGCATCTACGAGCTTCATGGATAATATTTGAGCACATTTAGGTGTTTTTCTCTTCATTTGTGAGCATGATTTGAATATTCCTTAAGGGAGCATGCCTCTACAGAAGATGAAACAGCCATGAACCAGCTGTTGTAGAGGCGATTGTCCTGACATACTGGCTGATCAGCTTTGTCAAGCAACTATGTTGTGATTTTAAAACAATACTTGGTTGCCAAGACCTTCCTGTGGCTGCATTTACTTTTGCACAACTGCGTATGGTTCAAGAATCTATTTGCTTCATCGTTGGTAGCAGTTGCATCAGAAACAAACCCTGGCTTATGGATGGTATGAGGTTGTCGCAATATTGACAGACGCATATTTCATCTGTTGCTTTCTGAGATTCTTAGAATTTTTTTTTTAATTATCTGCTAAGTAGAAGACAATTTAAACTGATGAAACCCACAAAGTATTGTGACAGCCCAGATATCTGCAGGTTTAATCCAAATAAGACAGTCTTAATGCCAGCTGAAATCAAAATTATCGGGAATAATTGGGGGATCTTCCTGGCTGTGAGGCAGTGGTAAAATGAACGTCGTCCAGCCAACTGGTCAGAAATTTGCACTTATCCATGATGGACACACACACACACACAGAGAAAAACTAGCTGCCAGGGTTATGACTTATGATAAGTCGCAGCTAGCTACCAACTGCCTTGAGTTACACGCGCGCGCGCGACACGTACAGAGTCCGACAATTCTGTTGACCGGGGGGACCGGCAGCCAATCGGAAAGCGCGGACTCTGCACCTGCTTTGCTTTCTGAGGGGGAATTACCGAGGGGAATCCCAAACAGCTGAAACGCTAAGCCTGGCGGCGGGGCTAGCAAAGCATGGTGCCCGCCATGCTTATAATACACTGGGGGAAACCCTGATGGTTGTCAGGTTGTGTCAGGTTCTCTGACACAATCTTTGGTTCTACCATTCAACTAAAGAACAGTAGAAATATACATGAGAAAGGTGCTGGAAAAATAAGGATTTATCACAATTTGCCATATTTGCCAATACTGCTGCTCATCCTAGTATTATATAGTTCACACACGATTTCAAATGGTATATTGACTTTTAGAGTATTGAGTGGATGTCCAAAGCATATGCACTAGTGGGGGATATTGATACCCATATCAATATGCATTTTAAGTATTAAAGAAAATATAAATGTCAATAAAACTTCAAAACATATTAACTACCACCAAAGCTATGTGTGAAACTGGGTTTTTGCAACATTTTCTTAGGTTTTCAGGTCTACAGAGTCACACACCAAATCGCTGTGACATGTTGTCTCTGATCCTCAGCATCAAAATCAAATTATGTTACATGCTGAAAAACTTTGAGCTGAAGGTTCCTTAAATGTAAATGCTATTGATATTAAAAAGCCAAAATCAGAAACAAAGGTTGCAAAAATTACAGCTTTTCGTGTGTAAAGTTGTTTACGGTTTTTTACTGTATTTTTTCCTCCCTATTGTTTACAAACCCAAGGCTAAAACACAGAAGTCATTTTTTTCCACCTCCTAAAGCTTCCTATGAGCAGAACACAAACATAGCTGATGACTAATGAGACCTCCGTTTAGTTCTTTAGTTAGTTCAAAGAGTGGTGAGACATGGAGCAGTAAGAAACTCATCCTCTGGTGGTAATCACCAAAAACAGGTCAGGCCTGCCAAAAAAAAAAAAAAACTAAACTGTGGAGAAACAAACTAGCAGTAATTTGCATAGAGAAAAGGACATTTGCGGAACAAAGTGCAAAGGTGAAACTAAACAGGAATGAAGAGGAGGCCCAAGGGGTTTAGTCCCCATTTCTTCATAACTGCTCCAGTTACCCAGCGACCTTCCTTACAACACTGACACGCAGTGCAGGGTGGTGGCTAACGTTAACGCACGCCGTTCATTCAAAACCTCACGATTTAAATAATCCTTATCCGTCCAGAAAGAGCACTCACCGTTAAGAAACTCGTTTGTCTTTTGGATGCTCTCCAGCCCTTTT